>CM076850.1:147163369-148363369 GCA_039519185.1 Astragalus membranaceus | reverse complement strand
CAAACACAACACAAAAAGGTAAGGAGACAACAGATCCCCTTTTCGGAGACCTTTGGAGGGCTGGAAGGAATTAGTCTTGGCACCATTCCACAAGACTGACAGGTGGCTAGATTTCACGCTACTCATGATCAGAGAGACTGTTTCCATAGGGAAGCCAAAGTCGTTAAGGGTAACCTCCAAAAACTGCTAGTTATGTCTGTCATATGCTTTCTCCAAATCTATTTTGAAAGCAATAGAACCCTTTTTAGCACGTGAGTTGTGCATATAGTGAACAACTTCTTCGGCTAGGATGGCGTTATTGGTGGTGCCTCTTTGGGGGATAAAGCTACTCTGGAGGGGGCTAATCAGCTCTTCAAGGAACGGCCGCAATCGAGAAACCAGGACTTTAGTAACCACTTTGAAGATGACGTTACACAGGCTAATGGGCCTCAAATTCTCTAGTCTCTGAGGGTTGGCTTCCTTAGGAATAAGAACAAGAAGCGTCTCGGCAATGGACTCATTAATGTTTCCAGTGGTGAAGGCGGTTTGGACAAGATGCCACAAATCATCACCAATTTTGTCCCAGAAGTGCTTCAAGAAAATAGGCTAAAAATCGTCCGGTCCAGGAGCCTTATAGGATTTCATGCTAAAGATTGCCCTCCTAACTTCTTCTTTGAGCACAAGGTTGGTAAGAATGGTCCTGCAAAAGTCACTCAAAACTGGAACATTCTGAGTAATAAGAGAGAAAGGAGTTGTGGAATGATCAACCTCAAAAAGATTTTGGAAATAAGCAATAGCCTCTGTCTGGAGTGTGTGTCATCAGTGCTCCATTGGCCATCCTCGAGAAAGAGCCCTTGTATACGGTTTCGTTTTCGTCGGACCACCGTTTGGGTGTGGAAAAACTTTGTATTACGGTCCCCAAGCTTTACCCAATTCTCCCTCGATTTCTGATACCAGAGGATCTCTTCCTGTTTAAGCACATCATTATATTGTTTTTGCAAAGAGGCTTCATTTAGACTGAGACGAGCAGAGTCAACACGCTCAAGTCTTCGTTGCACATCGTTGAGCTTCTTTTCTAATGACACATTCCTCTTATGAATATCTCCAAATACATATTTGTTGAAGGCGGTGGCATCTAGGCGAACATGATTAAGACTTGAGGTGACGACATGCTCACCTTTATCCCATGCCCAGTTGACTACCTCAGGAAAATCCTTATGCATGAACCAAGCTGCTTGGAAACGAAAGGGCCTCGCATGCTTTGGGGGGGATGGTGCTCGTACCTCTAAGTAGAATAGGGCGATGGTCAGAATAATGGAGATTTAAATTCTCCACATAGGTCTGGGAAGAGAGTACGCCATTCATAATCACCAAGGGCCGTATCTAATGGTACCATACTCTGGTATGTTCAATTTAGCTTTATAATATATAGATAATGCAATACTAGAAAAAAAAATCTGCATTAATTTTTCTAACATCGTATCATGAGCGCCAGTGATGTTAAGGAGAGTTAGAGAAAATATTAGCATAAATTCCATAAGTGAGAGAGACAAATTAATGAAAAGGGACCAAAACACATATTTCGTTAATGTAGGGACTAAACTTAGAATGACCCAATTTTGTAGGGACCAAAAACATATTTTACCCTAAATAAAAAAAGCCTACTCAGATGGATTTAACGACAGGGACTATTAATGAAAACGGGAAAAAAAATGTAGGGACCAAAACGCCTATTTCGTTAATGTAGGGACTAAACTTAGAAGGAGCCGATTTTGTAGGGACTAAAAACATATTTAACCCTTAATGAAATAAACATTATATTAATCTTTCATTTGAAGACGGGTCCTCTGTTATGCGTAGAATGATTTTGCGCTAGTGGGAACTGTTAGATCTAGAGAGAGAAAGTTTCTCTCTAGATCCAACAGTCTCTGCTGGCGCAGGACCATTCTGCAGCAGCAGGGATCCGGATTCTCTTTCATTCTTGCTTTCTTTCCCCCAATCTTACATTCAGACATTCTTAAAAAAGTTTATATTTGAGACACTACATAGTATATTTAGATGATTCGACCTGGGTTCGTACCAGTTTGAACGCTTTAACACAATTGAAGCATGAGTGCATGACTCAAAAGTCTTACCAATTCAATTTTCAATTTGGTTTTTTAAAACATTGAAGCAACTGGTCAACAATTTCTCCTCCAAAGAAATTTATATATATCCAACAGAATAGTTATAGTTAAATGTATTGTACGTACAATAATGAATGAATGGATGGCCTAAAATTAAACATACACGAAAGAATCGATGCCTAAAAAATCAAACAAACCAGAGTTCTTCAAAGAAAACTAGCTAGTTTCTGTCTTTCATGTTTTGTGTCCTCATTCTGGCACCCCAAGATCCCCCTTTTTGTCCCATACGTCTACGAGACCTATTCTTCAATTCAACAACTTGTTCTTGCCACCTACTTCTCCAAACCTCATCACTAACATTCATATTCATATTCATATTATTATTACTTCTTCTCAAACCCAATTCACTATCATACTTTTCTCGTAACATAGGATTTGACAAAGTCTCATAAGCTGCATTTAACTGAACAAACATCCTCGTTGACTCTTCTTTCATGGAAGGATCATTACACACATCAGGATGATACTGAAGAGCCATTGATCTATAAGCTTTCTTTATCTCATCTTTTGTTGCACTTCCTGGACTCACTGATAACACTTTGTAGAAGTTTGCATCCATACTTTTCAACTTCGTTGTTGCTCTGCATGAAATAGAAAAGTGTACTTGACTTGTTCTTTGTTGTTGTTTACTTGAGAGTAGTGGAAGACTTTGAATTGGCTTTGAAATGCTTTGGCTTGAGGTTAATGATAAAACATCCATTGCTAGCTCTCCTAATTATCTTTGATCAAATATATTAAAATGAATGAGAGAGCTTGGAAAAGATAGAGGGTTTACTCACATATTTATATGAGTGTGAATGCTCTTTGAATTCGTGATGATAACTAGTATTATTATTTTATGTTGTTGGCGGAAAGGACTTTGAAGTTTCAAAGAAAAGGAAAGTTTTGCTTTATGTGTTGAATTATTCAAAGTTGACGAATTCTCTTTCATGCTATGTGCTCATCGAGATTAATGTACATATTCATTGTATTTAAATATTTAAATAGAAGATACTTGGCTCTTTCTTTCAATGTTTTTTCGACTTTTTTTGCCTAATAAGGTGATCAAGTTGAAAATATTCACCACGAGGCATTTAACAATTCGTTTGTAGTATTAAAAAAATTACTCCTTCCGTCTTACGATAATAGTCACTTTAGTAAAGAAAATTTGTCTCAAAATAAATATTACTTACGATTTTCAATGCAATATTAATTGTTTTTTCTAATTGTACCCTCTAATTAAAACAATATTCATCACTACCAAGTTATTAAATTCACCACTCTCGGTGTTTCATAAAAATAATTTGGTAAAAATACTATTCTCTCTCCTTGTTTTATGATTTTTTCTTAATATGCGTGAAATAAACTAAAACAACAGTTATTATGAGACGGATGGAGTATACTATAACTACCGGTGCACGTGATATATATTTTTTTGACAATCACGTATGATATATATGAATTATGATCCGTGAATAGAATATGATGAAGAAGCAGTGAAAAGTAATAAAGTAAGTAAAGGGAGAAGCAACCTTTTTTTTTGACGTGGAGAAGCAACCTTGATTGACAACGTGTTTATGAATTTGCACGGTCCGCCGGGCTTGGTCAAGAGGTGCGTGCATTTTAAATTGGATAAAAGCAACGTCAACACCAAAGTAGGTATTTTCCTAGGAAACAACTACCTCCTTCATTCACGGCCAAATCCAATTAACATTAGGCTTTATATTTTTTACCCCCCTCTCCTCCCCAATACCCCCATAAACCCTTTCGTTAAAGATTGAGCCCAATCTTTAATAGTGAGGCTCATTATCAAAAGTAAATCTATTGATCAATGGCTAAGATTTAGGCCCTAGATCGGATAACGCTGATTCATTAAGTCAACACACATTTACTCTATAAATAAGCATCAAATGCAATGCCAATGGTACACACTCTCCTATATTCTTACCTCTAATCAATTCACTTCCTGACTCGAGCGTCGGAGTGTCTTTGTAGGTACCCACCACCTAGGATCGGAACTCCATCTAAGATCAGAACTCCATCTAAGATCGGAGCTCAGTTAATCAAGACCTACTACTACCAACTATCCCGGATCGTCCAAACCTTCCGAGATATAGTACAGAACATTAGCGACCACAGTGGGAGGATCTTGTACTCTAGTTCGTCTCCCATCTCCTTGATTGACGATGGCTCCGACCTTACGTCATTGGACTATCCCGAGTGTCGTTGAGGGACCGGTTTTGCAGTAGGTGACTCTAGAAGGAGTGGCAGTCACCTTACCTCTTAGCCCGTCGCATGCTCGAAACTCGGCTACGGCTATGGTTCCTAGGAGCTCAGCCCGTAACCGACTTCCACCTCCCCCACAGACGGTCCAGGTACCGGTCGATGCTGTTCAACAGCTCGTCCAGTTCCTAAATCGGCAAGTTGAGGCTGACCAGCAGGAAAGCCAAAGCTACACCCAGTTAGAAACTGAGATTGCTGAGATCCGGGCTCGTAACATCCCGGATCGGAGTTTCTCTCGGCACAACTCTTCATGTGGAAGGACTCATGGCCGTAGGCGCCACTGTTCTCCGGCTTGGAGGAGATACCATCATCGCACTCCACCTCGTCGTAGAGGAGGGCGAGGATCAGAGACTCCCTCAAGTCGGACCCCTGATGATTCCTACGATCCTGAGGGTTCCCATCGGCCTAGCTCGTCTCTGTTTCCCACTTCTCCGAGGCGACATTCCAGAAGTCGGGAAAGGCAGGAACGTCAGCGCAAAGGACCTTTCACAAGTAAGATCGACTACTTTCCGGTGCCGAAGCACCTCGAGAAACCCCCTGAGGGTTTGAAAATGCATGATGGAACCAGTGATCCGGATCGTCACCTCGACTATTTTGACACGATGATGCAATACCGGAACGTCCCAGATGAGATTAAGTGCCGGATATTCCCTCTCACTTTGGAGCAAACGGCTTTGGATTGGTTCAGGGCCCTTAAGCCAAACACCATCTCTTCGTGGGACCACTTGGCTAAGCTTTTTTCTGCTCACTTCGCTCACTCCAAGATGAAGCTGAAATCCCCGAAGGTGCAGCAAGCAATTCGGCAAGGTGAGAATGAGTCTCTCCGGGACTATATAGAGAGATTCAACCGCGAAGCTGCGCAAGTCCGGAACCTCGACGACTCTTTTCGACTTTACTTCATGGAGATGGGACTTCGTGAAGGGAGTTTGTTTCAAACCGATGTTAGAGTAAATCAGCACGAGACTCTCGCGGAGTTCCTCCGGAGATCTCAGAAGTACATCGATCATGAAGAAGAGGTTAATGCAGGAAGGTCACGTGTCACCTAGGCTCCGGAATGAGCCTACGGGCGTGATGTAATCCGACTTTGTAAATACTCAACCATCTAATATATTTGGATCGGCTACGATTTTCCTCACACTGAGTGCATAGTAAAAGTGAGTTTCGAGCTTAAAGTTCCACGCTAAACCGGAACCCGAGACACCGAGCTCGACATCGCTAATGTCTGAGGTAGTGGCGACTTGTTGGGATGAGTTCAATCCGGTCCGAGCCCCGGTAAACTGTCCCAAGGGCTACGAAGATCTTTGGATTTCGAAGTCGCAAAGATTGGCCGAAGCTGCCATTACCCTGAAGGGCGAGTTCGATCTGGGCCGAGTCCTGGTAAACTGCCCTGAATGCGACATTAAGCTGACACCTCGAGTGTGACACCCTTTACCCCGAAAGTAATAATAAGAGAAAGGCTAAAGTGCTCCCGGGGTCCCTTATCTTTATTTAAAGTAACGAATTAGTCCTTTATGTTTTTTTTGTCCCAAATAAGTCCTTTATCTTTCAAATTTTTGACACATAAATCCTTTTCCGTTAACAGTGCTGATTTATGTGTCAAAAAAAAAGGATTTATGTGTTAAAAATTTGAAACATAAAGGACTGATTTGGGACAGAAAAGGATTTATGTGTCAAAAATTTAAAACATAAAGGACTGATTTGGGACAAAAAAAAAAGATAAAGGACCAAATCGTTACTTTAAATAAAGATAAGGGACCCCGGGAGCACTTTAGCCTAAGAGAAAAGTGCGAAAAATGAGTAAATTTGCTTTTCAAGATAATATTCGCAACTCATTTTCGAAATACCTTTCGCAAGTAAAAGATGTTATCAACTCCTTAAATCATATAAACATTATTTATAAGAACATTAAAGCCTAAGGCGATAAAACATTTCTTTTAATACAATAACTAGAATGACCTGAAATATAATATTGAAAATACAACTCAAATCCCGATGTCACATGATCAGAGCGATTAACCTTTAATACAATTAAATAAAAAGGAGTAACTTCAACGCATAGTATCATACTACAAGCTACTAGGTGATCCGTAGTGATCACTTCCCTCCCGTTGCATGATCATAGAAGGCTACTCGAACGTCACCTGTAACTCAATCTAAAAAAGTGGTGCACGAGTGAGAAAGAGCGTCCAAACCATATAAGGAATATAAGACTGAAACTAAAACAGCAAGACTACCACAAACAAGGGAACAATCAATAATAATAGATACAACTTTCATAACACACATGCACAAACAATCCTTAATTAATCTTCAACTAATCCTAGTGTCGCGACCTCACGTTCGGTCCTAGGACTACAAGCAACAACAACATGATTATGACACCTTTCCAGATACTGCTTTATAATCATCAACAACAATAGGACCGGGATACATTGCCTGAACGTGATACCTTTCCCGATAACGCCCTACGACGAACAACGATAGGACCGAGATACCTTGCCCGATAACGCCCTACGACGAACAACGATAGGACCGAGATACCTTGCCCGATAACGCCCTACGACGAACAACGATAGGATCGGGATACCTTGCCCGAACGGGATACCTTGCTCGATAGCGCCCTACGAAGAACAGTAGGAAGAGGACTATGAGGACCGGGATACCTTGCCCGATAATGCCCTACAAGAACAACGGGATCGAGACACACGAACGGGATACCTTGCCCGATAATGCCCTAAAGAACACCCATGAGAGGACTATGAGGACCGGGATACCTTGCCCGAATGGGATACCTAGCCCGATAATGCCCTACTAACAACAAGAAGAAGAAGAAGAAGAACAACAACAACGCTTATCATCATCACTATCCTTTGAGGTCCCCGGCTCACCCATACTGCGACGAGTCCTTGCCTATACTGCGACAAGGTTCCTTCTACAACTTAAATTCCTAAGGTACGGCTCGCCCATACTGCAGCGAGTCTTTGCCCATACTGTGACAAGGTTCCTTAAACATCATCATCAACTTAGAACTCCTAAGTCTGAGGGTATCATCAACAACTAGGGGTCATTTAATCATCATCTCGGGTATCACCATACAACTAGGGGGTCACTATAGTCATCATCTCTGGTCATAACTATTACCCAAGTCCCCGCTAATCCTATACAATAACGTCATCCTTATATTCATATGTAATCGTTTTGATTCAATGCATCTAATTCCAACTCCACCCGTTATTTGATATTTCCTAAGGCTCCTATGACTCTTATTGTCTCAATCATCATCCACGGTCAAGGTTTCCTGAAACTAGCTTAGGAAGGGTCATTATCGATCGTTCATAACTTACCTTGCCCAAAAATTAGTAAATTTGTTTTTTTGGCGGGTATAGCGGGTCAACCCACCAACCCGCAACTTTTACCTTATTTTGACGGGTTTGGGCGGGCCAACCAACCCTCCTATTTTAAGCACAAAATGCATGTTTTAAATACATTATTTATTTAATTATTTTAATAGCAGGCTAGCTTGGCCTGCCAACCTGTCGAGGGCCGGGACGAGCTCAATTTTTAAATCCACTATCCTTTGGGGGGCTGGTCTGCCTCACCCAATTTTTGGCGGGCTCGCGACCGGGCATAACGGGTCATCAGACCCGTTTTGCTATCCCTAGTTCTGGATTAGAAACACAACAATGCTGTAGAATTTATGTTGAGAAATGAGATGGTGCTGTGGAGATACTAATAAGAAAAAACACGCATGCCAGATGAGGAAAACGCGGGGATGATGAGACATATAGAACAAATCATCTCAGTATTCAAAATTTATTCACTAAAGTGAGGATATTGTTGGAATAGTTCCAACATCAACCTAGATTTTAGGCTCATTAAGAACTCTTGTACGTGCTATGGTCCAAAATATATCACGTGCATAGTGCATAAAATAGCTTGCAGCTATTAATGTCTTGAGCTATTCAGCATCAGGATATATATTATGCCGTTTTTTTTTACCGCCTCACCTACCGCCAATTTTACCCTACTTTTTTGGATTTACATCTTAATACGTAATTCTGGAACTCATTTTTTGATTTTTTTTTTCCGAATTTACCAATTAAAACATAATTTCGGAACGTTTTTAAAAAAGTTGACTTTTACCTACGCACAGAAACTGTAGGTAAAAGTCAATTTTTTTTATAAAAACCTTTCGGAATTATGTGTGGATAGGTAAATCCGGCAAAAGTTAAAAAATAGTTCAGGAATTACGTATTAAGACCATAGGTAAAAGTCATTTTTTTAAAAAATTCCCAAACCAAATTTTTCATTCCGGAAATAGCATTTTTGACATAAATCCAGAAGCCATTTTATTGAAAATTTCGGAAATACCTTTTTCACATACTTCCAGAAGCCATTTTTGAGAAATTTTCGGAAATACCTTTTTGAGGTGTTTCCGAAACACAAATTTTTCATTCCGGAAATACATACCTCTTGATAGATAATTCCGTAAATTTTCAAAAAATCAATTTCCAGTTTAATTTTGGTAAAATTGTAAGGGGTATTTTGGGGTTGAAACGTATTATGGGGGTACGAAGTCTATGAGGGGGGTAAAAAAAAATAGTCTATATATTAAATGATACACAACATGAAAGGAAATTAAGAAATCATTTTATTTTGTGAATACTTATCATTTTTGGATGGATTTGTCTTGTCATCCTCTCCAATGGTTCATAAGAAAAAGATAGGAAAATAAATTTAATTTAGGTTTTTTTACAAAAAAAAAAGTGTAATAAGAAATGCATCAGTTTACACGCAAAATTAAAATTCTAGTTGCTTTGTTGTGTAAAAAAGGTGCAAAACATGTAAGTTTGATGGTTATTTCTAACTTGATGATGTCTCCAAGTCTTTCACTCCCACATTCTACTAATGAGGATGACGTCAATGTCAAAGTTTGGAAAAATGTAGTTTTGTAAAGTGGTTAAATCCTCTTAATTTGGATAGCTATACAAGTCTTCCAATTTAATTGAACAAGGGGAGAAAAAGAATTGCATCTAAGTAATAAACTCCCATTAGGATCGTCTCTTTATTAGATCCCTTTCTTCCATTATAAACTTTTAAATATTTCTGGAATATGTTCTCCACTAATAATGTTCAATCTTCCTCTTTTGTTAAGCACGAGACGGGCCGAAAGTGAAAAGCGGGTAAATACAACAACGCCTTTCTGCCTAGATTAACGGCACTGAACAGTTAGTTCATTGAAGAATCTCATGTCATAATTTGGGCACAAAAAGCTGCTTATGATTTGCAAAACCGCTTAAAAAAACAGATCATCAATGTGTATATGTGGCATAATGTATGACTACTATGGCACAAGGATATCTTATCATTATTATTAGTACTTAATATAGGTCCATTGTTGTTGTCCCTAATTAGTGTGCTCCATTTGCCAAGCCAATCAATATTAACCTATATCTTATATCAAAATGCTGTATAGTCCTGCAGTTGGACTTATATTTATTCTGCATCTGTTTATAGTATATAATACTTCAATCACGCGTGCGTTATGGTCTCAATACAATATAAGTTGCAATTTTTTATTTTATTAAGTCAATATTTGTTATACGGGTAATAATAAAAGACATATTTTCATGTAAAAAAAAGTCTGCAGATATCATTTCGATTTTTATATTTTATAGAACTAGATGATCAAAATTTCAAAATTTTCTGATAAATTTGAACTTTTTAGTACAGTACAAATTTATGCTGACAAATACTTTTTAGCTATTATAACTACCAATGCCTCCTAACAAAGTTTTTTCTACACCCAAGGTTCGAACCCGATACTTTGGGGTGGGATCCGGGTCTAATTAGTAATTACCATTAAAATCAACCCTATTATTAGTCATGTATTACCGATAATAATAAAAGACATATTTTCAGGTAAAAAAAATTCTGCAGATATCATTTCGATATTTATATTTTATAAAACTAAATGATCTAAATTTCAAAATTTTCTGATAAGTTTGGACTTTTTAGGGGAGTATAAATTTACACCGACAAATACTTTTTAGCTATTACGACCGCCAATGCCTCCTAACAAAGTTTTTGCTACGCCCAATGTTCAAACCCGATACGGGATCCGAGTCTAATTACCATTAAAATCAACCTTGTTAGTCATGTATTACTATTTCTATTAAACTGACTAATCCAATTATTTAAAATAAAATATTTGATACACATAATACTTTTAAGTGTTTTGTTTAACAATAATATGAGGTAAAAAAAAGTCCCAGATATCATTTCGATCTTTATATTTTATAGAACTCAATGATTAAATTTTCAAAATTTTTTGATAAATTCGGACTTTTTAGTGCAGAACAAATTTACCCGGACAAATACTTTTTAGCTATTATAACCGCCGGTGCCTCCTAACAAAGTTTTTGCTACACCCAAAGTTCGAATTAGTAATTACCATTAAAATCAACTCTGTTTGTCATGTATTACCGATAACAAAAAAAAGACATATTTTCAGGTAAAAAAAATTCTACAGATATCATTTCGATCTTTATATTGTATAGAACTAAATGATCTAAATTTCAAAATTTTCTGATAAGTTTGGACTTTTTAGCGGAGTATAAATTTACACTGACAAATACTTTTTACCTATTATAACTGCCCCTAACAAAGTTTTTGCTACACCCAAGGTTTGAACTCGATACTTCGGGGTGGGATCCGAGTCTAATTACCATTAAAATTAACCCTGTTAGTCATGTATTACTATTTCTATTAAAGTGATTAATCCAATTATTTAAAATAAAATACTCGATACACATAATACTTTTAAGTGTTTTGTTAACAATAATATGAGATAAAAAATAGGGGTTATTGTTGCTCCTTGTGTGTTGAAGAAAATTTATTGTTGTTTATTGTTTTCTGTTTTCTCTCTCTCTCACAAAAGCGGAGATTTATGTTTTCTATCTCTCAAAAGTAAAAAAAAAACAATTCTTTACACACATGGGTGGAGGCGTCGGAGCGTGAGAGTCGTGATCGTGTGTCGTTCTAGATCGTTCGTGACTTTAGTTCCTCTTCGTTCGTGAATTCGTTCCTTTAGGGACTCGCCGGGAGCTCGTGAATGAGAGATGGTGGTAACGCTTGAAGTTGGGCAACAATTGTGTGAGAAGGTCCAGAGAGAGAAACTAGTCAAAATAGGAAAACAGTAGACGAAAGGTAATAATAAAAGACATATTTCAGATAAAAAAATTTCTGCAAATATCATTTCGATCTTTGTATTTTATTGAACTCAATGATATAAATTTCAAAATTTTCTGATAAGTTTGGACTTTTTATTGCAGTACAAATTTACACTAACAGATACTTTTTAGCTATTATAACCGTCGGTGCCTCCAAACAAAGTTTTTGCTTCACCCGAGGTTCGAACCCGATACTTCGGGGTGAGATCCGAGTCTAATTACCATTAAAATCAACCCTGTTAGTCATGTATTACTATTTCTATTAAACTGATTAATCCAACTATTTAAAATAAAATACTTGATACACATAATACTTTTAAGTGTTTTGTTTAACAATAATATGAGATAAAAAATAGGGAAAATATATTAAAAGATTATAAATCTATTCTTCAACTTCAAACAAAAAATAAATTAATTATTTAGTGAAAAAATTATATCCTCTGCATTAATTTACATAAACAAGAAAAAAACTGTTTTTTGTTATAATGGAAAACTGTTTTCAAAATTATAATACGTACAAAATTATGATAATGTTTTTGAAATTTCCAAATGATCCCTTCTGATCATCCATTTTTTGTTCTTCAAAAAAGTTTGACATTCATTTTTTTAATCATTAAATCATTTTTTGTCAATAATCATTAAATTGTTGTTCTTTGTTCACTTACAATTATTTGTTAACATTTAGTTTTAATTGTTAAATCATCTTATTCAATCTATAGTTGTAATTTAATTTGTATACTCAATTATTATAGTATATATTTTGCGGACAATATTGTTGGCTAATAGTATAAGTTATCCTAAGACACAGGGTCAATATGGTGCATACGAGTTCGATTTACTCATAAGCACACATTAATATTAGTATTTAATTGAACGCATTAAGATATTCTGTAAGTATCTTGAATTGATATAAACTAAAAAAAATTATATATTTTGCACAAGTCATATTTGATCGACACCATCTGGTCATCCAATTTTTGTTCTTCAAAAATGTTTTGACATTCACTTTTTTAATTATTAAATTGTTTTTTTTACAATAATCATTAAATTAACTCTTTCAAGCGCCACATGGTACCAAGAATTTTCCTGCAACTCTTCATGGTTATCGCGTTCGTGTCTAAGCCAATCTTGGTATTACAATGAGTTTATTCGTGACCCTTAGGGTTATATATCAGCGCATTGTTGAACGTTCATCGCACATCAGATGCGAATTCCATAAAGGAATTGAAAGAAGGCAACCCCGTGCGGAGCACGGGTGGAGCATGGGTGTTAGGACTAGTATTAAATCATACACAACATGAGAGGAAATTAAGAAATCATTTTATTTTGTGAATACTTATCATTTTTGGATGGATTTGTCTTGTCATCCTCTCCAATGGTTCATAAGAAAAAGATAGGAAAATAAAATTAATTTAGATTCTTTTACAAAAAAAAAGTGTAATAAGAAATGCATCAGTTTACACGCAAAATTAAAATTCTAATTGCTTTGTTGTGTAAAAAAGGTGCAAAACATGTATGTTTGATGGTTATTTCTAACTTGATGATGTCTCCAAGTCTTTCACTCCCACATTCTACTAATGAGGATTACGTCAATGTCAAAGTTTGGAAAAATGTAGTTTTGTAAAGTGATTAAATCCTCTTAATTTGGATAGCTATACAAGTCTTCCAATTTAATTGAACAAGGGGAGAAAAAGAAAAAAAGCTAAATTCAAACTATCACGGCACAAATTATTCACATATAGTTTTGTGATTGCATCTAAGTAATAAACTCCCATTAGGATCGTCTCTTTATTAGATCCTTTTCTTCCATTATAAACTTTTAAATATTTCTGGAATATGTTCTCCACTAATAATGTTCAATCTTCCTCTTTTCTTAAGCACGATACTCACGGGCCGAAAGTGAAAAGCGGGTAAATACAACAACGCCTTTCTGCCTAGATTAACGGCACTGAACAGTTAGTTCATTGAAGAATCTCATCTCATAATTTGGGCACAAAAAGTTGCTTATGATTTGCAAAACCGCTTAAAAAAAACAGATCACCAATGTGTATATGTGGCGTAATGACTACTATGGCACAAGGATATCTTATCATTATTATTAGTACTTAATATAGGTCCATTGTTGTTGTCCCTAATTAGTGCTCCATTTGCATGCTTCACAATGAACTAGGACCCATCATGTGCCCATTCTTTCTTGTCTAGAGGTGGTTGTGATGACTAAATAAAAACCTTTCCTTCTCTACCTAATAACTTTGCCAAGAGAGGTAGTTGTGATGACTATGAAGACCCCCCCATCTTGAGAAATAAAGTCCATAGCACTAATTGGTAGTGCTTATGTAAAATTTAGATTCTTAGTTTAAGTCCCTTTGTTTTAAAGCTTTCTTATTATTGTTGCCACAACACCATACTATGTCATACTCATACTTGTTGTTGTCACATAAAACAATATAAGAAGAATAAATATGGCTATTCATAGACATATATAATAATAATAGAGGGTACAACCTCAAAATAGGTGCTCAAGTCACTCCCAGAATGAATTTTATCTACTTTTTAAGTCAAAAAACACACAAGGATAAGTACTCTAGTGGTAAGGTAAAGTAAAATCCAAATAAAGCATCAAAATAGTCCCTCCCACCTGTCATATCTGCTCTCAAAATGAAATGAAATGATATCATACTCATATATCAAAATACTGATGATGCAGCCACCAATAGGGAAATGAGCAAGGATTCCACTGAAATTGGGAATACTGTTGATGCTGTGTTCCCAACAGATGGTGCTGGAGCTGGAGCATGTTGCTTTTCAGGACCATTCAAACCAGAAGCTTCTGGAGAAGATGTTGGAGAAGCTGCAGAAGATTGTGGAGAGAGAGCTCCAGCTAAAAGGAAATAATAATAATAATAATTCAATTAGTATTTAGAAACACCAATGATGTCCAAGTCTAACTCCAGAAATTAAGATTTTTTATCTAATGAAAAATAAATAATAATGCATTCTGATTTTCAAGTTTGATATTTTCAAAGTCTTGTTATATTGTATAGTATAGAAAATAGAAAACTAAATTCCTCTTTGCCACAATCAAATGTACAAAGCTAAACATAGATCCGAAAGGGTTATAAGTTACTAACAGCAAGACAAAATAATAGACAGGCCTGTTTAAATTATTGACAATTCTTTTTAATGGATTAAATATGTTTTTGGACCCTCTAGGATATGAAAATTTGCTTCCAGTCCATATAAAAAATTTCACTCACTTTTAATCCCCATATTTTTCTTAGTCAATGCTATTAGTCCCTCATAACTTTTAATAGCGCTTTTTGTGCCTTTTAAATTTGTGCCTTTTAATAGCGCTATTAAAAGTCACAAGGACTAAAAGCTAAAAGCATTGAGGGAGGGAAATGTGAAGACTAAGAGTAAAATTTTCAAATTTTATTGGGACCAAAAAAAACATATTTAAACCTTCTTTAAACTAGTATTAATTGGCAAAATTTCAAGTATCAGCAGATGTTGGTAGACCCAGTGTTGTTGGGTAGACAGACAGAGCTGGAAAACTGTAAAGAATGTGAATAATATAATATTCACTTTAAGATTCATCTTCTCTGAAATGAGGGATGCACTTTAAAGAACAAAAATGCAACAGTTGATCTCAAAAACAATAAATAGTTGAGATTGTTGTAAAATTCATATGGATGTATAATAATATTAGTAATTAGTAACTATTAATAGTAATAGTAATAGTAATATTGGATGAAATTAAAATCTTGGATCCATTTACTTTCTAAAAACATTTTTGGTTTTCATTCATTCCCCATAATATGTTATCAATCAAATTTCTTAGTTGAAGTAAAAATGAGTGAAATTGAAAACAGGAAATAAGGAAAGAAACTAAAGATGCCCTTAATTTTCCATTCTAACAATTAGAGTCCTAAACTTTATCCTCCAAAATACACCCCTAATTTGGCTCAAATTTGCTGAAATTTAAAAAATAAACAAATCCAAAAAATCAGATATGGTTCTTAAATTAATACTATCTTCCTTCAGCTTAAGATGCCAAGCCAAGCCAATCAATATTAACCATGTGATTACCCTTGTGATTTGGAACAAAAATTCAACACAAAAAAAAAACAATCTAGGCATGAGTAGGAAAAGGTAACAGATAAGTAATAACAAGTTAGAAGCATACCAGGAGCAGAAGCAGGCGCTTCAGACACTGCAAAACAACAAAGAAAGACAAATTTTATATACATAATGTGGGATCCTTCCTAGTATGAGTATTATTGTAAGAAGAGGGAAATGGGATGATGAAATAATAAAAAATAAACATAAAAATGAAAACTTTATAAGATAAATGAAGAGGGAAATGACTAACATCCACAGTTAGAAACAGAAGGGGCAGAAACTTTGCATGCAGCAGGAAGAGAGGTAGCCTTAGTGACATTCAAAACGACACCAAACTGAGCACTACTCTTGAAAGCTTCACAGAGACAAGTAGGAGCAGTTTTAAGAACAGATTTCAAACCAGAACAGCAAGTACCCTCTGGTTTCGTTGTGGTACTACCATTTGTCACAAAAGACAAACAATCAGCCATTGTTAACACCAAGTTTGAACAATCAACGGACGGTGCAGGTGCGTGATGACCTGCACCTTCAGCTAGATCAACGGCACAGATGGCCACACCAAGACAGAGAATAACTGTGAAGAATTTTGGTGCCATTTGTGAAGAAAGATAGAGAATAGAGAAATGAGGGATTGTAAAAGAGTAGTAGAGAGTGCTATTGGTAACAATGCGGTATTGCTTTGTTGTTGGTGGGAGAGAGTTAAATAGAAATGAGGGTATTGTTTAGTGAAAATATTTGTAACTTTTTTATTTTTTATTTATTTAATTGTATGGAAAAGTTTGCAAGTTTGCGAGAGTTATGATGGGGATGGATAGTGTGGTGTGGGTGATCTTTTTGGAAATGAAGGGGTGTGAATGAGTGTGTGGGAGTGGGAGAGTAACCTTGCCATATGGCTGCAATGTTGGGTGGGATGAAATGCAAGTGTGTGTGTGTGAACGTGTCGTGTAGTTTTTCTTCTCTACAACATCCAATTTAGTACGGTGCAATATGTGTCCAAACCGGAAGACTTGACATATACGGACTCCATTAATCCCATGTCTAAATACGATTGTTGCAATCAATTTTGGGCACTTTTTCTTTACCACTCCTTACACTCAATATCTCCGTTTTACCATAAATTCCTAAAATACCCCTAATTTTACCAACAAACTATTATAGACATCTCCAGGAATGCCGTCGACTGCCAAAAGACTATCATAGACATCCTGGACATGCCTAGCTGCTCTCTCCATCCTGGACTCTAAGGGAAGTGAACCAACATGCTTAGCAGCTGCAGGTGCATCCTCTAGAGGCGGAGCTGGAGGTGAAGGCGGAGCCGGAGTCAGGCGGAGAATGGACACCTGCAAGTACCATGGTAGGTACTGTTTGTGGTCGTCCCAGGGGCTCCATATGACCTGCTCTCTCTGCAAGTCATCCAGCAGCTGCCGAAACTCCAGAAGCTTGATACTATCACACTTTTAGTTCGTCCACCTGCTGCAACGTGGAAGTTCACTGGCACCGAAGTCTTCCGCACCACGATGGTGGGAAATACTCATATATCCAGCACTAAAATAATTAAAAAAAATAAATAAGTAATTATATAAATAAAAGTAATTAAAAAAATAAAAAAAAATTAATTAATTAATTACCTGCAGCAGAGAAGCGTATCCGCCAATCTGCGACGTCTCCCAGTAACAAGTATCATTCAGCTGCTCGTAGAGAATAGCTAGAACAGCTGGACCCCAAGCCCACTGGCCACACAGGTCAAAGTCAGAAATAAGAGTCACCCACTTGACAGGGACAGATGTGTGGCTCTTATCGGCAAAAATGGTGTTGCCCAACAAGTGTAGCAGATAGCACTATGCCGCCTGATCAAGATGGTCGCGCTCCATGTTCTGTGTTCTTTTATCCCAGATCATGTTGCACCGACCCTCTTACATTTCCATTGAATGATTGTATTATATTATATTATATTATATTATATTCATGTTATCTTTAAATAGAAGGGTTATCTGCATTAATACGTCGAAACTAGAAGGACCGTCGCTGAGATCCTTCGTCGTTTCACTCCACCACCTCGGTAGTTTCTATTATGTTTTCGTTTTGTTTGTTGTTGCAATCTGTTATTTTAAATCAATGTAGAAGACGTTTTTAATTAATCAAATAATGTTTCATTTTTTATTTTTGCACTCCGAAAACAACATATTATATGATAAATTTGGAAGGCAATTTTAAGGGAATTCCGGAAATACATCAAATTGGGATAAATTAATATTGAGGGATTTTCAGAAATACCTCAAATCTAGATAAATCCGGAAGTATTTTTTTTATTTTCGAAATATCGCATTTTACGGTATTTCTGGAATGTAAAATGTGTTCCGAAAATACCGTAAAATGCGATATTTCTGGAAAATCAAAAAAACATACTTCCGGATTTATCTAGATTTGAGATATTTTTAGAAATTTTGTGGATTTAAGGGGTAATTTCGTCCATTTGGTCATTTAGGGGGGTATATGATATAAGAGGGGGGTAAAAAAAATCCTAAATTTTGGGGTTTCTAATGTTTAATTAGGCATGGCTCGTTAATCTCTTTTTAATATACGGACTTGAATGTTTATATCTAAAGGTTGTTTAATAAATTATATTCAAATGGTCGTTAGAATTTGTTCCCAATGGAAGAATGAAATAAATACATTGGTATGATGAAAATCCTAGTCGTCTCTCAATTTTCTCTCTACTTTTGTCTTCTTTCTTGCTTCCCTATCTTACTTCCCTATCAGAAGCGGGTGATTTTAGATCACTTTTTGGCCTAGAATCACCCTCTGTATTGTTTGTTTCCCGTCTTTTTATTTAAATAAATGGTTATTGATGCCGGATCTACTTGTTAGTGAGGGGGTTCACTTGAACTAAGTGAACCCCCTAAAAATATATTCATTTATCTCCTATATAATTTTTTTTATCTATTTATCCTCTATATAAAAATATTTTGAACTCAAACAATATCTCTTATCTTAATGACACCAAACAAAGATGGGGATATTCACTAAATGGAATTAGTATATGGATGGAATATAATGAAATAGAACCGCTTTAATTTTGCATTAGGATCCTTAATTGTGCACCCAGTTGCAACCAAATATCTCACACAAACACATCACCAGGTCAATTTGAATGAATGAATATCGTTTTTAGTTGAAAAAAAAAGAATTTGTCCCCAACCCAACCGACCGGTATTCATGAAAGCTCGGCCAAACATAACTCACCTGAAAGGATTAGAACTCATCCACCTCGGTCGGCAAACTCATTTGTAATGGCAAAAAGAATTTGAGAGGCCAATAAAGGATTAGAACTTTTCCACTCATTCTTTGACTCATCTTTTTATACGAATTATCTAATATATTATATTTTTCGTATTTGGTCTCTTTGCTCTCCAGCAAATAGATTTGAATAATAGCGTTCACTGTGGAGCCTGGTAAAATTTTCCTGCGCTCCACACTCAAATCAGTTTCTTTTTCACCATCATTTCCAGCGAACGGGCAAGCTGAGACAGCCAACAAGTCATTTTGAACGACCTAAAGAATCGGCTGAATGAATCAAAAGGAAAGTGGGCATAATAGCTACTACCTACCTAGGGGTGTCAAAGTGATCCATTTGTCAACTGGAGATCCGGTCCGTCTGTAACAAAATCCATCAAATCTGTCCGTTACAAAAACAAAATATATTAATGGATTGGATTGGATTGGATCCATCCACTTGATTTGTGGATGGTTGTGATCCATCCATTAAATTTTTCAAATCCAATAGATTATCAATAAGTATAAAATCAAAATCTATTAAATAATAATAAAGAAATACTTTTTCACAAAAGAAAATTAAAAAAACTTTTCATTTTTAAATTTTATTTTTTTCGAGATTTTTTTTTAAATTCAAATACAATATATATATATATATATATATATATATATATATATATATAATATCAATATATAGATATAATATATTAAAATAAATAGAGCCACCGCCGCCACCGCCAGAGCGCCGCCGCCGACCACCACCTGTCGTCGGAGCTCCGCCGTCGGCCGCCACCTGCCACCACCACAGATATAAATGTATATTTATATTATATTATATATAATATATATTTATATATTAACAATATTTTATATAATATTATATATATATATATTTATATAAATGGTCAATGTTTGTTGTAAGAAAAAAAGACAAATTGTCAATGATAATATTATCACCCCTCTCTGAAATACCATTTCATTTTGTCCAATTCATTCTTTAAACCAGTAAAGATCCTAATAAGATTTTTTAAGAAAATAAAAAGAAGAAACCTAAGAATATGTTTGAGAGGAGGTTTTGGGAGGGAATGGGAGCAGCAGACTTATTTTTTAATTCTAAATTGAATAAGCTATAAATTGTCAATAAGCATAAATAAAGTGTGACTAAAATTGTTACATTGTTATTTATCACGTTATTGTTTTAGTCTCTTAAAATCTCAAATACGTCATTCTCAAAAACGTACCCTAAGAATAGCGGATGTCTGATGATACCATTGCTTAGGTGAAGTGTGGAACCCCCCTATTGCTATTTTCGTGTGTTGATGGTTGGGAGAGCATGCATGGTGATGAATTTCAAAACTGTCAATAGAAAACAGAGCCAATAATTTTGACCCCTTTTCCCTTGAGCTTGATGAGAGATGATGACTCTAGACTGTAGAGTACTATTGAGCCTTCACAGCTACAGTGGGCTTTGCTGTGACGGAAGGAAAATCAACATTCCCCTCCAAATTCGACTACTTATAAATCCAAATTAAAATTATCTTGATAGGCGGTAGGTCCTCCTTTATTTAACTATCAAACAAACAAAGTAAACCCTGCGACATTTTTCTTGGATACATTCTGTTTTCTATTTAACTGTAAACAGGACAAGAAGAAATTGTCTTATTTTATGGTCTATCTACTATCTAGTATGTCGATCGGTAGCTTGATGACCAAAAACTAAAATAAGTTAGGAACATATTATTCTCACGACGCCGCTTTTACATGGATGATAGATCGATCTTGGGGCAAGTGTTTAGTACCACTAGCTTATAGTATTTTTTCCAAGCGTATATTGCTTTTTCATACGCTACTTGAAGTAGCATTTGAGCTTATTATGTATTAGAGTTTCATTTTTTATCTCATTTTTTCCTTCATTTAGTTTTTAATCAAAGATTTTCATTTAAGTATTTTTATATTTATAAACTAATTCAACCGTCAATTTTACAAACACTTTAAATTCAATGAATTAATTTATACGCCATCATATCTGATCCGTTATAGGTAAGCATATATCCTGCTTTTTACTAGAAGAGCCTTTCAGTGGGGGACCTGGCATGTATCCCCTGGAATTTTTTTTTTTGCACTAAATACCCTATATAAATAGCCTAAATCTCCTGAAATTTTAATTTTGACACCCCTGAAAATTTGAAATTGTACTAATACACAAAGTTTTGCACCTATTTGACACCGGCCTTAAAAAATTTGACACCCCTAACCCCGGGGTCCTGGGTCCTGGGTCCGCCACCGAGCCTTTGTCACTTGGTATTAAAAAAGAGAGAACAGAGAGGCCGAAAGTGAATGGACTGAGCATGATGACTTCAATAATCATAATGGTCTGGTCCCCAATTAAAACGTCTCCCATGTTATTTGGACGTAGATGTTCAAATTCAAACTTCAAACTTCAAATTTGGAGCACTAATTACCAGACAATTTTTTTTGGTTGAGAATTTTTGAATCAAAAGATTTGAATAGTAGAGATGTACAAAATTACTATTAGGTTGTGTTTAGTGACTAGTGAGTAGTGCGCTGCGCATGATTAGAATAACAGATGAAATTTGGACTCACAAGCACAGGCACAATCGTCGCCAAAAGGCAACAAACAACACTTATTATACCCAGTGCTGTGCTGCTGTGTGCTGTGCCCCCAAAAGCAAAAGTAAAAAGGCAGATACATCGCTAGATATTGATGGGATGCTAAAAATTTAAAAGGGTATAGATGGAATTTTAGAATAGCTGGAGTGACGACATTACGTTTTTTATAAACACATTGCATTCATTATTAACTGGCAACTTCCCACAATCATCAATGGAATGGAAAGATCCGAGCTATTTTGAGTTTCCTGTTATTGCATTTTATTGTTTCAAATTACTAAATATATGGCTAAGTTTTTTATTTTCAAACCATTCCATGCTTGATCATATAGATGACGATCATGATCGATGTATTAATTGGTTAGGTGATAGTGCGCTTTCATACTTTATATTTGAATTTAGAAATATTTTAAATTGCTTTTCTTATTTCTTATAACGTTAATGCCAGGAAGGAAGGTTTCCTCTGCAGGTGGGAACTGAGAATATGTCTTGTGTGGCCCACCCATGTCATCTTTATATATAAATCTTCTACAGCTCTCACGTGTAAACTATTGCACACGTATATGTGGTCATTTATTTTACTGTTGTTTTTGTTCAATGTTATTTTCTCTTATAAAAAAATTACCTCTTC
The DNA here is from genome assembly GCA_039519185.1 of Astragalus membranaceus. Classification (NCBI taxonomy): domain Eukaryota; kingdom Viridiplantae; phylum Streptophyta; class Magnoliopsida; order Fabales; family Fabaceae; genus Astragalus; species Astragalus membranaceus. The sequence goes on along the minus strand of CM076850.1, from coordinate 148,341,053 downwards.
ATTTGTTTGTTGTTGTCTCCGTAACATATTGCGAGCATTATACTAAGCTAATGATGTGTCATTTTAATGCTCAATTTAAGTGTCACACTCTAAATTTGCCACACAAAAGCAAAAATTTAAAATATTGCACAGGTACTATACCAACCTTTAGGCAATGAAGCTCTGTGCCATCACGATTATAGATGTATATATACCTGTCAAATTTTGAAAATCTTAGAGACATATGACATGAAGGGAGGGTATATCTTCAAATATAATCTCTTACGAGAAAACATTCTAATAAGCTTTTCCAAAGGATACAAAACATCATGCCATGAAAAATCATAGAAATTTTGATTAAGTACATCATGCTACATCATAATAAGTATAATCTAGATTGACAGTACCAAAAATTAGAATATGCTTTGCATTGTAATTGTATGGATCCATTATGCAAAAAAACAAAATTTATAGATTGATAGTACACTATGAAATTAGGGAAGAAAAATTACTTCTTCTGTGTAGCAGCAAAAAAGAGCTTACTATGTGTTCTGGATTGGGCCACAGCCCATAATGAAGACTGGACCGGCGCGGACGGCCCAGTACGTAATCCGCATCATACTACGCTTTGGATCGGGTCGCAACCCGTTAAGAAGTTTGGGCCTATGCGAGTGGCCCAAAAACGACCAGCGCCACCCTATACCCACGATGGGAATATCTACGGCGGAGAGGAATTCTCGCAGATCCAACGGCCGCCCCCAGCGCCCCAAGTGCTATATAACGAGGCCCTGACATCAGATGAAAGGTACGTTTTTAACTAATATTACTACACTAAATCACCCCACTGACTTGGGCGTTGGAGTGCCATCGCAGGTACACCCCGAGGGAGCTCTGCACGCGACCAGCCTACATACAGGAACGACCTCAATATCTGGCACCAAGCCCCCAAGACAGCACGAACACAAACAGATTCATTTCAACAAAAGGACCGATCGCTCAGAGAAGAGTCTGGTTCATTGGCGACGAGATCCAAGAGCGATCATCCCCTAGAGCGCCTCTCCAATCGGCTTCCCCTCTCCCAGCGTCTGGCTGGATTACCCGCTCCAAATGAGCCGAGGACGTAGATGGTGGATCATGACTTTCCCCCGCTTGGAAGAATACGGGGCGAGCGGGCATCGCAATATCTGATTCCTCAGCCGGAGGCGTAGAAATAAATCCACCCTCCGAAGTCGTCCTATCTGTAGACGTTCGGGAGCTGGAGGATGGGTCGGTTGAAGAAACTGGCGGGCTGCCAGTTACTTGGGCGGTTAGCTTCATCCGCGCCATGAAGAGAGAAAACCTGCAAGAAGGGAGCATGAAAGTCAGACCATCGAAGATGACCTACGGAAAGGGGCGACATGATCGACCCCGGGTCTGACACCCCCTCCTCGCCCATGTTAACAAGAAGAGAAATGCGGTTTAAATTACTAAAGCCCAAAAGTAAAGCTACATACCAGGAGCGGGATACAGTTTCGTCGCACTATGAATCACCAGAATGAGGCAATCGGAAGTCAAATCGCGCCGAAGTTTGAAGTCGCTTATCGGGAAACACCGTGCCAGAGTAGCCGGAAAATAGATCGCTCGTCGGAGAAAGGAAGTCGCCCTCAGAGCAGAAAATCCGGAAAATGAACAAATTGACATAAGGGGTGCCCCATATTTATAGGGGGGAAAAACCAGAACGCGAAGGGACACGTCCTTTCCCCTTCTAAATTGATGATCTTCCTCGAAAATTGAACTGTCTTCATCAAGCGCCCCCTTTCTTGAGAAGCGTGAAGTATGGTGACAGTCCCATCGAAGTGTCACGCTTGTCCTTTCAGAACATCATGTCTGTCAGAGTACCACATTGCTAGAAGGTGCGAGCATGCTCAATCGAACGGTCGCACGATCAAGTCGTCTCGGCGCAGGCCAGCGCAGGCGACCAATGTGGAGGCAGCCCGCCTCTCCGAAAGAAATATGACTCTTAGGCCTGAACCCGTCCTACTGAATGACTTCGGCCTGGGGGGCAACTGTTCTGGATTGGGCCACAGCCCATAATGAAGACTGGACCGGTGCGGACGGCCCAGTACGTAATCCGCATCATACTACGCTTTGGATCGGGTCGCAACCCGTTAAGAAGTTTGGGCCTATGCGAGTGGCCCAAAAACGACCAGCGCCACCCTATACCCACGATGGGAAGATCTACGGCGGAGAGGAATTCTCGCAGATCCAACGGCCGCCCCCAGCGCCCCAAGTGCTATATAACGAGGCCCTGACATCAGATGAAAGGTACGTTTTTAACTAATATTACTACACTAAATCACCCCACTGACTTGGGCGTTGGAGTGCCATCGCAGGTACACCCCGAGGGAGCTCTGCACGCGACCAGCCTACATACAAGAACGACCTCAATATCTGGCACCAAGCCCCCAAGACAGCACGAGCACAAACAGATTAATTTCAACAAAAGGACCGATCGCTCAGAGAAGAGTCCGATTCACTGTGCAAGAACACTGCTTGAGGTCCACCATAGTAAGAATCTGGGACTTCAGTTTTAGCAAGCTAATTTTGGCTCACTTCAGACGGCTTAGTCTCTCCCAAATTGAGATGCTTACACATCCTATTAAAGGAACAAATCAAAGCCAAACTAACCAGCGTTGTTTTTAACATTTAAGATCAACAACAAAAACAGATAGCCTTATATATCAACATCCAAGTGCTCATTTCCCCTGCTTTGCTTGGTATTAATGTAATTAAGACTACCTTCAATTTCTATGTTTCCTATGTCAAAATTGAAATGTGCACCAAGTTCAGTCCTCCAATTACTCCATCAGAACACTATACACATAAACCAATTTATTTGGTATTAATGTAATGAAGACTTTTCTTCAATTTCTATGTTAAAATTGAATCATGAAAAGGGGAAAAACTTATTTTTAAGGTCACTCTGTTCTAAGTCGGGCAGTTACTTAAACAGGCTTCATGAAAGAATGTGGGACTCAAATTCAACATAAAGTAGGAAAAAATGTATAGTCATACACATTAACCCCATGAATTTTAAGCAATTAAATCAATTTTGTCAGGGCAGGTATTACTCCTTGAGAATTGGTAAAGGAAGAGAGTAGAGAAAATGTAGTTACATGACTGGGAGGGATGTGCACCATAAAGAAGTGGAGACGTGGAAATGGGATAAGATTGACAGCCAGCTTCCTTAGGTCAGAGTTCAGTTGTCCAGGAAACCTCGGACAACAGGTAACCCCACTCGTAGGTTCAGAAATCAGGTGGTTCAGATCACCAACTGCATTTGGAATACGAGGAAAAACCAGAAGTTATTATTTACCTAATCTTTAGAGCAACGGGGAAACTATGACAGATGAGATGATACTTACAGCTGGGGGTGCTGAGTTTTAATGTTCTGAAGCAAATGTCGTAAAGCGCTTCATTGTCAAGAATTATGCACTCATGGGCATTTTCTACCAGTTGGTGTACAAATAATGTGGCATTGTATGGCTCTACAACCGTGTCAGACACCTTTGAAGATGGGAAAACAGAGAAAGGGTGCATCATTCTATTTGGGTATTGCTCCCTAATCTTTGATATCAATAGTGTTCCCATACCAGAACCTGTGCCTCCTCCAAGTGAGTGGCAAACTTGAAAACCTGAAAAAAATTAAATGTAACGTTCAGATTTCAGAATAAAAGATGGTAGATATGCAAGTTCAAAAATCCAATTATAAGCTTAAGCAAAGTATTACACTATCGAGAATCAGATTTCCAGTGGCAGGTATCAAATATGAGCCACACTACAAGAATACAATACCATGGAAGCATACCAACCATGTCAGGGAACCATGACCACAACTGTGTTCTATAGCACAACTCGCCAGAAGGCATTTAAAATTTTAGACAATGGTTTGGTAATGGAGATTGACAGACAATTAAGCTTTAAAACATTAAAATTACCAAACAAAAAAAAGTATAAAAGTACAAATCTATTCTAGGAAACATATTATTTTTTGTAATTCAAATTCGAAAAATAAAATATCCTCAAAATGATTTAGATCTGAAATAAAAGTGGTGAAAAATATAGTGAGACAGAGGGATAACAAGAAACATGTTAAATGAAATATCAAACTGATGTATCTGCTAATGCATGTACGCCATCGTCACCAGACTTGCAATTAATCACAGCTTGCATGACGTTTAGGATCAGAGGGCGTCGAATCATCACCGCCGCGGTAGGATTGCACCGAATCGCGATCCACCTCGCTGTAATAGAGAGGGATACGAAAGGATAGGGGAAGAGAGTAGGAATGTCAACGGGGCGGGGCGGGCACGGGTATCTCACTACCCGGACCTGCCCCGTTTATTATTAATGGGCCCCGGACCCGCCCCAGACCCGCGCGGGTACCCGTTTAACGGGTTTTAAACGGGCATCTTTTTAAACGGGTACCCGCGGGTACCCACGGGTATTTATAAAAAAACTTTTAAAAATAAAAAATTAGTTTTTTTAACACTATTTTTTTGATTCATGTATATAAAAAAAATTCAACATAGAATTATTTTTAACATGAACCTTTAAACTATTGCAAAATGTGACTTTAATTTTTTTCCTGTACTTTTAAGCAATAATCCTTAATTCCTTATAGGAGGAAGAATCAGTCGCACATCTAACTTGAAAAATAACAACTACTTAAACATCCACTTAAACAAACAATAACAACATGTGAATGTTTATCCACTTAAACATCCACTTTAACATCCACTTAAACATTCACTTAAACAACAACAACAAAATGTGAATGTTTATCCACTTGAACAACAACAACAACAATAGATAAACAACAACAACATAATTTTCAACAATTTTCAGCTAAGTAGCACCACTTGGTTCACTTGTTTCCTGAAACAAAAAACAATTTAAAATTAAAACCCAAACAACAATATTTATGAGCTTTGAAATTAAATTGTAGAAATATTACTTACAATATCAACATCAGCATCTTCCAGAACTCCGTTAAATTCAATATTGTCAACTTTTGATTTTGAAGAGCCTACAAACAAACAATTTAATTAAAAACTTGCAATAAATAATCAATCTATTTTCAATAAAATTTAATGTTTTTACCTTTCATTTCAGTCCATAGCCAATCTTGGAGACACATCAATGCCTCTAAAGTATCTGGACGCAGTTTACTCCGATGAGGAGTAAGAACTCGACCACCAGTGCTAAAGGAAGACTCAGAAGCAACGGTTGAGATTGGAATTGCTAAAAAATCTCTGGCAATCATTTGCAAGATTGGATTCCACGATTCTTGGTGGTGGTGGTCGCGGTGGGGTGGGGTTTCAGGGGTGGGGCGGTGGCTGACTTCAAGGAAGTGGGAGAGAAGAGACCATCAAAACTAGGGTTTGAGTGAGTGAATAGGCATATGCTTCAAGGGTTAACAAGAACAGTGGGCTCAGCCTATGTGCTGGCCAATTATAATAAAGAGTTCAAGTAAACCTACTACACGAGGGGTGTGTAGGAAGGAATATTAGGGGGTGTACTTGTAAAATTGCAAAAAAGAAAATTTATTCTAATAAAATATATGTACTATAATATTTTGAATTCTTACCTTTCTAAAATATAAATACAAGTACAAGTATATTTATAAAATATTAAAATTAATAAAAATATGATTTCTTGATTATTCTTCTCTTAGTATTTTAGAATGCTTTATTTATTGGATGATCAACACTTTAGTTGATTTTTGTTGTACCCTCTTTTCAATTATTATTTCTCCAAGTCTATCTAACATTGACTTCATAACAGTAAATTTAGGATTAAGGTGTTAATTTGGTTTAAGAAAAAACTTTAGGATGCATCAACTTCAACAAATAGTAATAGATATTAATTGTAGCCTATTTTGTACCGAAATCATTTCAAAAAAAATAAATTATATACCTATGGGTGCCACGGGGTACCTCCAACACAATTTTTTTTTCAATATCACCTAAAAACAATTTAAAATATTTGTAGGTTTCACGGATAGAAACTATACAAAGGTAATGTCTTTGCCTCAATTTCATGAATAGTAATAAATGTCAATTATAACCTATTTTGTCCAGAAATCATTTCAAAAAAATTGTAAATACCCGTAGGTAATTTGTAGCGAAATCATTTAAAAAAAATTCGATACCCGTGGGTACCACGGGCACAGTGGCTAGTTATCAAGGAATGTTGTTCCGGCCTTTATCAACTGCACTCTCATTTCTAAGATCCTAAACTTGATTTGAATAATATTATTGGAGAGGCTGTCAAATAATTCACAATTGTCAAATGTTTTTCACTTAGCTAGCTACATAACATGATTCAGCTTTGATGACTCTGTCTCATTTTAGTTATAAGAAGTTTAGATGGAATTATTTAAGCCTATGGACGTGTTTTCAATTATAAATCAATAAGTATTATTTGTAGGTGAACACTCTAGAGTTTTCTAGGGTATGATATCCAACACATCCAATCACATAATGACAATTTATTTTTTAAATTAAACTATTTTAAAATAAATTTAAATTTCTGATATTTCCTATGCGGTATTAATATCCAAAAGACTCGAGAGTATCATAGATTTCTCCTTATTTGTATTATAATAGAGAAGAGCTAATAAGCCCCTCATCGTTGGTTGCATCGACAATTTCAGCTACATGTGGACGCTGATTTCTGGGTTCGAATCAGGATTTGTCTGTTGGATAGTGTGTCTGGTGTTTATTTGTCATTTCGTCTAAGCTAACTTAAAAAATAGAAGAACTAGTAACAATTTCTTTAATATACTCTCTTAGAGAAAGAAAGAAGATAGCTGAAAACCCTAACCATTAACTAGCATTGAGATAAGCTCCAAGCCTCCAAGGCATTCTAGTCGTGTGGAGTGCACAAACGATGCACCAAACGGGATTTGCATCCGGAAGGGCATTTTATTCATTCCGGAATTATGTACAAAACATAAATCCGGAATGTATTTTTTTAAAAATAATTTTAATTAGTTATCAAAGTTAAATTTTAGTATAAATAATACTAGATTTGGATCAACGACCAAGATCCCACCGACACTTTTAATGACCTCGATGTTACCGACATTTTTTTTGGGTACATAAACGGAGTGGTCATAGTCACTAGGACATTTTTTAGCAATGACCTACAATCGGTCAAAGTGCTTTGATGTATGTATTGATGAGCGTGCCTCAACGGATATAATTTCAATGGTCTAGATTTCTTATGCACAATATTTATCAACGACATACACTAACGAAAATCGCTATAAATAGACACACACACACACTTACCCTTCATTTCTTGCACACTAACACTTATCTACTTTAGTAAGCCCTTACTTATTTGATTTTCTAAACCATAAAAAATGAACATCCTTTCAACCCCGTACCCAAGGTGTGAACACCCAATTTTAACCGGTATTTTCTACATTTTCAAAAATCCCAAAAATAATATTGTTTTCTTGCAATTTTAGAATTTTTACCGTTTACGTGCTATTTTGTGATTGTCTGCGATTTTGCGTTATTTGTACTTTTAATTGGACCTTTTTTATATTATTATTAGTAGAACTTATTTAATTTTTTATTGCAAAAAAAAGATTTAAAAAAATCTGCTTTTTATAAAATAAACAAATCAGAATTAAAAAATATACAATGCAAATTAAGATATAAATCAGAGTTAAATATACATTGGATGCTTTGTTTTACGTTTAGAGCCTTTTACAAGTTACTAAGTCTGTCTATCTATCTATCTATTTTACTTTTAGACCCAAATTTGAAATGTTTTTTATTTTGTGCATGGTGCACATTTATGCTGCTTGTGCAGAAGAAGGGACACCTCATTTTTTTTCTCAAAGTGGCAGGTTCAATAGCTGGCAAAATATTTTTTTATTAAATAATAAAAAGTTGTTAAATCATTAAAAGTTGTCATGATTTTGTCATTTAGCTGGAATTTTGCAAAAATACCACAAAATTTGTGCACATGGTATTATTGCAAGACGTCTAATTTTGTAATTTTACTAATTTTGTATTTTTACTGGCATATATGATTTTAAAAGATTAAAAGATTAGAATACATAGATGACAGATTACTATTCGCGCCCTCAGGTTTTAGTTGTACACTCCCTCCTGCATCAGTCTGTTTTCGCAGGCCATCAGCTTGGAAGCCCAATGACAAAAATTGGGCTGCCGCTAGTAGCATCCCTTTTTTCATGTATGGGTTTTTTTTTACCCCCATCAACTCCCATCTACCCCCATCATCCCTTTGAAAATACCAAAATACCCTTAAAATTTTGACAAAATTACAAAACATTTACCATTTCTCACTTACATCCGTTTGACCAGGAATTTACCAGAGATAATCGGATTTACCATTCAGAGCTATATCCGATTTCCAGTTCGGATTTACGCATTGGATCTACGTACTTCCGATTCCCCAAGAGACAGCGCAAACAGTAAGTGAATTTAGCTAAATCTGATTCCCATCGTATTTACCTATATCCGATTTCCCATCGGATATAAGTAGATCCGCTTTTTTTTAAATTTGTTTTTTCAGTGTCTAACAGGTATCGAGGGGAGTCCTCGTCTCGGGCATCGCCATCTGCTCCAAGTACACGCACCCGCCACAGGATTGCGGGACATGCGTCTGCCCGCCATAGGCGACAGCAGCAGTATCAGCAGGTGGAGGAGGTCCCTGGCTATCAGTATGAGGAGGGCCAGCAGGGGCATCCTCTTGATGAGGATTCTATGTCTGAGGGCCATTCTATGGCTGAGCAGGAGTATTATCAGCAGCAGTATCAGCAGCAGCAGCAGCAATATCAACAGTACCAGGAGGAGCACTACCATCAGCCTCAGCAGCATGAGGAGCAGCATGAGGAGCAGTCTCCTCTATTCACTGGGCTAGGATCTCATGTCTGTTCCATTATATTGAGAGACCCGGTAAGTTTAATTTAGGCTTAAATATGTTTTAGGCCCCTGCAAATATAGGGTGTTTTGGTTTAAGCCCCTGCAAAAAATTTTTTCTTCAAATAAGCCCTTGCAAAATGTCACGTTTTGTTTTAGGCCCTTCTTTTACTCAGCTGTTAGCTTGACGTTAAATTTGTCACAGGTTGTCTTCCACGTGGCATTTTTTTTTGTTTCCATTGCCAGGTGTACCCTTCACTGAACATAAGTCTTCCACGTGTCAAAGAGGAAAACAGAAGGGCTTTTTTCAAAATGTGTTTTCTGAGCTTTGTTCTTTCCTGGGTTTGTTGACGAAGAGAAGAGAAGGTTTTTTGAGGAAGAGAAGAGAGAAGGTTTCTTTTTCGTAGGAAGAAGCAAGTCTGGGTTCGCGTTCTCTGGTGTGAAGGAACTTCGAGGAAGCCATTAGGTAAGTGTTTCTCTCTTCTTTCTTTCGTTTTCTGCTTTCGCGTTTCTGTTTGAAGCCATTAGGAACTTCGAGGAAGCCATTAGGAACTTCGAGGAAGCCATTGTCACTATATTGTTGTGCTTCGAGGAAGCCATTGCCCCTTTGTGCTTTCTTTGTGCTTTGTGTTTATTTTTGTGCTTTCTTTCGCGTTTCTGTTTGTGCTTATTTTTGTGCTTTGTTTGTGCTTAATTTCAAAGTGACCTTTTTGACTCAAAATTGCAATTCTTCAAAATATTGGGTCCTTTTTGCAATTCTGAAAGTTGATAGTGTTTGGCAATTTTACAGGGATGAGTTTCAGTCTCATAATTCACCATGGGGGCCACTTTGAGGTTGGGGAAAATACGGGTTATAATGGAGGGGATCTAGCTATTGCAAACATCAATGATGTTGATAGGTGGAGCTTCTTTGAAGCTGTTGGGCTTGTTAGGGACTTAGGATATAAAGAAGATTTTCTCCTATAGTGGAATTTTGATTCAGCAGAATATGAGGGGTTATAAGTCACTTAAGGTGGACAACGATGCTGTTAAATGTGCTGAGTTCGCATTGCTCCATAACTGTGACATACAGTTGTATGTTGAATCACTGGTTGGGGAAACCATTGATGGTGAATCAAGTGGTAAGGGTGTACAGAAGGAGGGTGAAGGTAATGTGGAAAGTGATCCTGAACATGGGGTTCATTTTGATGACAGTGAGGAGGAAAGGGCACTTGGGCTAGATGATGGATTTGAAGATGAGTTAACTGTTAAGTCTCCAAAAGGAAGAAGAAAGGTTTGTTCTACTCATAAGGCATCATCTCTTGCTAAAAGGGCTGCCATGGGAATGATTTTAGATTCATCAAGTGATGAAGATGCTGATTATGAAATGGAAGATGATTATGAGAGTGAGGAGTTATATAGTAGTGCTACTGAATCTGAAGAAGATAACACGGGTTTGAAGAAGATGAGGTACCCTGTTTTTAAGAAAGAAGAGTTTAATAAGGATTATAAATTTATGATTGGTTTGGAGTTTAGGTCTATTGGTGAGTTTAAGGAGGTTATGTTGGAATACGCAGTCTTAAATGGAAGGGAGTTAAAGTACAAAAAAAATGAACCAAATAGGGCTAGGCTTGTGTGTAAGAGGGATTGTGGTTATGAGACATTTTGTAGTCGAGTGGGTCAAACCCACACGTATAGGTTAAAAACCTACAAGGGGAGACACACGTGTGGGAGGGTATTTAACAATAAAAATGCCAATTCCAAGTGGGTAAGCAAACTTGTGGCTGAGAGGCTTATGTCCACAAACAAGGTCAAAATTGTTGAAGTCATGACAGAGATTAAGAGAAAATACGCTACGGGTATCACAGTTGGTAGGGCTTGGAAGGGAATAAAAATGGCAAGAGATCGTGTTGAAGGAGATGCAACCAAACAGTATTCACTTCTATGGAGCTATGCTAGTGAGCTTTTGAGGGCAAATCAAGGTAATACTTGCAAAATAAATGTCAATAGGGTTCCACCCAGCTTACTACCAAGATTTGGGGCTTTCTATTTTTGTTTGAATGGCACAAAAAGAGGGTTCCAGAGTGGATGTAGGCCCTTTATTGGGGTTGATGGGTGCCATTTGAAAACAAAATACGGGGGTCAGCTCTTAATAGCTGTTGGTAGAGACCCTAATGACCAGTATTATCCTATTGCATTTGGTGTTGTTGAAAATGAAACCAAAGAATCATGGAGATGGTTCTTGACTTTGCTATTGGGAGATATTGGTCACGAACATAGATGGGTTTTTATATCTGATCAACAAAAGGTATAATTACTGTTTATAGGTTACTGTTTCAGATCTGGTTTTGTTTATAATTTACTGTTTATAAGTTACTGTTTTTTAGATGTTTGTTGTTTATAACTGGCTGTTTTATTTTGTTCTGGCTAGGGATTGGTTGCTGTTTTTGAAGAACTTTTTGACTCAGTGGAACACAGGTTGTGTTTGAGGCATTTATATGCCAATTTCAAGAAGAAATTTGGAGGAGGTACTGCAATGAGAGACTTGATTATGGGGGCTGCTAAGGCTACATATTTTCAAGCATGGGAGGAATACATGAAAGAGTTGAAGAATCTGGATGTTAAGGCATGGGAATGGCTCATGGGTGTTCCTACCAACTTATGGTGTAAGCATGCCTTTACTTTTTATCCTAAGTGTGATGTACTAATGAACAATTTAGCTGAGGCATTTAATAGTACAATACTGTGTGCTAGAGAAAAACCAATAATCTCTATGTGTGAATCGATTAGAACATATTTGATGGGTAGGATAGCTGACTTAAGGAGGAAAGGTCACAAATGGAAACATAGGATTATGCCTAAGCCTATGAAAAGATTAGATAGAGAGATTCAGCACAGTGGTAATTGGTTACCCATTTGGTCAGCTGAGGAAGAATTTCAAGTAGAGCACACATCATTTGTCAAAAGCTTTATAGTTGATTTAGCTAGAAAAACGTGTACATGCAATTATTGGCAATTGGTAGGGATACCATGTAGACATGCAATAGCTGGGATGAATTACAAAGGTTATGAGCCTATGGATTATGTTGATAACTGTTACAGCAAGGAGAGATATTTGGAATGTTATTCTCATGGCATAAGTCCCATAAATGGCCAAAACATGTGGCCTCCAACTTCAGATGAGGAAGTCTTGCCTCCTGTGTATAAGAAGGGTCCTGGGAGACCAAAGAAGCTTAGGAGAAGGGAACCTGATGAGGATCCTAACGCAGTAAAACTGAAGAGGCAAAATACGCAGTACAGGTGTACAAAATGTGACAAATTGGGCCACAATTCAAGGGGTTGCAAGAGTTCAGAAGTGAGTGAACAAGCTCAAACAAGAAAGGTATGAATAAATTGTTTACTGAATTGTTTACTGAATTGTAAATTGTTTTGTATTGGTGCTAATTTAAATTGTATATTGTTGTTATTGGCAATTATAGAGGAGGCCTAAGAAACCCAAAACAGATGAACTGGTTGGTGATGTTGATGTATCTGAACAAGTTCCTGATGTATCTGAACAAGTTCATGTTGTATCTGAACAAACTGCTGCATCAGTTCCTGCTACTGTTGTTGTTCCTACTGTTTTAGAACCAAGTGGTGCACCAGTTCATGTTGTTCAACAAATTAAAATAGCTGCAAACAAAAAGAAGAGCTTCAAAGATAAGCAAGGCATGATACCAAAGCTCCAAATAAGAAGACAAACTCGTGCATCAGTTCCTGCTGTTTCAGTTTCTGCTGTTTCAGTTCCTGCTGTTTCAGTTCCTGCTGTTTCAGAACCAACTTGTGCATCAGTTCCTGCTGTTTCAGAACCAACTGGTGTGAATGAGACCCAAGAATCAAAGACAAAATCTCCAGTGGTCAAAGAAAAGGTGACCAAGTATGTCCCAGTCAAGTACAAGTTGAGGAAAAGGAAAACAGTTTAGTTTTAAGAAGTTGGTATTTTGTTTAAGTTGTAATTTTAAGAAGTTGGTATTTTGTTTAAGGAGTTGTAATTTTAAGAAGTTGGTATTTTGTTTAAGAAGTTGGGATTGTATTTTGTTTTAAGTACTTTTTATTTTGAACTCATCCTATGACAGTAATTATGTGTAATATTTACCAAGTATTTGAAGAGAAATTTGAAGTCTCAATATGACTATATTCAGTCTCAATATGAGTATATTCAGGTCTTATTTGATGTCTTACTTCAAGTCTTATTGGAAGTCTGTCATCAATATTTGACAGGGGCTTTAAAAAAATTATATTTGGAGGGGTTTAAGAAAAAAAAAATTATATTTGCAGGGGCCTTAAACAAAAAAAAACCCTATATTCGCAGGGGCTTAATTAAACAATGCATTTACATTCTGAGACTTAACAATCTCAATTGTTTGTGCATCAGTGGCTATCTGTGAACAGAAATACATTAAAATCTTAACAATAACACATCACACTTTCATTAGGATTCATTCCACAAATTACAAACACTAATGATAAGAAAGGGAAACTACAATCCATGGATCCTACACTTATCACAAACTAGGGAACCCTTAATTTCCAGGCCACATATACAACCAATATAACCCATGACAAAAACAACAGAAATTGAAGCCACTGAATCCTAGTTGTAAGCCCCTTAACCGTTTCCCTTTCATAGACCAATTTTGCTTTCAGATTCTGATTCTTTTTTGTCCCAGCTTCAATTGCTTTCTCTGCATAAATGCAACCTTTGCAGCTGTGACGTTCAGAATTTACACCACCAACTGTCTCCGTTGATGAAGTAGCATCTCTAAATGTTAAATGTTTCTCACTAAGTTCATCATCCCACACAAACAACTTGCAGCTGTCTCCTTTCACCTAAAAAGAAATTAAATACAACAATAATCAATAATCAATAATCACACTGTGAGGAAGAAACATGAATAATCAATAAAACAAAAAGTAAACCCAATACCCAGTGGATGCACTTCCAGTATGGGCGTCCAGGGTTTTGCAATGACCCCGAAATGTAGAATCTCATCGTACTCCCACAGCCACAAATTGGAAGTCGTCTGCGATTCCCTTCATTTGATGAATGATTCGCTGGATTTGATGAAGAACCACGACTGAAACGGCTGTAATCTTCCATGGAGGCGCTGCGCTGAGAAGAGAATAGAGAGGAAGAAGAAGAACAGAAGAAGAAAAAGGGAAAGGGCTCTGATTTTTGGAATTTTTATTCTGTTCAGTGAAGACACCTGGCAATGGAAACAAAAAAAAATGCCACGTGGAAGACAACCTGTGACAAATTTAACGTCAAGCTAACAGCTGAGTAACAGAAGGGCCTAAAACAAAACGTGACATTTTGCAAGGGCTTATTTGAAAAAAAAAATTGCAGGGGCTTAAACCAAAACACCCTATATTTGCAGGGGCCTAAAACATATTTAAGCCTTTAATTTATTTACGTAGCCTTCTTAGTTTAATTTATTTACATAGCCTTATTTTTTTATTTTTTTTATAATGCAGACATATGAGCGTAAATTGAAGGTTACCAACCATGGTAACAAGCTGGCTCAGAGACTGCTTGGTTTTCCCCAAACCACCGGTTATGGGCCTTTATCACAGGTTCCGGATTAGCCCCCCTCGTCCCGACCGGACATACAAAGGTGGACCATGAGCTGATGTCTGCTTTTCTTGAGAGGTGGCACTCGGAGACATCGTCATTTCACCTACCATTTGGTGAAATGACGATTACTTTGGATGATGTCTCATGTTTGCTGCATCTACCCATTACGGGGAACTACTAGAGAGCCCCACCTACCTCGGTCACTACTGATCAGGCCATCTACCCGATTACTGGATATGCTACCGAGGGGTCGTGACTAGGGGGTTTTGTGTGATTGTATGCTTGAACTATTTTCACGTTACTTGATTATTAGTATTTCTTGTTTATTATGTTTATGGATAAAAGATATAATTTCGATTTCATGCGATACAAGATAAAACATAACCAACTACAATAACAATAAAATATAAAAGATACATTTTCCTGAAATAAGTGAGCGACAATGAAAACGATAAAATGACAGAAACTACTGAGCTGGTGGAGTTAAACGAATAAGGATCTCAGCGACGTTCCGTGTCGTTTCCACGTACAAATGCAGATAACCGTGCCGCTTAAACAGAACATGAATGGACATCATTGCTTGGACGTCATTGTCGTTCTTGATATCCATTGTAGAGCAGTGCACACGTCCATCAGACCAATCCGTTTTCCGATAAACTATACGAGTTATCTCTCGCTCGTCGCCCTCCACTTGCACCTTACCCAACAGTTTATCTTTTAGGGCAACGAATGTTATGTTGTGTTTAAGCCTGCACTTCATTGTGTCACGCCCCTCGAAATAGACACCGTCAACTTTGTTGGTGATGATGCCCTGATGATGAATGATAGTGAGGGATGAATCCTGTGAGTATTGTGTTAGGGCATTTTTTTTGTGGAGAAGAAGAAGCAGATAATGAGTTAGGGAGTGAGTGAGAGTGAAACTTGGGAGTGACAAGAATGAGGTTTGGCAATAGGTATTTATAGAATTCGTCAATGATTATCAACCGTTGATATTGTCGGTGCAATCTGCACCGTTGATCAAAGCGAATCTACCCCCAATTGCAAAGCGGATCTAACCCCATTCAGGTAAATCCGATTTGAGTTTAATCAAAAGCGGATTTACCTAGATCCGATTCAATTTGTAAAATTCGCATCGGATTTACTGTTAAGAGGGTAAATCCGCTTCGGAATTTATCAAAGCGGATGTATCTACAATACAGGTAGATCCGCTTTGTCAAAGAGACAAAGCAGATCTACCTGCTGTGGGGGTACATCCGCTTTGTTAAATTCAAAAGCGGATTTACCCTTTACTAGGGTAAATCCGACTTGTAAAAAAATTTAAAACATTTAATATTTTTATTTGGTATATATGGATAGATAATTACAAAAATGTGGGTACAATGGTAAATACAATAAATGTCAATGTAAATCGTCGGAATCATGGGTTAAGTCTACAATAGTGGGAGGGAGACGGGGCATCTTCAAAGCGGTAGATTGCCAAAGGGCAAAACGACCGGTATAAGGATACAACCATGAAGTAGATTCATCTGATCGATTATGAGACCACATCAAAGCAACTGGAGGCAACGGACAGACAGGGGAGATCGAAATATGCATCCAATGGATATCCCTGACGTTCAGAATAGATATGATTTTATACTTTGAAGAAGAATAACTACCTCTCAGAGGAAGATAAGTAAAATTCATATCCAAAGACAATTGAACTAGGGCCACATTATACTTAGTAGCTATAAAGTACCCCATCTCAGGCAAACTCAACCACTTATCCTCCTGCTGAAAACCGGGGTATTCAATGGATAACGCTTTTCTAAGCATTGCAAGTCTGTCCTTTCCAAACATGTAAGTATATAGTTGCTCCATCTCCTTTGTTTCTTTGATTAAATCTTGCCTAATTATAGGCCAACTATCCTCACCAAGATGGAGACCAACCGCTACTGCTCGGAACCCACAATTACCATCCCTTTCAACATCAATAATTTTTTCCACATACGATTGCACGTGATGAGGAACCGACGGTAAATTGAATTTAGTCTCACCCTGATGTGTTAATTTTTTAGAAACACTCTGAGATAACTTTAAACACCGCTGTGATGATTTTATACAAGAAGACCGCTGTGATGAATTTTTAGAAGAAGTTCCAGATTCTTGAGTCAGGTTCATCTTCTCATCCACATGCTCCCACCCAGAAGGATCACGCTTAACATCATATAATTTCTGCTTTTTCTTCTTTGGTGCACCTTTTGTTTTAACTTTAAATGGTACGTGGTGCAACCATTGAAGAAGTGGTAGGGAATGCAAGCTCATTAAGTTGTTTCTTGAAGACGAATCTCTCCTCTGGATTCATACGATTATATCTCGCCCAAATCATCTCCATTTGGTAAGAAATATCACAGTCAGCCGATTTTTCCTGCGAGAATTTATCATCTATAGAATCCAAACTCAATTTTTTCCAATGGTCATCTACAACATCCAACGGAATAGGAGTACCAGATACATGGTACACACCTAGCTCACAAGCACAAGGAAGAAGATGTGTCTTTCTAATAATGCACTCACAGCGGGCTTGGTCATACCCAACCCCAGATGTCGATTTTGAAAACTCTTTAACAATATGATCCAAAGCATTTAAAGAGACAAGACCGCGAAGCTTTTTAAACAAAGGAGTATTGGAAGCCACTTCAATACGGTTTATGCTTCTTTGAAAAGACCCGATGACTTTATCAAATTGAAGAGTAAGCATCTCATGCATAGATTTAAAAGACTTAGACAAGTCACCTCCAGAAGTCCTCAAATGTCTCTTGCAAAGTCCATGAGCTGACTCGACTCTTAAATAATAACAATAAACACGTGTCAAGAAAATTTAAACTACGATAAAAATACTAAACACGTGTCAAAAAAATGTAAACTACGATAAAAATACTAAACACGTGTCAAAAAAATTTAAACTACGATAAAAATACTAAACACGTGTCCAAAAAATGTAAACTACGATAAAAATACTAAACACGTGTCAAAAAAATTTAAACTACGATAAAAATACTAAACACGCGTCAAAAAAATTTAAACTACGATAAAAATACTAAACACGTGTCAAAAAAATTTAAACTGCGATAAACTACGATAAAAATACTAAACACGTCTCAAAAAAATTTAAACTACGATAAAAATACTAAACACGTGTCAAAAAAATTTAAGCTACGATAAAAATACTAAACACGTGTCAAAAAAATTTAAACTACGATAAAAATACTAAACACGTGTCAAAAAAATTTAAACTACGATAAAAATACTAAACACGTGAAAAAAAAAATTTAAACTACGATAAAAATACTAAACACGTCTCAAAAAAATTTAAACTACGATAAAAATACTAAACACGTGTCAAAAAAATTTAAACTACGATAAAAATACTAAACACGCGTCAAAAAAATTTAAACTACGATAAAAATACTAAACACGTGTCAAAAAAATTTAAACTGCGATAAACTACGATAAAAATACTAAACACGTCTCAAAAAAATTTAAACTACGATAAAAATACTAAACACGTGTCAAAAAAATTTAAGCTACGATAAAAATACTAAACACGTGTCAAAAAAATTTAAACTACGATAAAAATACTAAACACGTGTCAAAAAAATTTAAACTACGATAAAAATACTAAACACGTGTCAAAAAAATTTAAACTACGATAAAAATACTAAACACGTGAAAAAAAAAATTTAAACTACGATAAAAATACTAAACACGTCTCAAAAAAATTTAAACTACGATAAAAATACCTATTGGTGGTCTGATTCCCGAAATGTGGGATCTGGTTTGTCCATGCCAAGATAAATCTTTCCTTATGCTTTGTCAACCATGTGTCATGCACATACTTAATAAGAGCGGGCAAATCATTGCAGGAGTCCTCAAAAACCTCCAAGTGAGCTGAGTACTCTGACTCGTCAAGTGAATCAATAATGTTATGCCAAAGAGAGAGTACGTCCTTTTGCCTATCCACGTGCACCAACTCTTTAATCTTCGCTTTCACATTTTTAGTCACGTGCCAAGAACATAACAAATTTGTAGCCGAAGGAAAGACATCAACAATACTGGACATAAGACCAAGATCTCTGTCAGTCAACAACACCTGAGGCTGAAGCCCGTGCAAGTCAAATAATTCTTTCAGTTTCTGCAATGCCCAAGTAAAATGAATTCCAAGCTCGTGTGAAATATAGGCAAAAGCAAACGAGAAATTTAACTCCGTTGAAGTGACACCTACAATCTCCAATAGAGGTAGATTGTATTTGTTGGTCTTGTAGGTGGTGTCAAGAATAAGAACCTTTGGAAACAACCGGAATAACTTAATAGAAGTGGGATGCGCCCACATGATGTCACTGACCACATCGGAACCCTCAACTTTTCTGCTCCAACATAAATAATTTTGCGACTCAATCAATCTCAAAAGCTCCTGAATGTCAGTTCTAGGACCCCCTCTTAGAAGACCTATAGGCGTAACGCTGCCTATATATTTGAGGAAGAGAAGTGACGTTGTCCGGATAATGGTTCTTCAAAGCAGTAAGACAATCTTTCGGGCAACATTCAGATCAGTGTGCTCATTAACAATCGCTTTCTGCGACTTAGTTAAACGACCAAAAGCTGTCGACCCGACCGGGGTAGTAAGCAACTCATGTGTGTGAAGACCACACCTAACATTCACACGCCAACCCCCATGACGTATTGTACAAGTAGCTCTCAATGTAAACGGACAGCTTCTTCTCTTAGACCCGAAAACTTTAGAATCATTAGACCACTTCCCTTGCTTCTCGCAACCAAATATAATCTTATCTCTGGAACCCCTTTTACAGTTTTACCTCCAGCTTTGTCAGATCTTACGATGATAACCACAACTCCAATACGCCTCCCAACCGCGTTAGCCCACTCTTCAACATCCTGGCGTGTAGAAAAAATCTACAAAATAGAAAAAAATAGATAAATGTTGCGTACTTAATTAATTAAATATCTACAAAACTTTGATCAAGAAAATTGGTTTGAAAAATATACCCTCTCCGTCCAGAATGCCTCTGTAGTGTCTACCACGAAAGGAACAACCTGCGACTCTGTATGCACAATATCTGTTTCAAAATAGAACAACAGTTATACAGAAAATAATTTAAAAAAAAAACAAAGCGGATTTACGTGCCTCAAACGTAAATCCGCTTTGTATTTTTTACAAATCGGATATATCCCCATCCAGGTATATCCGATTTATTAAAAGATAAAAGCGGATTTAGGTAAATTCGATTGCGCATTGGATTTAGCTAAATCCGATTTATTAAAATTTAGCTTTCTGTTCTGAATTAAATGGTCAAATCGGATTTATCTGTCAGTTTGATAGATCCGATTTGATTTAGGTGTGTGAATTTAAGTATTTAAAGCTAATCGGATTTACCTTCCATTTAGGTAAATCCGATTTCCAAATTAAGTGGTCCTCCACCAGAAAATCTTCCAAAAGTCAATTTTTGTAATTTATGTCAGAGATATTTTCGGGATTACAATATTGGGTGGGAGTACATAGGAGTTGATGGGGTATAAAAAAAAAACCTTCATGTATTCGTAACCCCTATCATAATTTGATTTGGACTTCTTTTGTTTTCTTTTATTTTAAAGTTCTGGTTCTGCTATTCGCACCAATCTATTTTCACTCAAACAGCCCCCCTCTTTTCAATAAAATATGGGTTTTCTAACAATTTCAATTTTGGGCCTGGCTCATATCTAAAACGCTATCTGCACCCCCTTATTTCGTTCCAACAACCTCCCTCTAAAGAAATGCTAACTTTTGCCACCTCACAATCCTTTTTTCCCAAAAATTATTTTTTCTCCTAAAAGACATCTTTTCATAAAAATACAAAAAATATGGGATACATCTTGTCGGTTCTGGTTTAAGACGTCTGAGTTGTACAACTTGGTGATCTTAAACCCCTTCAAAAAAAATTAAAACCAACAAAGAAACAAACCTTTTTTTCAAAAAGAACTACATGGTCTTTGATTCTCCGCCCACAGAGATACGTAGGAGCAGGGCCTCCCCGTCAAGCCAAATTAATCTCTTCTTAATAAATAATCAATTTTTTTTCTTTAACACCTATTTTCCCAAAAACTAAAAATATGGGTTTGATTGAGATGTACATCTTGTCATATCCCGGTTTAAGAGACTTTAGCTGTACAACTTTGATCTTAAACCTCTTCAAAAATAAAATCAACCAACCAACAAAATTTTTCAGGAAGAACTACGTGACTTTTGAGTTCCTCATTGCACTAGAGAATACGTAGGAGCGGGGCTTCCCCGTCAAGTCAAAAAATAAATTTTCTAATTTAACCCCTTATTTATTTCTTTGCAAACCAAATATTTATTTCACTTTTTTAGGGTAAATCAATATGTCATTACTTATTAAATGTTTTTGCACAACCAAATTTAGGGTAACTGTCTTAGGACAGATGTATTAAGGGTGTTGTGGAATTAAGTTATCGCCATTCCCTATACATAACCGACTCCCGAATCCAACCTATTAAATAAATTGGGGGGCGATTCCTAAAATTACAAATTTTTGAGCCATTTGCGTCGAGATCCCGGTCACGACACAAGGAATAATACACTGACCGTCGTTCATTATCGTGTAAAATCACCAGAAAAGAAAATGGTGTCTGGTTTGAGTGTCCAAATCTTGTTTTATGTAGACTCAAACTGGACATCGCCTTCTCGGGTTTTAAGGGGGGGCAGGGTTCAACAAGGTGCATTCCACCGAGAGGTTGGTAGTATTATCTATCCCTGTTGTGGAGATGATGGTCGTGTTTTCTGATCCTCCATGAATATTAAGAGTGACGACAACGTACGAGAAATGCTAGACGTCCATGGTGAGTATACAAAACTTGGTTCTTCGGACCTGTATGTTGAGACCAAAGAGAATGTCAACCAAATTCTTTTCCTTTTGAGGCAAGGGCCGTCACGGTAGAAAAATATGTATCCGCTCGATCATTTTCTATTTCCTCTTGTTAGCCCGTGTTGTTTCAATGTATCTACTTTTGTATCAATTGAAATATAACTTCAAATAAATAGACGTCCAAAAAATACGATATTCGAAAATATAACTATGGTTCACGATACAATATCCCGAAAATAACAGAGTTAAAAAAATAATAGATAAAATACATCAAAGGTCTCCTCCCTACAACACGTTTCAGAGCGCTCCAAAAGGAGCCTATAGGCCAACTGTTAGGCTCAATGCCTCTGGATGTTATGGGCTCTCGTATCCGTGCAGTAGCAATGTGAAGTCTCTCCTCAACGGTCACTGGTGCTGCTGTTGGAATGTCCTCATCTGGAACCTGATATGCAACATCCACTAAAGATATCGTGGGGGGGGGGGGGGTCGAAACCTAATAGTACCATGGGAGGTAACTCTCTTGACACTCACCCGGGACCGTGGCCCTAGTAGCCCCCTAATGACATCTTCAACCTGCTGGGCGAAGTACAACCACCTCATGTCAATGTCCCTAGGTTCTGGATGAGCATCAATCGGCGGACGTGGAATGTCCTGGACGTAGCCAAACTGCTAGAGGCACCTATTCGGCATGTAAGGTACAACAATGTCCTCCCAGCGAATATACCCTCTGAATAGAGCAATAGAGTGATACTCTCGCACGTCCCTGTGGTCTTCCCATGGTCTCCATATGACGTCGCGAGTCTCACAACATCCAACTTCCTCCAAAAATTTGTGATTTTAAGTCTGTCATTCTTTTTATTACGCCACCTCCCGACACGTGGCCTACCAGATAGACTCAAGTCGACGCGGTCACCTATCGTTGAGAAATTCTTATATATCCAACACCGAAATAAAAAATATGAATTATATTGAAAAAAGAGTAAATTAAAATAGTAAGAAAGTTAATAATGAATTTTACCCACAGCAATGTCGCGTCACCCCCATAACTTTGGTAACATTCCTTGTAATGAGCTAGTAACATTTTTTCGTGAAATAATTCTTTCAAAGACCTTGATAACATATATCGATACTCCATAACAACGCCATAACATCCATGAAAATGGTACTTTGGAGAAATTACTCATAAACAATCAATGTCATTGCTTCATCTCTATCATCTAGCCTAACTTTCCTTAGAATTCTCATTATCTTGCACACACCAAACAAACGATGAGCGTTGGCAAACATTTTAGGCTTATCACCAGGGAAGGAAATGCAAAAGGGCAATCTTGTGAACATCTTTTCCTTGAAATTTCATCAGTAACAATAAGAGTTGTTATGTTGTAATGACGTTCAAGTGGACTAACTGTGAGTGTTACAAATGACTTTTTTTTTTTGACAAAACAAATGACTTTTAAATACACTTATGTAGTGAATCTTGCAACTAATCATAACTAACTCTGAACTACCTAAATAGTATTAAAACTAACACTAACAACCAAATCAACAATATGAACTCATTATTTAAGCATAATCTAGCAATATGGAACATGGTACGTGGCAAATGAAGGGATGAAGAACAACTACTAACATACTTGTAGCAATCCTACTAAAAGCAGATCCCACAAAAGCAGTGGCGGATCCAGAAAGTTTTGACCGTGGGCCGCAAAGAATAATTAAATATTTTCTTTACAAAAAAATATTATAAACATTTACAAAATACATATTCTCACGATGAGAAAGAGTAGATATCTCTATAAAAAAAGAGTAAATATCCAATTTGATAACCAAAACAGGGTTATTTAGTCCATAAAAAATGTAAAAGGCAATTTGGTCCTTTTATATTCGTCGAGTTAGTCTTTTAAAATAATTTTAGGGATGTTTTAGTTCTTTTTAAAGACTAGTTTGACCAGCATTTGATTTTTTTTCTAACAGTCAAATTAATACTTTTCATTTTTTAAAAAGAAAATATGTCTTTGTTTTTTTGTAAAAGACTTTTTTTAGGCCTCTACATCTAAATCTAAAATAACACAAAATACTTAAGCTATTCGTGTATTTATTTAGTATTAGAAGAGGCTGAAAAAAAAAAGGCCGAAACAATAGAGTTAGAAAAATAAAAGAATAAATTAGTACTAAATATTCTCTCTTATATATTATATTATTTTATAAATATTGATAAAAAAAATATTATTTTGTATAAAGATTTAAAAAATAATTAGCATATGGGAGCAACCCCTCTTTTTTATTGGGGCAAAGATATTTTTTTATTATTAAAAATAAGGTATTCATTCATTCAAATGAGTTGATTACATAAAAAACAATACAAATTCCATGTTGCTAAAACTAAAAAGGATGAATCTCCGAACAAACTCACAACATCCAAGTTCATAGCATAAAACGACAAAATACCTACAAACGTGACAAAATTAAAGGCACTAGAGTACACATGCCTCCGGATTTGTAGCGTTGAGGGTCAAGTATTCATTAGTTGAATCTATAACGTGTCGAAGTTGATCTACTAATCTGAACAGAATAAACACCGTAACAAGAGGGGGAAGCTAAACTACATCGTACAAGACGACGAACAAAATAAATGGCGCCCCACTTAGACGATGAAATCAAATAAACGGTGAATAACACTTATTTAGAAGAAATGAGAGAAAAACGATGTTGTGTTAAAAAATGACACAAAACCACTCATCTCCAATAGATGATAAAGAAGAAAAGTTAGAAAGAAGATGGAGTTTCTCTCACTAAAAACTAGGGCCGACTAGAAAAAATTACATCATTAAAATATTTTATTAAGTATACATAAGTAGGTACCTCAGTTGGCGAATGTGAAGCCCCGATACGAGATACGATACGGGATACGACACGATACGGATACGTGGATACGGGAAAAATTTGAAAATCAAGATACGATACGGCTGGGATACTTCAAATAAAAATTAAATTAAAATTAAAAATAATAAAACATAACTAAAGATAGTCACTTTACTAACCGACAATTTCTCAAAATATTCAATAGATATGATCACTCTTACAAAAAAGATATTTGTGATCAAAATTAGTGTGCGCATAGTTACATTTTTCCCCCACCTATTCAAAATATGTTCTTTCTCCAAAGATCATGTCACAAAAAATATACAATTTAGTGCCCAAGTTAGAGTATAGCAAAAAAAAACATTATAAGTCACTACTAAACACCAATTGTGTCAATATCCTCCCCTCCATTTCCATCATCAAGAAATAGCATAGCTTCTAAATCCGGTTCATCAAGAGACATCTCTGCTAATTCAATTCCAACACCATCAATTGGATCATGTGCATCACCACTAATGTCCCACAACCTTGTCTCTCCTTTACCATATCCTTCATCTTTCCTAGACAAAAGACGAAGATTAGTATGCACATAAACCAAATCTTGTGCCCTTTTTGGATCCAATTTATTTCTCTTCAAAGAATGGATAAAAGAGTAAGTACTCCAATTTCTCTCGCAACATGAGGAGGAACTTGGATGCACAAGAAGTTTTAATGCAACCCCTTGGAGTAAAGGGGTAGAAGATCCATGCATCACCCACCATGTCTTTGCATCTAAGTTGCATCTATCTTCAATTGAGTCAGAAGAAGCAAAATCACCACCACAAGATGAGAAATCAGAGAATTCATGACAAACTTTTGTTCTCTCCTGAGGATCATCAAAATATCTTCTTAGACACTTATTCCTCTCTCTAGAAATGTTAGCATCTTGATGAGGAGGAACTCTATTTGAAGATTGACTAACCCACTCACTATGATAATACCTAAAATAAAATAAAATAAAAAGCATTGCATTAAAACTCAAAGTAGGACTATTCTAATTCAAAGACAAATAACAATACAAAAATATTAATTACCTTGGATTCAATGAATGTGCCAAGCAGTGAAGTGGTGTAGAACTTTTTCCCCATCTAAAATTGAGAACAGAATAGACAACATTATAGAAAGTAGATTCTTCACTTGCTTCCTTTCCCTCTTGCCTATATATAATTGTCTTTACCTTGTCAATCATGGAATCCCACATTTCATAAACCAAATGAAGAGTGGAAGAATCCTATCACATGCTCTAAGCATACTATATATGGGATCCGTGAAAGAAAGAATGTAATCTACTTTATCCCACCATAGATCACTTAAAATAAATTCCTTCACACGTGCAGCTCTTTGTTGATTGTCCTCCCTATATGTATTCCATTGTTCACTGATAACCATTCTTTGCAAAGCACATTTCAACAACTTAACTCGTTTTAGCATCACTATCATTGATGCAAAACGGGTTTCACCAAGAGAGAGGAGTTTAAGTGTTGAAAACTCATTGAAGATAGCCAATCTCATCGAGTGAGTCATTATGTAAGTCTTAATAAAGGAAGCATCATCAACTATCTCAGTGATCCAATTACATTCAATAAAAACCTTATCATTATCTTCAGTATTCTTAGCTGCACATATATTTTTCAATGCTAAATTCAACGTATGGACTACACAAGGTGTCCAAAAGATATTAGGGAACTCAGCTTCAATCAACAATCCTGCAGCCTTACAAACCGAAGCATTATCTGTTATGATTTGCACAACATTTGATGGCCCTATCTCCTTGATTACATCTTTTATTAAACCAGCCATGTATATTCTGTCTTTCTAGTCCCCAGAACCATCAATTGCCTTCAAAAACATAGGCCCTCCTTCACTAATAGCCATGAAATTTATCAACGGTCTCCTTTGCACATCTGTCCAGCCATCAGAAACCAATGTAACTCCTTTCATAGGCCATAAAGATTTTATAGGTTCAAGCATTCTCTCAACATGAGACCTCTCTTGTTTCAAAAGAGTAGTTCTCAAAGCATTATAACTAGGTGGAAGAAAACCACTGAGGTTGTGATCAGCAGCAAATGAATAAGAACTAACATAGTAAGGATTCCTAGCTGTCATACCCCAATTTTGTCCGGCTTAGGTCCAAACCCTAATTTTCCACACAAAAATAAATTATGCATTGCATTTTGGGTCCTAGAAACCATTCCAAAGTTTTTGAAATCATTTTTGGGGTTAGAATGCACTTTTTGGGAAATTAGGGTTTTTAGGGTCAAAAAGGGCATTTTGGTCATTTCTCACAAAAGGGCTTATAAAAATAATTTTGCATGAAAATATTTTTTAAACCTCATGCATGCAAGATAAAATAGGGCAAGCACATGTGTTATGAAAATATTTTTATGCATATAATATATTCTTGACGAATAAGGAAGTTGTCCATGGTTTTAGGAAGACACTAGGGATGGCAATTTCCACCATAGCGTGGGGATCCCCGCAGAGATTGCCCCGAACGGGGCCCCGCGGGCGGGGAATTTTTCCCCGTGGGGACGGGGATGGAGGAGAAAATCCCCCCGAGGCCATTTCGGGGACGGGGACGGGGACCTATCTCCCCGCCCCGAGCACTTTACCATTAATACCCTTAAATCTCAAAATAGAAACAGTGTTAGTGTATCAAACACTGACTATGTCTCTGAGTAACACTTCACACTTCACACTTCACTTCGTTGAATTGAACCCTAGTGCTGCGCCTGCCGCCTCACCTTCAGTGCTGCGCCTCTGCCGCCCGCCTCACGCCCTCTCACCGGCTCACCCTCACCCTCACCTTCACGGCTACCGTCGTGTCGTCTTCTTCTTCTTCTCATTCAGGTAATTTTTCTTTGTGTTGCGACTTGCGATTCTGTGCGATTTGTGCTCATTCTGTGCGATTTGTGCTCATTCTGTGCGATTTGTTGCGATTCTGTGCGATTTTTGTTCTCATTCTGCGATTTTTGTTCTGCTGCGTTTGTTCTGTGTCGCGTTTGTGCGTTTCGATTCTGTGCGTTTGTGCGATTTTTGTTCTGCTGTGTTTGTTCTCATTCTGTGCGTTTCGATTTTGTCGCGTTTGTTCTCATTCAGGTAATTTTTCTCTGTGTTGCGACTTGCGATTCTGTGCGTTTTGATTTTTGTTCTGCTGCGTTTGTTTCTGTGTTTGTTTCTCTGTGTTGCGACTTGCGATTCTGTGCGTTTCAGTTTGCGACTTGCGATTCTGTGCGTTCTTGTTCTTTGCGACTTGCGACTTGCGATCTTGTTCTCTGCGTTTGTTTCTCTGTGTTGCGACTTGCGATTCTGTGTGTTTCAGTTTGCGATTTTGTTTCAGTTTGCGATTATGTCCATACTTCATAAAATTGGAATTTGACTATACCTTAATGAATTGAATAGTCTTCAATAGCAGATATTTGATTTGCAGTAGTTATGAATATCAACTTCTTGCTATGTACTCTACCTTACCTTTTGGAAAGATATTAATTGAAGATGTTAATACCTGGATACAAGTACCAAGAATGTAAAGATAAAGGATAATGCAAGAAACAAATTAACTTGGTAAAGTTTAAAGAAATAGCCTTACTTATTTGCTTTGTTATTTCATGTCTAATACAATAAATACTTGATTTTCTTCTCTATTTGCTTTGTTCAAAATGCTTGCTGCTGCTTTATTCTATTGATATGTTTTGATTTCAAATATGAAGTGATTCTCAAGACACTGTTTTGACACACTGTTATGATCTATTTTAAAATACTGGAGACCCCATAAAGAAGTGAATAGTATCATTTAAAATACTGATTCTGATTCTGTTCTCTTCTGTGAATTGCAGGAACTATTTTAAAATGGTTGAAGATATTGCATCTAATAGTCCCACTGAAGTTTCACCCGCACCTAATTTAATTCCACCGGGAGAGACACATCAAACTGAAAATCCTCCGGATGACACGAATATGGAAGACCGAGGACAAGATGAAGAAGTGGAGCCCTCTAGTCCTAACAAAAGAGGACTAAAATCAGCAGCTTGGAAACATTTCAGAAGGGAGAAGATAGGTGACAAATGGAAGGCTATATGTAAGTATTGTGATAAGAAACTTGTTGGTGAAACTAAACAAGGAACCACACATTTACATGACCACAATCGCACATGTCCACGTCGCACTGTGAGGAGTATAAAGCAATCCATTTTAAAAGTTGAGGAACAAACGGCAACTTCCTCGCAAAAGAGGCCAGAATCACTTATAGTTGGAAACTATACATTTAATCAAGATGTTGCTAGAAAGGAGCTTGCAGGGATGATTGCATTGCATGAGTATCCTCTTAGCATTGTTGACCACATAGGTTTTAGAAGGTATAGCAATGCTCTTCAACCTTTGTTCAAATTAGTTTCTCGCAATACGATCAAGAATGATATAATCAAATTATATGAAAGTGAGAGGTCAAAACAAATAAAGCTACTTGCAAAGAATAGAAGTCGGATTGCGATAACTACTGACATGTGGACTGCTAGCAATCAGAATAAAGGATATATGTCTGTTACGGCTCATTACATTGATGATGCTTGGACATTGCAAAATAAGATCATCGGGTAAATATGTTTAACTTGTTTTATTATTACAGCTCATTACATTGATTATACATGATATTTATTATTATTATTATTATTATTATTTATTTTAGGTTCATTTATGTTCCTGCACCACATACCACTGATGTTATTTGTGAAGTTTTACTAAACCGTTTGATGGATTGGAATATTGATAGAAAGTTGTCAACATTAACTGTTGATAATGCTAGCACTAATGAAGCAGCAATTGGTCTCTTGTTAGATAAGATGCCATCTTCTTCATTTGTTTTGGGTGGAGACTTATTTCACATGCGTTGTTGTGCTCATATATTGAATTTGATAGTAAAAGATGGTATGTCATCAATTTCTAAATCTATTGAAAACATTAGAGATAGTGTTTCTTTTTGGGTTGCAACACCAAAGAGGGAGGAAAAATTTAGAGATACTTGTCATTAATTGAACTTAGTTTATGGGAAGAAGCTTGCACTTGATTGTAAAACTAGGTGGAACTCCACCTACTTAATGCTTGCTTCTGCATTACCTTACAAGGAAGTGTTTAAACGTTTAAGTCAGCGTGAGTCTCTATATAAATGTTTGCCAAATGAAGATGATTGGAAAAAGGCAACTGATATTTGTGATAAGTTGGTATTGTTTTTTAAAGTCACTGAGTTGTTTTCCGGTACCCAATATCCAACATCAAATATTTACTTTCCAAAACTGTGTGAAATAAGATTGGCTTTAAGAGCTTGGCAAACATGTGGCAATGATATCATCCAAAGTATGGCTTCAAGTATGATATTGAAGTTTGACAAGTATTGGAGTATGATAAATGGAGTGATGGCAATAGGGGCTATTTTGGATCCTAGGTATAAAATGACATTGTTGAATTATTTCTTCCCTCTGATGTATGGATGTGATGCTCCCAAGGAGTTGGAACGTGTGATGAAACTATGTCAAGATTTGGTTGATGAATATCAAAAAATGGATGGTTCTGTTCGTCATACTATTAGTGGTACTAGTAGTGGTTCTAGTGCATCAAATGTTGCTTGTGTATCAGTACCACAGGATTCTTGGGAGTCTAGTTATATCAAATTTGTGCAAGAAAATGTCACAACTATTAATGTGAAGTCAGAATTAACTAGCTACTTTGAAGAGCCTGTTTTGCTGAATGTAACAAACTCAGAAGCTTTTGATATATTAGGTTGGTGGAAGCAAAATGGATTGAAGTACCCAACCTTGCAAAAAATTGCAAGAGACTTTTTAGCTATCCCTATCTCTACAGTTGCTTCAGAGTCTGCTTTTAGTACTGGTGGTCGTGTTGTAAGTTCACAACGTAGTAAGTTGCATGAAGACACTTTGGAGGCTTTGATGTGTACCCAAGATTGGATACGTAAAGAAATGCAAGGTAATATATTTTATTTTGAATTTCCTCTATTTTTATTCAACATGATTTCTTTTAAGTCAATCTATTTCTTATTTATTAGGTACTTCAAAGATAATGTATCAATTTCAATCTGTTGGTGAGGATGAGGATTGTGAAAATCAGGTAAATGATATGCTTTTGGATCAATACATAATCTTTTATGATACTTTTGTGAGGAAATGCTGATTTAGTCATTATTTTGCAGGTAGAGACTTAAGCACTTGGAGACATAAGCACTTGGATGATTAACTTTATTATTATGATGATGATGATGATTAACTGGGAATATTGTAATTTTGGAACTTTATTATGATGATGATTAACTAGGGAATATTGTAATTTTGGAACTTTATTATGATGATGATTAATAGGGAATTTTGTCTATTTTTTGTGTTAAGATGATGATTAATTTATTATTGTAATTTTGCACATTTTTGCCCATTTTTGAAGTTTTAGGGGGTCCCCGTGGGGATCCGCGGGGACGGGGATGGGGGAGGAAAAGTCCCCACGGCGGGGATCGGGGACGGGGACGGGGGAACTCCACAGTGGCGGGGACGGGGAGCGGGGGGGTACCCTCCGCCCCCGCCCCGCCCCATTGCCATCCCTAGAAGGCACTCAATCGATTACATCATATCTTTCATTCAAGCAAATAATCGATTATTCCACTCCTTTCAGTCAGGAGCATAATCGATTATTCACTCCTCTCCATACAGGCCAATAATCGATTATCACCTATTAAGGAAGCAACTAATCGATTATGCCATCTTTTAAACTAAGCCTATAATCGATTATGAAGTATTTTTGGAAAGTGTCAACATATTTTTGAAGCACCTAATCGATTATACCAAGGCTATAATCGATTATCCTCCTGAAAATAGTCAAGAGCATAATCGATTATTGACTCTGAAACCCAATGCACATAATCGATTATTGAATCTGAGATCCAGAGCACATAATCGATTATGCATATCAAGTGTTTTTCAACATAATCGATTAGCCTATTTCCTAAAATAGATTAAATCTGATTTCCTATAAATAGGACGCTCATTTTTTCATTTCAACACACAGATTTTTACACACACATTTTTCACCACAATTTCACAACTCCTCTCTGCTTCTCAGACACAGATTTTCACGAGATCAGAGAAAAACACACATTTTTCACGAGATCAGAGAAAAAACCCATTTTTCTCGAAATCTCTCACATTTTAGAAAAACTCTTCTACGCTTTATTTTTTCGCTCTATTCATTCCGTTGGTCCGCCTGAGCTGATCGTCTGCAAGAGATAGTTGGAATTGCGTTCTTCAAGTCGTAGTATCTGCTTTCATCAAAGGTATTTCTGTTTTTATATTTGTTAATATTTAATCATTGTGATCCATGCCAAAATTGCCCTATGTGATTTAACTTAGCTATAGTGTCATTGTTGATGATGAACCACATGATTCCCACTTATGCCTAGTGCATCATGTTCTAAGTGGTGAAGATGGTCTCAGATGATTCAACCCTTTTAGTTTATATGATGATTGGCAATGTGATTCACACTTGTGCACTTGTGCACTTAATCTTAAGTGTGAGGATTGACCAAAGTGATTCAACATTCTTTGATACTTTGGTCGCTAAATAATTTGCTTGCTTATGCTGGCCAATGATCATGATTGAGGCAACTCTTTTGCTCGAAGCTTACAGTGTCATCGTCCACTCTCATATAGAATATCATCAATACTTAGATAGGTCCACTCCTTACATTGCATCTTCCACTAGATGTGCATTTAGATTCCCTTGCGTTTTGTAGAAATATTTGAGTATGGTTCTCGCCTAGCATCTTCCACTAGATGTGCATTTAGGTTCAATCTTGTCTACTCTTGTATTTTTGCTTGATGCCCAACTCAAGTTCCCTCCTTGCCTATCTATGCGTTGTGATCTACTATGTGTAGTTTAGACTTGATTTTTGTTTGCGAATTCAAATATTGTTGCTTAATGATTTGATTCCACTGATTGTGTTATGCTTGAATCCACCAATTCTTTCTTGCATTCATTGTTTTCATTTCTAAACGACCTGGCACAAAAACGGTTACTAGTGGCAATCCATCACAACCTTTGTTGGTTTGATTGTCATGAAAGCCTCAATTTCAAAAGAATTTTCGTAAGCATAAAGCAAGCTACTAGTGATAATCCATCACAACCTTTGTTGGTTTGATTATCATGAACGCGTCCAATTTCAAAAAGCACTTTTCTAAGTATCAAAGAATCAAAAACAAGTTATTAGCGGTGGTCCATCATAACCTTTGTTAGTTTGATCATCATGAAAGCTTTCATTTTTAAAAGACGTTTCAAAAAGATTTTCATTTTTAAGGCTCGTTAGAACTACGTCGCTTTGATTCCCATTTGGGATACGTAGGAGCGAGTCACATTCTCGTCAAGCGCAATCATAAAAAGTTTAGCATTTGCATAACAAAAAGAAAAGAGTTATTTTCCTAACAAAAAGAATCACTTTCGCAAACCTTTTCCTTTCTAAAAACATTTTCAACCCATTGTCGCTAGTGGCTAATCAGAACCTTTGTTCGTCTAGCCATTGGTAGCAATGTCTTTTTCCCAAAAGAACAACAAGCGATGATCACTCATAACCTTTGTTAGCTTGATCATTCGTGCCAATCAATCCCTTTCGAAGACCACTTTCAAAAGAGCAAATAAAAACGGGTTGCTACTAATAGTCAATCAGAACCTTTGTTCGTTTGACTAGCGGTACAACTCTCTTTTTGAGTATTTAGTAGTGATTACCCATAACATTGGTTAGTTTAACCATTCACTAAATGCTCGTCCTATTTCGAAAACTCACTAAAAAAGGATAAAAAACAAAAACTTTTCAAAAAGACAAAGAAGAACTACGTAGCTTTGAGTTCTCCATCGCACCGGGAGATACGTAGGAGCGGGCCATGTCCCGTCAAGCGTTTTTTTTTCTAAAAACCCATCTCCCCCCCTTTTTTCATAATAAATAAAGATTTTCTTTAAGAATTTTTCAATAAGAAGTAGAGAGACAAAATTAAGTATTTTCAAGTCAACACACTAAAACCACACATTTAATTAAAGGTTCCCTCTCAGTAGAGAGGACGTGTGGGGTGCTAACACCTTCCCTGCGCGTAACCGACCCCCGAACCCTATTCTCTAGTTTCGCAAGACCAATCGCTTTCCAAAAAAGGTTTTCCTAATATTTTCCTTAATAAATATTGGTGGCGGCTTCATTGTCATAGGAAAAGTTGTGAACGAGGAAGGTTCTCCCTCGGGGACTTTTTCGGGCACAACACTAGCAAGATGGAATGATAAACCCCCCGAATAAAACATCCTTGCTATATTTGCTCTGAGATGATTTCTTTCATCTAAATTAAAAGCATTTTCTATAGCACCCCTTCTTCTCTTTTGTGGTATTGTTGGTGGTATTGGACACAATTTTTCAGTAGGCAATGGAACGCTTTTAGGCTTTAATCTATTCTTAGCCTCTTCACAAATTCGATTTAAATCAGCCAAGATAACATCACTTACCTTACGACAAGCAGCAACCCCACAATTGGGTATTTTGAGTAAGTGTGCTTTCACTCTAGAATATGAACTCTTCACCGTTTTTTGACAAAAGTTGCAAGTCCAAACCTTGTTGCCACCTCCTTCATCATTCTTCTCTAATATATTAACAAATCTCCAAAGTGGAGCTTGGTCATCTTGAGGTTCTTTTGAAGCAAATGAACTTGATACACTTTCTTCAACAGGAGGCATTTTTCAAACTACATTAAAATACAAAATCAGAACTAAAAAATACAACACAATCAAAATAGGAAAACTGGAAATTCAAGAACCCTATATGCAAAATTACCAACAGAAAAATCTATGCAAAATTACCAACAAAATTACTCAAGTGAAAGCATAATAACTTCAAAAAATCATATAGGGTTGATGATAATACTGATAACAATGACACTAAACTCATAAAACTAAACTCAAGTGTGAGCATAATAACTTCAAACCAGAAACGAAAAAACAATGATATGAAACTCAAGTGAAAGCATAATAACTTCAAAAATCATAATACTGATAAGTGATAACAAGTGAAAGCAAAAATGGAACAAAAAAATACATCACTAAAAAAGCCCTAAAATCAGTTTTTCTAACAAACTAAAATCAAGCATTGAAACAAAATAAATCCTAAAATCACAATGTTTGGCCTAATGGAAACAAGAATGATTAAGGGAAGATGAAAAACGCAACAAAAGATCAGATTTTTTTCAAGGGAAAAAACGAAAACCTGAACATGGTCGATGATGATGGTGCGTTGATGAAGGCGAAGTCAGGGAGGCGAACGGCGGCGAAGTCAGGGCGGCGAACGGCGGAGATCAGATGGCGTTGATGAAGGCGAAGTCAGGGTGACTCTGGTCTGGTGCTTCTCAGCTTCTGTAACGTGGGAGAATGAATTTAAGCGTGAAAGAAGCTTCTGTAGCGTTGATGAACTGAAATGTTTTATTTTAATCACACAATGTAATATTTTAATAATATTTATTATTAAATATTTTTTTTATATTGAAGTATCGAAGACGTATCCGGAACGTATCAGGGATTTTTTTGTTTAAAAAATAAATATTAATTCACCGATACTTTATGGGTACGTATCCAGACGTATCCAGACGTATCGGAGCCGTATCGGTGTCCGATACGTGTCCGACACCGGTACTTAGGCTATTTTGGAGTATCGGGGCTTCAGACCGAAGGAGTGCACAAAAGATGTGCAAACAGAAGGTTCTGGATTCAAATCCGGGAAACTAATATCCCCGAACTAACATTACCTATAAAATAAAAAGTAACTTAAATTGATCTCATAAGGGCAATTGCCCTCACCACTCACTGAGTGGAACCGCCAGTGCACAGAAGCTTCAACGATGCACATAAATGAACAAAAGTTGGGCTAGAACATCTTTTCAAGTGAACTAAGTGAACTAACAAACTACAAGTAATAAGCTGATATACTATATTCAAAGTTCAATTCAAACAGACAAACAGTAGATATTTTATTTGATCAAACATACTGCTTGCCGCATTGCATTGTTGAATTACATAATCAAGTACTTACAAATAAAGGCTACAATGAAAAGGGAATGTAAAAGGGTGACAATATCAGCACAGTCCTAATTACCTCAACCATGTGAAGACCAGGTATGCTTGGTGTTTCTAGAAAATGTCCAAGAAAGTTGTCATTTATGTTACATTCTTGATGGCAACCGTAGAAATTCCAGGATTGTATTCAATCATTCTATTTAATCTGTTAATAAAACACAAGAACAGTCAAGAAATCACAAATTGAAAGACACAAGAAACCCGAAAAAAATAACAAAGAAAATAAATAGAAATTCCAGGATTGTATTTAATCATTCCATTTAATCTGTTAAGAAAACACAAGAACAGTCAAGAGATCCCAAGTTGAAAGACACAAGAAAACCCAAGAAAAATAACAAAGAAAAAAAAAGAGGACAAGAACAGACAAGAGATGCACAAATTGAAAAACAGTTAAGAAAATACAAGATTACTTGTGGGGCAGAACATCACAAATTCTGAATGATGTCCAATGCTGATGGAAATGCAGGATACCCTTAAACAACAGTAATAACCCAAAAGTACATACTTAATTCAATTGGGGTGTCTTCTTTTGGACCACTTTAGATTCTGGACTGGGCCAAAGAATTAAAGCTCGGCCCAACGAAAGATTAACCGAGCTCATGCGCGCACGAGAAGTTAACTGCCAAGGAGTTGTCAAGGACAGATGGCACAAGAAGGTGACGACGTGGGGAACTCGCACGATTGGAGTGGGGGAGTAACCGTTGAGAGGAGACCTCAAAAGAGAACCGCCGAGAAGCCTTGAAGACTATATATAGAACTCCCGGCTGTAGAACAAAGGAGGCCATTTCTTTCTTTTCTTCATACTTACAACATCCGACCTGATCATAAATATCCTAGAACATTTGGCGCCCACCGTGGGGCACGGTAAATTTAATCCCGGCCACACCTTCATTTTTCCCAGCCATGGTAACTACCCGTCGCGGACGCCGGCGTCAACCGCCGCCATCCCCCCCTCGCAGAACTCAAACTTCGCAAGCCGAACCACATACACCGAATCCCGCCACACCGGAGACAATTCAAGTACCAGTTACTCAAGCAGCCAACGCTGCAACCGCCCAAACAGTTACCGAAGGACAACAAGCAATTCTCCAACCAAATCAGGCTGCGATACCTGAACACCCATTCATGGTTGGCGTCAACGCAGTCCTTGATGAACTACGGAAGCAGAACCAGTCCCTACAACAACAAGTTGATGACATGAAGCAAGAAAGAGACCCTAACTCGCTTGATAGAGTCCAACTGGAAAAACCCCAACCATTCACAGATGCCATAATGAACGACTTAGTTCCCCAGAACTTCAAACCGCCACCCTTGGAACCATATGATGGACGCCGAGATCCCCAGGAACACCTAACCGCATTTGACACCCAGATGGCCATCATTGGAGCGCATGAAACACTCAAGTGTAAACTTTTCTCCGGTACCATGAAAGACGCGGCGCTGCGATGGTTCATGAGCCTTCCTCGGCAGTCCGTTGTTTCTTACGCCGACTTCACCAAGAAGTTCCTCAGACATTTTTCAGATAGAAGACACAAAAAGACCTCCACTGCTACACTGTTCAACACCCGGCAGCGCCCAACCGAAACCCTCCGTGAATACCTGGGAAGATTCAGTGACATCACTGTGGACGTAGAACACCCTGATCAGAGGCAATTTGCAGACGCATTCACAAACGGTTTGCGTGGAGGACAGTTCAACGAATCATTAGCAAACAGGCCTGCAACCAATATGCAAGAGATCTTAGCCCGAGCAGAGGCCTACATGAAAGGAGAAGAAAGTAATGCCGAGAAGCGGCACCGGGATGAGCGCGAAAGGCAGCCCGACAAAGGATACGAACGTCGCAGCAGATATGACGACTATAACCGAAGTGTTTCTCAGCGGCGCGATCCTCCGCCACCACTTCGGAGAAGATCCCCACCTCCTCGGCGAAGCAGCCCTGTCAGAGGAGCCTTAACACCTCTAAACCAGAGACGTGCGACGATTTTGAAAGAGGTCCTGCACACAAGGTTAATCCCTGAATTAAACCCAGCAAGAAGAGTCCTAGGCAGAGACAGTGATAGCTGGTGCGAATACCACCGAGGTCGAGGACATGATACCGAGAACTGCTTTGCCCTAAAAAACGAAATCGAGAAGCTGATCCGACGTGGCTTATTGAAGCAATATGTGAAAGACGACCCAGGAAACTCACGTGTCAGAACACCGGAGCAACCGAAGCCCAAGTTGCAGTCTCAAGTGGTAACATTGGCAGAGCATGCAGAGGAAGTTCCACCAGTACAACACACTCTCAACACCATTTCTGGAGGATTCGCGGGAGGAGGAGAAACAAGCTCGGCTCGACGCAGATATGTACGCCAGGTCATGCACATCAGCAGTTCATCTGATGGTTCCGCGACATCCAACACTCCTGATCTCACCTTCTCTCCCAAGGACTTCGCAGGAATCTCCCCACACGAAGATGATCCCCTGGTTATAGTAGTTCAAGTCCTCAACTACAACGTCAGACGAGTATTGATTGACCCTGGATCCTCAGCAGACATCATCTACTGGGAAGCCTTCAAAGGTATGAACTTATCCAATGACCACTTGCAACCTTACCACGGTACATTAGTTGGTTTTTCAGGAGAGCAGGTGCAGATAAAAGGATACATTACCCTCCGCACCACATTTGGCGTGGGCCACAATGCCAAAACAATCAAGGTCAGATACTTGGTGATTGATGCTGAATCATCTTATAACATTATAATGGGAAGGCCAGCGCTCAATATCCTCGGCGCCGCCTTGTCCACCTGATATCTCACAATGAAGTATCCCCTTGACGATGGACGAGTTGGAGTCCTTAAAGCAGACCAGGAGGCAGCACGAAAATGTTACTTAGAAAGCCTGAAAACGAAGAAGAAAAACACCGTAGACTCGACGGTAAAGGCCACATCTTACAACATTAATTTTGCTGACTTAGACCCCAGGGAAGACTTCAGTGATCACCGATTGAAACCAACGGAAGATCTCAAGCAAATTCAGATCGGTTCAAACCCTGAGCAGACGACAAACATTGGAGGTGCCCTATCAGTAGACGAAGAGGTAGCAATAGTTGAGCTGCTAAGAAAGAATATTGATCTCTTCGCGTGGACCCCAGCAGATATGCCTGGGATTGACCCCTCCTTCATTTGTCACAAGCTGTCATTAGTTCCAGCTGCCAAACCGGTCTCACAAAGAAAGAGGAAGCTCGGACCTGAGCGCAAAGTAGCGGTCGCAGAGGAAACCCAAAAATTACTTGAAGCCGGTTTCATTACAGAAATTCAGTACCCAACTTGGCTCTCCAACGTGGTGCTGGTGAAGAAGTCTAATGGGAAGTGGCGTATGTGTGTGGATTTCACGGACCTGAACGCTGCCTGCCCAAAAGACCCCTACCCTCTACCCAGCATTGATGCACTGATAGATGGGGCCTCCGGATACCGTGTTCTAAGCTTCATGGACGCATACTCCGGCTACAATCAGATTAAAATGGACCCAGAAGATGCCGATAAAACAGCATTCATGACTGACACCTGCAACTATCACTACACTGTCATGCCATTTGGCCTCAAAAACGCAGGTGCAACATACCAGCGTCTAATGGACAGCGTATTCCGAGGCCAAATCGGAAGAAATCTAGAAGTATACGTCGACGACATGGTGGTCAAAACCGAGGAAAATCATAGTCATGTCACAGACTTAGAAGAAACCTTCAATTCCCTCAGAAAACATGAAATGCGGCTCAACCCGACAAAATGCTCCTTCGGAGTACAAGCTGGCAAATTCCTAGGATTCATGTTGACCAACAGAGGCATAGAAGCGAATCCTGACAAGTGCAGAGCAATACTGGAGATGCCAAGCCCCTCAAATCCCAAAGAAGTTCAGCAACTAACGGGACGCCTGGCAGCTTTATCACGCTTCCTATCTTGCGCAGGTGAAAACATCTTTGTAAATGTTTCACTCCCTCAACCAAATCCCATTGACAAATTCGCGACATGACTTACTACTTTTTTCTCATACTGTCTCCATTTTCTTTTCTTTTTTTTGTAATTAACAATGAGCAGGTGACAAAGCTTTCCACTTCTTCGCTTCCTTGAAGAAAAAGGGCTGTTTCGACTGGTCAGCTGAATGTCAAGAAGCTTTTCAAGCAATTAAAACGTTCTTATCCTCTCCTCCCATCCTGGTGAAACCAAAAGTTGGCGCGCCATTGTTGCTTTACTTAGCAATTTCAGAAAGAGCCATGAGTTCAGTCCTAGTATCTGAAGACGGGAAGCAACAAAGACCAATATATTTCTGCAGCAAAGTGTTCAAGGGGGCCGAGGTCCGATACCAAAAGATAGAGAAGTTAGCTCTAGCTTTAATCACTTCGGCACGTCGACTTCGACCTTACTTCCAAAGCCACCAGATAATTGTGAAGACAGACCATCCTATCAAGCAGGTTTTACGTAAGCCAGACCTTGCAGGTAGAATGGTTGCCTGGTCAATCGAACTTTCTGAATACGACGTTGTCTTTCACCCAAGAGATGGCATAAAAGCTCAGGTCCTAGCAGATTTTGCTGTAGAATTGACACCACCATCACTAGAACCAGGCGTTTCTCCCTGGACCCTGTCGGTAGATGGAGCATCAAACTTAAAGGGAAGTGGCGCAGGCATCACACTTGAAAGTCCTGAGGGCCTCCTCATTGAACAATCATTAAGATTCGACTTCAAAGCTAGTAACAATCAAGCAGAATATGAAGCTCTAATCGCAGGAATGAATCTCGCAAGGGAGGTCGGAGTCCAACACCTCAAAGTACACAGCGACTCCCAACTCGTCACTTCTCAGTTTTCTGGCCAATTTCAAACAAGGGATCCACAACTCGGAAAGTACCTCAAGAAGGTTAAACTACTCTCTGCCAGTTTCGCCTCCCTTCACCTAACGGATGCAAAAGGAAAACTTTCACCTAACTGGGAAGGTCCATATAGAGTCCTGGAGAAGTTAAGTGCCGGAGCCTACAAATTAGAAACGCTAACAGGACACCCCATACCGAGGAGTTGGAACTCGGCAAATCTCCGCTTCTACTTCAGTTAAGCTCTTTCGAATCATTTCAGTAACAATAAGTGTGCACTCTTTTCTCCCACTGGGAGTTTTTAATGAGGCACCCCCCTGTTTTTTCCCTTCCATGTATTCATTTCCTGTTTTTTACACTAGACAAAGTTGATCATGTATGTACTTAGAAAGATGCGCAGACATTATAGCATCAACGAATAAAAACCTGGCAAGTACTCTTTTCTCCCACCGGGAGTTTTTAACGAGACTTGCCAGTTGAAAAAGTGGTGTCAAAACTTCTTACACTCTTTTTACTACTAAATCTTGCCGGGAACAAATCGATACAGCTCGGTTAAAACAAAGCGGAATAACTTACAACTCACCTCTGCAAAATTTCTAACCGAAGTCATTTCAAAACACTTCGGCAAGGATCCAGACAAGTGATTTGTTCAAAATCCCATACAACAACGGTTGGAGATCCATAACCTAACAAATATAAAGGTTAAACCAATCTGGGATGATGTAGGGTTAAAACTCTTAAGAGAAAGAGATACTCCCTCTTGCCGAAATAAGGTAAGAAAAAAAGCAACTACTGGAATGAACAGATGGATCAAGTTCTACTCCATAGCTGCTCCTCGTAGTCCTCGTAAACTCGAGGGTCACCCACAGAAGTCATTATAAAACAACTCGATCGAGCTACTATATTCAAAAGCGCGGCGAAGCCTCTATAAACTTCACAAATACATAAAGTGTTCATACAACCAAACGGTTTCACGAAATTAGAACAGAACTGAAAGAAATAACGAAAAGATAAACTTCATTCACAACCTGATGGTACAAAAGTCACATACAACAAAATAACAAGGAAAACCGAAGAGAGAAAACTGGATCAAAAAACTTCATCGACTTCCTTCATCTCAACATCCTCTTCCTCAGGCGATGGCAGCAGCACCAATTTGCCGTCCACAACCTCCTTCAGTGGGTCAAGTCCACTCAAATCTAAACTAGGGTAGAGCGCCAAGACCTGGCCTTTAGCCTTCTCAAAACCCTTCAAGAGAGCTACAGCATTTTCAATGTGTAATTCCTCGATCTCGGCCTCCTTGGAAACACGCAACTCCAATAGTTGAGACTTCCCCTCAGCCAAAGACTCCGTAAGCCCGGTATTTTCATCCCTCAACCCAGCAATAGTAGACTCGTGAGAAGAGACCTTGTCTTCCTGCTCCTTCAGAGCAGCTCGAACTTCCTTTATCTTGGCCTCCCACTGAGCCTCCGTCTCCTCGAGCTGCTTACGCACAAACCTTTCTTTTTCCTCAGACAACTTTACCTGCTCGGCTAACTTGGACTTCAACGCCTCATTTTCCCCCACTAACTCGGCATGAGCAGCGACAGCCTTCTCGGTAGCTTCAGCATCTTTGCGCCCCTGACGCTCTCGGCTCCTAAGCCTGACGAACTCGTCGCAAACCACATGACCAAGGGCGGCAGATTTCAATGCATAAGACTGCATCGCCAAGAAAGCCTGCTCCACCCCCAAACTCCGGATGCGATCACCATCATCTGCAGTAGTAATATGTTCCCTCACAAAGTGCTTCAAAGGGAAACGCTTGTCCCACAAGGAAGCGATCTCCCCCTGACCCTCAAAATCTTGCAGAAACTCCGTCCAAGAAACCTCGCCCTCTGAACTCTTGAACCTCTTCTTAGAAGGAGAACCTTCCCGTATAAAAGGTCGCTTGGCAGGAGTTGGAATCGCAGCAGCAGCCTTTTCAGTCTCTTTCACAACGGCACCCCCTTCACCCTCCTTCAACACCTCGGAAGAAGTTCCAGAAACAGCTTTCAAAGGGACAGCCGCGATGGGAGTAGTGCCGAGACTCATTCCAACAATAGTCGTTCGCCCAGTATTCTTAGCAATCTTCACCAAGCCTTTGTCCGAGCTCTCCGTCGCAGAAGTCCCACCCTGACTTTGGGCATTCAATTTCTCCTTCGCTAACCTCTCTTGGGCCTTCTTGATGTAATTTTTGATGTCCTTCTCCTTCAAACCCATCCTAACTGCACGACGAAATAAAAGGAAACATTAGAAGCGATTATAAACATCAAAAAGAAGGCGAGAAGAAAAACTTACTCAATAAATCCCGAAGACCTTTATCATCCCCCTCCAAACTAATCACCTCCTTACAAGTCATAGTATACAACCTTTGCAGCATTGCTGCGTCCTCCAGAAGCTCGGTACTTAAATCATCCAAGATGACGCCAGTCACACCAAACACCTCACTCTGCCAATACAAAGGGAAGTGCGGCGCTCCTGTCTTGTTTATGAGGAGCTCGGGAAAGGAAGGAGGAGCCCGAACTCGGAAGAACTTCGCCTTAAAATTTTTGTATGAAGTAGTGAATAGACTGAAAAGGGGGCGAGGAGAATGGCTATGGAAAGAAATCCACTTTCCCAAACCTTCACCCTTAGTACGAAAAAACTGAAAAAACACCCCTACATGCGGAGTCATACCCAAAGCTCCACATACTATCTCATAAGCGCGTATAAACCCCCAGCTATTCGGATGAAGCTGCGTTGGAGCAACGTTGAGGAGCTGCAGCACGTGGTTCTCAAAGCGAGTGAAGGGCATTTTCACCTTCAAATCTTCGAAAAGGCAGGCGTACATATAAGTACTCTCTTCCACCACTCCTTTAGGCCGCATCATACATACTGGCTCGCTGGGCCTACAGCACTCCAGAATTACATCGTCTTCACTTCCAGTAGAGGACACGGCGTTCTTTTGCCGAAAAGCTATTAAATCTTCTGGCTTGGTAAACATGGTGAATAAATCCCACGCTTCAAAGTTGGGAACGGACTCGATGCTCTGTTTTGATGCCATCAGCACCTTGATTTCACGCACAGGAGTAGAAGGAAGAGCCAAGAGCCCCACCTCTTCTCGCCTAAAACCTGAAAGGGCCACAGTGTTTTCAAAATGAACCTTGGTCCCTGGGAAAAGAGGAGAAGCAAAGTCAGCGTCCTCACCATCTGAAAAACCAGAATCTGAAGAGCTAAAGTCAGGGAGACTTGAGAGGGTCTCGGAAATGGATGATTCGACGCGCCTCCACTTCTCCTTTATCCTTTCCCAACGAGGACGAGATTCATCCAAAATCACTCGATACGCTGAAGGTACCTCACTCACCTCATTTCCGCTCTCA
Source organism: Astragalus membranaceus (assembly GCA_039519185.1). Taxonomy (NCBI): domain Eukaryota; kingdom Viridiplantae; phylum Streptophyta; class Magnoliopsida; order Fabales; family Fabaceae; genus Astragalus; species Astragalus membranaceus. Next base: position 148,297,349 of record CM076850.1, on the reverse strand, counting down.
TCAACTTCCCAGATTTCCACCATTTTAACTAAGGTACAAGAGAAAAAGGAAGAAGAAGGATAGAAAAGTATACCCCAACACAAGCAAGCGAAACGCTGAAGGGAGGCGAAACTTCACAGCAAACAAAACCTCGGCAGAAGGGCGAGCAGAAAGCAAAAGAGCAGACGAAAACAGTGAAGTTCTCTCATCCCCCGCGCGCCTTTTAAACCATGTCGAAGCTTACCTTCAACGCACGCGCCCAATCAAGCGTCAGGTAGGTGAAACGCCTGCACTGGAACGTCACCTCAGTCAGCTGGAACATTTTCCCAAGCATGACACGTTTTCCCAAGTCAACGGTCACTTCAATCATCAAAGCAAGTCAATACAAGTTCAAACCTCTTCGCCGAGCTCACTCGGCTCGAGCTTGGGGGGCTGTGGACTGGGCCAAAGAATTAAAGCTCGGCCCAACGAAAGATTAACCGAGCTCATGCGCGCACGAGAAGTTAACTGCCAAGGAGTTGTCAAGGACAGATGGCACAAGAAGGTGACGACGTGGGGAACTCGCACGATTGGAGTGGGGGAGTAACCGTTGAGAGGAGACCTCAAAAGAGAACCGCCGAGAAGCCTTGAAGACTATATATAGAACTCCCGGCTGTAGAACAAAGGAGGCCATTTCTTTCTTTTCTTCATACTTGTAACATCCGACCTGATCATAAATATCCTAGAACAGATTCTGTCTGATAAACAAAACGTTGTAAGCAGTCTCATGCAACAGATGTTTCTGAACTGGGTGGCCAGGGGAAGAGATCTTGAGTTGGGAAATCTGAGAGATGGTGATAGAGAAAGTTGAGGCGGCCGTTGTTGTGGTTCACTGAGCTTGGCTCTGTACTGTTCAAATCTGTGAAGTGTGAACGCAGTTTGAGTCTACAAAAATAGGCTCGGCATCTCTTGGTGGGTAATATTGTTTTTTTACTATTAAATATCATTTTAGTCCCAATAAATATAATGAATTTTAATTTTAGCCTTGGTAAAAGATAGTTTTTCGATTCGGTCCCTATATAATTATTAAAACAATCATTTTTAGTCCCTAATGTATCTTTTGTGTTTAAAAAAGCCGATGTGGATTTTGTTTATTAGATGACGAGGGACTAAAATGAAAATTTTCTATATTTGTAATGACTAATATCAAAATTTACTATATTTGCATTTTGCAATGACTAAAGTAAAAGTCACATCAACTTTTTTAAACACAAAAAACAAATCAAAACTCGCAATATATTTATAGAGACTAAAATGATATTTAAAACTTTTTTATTAGGTAAAAATTAATTTGCAAAAAGGAAAAAAATGACTTAATAAATTAAGTTATTTTTTCTTTTTTTACGACTTAATTTTAAATTAATAAAAAATATACTATCTAATAAACATTCACAAAAAAATATATAAATAAATTAAGGCTGTCTTTCACACATTTTTTTATCTAAAATTTATTCAGTTGAAATTAAATTTTTTTTAATGTGAAGTTAAGATCAAGACTATTTGGCAATTATTTTGTATATTTTCTATGATAAAAGATATTTACCAATTTAATATTATACGACAATATATTTATTTTGTTTTTAAAAACTTCAATTTAAGCTTAAATATGTCAATCAAACCCAGCCCAACCCATTCAGTCTTGACTCGCACAGTGCAAACAAAGTGGCTAGGTTTTGGTGGCAAGCATCTAATAGAAACAGGGGCATACATTGGAGAAACTTTCAAGACCTTTGTCTCCCAAAACTTGAAGGTGGAATGGGATTTAGAGATTTTCAAAAGCTCAATACGGCCATGCTAACCAAACAGGTTTGGAGATTGATCAACAATCAAGACTCTTATTGGGCTACATTACTCAAGGGTATCTATTACCCCGATGTCAACTTCTGGCAAGCTGGAGCGGGTAGGAGGACCTCTTGGGTATGGAAGAGCCTGCTGCATGGGCGCTCTCTCCTTCAAAAGGAAGGTAGGTGGCTCATTGGCAATGGGCAGGATGTTCATATCAGCAATGATGGCTGACTTCTGGAAACAGAGTCCAGCTGCAAAACAATGCTACAATTACCAAAGTGGGAGACTTGATGGGCCCTAATCTTGACTGGAATCATGCATCTTTTTTGCTCAATTGGTAGTGGGAGGTGTGTTTAACTTGCACTTATGCCTCAGGTGCAAGGTTCGATTCCCACGGAATGCAAAAATTCTACAAGAGGGGTAGAGAAGACCGTGAGGTAATAGTGCCGGGGTGGCCAATGCGTTGGACCTGGGCTGTTACAACTATCCTTTCCAAAATTAAACATTTCTTATGGAGATCAATGAATGGCTATCTTCCTACGAAGGAGGCTTTGTACAGAAAGCATATTTCATCATCACCATCTTGCCCTCTCTGTCACCTTGAAGCTGAAACAACTGAGCATCTTTTTTGCTGTGTTCATGGACTAGAGCATTATGGTTTGGACTCCAACTCATCCCTTGCCCCATTAGCAATGGCTTAACTAACATTTTCACTTGGTTTCTAGAAACGTGTGAGACCTATCTTCACAATGAAGTTGAAAATATTACGAAGCTGATGTTTGCACTATGGAATATATGGAAGATGAGGAATGGTTTTGTTCATGATGGCAAGAACCCCAATCCAGTGGGTGTTCTTCAAAGGGTCAACATTTTGAGTCATGAGTATCTTAGTGGAACCAGTAAAGAGGTCTCTATCCAAAACCCACCCCTATCTTAAATGTGGCTCCATGTTTCTGGAGGCCACCAGATTCTCCTTTTGTGAAGATCAACACTGATGCAACATTTGATAAGGTAACGGGAACAAGCTTCATAGCCTTGATTTGCAGAGATCATAAAGGATATATACTTACTTCATCAATCAAGCGTGTCTTTGCTTCCTCTCCTTTAATGGTCGAGGCTCTAGGTCTTTGTGAAGCAACTTCACTAGCGTGTTCACTCAAAATCCAATTTGTCATCCTGGAATCTGACAACAAGGTGCTCGTTGATGCGTGCATAAAAGGGACAAAATTGGGTGAGATTCAAAACTTACTCAACGACATTATCAAGTTCAGTTCAGATTAAAATTCAATGGAACTCACCTGGACGAAACGAGAGGAAATGGTGTTGCGCATGAATTGGCGTCCTTGACTTCGAGAAGACTTCTTCCGGCGAATTGGTATGCAAGACCTCCAGATTCTCTTCGCAAAGCAATAACAATTGATAAGATGCGAGCTGCATGTTCAACTCCTATGCGATGATCTGGATGTGTGAAGTAATTGAAGAAGATTGGAAGACTGGTTATTCATTGGTGGCGTGATGCGTCTCTCAGGTTCCTGGTTCGCGATGGTTGCTAGGGTTTTTTTTTTACCAAATTAAGTGCTCTGGCACAATTCCACCATATTAGATATTAGCTGTTTTTGGCATTAACTGTTATCATTTATGAGTCTGTACTTTCTCAGTTACCAGGTTATCGGGTTAGACTTTGTTCAATTGGGCCTACGCCTCTCGTGACTTCCAGCATGAGCCCGCAATTGATGTGTGGTGCCTGCTTTGTTCCCTTGTGGGTTGCTTTGGTTTGGGCCTTGCCTTTTAATGGAATCAAACAACTATTGACCAAAAAAAAAAACAAAGTGGGTTATGCAGGGTTTAGGAGGGGTGAGTTGTAGACGATATTAATAACTCTAATTCTAGCCAGATTACCATATCAAGTGATAATATTTGGGACTCTTTCAGCTTTGATTCCCTAAACTTACATCCTCTTTTATTTAACTACTAAAATAATGGAAATATAAGTAGTCACTAAATTTTCTGAAATTTATCTAATTTGCCTCTAATGTTTTAGAAGCAATAGTCCTTATAGGCATTAATAAGACAAAATTTTCTGGACCAACAAATCAAATTTCTCAATCTTTAAAGATTGCTTGTTTTTGGGTAAACCCAGGTATCCACCGCACGGACAGCAGTGACTAATCCCTCGCTCATTATAGGTGCCTCGAGGGGCAGGACAACTGGCCCAGAGTTAAAGATTGCTTGTTATTCTCATATAATTTAAGGATCAAATATATAGTTTATTGATTAAATTGAATATTATTCATTTAATTTTAGTCAGAGAAAAAAGTTTGCAACCTACCACTTTGAGTAGGGGTGGCAATTTCTACCCGAATGTGGGCATCCCCGCGGGGATTGCCTCATTTGGGGCCCGTAGGTGGGGAATTTTTCCCCGTGGGGGAGGGGACGAGGGAGAAAATCCCCCCGCAGTCAAATTGGGATGGGGACGGGGATCTTACCCCCCACCCCGCGGGGACCCCGCCTCGAATATATTACATAAATATTTTTTTATAGATATAGATTATATTATAAGTATTAATTTTTTAGTCTTTTTATACATGTTTTTAATTTTAAATATAAAAGTAAGACTAATTTTTATATTTTTTTATATTAAAATGTTAAAGTTTTGTTATTTAGTATTACTTTTATATATTTTTTTAATTTTATTATATTTTTTCTAACTTTTAATAAATTATCGGGTCCCCGCGATAACCGTGGGGATCCGTGGGGAAGGGGATGGAGGAGGAAAACTCTCGAAAGCGGAGATCGGGGATGGCGATGGGGGACAACTTTGGAGGCGGGGACGGAGAGCGGGGAAGTACACCCCGCCCCCGCCCAGCCCCATTGACATCCCTAACTTTGAGCATAGAAACAAATAAATCTCCTTACTATACTCACTCTTCTGCCTTTTTCTTTTGATATTAGTCTAGAGAAAATTGGATGTGGCAATGTTAACAAAGACTAATAAATAAAATTCATATTTTGCAAAAGTTATCTTAATACAATCCTTTTCATTTTTTTTATAAGCAAATGTTAGTGGGGGTGGGGGAATGTTAGTTTCCCGAGTTTGAACTCTGGACCTCCTTCTTGCAACTCCTTCATGTCCCTTAGCTCGTCAACTGAGCTGCTGGGACATACAATCCTTTTCATTAAAGATTTGATATTTTTTCTAAAATAGTTCATTACTTTTCATGAAGTTTATACCAATGTAATCCTCGCTGAACCCCAATTTAAACAAAAAGTATCATGTTAGTATAACTTTATAATAAGAGATCATTTTTAAATCAAATTAAAAAAAATCAACTTAAAACTTTAAATAAATTTAAGGTTTAAATATATTTTTCGTCACTGCAAATATAGCTGTTTTTCAAATAAGTCCCTGCAAGTTTGTTTTTTAAATAAGTCCCTACAAAATCAACTCTTTTTAAAAAATGCCCTTCTGTTAATCAAACGTTACAAAAACGCTGACGTGGCTGTCAGAGTGCTGAGATTTTTTTTTCTTTCATTTTTAATTATTTTAAATGCTTATGTGGAGGAAACTTCACCATCTTCTTCCCTCACCATCACCATCACCATCACCATCTCCCCTTCCCTTCCCTCGACACCCAGAACCACCACGCCTCACCCCATCCCAGTCGCAACCACAACTGTGGCCAGCACCACCTCAGGCTACCATTTCTTCCTCAGAAGCTTCATTTACACCTGGTATTCGAAGAGAGAACCCCTTCAAAAAACCCAAATTCAAATCGTTACCCCTTCAGAAGAAAACGAAACATCAGAAGGTTCTCCATTTTCGTTACGCCTTCAACATGAAAATCCAAATCGTTACCCCTTCAATAAACCCAAATCGTTCACCACCTCAGATCTCGCCGTCGATTTACCTTCTCTCTTCTTCTCCTAATCATCTTCCCAAACTCCTCTAATCTAATCCCTAAACGAAGATATTGGTGGAATCGCCCTGGAAAGTTGACGGGAAATCATCATCACAATGAATTGAATGGTATGAAGCTTCTGGGTGTTTGATTTTTTTTTGATTTGGAATTCACCCTCTGGGTGTTTGAATTCATCCTCTTCCCTTCAAATTTCCCTTTCCTTGGTATTTGTTATTTTTTAGAGAGGGGTCTGATTTACATGCCCTTCCCTTCAAAAAAATTCCCAGATTATTAATTTCTCAATGGTTATGGTCGTTGTTGTGAGTTTTAGTATTTGGTTATGGTGGTTGTTGTTAGTTGTTGTGAGTTTTGCACGTTCCAGAGAGAGCAGCGAGATATACCAGCGATGGAGAGTGATCAGCGAGAAAGAGAGAGTAATTTTAGGAAATTAAAAATCTAGTCAGCAAACTTAAATAAAAGAAAAATAAGAATAAATGACATGTAAAGTCAAATAAGACTTGGTCAATGCCAACGTGTAACTCTGTTAGCCACATCAGCGGATGGCTAACAGAAAGTTAACAGAAGGGCTTATTTAAAACAAAAAATTTGGGACTTATTTAAAAAAAAATTGCAGGGACTTATTTGAAAAACAACTATATTTGCAGGGACGAAAAACATATTTAAACCTAAATTTAAAATACCAAAAAACATAATTAACTAATTTAGCCTAATTAAAAAACTTCATAGTACTATTTAGTGGGTGATTCTAGGGTGAGAGAGGAAATCAAATCTCTCACCTGTGAAACACTAAAATTGACCGTTGGATATTGTTTAAAATGCTATGAATGGTTAAGATTGAATCAACCAATATTAAATCTCAATCATTGATGAATTTTTATACTACATCTAATGGTCAATTTTAGTGTTTCACCGGTGAAAAATTTAATTTGCTCTTTCATAGTATTTAGTATTTACCTTTAAATAATTACACAAGTAAATGAGGAATTACATTTGTCACGTTTATGTTATGAAGGAGGAGGCGTTGATCTTATGTAATAAATGTCCCTTATCAGACGGTTAACAATAAGAGCGGCGATCTTGATTCTTGACAGGGGAGGTGGGGCTTATTGGCTATTGCAGTTGCGATTTGGGTTTAGCGTTTACAGAGAGGGAGAAGGAAGGAGTTAGGAGTTTCGGGGGAGGAGGAACAGTTACTACTAGTAATTAGGATACGATGGAGTTTCATCGTAACAACAACAATTCATCATCTCCATGTTCTTCTAACTCTTCTTCCTCCTCCTCCGTCACCACCACCAACAACAACCCTAATAATAACAACAGACCCAAAACCACTCCATCCAACGATCCAATGCACTCTTGGTGGGAATCCGTCTCCAAAGCTCGTTCCCGAATCCAATCCCTCGCCGCCATTCTTCCAGACCACCAACACTCCCTCATCTCCCTCGCCGACTCCGAGCGTCCTGCCCTCTCACTCCTCTCCTCCCCCTCCGCATACTCCGCCGTCTCCGCTTCCCTTTCCGGTTCCCACTCCGATCCCCTCTGTCACTGGCTCTACGACACTTTCCTCTCCTCCGATCCCCATCTCCGCCTCGTTGTCCTCTCCTTCATCCCTCTCCTCTCTGGTCTCTACCTCTCCCGTGTTCACTCCTCTGATCCCCCTTCCCTCGCCGGCTTCGAAGCCGTCCTCCTCGCTCTCTACGCCGCCGAAACCAAATCTCGCGCCGGTAAACCTATCCTCGTCACTATCCCCGATCTCTCCCTTCCCTCAATTTACCACTCCCCACTCCGTAAACCCTCTTCCCCCTCCCCTTCCCCCACTCCCTCCGTCGGCGTAATTTCTCCTCCTCTTGAACCCCACCTCGCCGTCAAATCAACCAAACGTGCCTCCATCATCGGCGTCGCCCTCCACTCTTACTTCTCTCAGATCTCACATATGCCTACCTGGTCAAAACTCGAATTTTGCCGCTTCTCCGCGGGTTGGGCTGGCCAGGATTGCCCCTGCCGGAGAGAGTTCGATCGTCTCGACAACGACATCAACACTCTAGCTTTAAGTAATGTTGGTAATGGGGATGCTGCTGACAGTGAAACTGAGATTGAGGAGGTTGCAGAAGTAATTGGGAATTTGCAGATTCATGATCCCGATAATTGTGATGGCAATGTCAATGCCAAGGGAGAGAGGATCCCTTTACCTTGGGAGATTCTACAGCCTGCGCTGAGAATTTTGGGACATTGTTTATTGGCACCGTTGAACTCTCAGGAGGTTAAGGATTCTGCTTCTTTTGCGGTTAGGTTTTTGTATGCAAGGGCTTCACATGATTTGGTGCCACAGGCTATACTTGCCACAAGGAGTCTCATTCAGCTTGATAACAGGACTAGGGAGGCTGCTAAGCTCGCTGCTGCAACTTCAAATGCCAACACACCTACCAAAGCCAAGAAACCTGAAATATTTCTCGTTTCCAAGTAAACAAGATAACCCCTTTGCTGTATCTGTATAGTATATAGTATATGGGTAACATTTCAACACTATTTTATCTATGTTAGCTTCATACTTTAACCGTTAGCAGAGTTACTGTTTGTATACTAGACTCTTCATAGCTGTGGATTTTTTTTTTGTTTCAAATAAGTTATGTATATTTTTTCGCCTTGTTGATTATTTGTTTGTTTTTTTAACTTTGTTTCTAGATGAAATTATCGTGTGCCTGGGCTGTGCTCTTGTTTGATTGTAATGCCAAGTAGTTGTGCTATTCCTGTGTGGCGTGAATTGTTATTGTTATTATTATGCTCTGTAAAGATTGAGGAAATTGAAGGTGTTCTTTGCTTTGTGAGTTATTATAATATAAGATTTATATAATTTTTTGCTGTTTATTTTGATGGAGCTTTTAGTTTCTCTAGGTTGTACCGTTCAGCTTGGATTGTTTTGGTTTACTAACATCTATCTATGTTATTGCATATCCATATTGGCAATATTTGTAGCAAAAACTATTTCTCTCATGTCATGTTTGAGTTCTTATATGCATTCAGTTTATTTCTAGGTCTTGACATTACAAGAAATAATCCTGTCATTCCCTTGTGCTAATGTAGCTTTCCAATTCATAATGCCTATTTAATTTATTTTTTATTTTACCATGTAAAAATATAAGGGTGGTTAGTTTGAGTTTCAGTTGAAAGACCTCAGACCTGCCTACTGATGAATATATAATATGTACTTTAATCAGTTAATGTTAATTTTCCTTTTAAACAAGCCAAATCCATTTCTTATTATGCTTTAATTTGTTGAGTATCTATTGTGTGATGATAGTGAGTAGCAGTGACAAAACAGCTATGTTGGATCATGTCTTGTTTAATTGGACTGTGATCCTCTTGTTTTTTTTGCTGTAATATACCATGAAATTTTAAAGTTTTTTAGTATGTTTGGATTCTAAAATTCCACAAAGGTTGTATTTGTAGTTTTTAAAATATCATGGTAAAACTATATATGGACTTGGAAATATGAATGTGATTGTGATTGTAGTTTCACAGTCCATCCAAACATAGGCTTTATCTAAGATGTTTAACCAGAGCATTCGATGATAGGGTTTGGTCATGTTATTATTGAAATAAGTTGAATCTCAAATTGGAGGCATTACATTATAATGTTTGCAGCAATGGTTATGGGTTACAACTTACAACAATAACAGTGTACTTGGCTTTTCTTTAGCATCTGTATATGTAGTTGAACAATGTTTGTGATAGAATACCAACTGGCCCTATCGATATGGAGCCACGTGATGAGGTGTTAATGAGTCCAAAGGATGTCAAGCCAATGATATGGAGGGTGTGTGAGCGGGAGAAAAAGAGAGGAGAGGGGTGTGAGAAAGGGGGGGGGGGGGGGCCTCCCTGGCTTGCAGGTTGTTAGGATTCTCACCTAATATTTATCGAGTGTTTTAAGTGTGAAAGCTGTAGAGGTACAAATAAAAAAACCTTGAATAAAAAGATCATATTTATGGAGAACAAAGTGATTAAATCAGGGGGAAACTACACCAAAAACCACAGAACATCAAAGATAAAAATAATGAATGCATAGGCATCTGCTTCTCCTCCCCCTTCCTGCTTGTTGCTAAATGGATTGAGTCATCTTCAAATGCTCTAGTACCTACAGACATAAAGGATGATCAGATGATGGCTCAAAGGGTTATGAAAAAAAAAACCAGAAGTAGTGAAACATATCCAAGGATACATAAGTGTACTAATGCAACAAAGTTGTGGAAAATACAGTAACATAAGGGATCAATGAGAATAATCATGCATAATCAGAAAATTGAAAATTAAAACAGAATTTCTATAGATTAAAGGTCCAGACATTCAAATCCAAAATTGTCGTCTAATAGACAAATCTATCATTAAAAGTTGACTGTCCTTGGGGAAATGTTCTTTTGACTTTTGTATTTCAACATATTGAAATGCAAAATTCTCTCTGCTTTCTCAACAAAACCATCTACATATTGAGGGGTTTTGATCGCATTGATCGAAAGAAACTAAGATCTCAGTCAATTTTTAGAATAGATGGTTCAACTAGAGAAAATTCAAGCTAGCTTTATTTTAAGGTTTTTGAAATTAAACATGAAATTCTCTTAATCAAATTCATGGAATTACATGAGAAATCAGTATGCTGTTCTTAATATATAAGGCAACAATAACTGAAAGCAAAATTCGAAAAATATAGCAAAATGGATTGAAAATGAGGTTAAGTCCAATGGTCTAAACGTGCAATAAGGTGCAAGAGTTTTTTTGGTTGATGAAAGAATAATAGAGGAAAATAAGAGAAAGGAAATGAAGGGGAAATGAGTAGAAAATAGGGGATACTTCATCTATAGTGGAAATAATTCTCCTTAATAAAATTCGGAATATTGTCTTCATAGTTGAACCTTTGAGTAAAACAATTCCACCATCTATTTCGAAGCTTCTTCTATTGGACAATATATATGTATCCTTAGCAACCAGCACCCCAAGCTTGAGACTATGGAAACTCTTATTAAAAGCAATCTCAATAGTAATGTGATTACATCTAAAATCTCATCTTGAGCAACAAATATATTATTTATATTCACGGAAAAACTTGTTAGCCTTCCCAAATATTTACTGGAGGAGCAGTAATAGTAAATAGAAATCAGCAAAGGTACAGCTCCTGAATACTTTTTTTTTTCCTTTTGTATATAATAACAGTTCACAATCAAGATGCAGCAAAAAATAGAAATCAGCAAAGGAAAATCACTGTGTTTTATAATTTTTTTTTCTTCTATATTAATTTAAATAAATTTATTTTAATTAATTTAGAAAATTAATATTGTTAATTTTAAATTAATTATAAATATTATTGTAAAAAAAATATTTGAACACATTAATGTATTTAAAAGTGTCGGCAAGATCTCGTGCGTCCAAAAGTGTCGGCAACATCAAGACCACTGAAAAAAACACCAAAAAAATCGTTTGTTTTGTAGTGTAAAAACTTAGTTTTTTACTATGTTTTAACCACTTTTTACTGCGAGTGATGCCGGATCCGGCTCTGTTGTTACCCAGTTGTAGTTTACAACAATTTTATTATTAAAAAGCGTCACCATACATAAAACTCGAAATACACGATAAAATGACAGAAACTACTGACCGTTGAAACTACACGCTGCACTATTCACTATTCAATAATCACGCTGCACTATTCACTATTCACGCTGCACTATGCACTATTCACTATTCACCCTGTACGGTGCAATCCGGGCCATTGAAAGATGTCGGCAAGATCTGGGCCATCCATTTTTTTTCCATTGGAAACACCCCACCATCTATAAATAGGGAGTCTTAGTCTTGTAACTCACCACACCAACACCCCCAATCCTCTTCTGACTCTCTTGCCCCCCTTGCACACAAAAATGGCTCCAGTTTTTATCATAGTTTTTTACAACGATGTCGTTGAAAACACAAATACAGACGGTGTTGTTTTTAGGTGCAATAAAAAAGTATCGGCAACATCAAGACCATTGAAAAAAACAAAAAAAAAACATTCGTGTTGAGTTATTAAAAATGAGTTATAGAATTAATTTTACAATAAATAAATGTGTCGGTGCAATCTTGGCCATCGAAACTGTTGGTGCAATCTAGGCCGTTGAAACTATCGGTAATGCACCTAAGTCATCATAAAAGTCTACATTCAAATGATGAAAAATAATTCGCAGAATGCATTGAATAAAACTGATGACAATAAGTCACATTCGATGACAATAAGTCACAAAATGCATTGAATCACTGTGATGACAATAAGTGCACTTCGATGACAATAATTCATGACAATAATTCCCCACATTAACTCTTCACTTCTATATATTGCCTTGTTATTGAGAACAAAGCCACATATAACTCATCACTTCTACTCCATCATTCATCACTACAAACCCCTCATACTCCATCATTCATCAATGGCTTTGTTACAAAACCAGGATACTCACAGGTCCATGCATCTGACTGAAGATGCAATGGAGTGTCACCACCACTTTAACATTGAACCACCACATCCGTTAATAAATCAATTCGTAGAAGAAGCTGGTTTTGGTACAGTTGCAACCATTGGAAAATTCAAAGTAATTCCAGCGTTAGTGACAGCAATGGTCGAACGCTGGAGACCAGAAACACACACTTTTCATCTTCCTGTAGGAGAGTGCACAATAACTTTCCAAGATGTAGCGTTGCATTTGGGGCTATCCGTGGATGGAAATTCCGTTACTGGAAGTCTTGGGATGTAATATGCCACGAACTATTGGGAAAATGTCCTCCAGAAGATCAAAAGAGAGGGAACGAAGTTAAGATGAGGTGGCTCAAAGAAGCATCTGCCGAAATTCCAGAACGCGCTTCTACAAATATGCTGATACAACATTGTAGGGTGTACCTACTTCGGTTGATCGGGGGCTTCATACTCCCGGATAAAGCAACAAGCAGAGTACACCTCAAATACCTAACCCTTTTGAGAAATTTAAATGAAGTTTCAGAATACAGCTGGGGGTCGGCATGTCTGGCAAACTTATACAGACAAATGTGTAAGACAGCTACATCATCCTTAAGCTGTATGGGTGGATGTACTATTCTGTTACAGTCTTGGGTTTGGTACCGCATGTCGTTCCTAGCCCCAAGTTGCAACCGTGGTATTGCTTGGCCACTAGCAAATAGGTAAGAATTTTTCACACCTTATTATAAATTTTATTCTTGATTTATAATAACGTTTTATTTTTTTAATAGATGGGTTGGCAGGAGACTAGACCACACGAGATGTCCATTTGACCTTGTTGGATACAGATCTAGGATCGAACACATGAGGCAAGAAGACTTTCAGTGGTTGCCGTATCAAGGACTGCAATTCCAGATACCAGAAATAGCATTCCAGGACAGTTTCGTATGACTGCAAACACGGCATTGGTATGTTTTCAATTTGGCCTTGTCCAAGACATACCAGCTACAATTTGGCCTTCGAATGGCACCACGCAGATCGAGTGAAACTGCAATTTGGCCTTGTCCGAGACATACCAGCTACACCAGTCAATTTGGACGCCCTTCTTTGGACGCCCTTCACAACATCGACATGCGAGGACTTGCAGACGAGAACTAGTCTATAAGGCACGGAGCTTGGATTCAAGACTGGAATGAAAGCCAAAATAGAGTTATTGTGGGTCACCCGTTCCATGGAATACCGATGAACTCCCAGGAATATATGCAGTGGTTTCTAAACAATAAAAGGCCATATATTTCAATCGACCAACATCTAAGGGACCCACGAGTTAGTGTGGTGGGTGGTGCTGTGGATGATCAAGAAGAAGAACCGATTATGCCAGAAACACCATCAATGCCAACCACTCAAACCGAACGTCGCAAACGTAACCGTAGTCGACGTTGGCCACAAACTCAACATGCAGCCCAGATTCCCCCAATTTTAGAGGAAAGCCAACAGATTGTGCTTCATCGTCACTCTATCTCCTTCACGCCAACCTATCAGGAGTATCATCCGTTCAACCAGTTAGTAGAACATACTCCATTTCAAGATACCTATCGGCAATCTATGGCTGGCAGCAACGACGATATGTTCTATAATCTGTTTGGTGTCCACACTGGTACGCCGAAATCAGTTGCATATCTCCGTAGCCTTTAGGAGCGTGCCAGTGCTAGTTCCTCGTCACTTCACCAATACGAACAACCACCTGTCCCTACCCCGACTGAAGAAGAAATACTAGCAGCACAACAACGTCCACGCCGTATTCGTCGACCACCACCATATGGAACTGGCCATCATCTACGACGCTAATTTTTTGCTTTGTTTTGATTTTTAATTTTTTTGTACAACTGTTGTAATTATCTGATAAGTCATTTAAATAAATTAATGTGTTGTAGTATTTTTTCCCTTAATTATTTTAGTAACTCTAAATTAACATTATTAATTTTTTAAATTAATTAAATTAAATTTATTTAAATTAATATAAAAGAAAAATAAAAATAAAAAAACACAGTTCAGAAGTCACCCTAGGAGGGTTGACTTCTGAACTGAAAAAGCAAAAAAAATTTGCAAAATTCAGTTCAGAAGTCGTGGCCTGTGGGGACAACTTCTGGCCTGAATTTTAAATACGTACTAATTTGGTAAATAATCTAAATTAATTTATTTTGATAAATAAATTTTTTTTTGGGCTAGGGTGCTTTTTTTCCCCTCAAGATGCACATAATTAAATTTTCAGAAGAAACAAAGCTGATATGATCAATACATACAGATGAAAGTGCAGAGTGCAGACTGACTTCCAAACCCTCATCTAGTCATCTGCAAGGCTGCAATGCCTAGATACATGACTCGTGAGTGATCCGTTAATATTATCCTCCATTTCGGTTTTAATCCACAGGACACTGAAACGTTCCCCCTGCCTGCCTACTCCATTGCCAATATACTATAGCTAGTGCCTGCATCTACCAGCTTCTGCCATAAAGATCGTCACCAACCGGTCAATTCAGAGCTTTCTTTATGTGTCTGATAATGTGGTCCAAAATTCTCCACTGTCATGTAATCGAGTGTTCGCACATTGTCTTGAGATCTGATTTTGATTGCAACATTGCAACAAATACGTCACAACTTCCAGCTATTATTGTCATATAGGAGGCTTATGTTATAGATAGTGTAAGGGTGTATCAGTAATAGAATATATATCTTAAAATGTTATGAGAGATTGATGTCTTCTGAGTTGATACGATTTCAACCACTCATAATAATTTTGTAAAAAATTTAAGTTTTGGTGTATAATTTTTTTCTAAACCTTTTAAAAAGAATTGTGTACATAAATTTATATAATATTTGGTTTATTTTAATAATGGATCATAAAGTATAATAATTTTTTAGGTACTAATTACTGATATATATGCTCATGAATCAATTAAAATTTATCTTTTAAGTGTAAAGTCTCGAATAGTTAATTCCCACATATATTGTTTTTTTCTTTTAATTTCTTAATTGACATAAATTTAGTTATGTACTCATGTGTATTTATTTAGTTTAGAGAAGAAAAACTTCATAAGACTAAGTTTAAATAATAATTTAAATTTTTGCCTCCTCACTCAGACATCTAAATTTTACTAATTTGTTTCGAAAATTTTGTGCAAGTAGTTCTGCAGAAATTAAAGCTAGTGAATTTATAATTGAACAGTTTTATTTTCTTTTATAAGAAAATCAGATGCAGTCCTCATCCAAAAAGAAAAGAAATGAAAAATGATGAGCAGTAGAATCCATTATCCAAACATTTGATGATGAAAAAAAAAAGACTTATGAGATAGGTGCCCCTTCTTCTGCACGAGCATAATTGTTTGTGTAGCATGGGAAAATACCTTCTAAGTCATTGATATATTATTTTAATATTGAAGGGATCAGATTTTATATGGGCAACCCAAGAAGCTTATGAAGTGTCTTAATTTGTGTATTTGCAATTGTGGGTCTATATTCTGTGTAAAATAAATATTATTTTTATCAATATTATTTTTAATAAAAAAGCATAATTAAATAAGTAAAAGTCATAGCCAATGTGTTGGTCTTTTTTACTGCATCTTGGGTCTATAATCTGACTTCCTTTCTCTCGTATCCCATGGTGGAGTTCTCAATCAACAAATAAATAGCCCCACCCCCATATCAATAGCACCTCAAGGAATTCTTGTTACATCACTGACCACACTAACCAACTCCTCTTGGAGTTGCTTGTCTACCGTAGATTTATACAAATTCACTACATATGATTTTACCAATACCTCTATTCTATCTAAAAGATACTTCAAATTTTTGAGGGTAAAAATGTCATTACACTCTAATTGTTACTGATATATAAAAAAACACGGGATAAATATTTGTTATTGATAATCTACTATCTATCTTTCACTATCTACAATAATTAGGGATGTCAAAATGGGCTTGGCCCGCCGGGCCGGGCCGTTGGCCCACCAAAAAAAGGCGGCCAGGGCTAAGGTATTGTTGCCCGCTAGCCCGCGTTGCCCGGCCCACTTCGCTCGCCAGCCCGCGGGCTAAACACTGTGGCGGGCCAAACCGCTCGTTAGCGTTTTTTTTAAAATTCAGTGTAAATTGACGGGCCAGCCCGCCAGCCCGCTGGCCGGCCTGCCCATTATTTCGCGGGCAGAGCATGAATATTGCGCCCGCGTTCGTTAACGTGCTGGGCCGCCCAATTTTTAACGGGATAAAGGCGTTAACGGGCCGGGCCGCCCGTTTTGACATCCCTAACAATAATCTACTAATCAACTCAAATAATCAATTGAAACTAAGAGATAACTGCACTGATACATAAAAAAACACTGGACAACTGCACTGATATATAAGAACACGGGATAGTTGCACTGATATATAAAAAAACATGGGATAACAACACTGATATATAAAAACACACGGGATAAATGCACATATTGTTTTTAAATGATACTTTTACATTTTTAGTTTTAATATTTATCAATTTTTTATTTGAAACTCCTTTTTTATCTACTTCAAATTTTTCTTTATTTTCACGGGGTAATGTTCAGACTATTTAAATACTGTCTAAATTCATTCCTAAAAAGAACACGACAGCACATGTCTGTATGCAAGTCATTCTCAATATTTTACAATTGATTTTAGATTAATGAGATTTCAAACTAATGTTTCTATTTGAGGTAATCGTATGACGTAACGCGATCGGCCCGTGCGGATGCACGGGTATAGTACTGGTTTTGAGTGAAACTTGTTTAATGGCTTGCAAACTGACATGAATGAAAGAAAACACGGGTACACATCATTTCCTTGTTTATCAAATGGATGTTGGACTGTTTTTTTTTTGGCAGTTTTTTTTTACTTCCCATTGTACCCCATACCCCCAAATTGACCAAACAGACCAAAATACCCCTAAAACAATGTTAAAAAACGAATTCATTCCTCAATCCATCATATTTCCGGAAAAAGTAAATTTTTTCCCTAAACTTCCTGGAAATAGACGTATATCCGGAAAGCTTACCGGAAATACCATTTTTTGAAAATGGCTTCCGGAGATACCTCTTTTTGAGGTATATTCGGAATTCCCTGGAAATTAACCTTCCGGAAATACCTCAAAAAAATAGTATTTCCGGAATGTTTTTTTTTTTTGAAATTTCGTTTTAATTAATTTTTTTTTTCTTTTTCAGTGGCAACCAGAACAGGAAACATAGAGCGAGGCGAGCATTCAGGAGCAGGACGAGGAGATGAGCAAAGTCCTCCTGGCAGTAGGACCAAGTTCAGATTCACGACTAGACAGGCCGGACACGCATCTGAGCGTTAGAGGCGTGTCCGAGAGCGATAGCAGCAGCAAGGAGCAAGAGCATTATTATCTCGAGCCTGCTGAGCCAGACGCCATGCATGTAGATGACCAGGCTGAGGCTGAGGTTGCTCAGCATGATGATGAGGCTGCTGAGCAGGTTTTATTACACTGGTTGCATGTCCACTGCGTCCACAGGCTACTACAGACAGAACAGGTAATACTTTTAATAATTTGTTTATTTTTTAACAATTAATTACTTTTAATGATTTATTAATTACTTTTATATTTTTAGAGGACCGGGGTAAGATTAAAGTTGCTTCTCATGGGGGAAGATACTGAAGATGAGACCTCAGCAGCACCACCCACATATAGCAGGATGGTTGCAGCACGCGCATCTGTTTGAGTTGGACATCACACCTCTCGGCAACATCAACCACGAGCTCATATCAGCTTTTGTGGAGAGGTGGCATTCTGAGAGCAGCTCATTCCACATGCCGTGGGGGGAGATGACAGTGACGTTGGGCGACGTGTCCGCATTGCTCCACTTGCCGCTCACCGGCACACCGTTGGCGCATCAGCCACATTTTGATACTGCCGATGCTATTCAGGCTGGAGTTGACCTGCTGGGCATAGACCACACAGCCTGCTGGGCAGAGTGTCAGTTCAACAGGGGACCGGCATTCCGATTTTCTTTCTTGATGGCCGCATACACACAGAACATGGAGCGCGACCATCTTGATCAGGCGGCACAG
This sequence comes from Astragalus membranaceus, assembly GCA_039519185.1. Taxonomy (NCBI): domain Eukaryota; kingdom Viridiplantae; phylum Streptophyta; class Magnoliopsida; order Fabales; family Fabaceae; genus Astragalus; species Astragalus membranaceus. The sequence goes on along the minus strand of CM076850.1, from coordinate 148,279,064 downwards.
TGCTATCTGCTATACATTTTGGGCAGCACCATTTTTTGCCGACAAGAGTCACACATCTGTCCCTGTCAAGTGGGTGACTCTTATTTCTGACTTTGACCTGTGTGGCCAGTGGGCTTGGGGTCCAGCTGCTCTAGCTATTCTCTACGAGTAGCTGAATGATGCTTGTTACTGGGAGACGTCGCAGATTGGCGGATACGCTTCTCTGCTGCAGTTAATTAATTAATTAATTATTTTTATTTCTTTTTAATTACTTTTATTTATATAATTACTTATTTATTTTTTTAATTATTTTAGTACTGGATATATGAGTATTTCCCCACCATCGTGGTGCAGAAAGACTTCGGTGCCAGTGAACTTCCACGTTGCAGCAGGTGGGCGAACAAGAAGTGCGATAGTATGAGGTTTCCGGAGTTTCGGCAGCTGCTGGATGACTTGAAGAGGGAGCACGTCATATGGAGTCCTGGGACGACCACAGACAGTACCTCCGGTTTCACAGTATTTTGTCCAGCAGATTCTTGATCCACCTATTTCGGGCCCACGTCCATCTACGCGGAGTTCATAGTACATCAGCTGATGTTCTATCAGTCCCAGCGCGGGCTTTCAGGGACAGTGGTCGACGGACACCCGTCCAGGGTGCCTGTGATGACGAGTACCTACCATGGTACTTGCAGGTGTCCATTCCTCGCCTGACTCCGGCTCCGCCTTCACCTCCAGCTCCGCCTTCGCCTCCAGAGGATGTTGGTCCACTTCCCTTAGAGTCCAGGATGGAGAGAGCAACTAGGCATGTCCAGGATGTCTATGATAGTCTTTTGGCAGTCGACGACATTCCTGGGGATGTCTATGATAGTCTGTTGGCTGCTTTACAACTTTTGGACATTTAGTTGTATTATTTTTTGTATTTTTACTGTATTGATACTGTATTATTATTGTTTATTAGTTTAGCGAGTTTCGTTACATTTAATCATTTCGCGTAAATTTTTTTAATTTAAAAAAAATAATTAAAATTTCCGGAAATACACATATTTTCGGAAGGCAAAAATATGGGTTTTCCGGAAATACCTCAAAAAGAGGTATTTCCGGAAAACACATATTTCTGCCTTCGGAAAATATGTGTATTTACAGAAATTTTAAAAAAATATTTTTTTTAACGAAAAACTAGGGGCATTTTGGGGATTTATGGTAAAATTGAGGTATGGGGTCTAATTAGGGGGGTACAAAAAAAACTGCCTTTTTTTGTGTTTTTGGGGTAAAATTTAAAAGAGGCGCAACACGATGACTCTTGACAAGATGATCAACAAATCAAATCCTATGTGTCATCAATGAAATTGTGTTGTAGTGAAATTAACTTTGTTGATGACATGACTGAGGTTGGAGATAATGAACCAACCCAAATGATGAAAGTGGTGAAGAAGATAAAAAAATACAATTTCAAGAACTTGAATAAAATTAAATGTAGTCTCTGGAACCTTTAATTTTATTTAGACAAATATTAAATAGTTAATGATATACAAATATTTTATAACATGTCGGACCCATTTAGTTTTTGAAATGAAATAAAGATAACACAATAGGTCAAAGTATAAATACATGAAAGGAAACCGGCTACCGCAAGTTTTTTTTTTATAAACAAATATTAGTGGGATGGGGGAATGTTAGTTTTCGAGTTTTAAACTTTAGACTTTCTTCTTGTAACTTTACAACTCATTTATGTCCTTAGCTCGTCAACCGGCTACTTAGGTAAAATGGCCCATTGTGCATGCTGCACATTTACTGCATTTGTGCAGATGAATGGTCACCTATGAGATATGTCCTGCATACGCTTCATTGAGTCAGCACAGTTTGGTACACAAAGATTTGGTTGAACATTATGATGAGAGAAAGAGAAAGAACAAAGAGCTTCTTTTGTAGGGAAGGGGGCTACAATGTACGGAACCGTTAAATACTGTGAAAGGTGTAAAAGAGAAACAGACCAAAAACGACCACACATCCATTCGCATCTTAAACCGCCAAGAAAAACGGAAGTTGCACAATTCCACGTATTCAAAGAGTCTTTTTTTTTTTGGGTAAACCGGGTATCACTGCACGTACCGTAATGACTAATCTCTCGCTCATTGTAGGTGTCTCGAGGGGCAGGACAGTTGGCCTGGAGTTTTAACACTGCTTCGTACCCAATGCGGGGATCGAACCCCCAACCCTTGATTAAAGAAGGTTCAGCCCAACCGCTGAACCCCACACTCTGGCTAAGAGTTGCACAATTCTACGTATTCAAATAGTCTTTTTTAACACTCTTCATCTAATACTTACTACTATATGATTCAATAATTAATATAGATTTTACTACTTTAGTAATTAGATCTACTAACTTATACTTACATGAATTCCATCGAACCATTGAGAGATCATTTAATTAACTTTCAAGTCGCTATTATTTGGATATTTTTACTCTTCAAATAAATTTGATATAAAAGCAAGTGTAGATTATTGGTAAAATTTAGTTCAATTAGCAACTGCCAAAACTGTTAGGCTGAATATAATCACCTGGTTCGAAGCTAGGATCTCGTAGTTAGGTTGATCAGTTTCAATTAGCTTATGTCACTCTATCTATAGACATAAAAAATATGTCAAATTACATTAATTTTTGGTCATTTATCTTTCATTTTCAGTTTGGTCCTTTATCTTTTTTTTGTCACTTTGGTACTTTATGTTTCAAATATATGTCAAACTTGTCCTTTTTAACATAAAAGACCAAAATAACAAAAATGACTACTTTGACACAAATTTAAAAAGTAGAAGACTGAAGTGACAAAGTGACAAAAAAAAGGACCACTTTGACACAGATTCAAAACATAAATGACCAAAGTGACAAAAAGATAAAATACCACTTTGATACGGATTTGAAACACAAATGACTAAAGTGAGAAAAATAAAGAACTAAACTGAAATTTTGGTCAAAGATAAAAGGCAAAAAATGCAAATTGGCAAAAAAAGAAGTGTAGATTTCTCAACTTGGTTTTTTATTTATTCTTTTAGCTCAAATTGAAGGTTGGAGTCAAATTCAATTTTGACTAAGGAATATATTTTCACTTTTGTGTGCTGATAATTGGCAAACTATGTCCCGTCTAAGATCAACATTTTCGGTTGGAGGATTTTCGCAAAGGCGTTGCCCACGCGTGAATTAATTCTCCAACGTCATGTAATTAGCACTGCTGATGTTGCTGTTTGCCAATTATGTTTACAGCATATAGATGATTTGGAACATTTGTTTTGTTCTTGTTTTGTGGCGAAAAGTGTGTGGGCTAAGGTGGGAGTTTGGCTCGAGTTGCTCATTATCAATAAATCAATAAATCAACTAGTATTTTACCTGTGCATACGCACGGGTGATACTGTATTTGTTATAATTTGCTATGAAATTTTAAATACGTTAAAAGTTGCAGAATGTAATAAAAGAAAAAGGAAAAACTTGATAAAAGGCTATATTTTCAAATTTATTAAAATAGTTTTGTTGCGAAAAATTAAAAAAAAAAGTCGGTATCTTCTTATAATATTAATAATAGAGTAAAAATGAAGAAAAAGGAAAATGAGATTTAAGGTAAAATATGCACCCTCGTTGGTGCACCCGTTGCCGCTTTTGTTGCCGCTCTCATTGCCACTCTCGTTGTCTATTATTGCCGGTCTCTCGTTGCCGCTCCCGATGCCACTTATTTAATTATTGAGTATAATATTAATTTAATAATTGTTTTTTTTTAAAAAATAATTTTGAAACTTTTGTTAGAGGTATGGCTTTCTTTGACAATTAATGGTTAAATTGATTGATTTTAGTAGTTTGAGTAGATTATAAAAATAATTTTTTTCAGCTTTTACATTTTTTGTTAAATTTTTTTTTTTCAGCTCTTACAATTTTTTTGCCGCTTTAACAATCTTTTTGCAGCTTTATTCAGTTTTTCTGGTGCCTTTTGTTCTTTTGTGCAAAAATGTCTAAAATATCCTAAAAAATGAACACATAGCAGCCTAATGAAATATCTAAAAGTGTCATTTTCCTGGCATATAATTTTATTATAGCAGAGTAGATTGCTTATCGAAAAAACAAAAAAGGTGTGAAGTATATATACCAACTTTGTCGAACAAAACTTGGTTGATCATCTTTAAATAGATATAGATTTAAAACAATATCATCTTTTAGCTTAAGTTTAACTAATTTCCTTCATGAACCAAATTTAACAAACTAATTATCGAGTAGGTCTCGAAAAATGTTCGAATTGGTTGGATTTATTGTCAAGATGAAGCATATTTCTTTTTGAAAATCATATCTATTGCAAGACTTTTCTCTAGGAACCAAATTAAGTCATGTATTTCTTCCAACGGATTACTAGTAATTTGTACTAATGTCAAACAAAATGAATTTGTCCCTTTGCACTAGAAGCATCAATACATTATCCATGCGTCACTATAATATCAGCAGGGAATATAAAATGTCACCACTCTCTCCTCTCCATGTGACAGATTGCAATTTTAACTACCGAAGAAGCCAAATAAGTACCTTCATGCATTATTGCTTTGAAATATATTTTGTACTATTCTTTTCATCCGTATACTATCATAAGAACCTTTTCTTAATGTGTCAAAAAAAAAATCTTTTCTTAATCAATTTTTACGAGTATGACTTACGGTACTAAAAAATTAAAAAATAGGGATATTAAAAATATTATTAATCAATATCCTTATTTTTTAGGAGTTATTTTTGGCTAAAATTTTGCTGTAACAAAATCAAAACGTTACTATCACACTTCAAACATTCGTTCCATCTCTCTCGTATTTTTTGAAACGAATTCACCACTGTTTCTCTTTCGTTCCTGCTTAAGCACCTCTCGTTTCATCTTTTATCAAAAAATTTCTGGGTGTTTTTTTTCAAAAAAAAAAAATTGTTCATTAACCACAGATTTGTACCACAATGGTTAGATGTCTCTAACCACAAATGTGCATCGTAATGGTTAGTGGCCACTAACCACAGATATGCATAAATGTGGTTAGATGCCAATGGTTAGATGTCACTAACCACACATGTGCATAGCAATGGTTAGTGGCCACTAACCACAGATATGCATAACTGTGGTTAGGTGCCACTAACCACGTTTTGCATAACAATGGTTAAGTGCAGCAAAACCAGACTGGAAACGAGAAGAAGAAGAAGAAGAAAAAATCAACCTGCATAATGAGACATCAATGGCGTAAAGAAAGAACGTGTTTCAATGACGTGGTTCAACGGTGTCCGTTTTTGCATCAATGGTGTGTGTCGCGGCCTATTTCTTTGCGTGAGTGCGTTTTTGCGACTTCCTTTGCGCGAGGCAATGGCGTGCGAAGAAGAAGAACGTGGAAAAGAGAAGAAGAACGTGAAGAAGAACGTAAAAAAAAAACAGGAAACGTAATTCTGATTTAGTTTTGTAACTGTCACTAAAAAGTAGGGTCTGACTTAATGGTTAATTTAATTTAATTATTTAATTTAATTAAAACAAATAATAACTGTGGCAACAATACCCTTATTTAATACTAACCATTAGATTAAATTTCATTAAAAATTGAGAATTCAATGACTATTATTTATTTAGTAAGACTTACTAACGTAATCCATTAACGTAATCCATAGCCAATTTTTACGTTGGACAGCACTTCTGACAACCTTTCATGGAATAGTGATTCAGTGTTTGGAAATAGAGTTTTCACCGAATTATTGAGTTTGTTGAATGAAAAATTTAAAATACACCTCTCAAATTACCAATCAAAACTGTATTATAACAATTATCGAGAAAAAAAATAAGAATAATTTAAGAATTTAATGATATAGATATTTGAAAAAAAAAGGAAATAATTTCAAACAACATAGATTCTATTTAGTAAAAAGTAGCGAATAACAAATATTAAGCTAGTGGATAAGCAGATAACGGATAACAAATAAGCTAGCGAATAACAAATCATGTGTTTGGTAAAACTAACGGTTAAACTAACTAATAAATGTAAAATGACTTTAAAAATAGGGATTTAATTTTTTTTAGTTTAATTTAAGAGGATAGATAAGAAGTTTAAGAAAAATAATGAGGGTTAAAATGATAAAAAAGTTGAGACGCTGTAAGTAGCGTTTGAAAAAACGCTATTTGTGTAGCGTTTGAAAAAAAAACACTAAACGCAACCCATCCGCTAGCAAAATCCGCTACCGCTAGCGGATGAGACTTTTGCCAAACAGAGTCGCATCCCATCCGCTAGCGAATTGCGGAGGAGACTAGCATATTTGACTAGCGGTTGACAAATATATGTATTTGGTAAGCACTAGTGCGTCATTCAAAGTAGGATTAGTGAGTGACAAGTCAGAAACATATTTGACCAAATTAGAGAAGAACAATGATTTTAGAATTTGGTAAAATAGGAGGACTAAATTTGTGGGAAAAAAAGTTTGGAGACTAAAATTGTGGGTAGTGGACCAAAAGTGTAATTAAACCTTATTTTTAAAAAAAGTTTTAAAAAAAATTGAAAAACTTTTAGTTCGTAAGTTTAATTGCTAGGCACTATCGACCTAAACTTTTTCACAACTACAACTAATAACAATTCATAGTACGAGTGATACATGAGGTGGTTACTAATTTATAGATAGTGTAAAACAGTTATATACCTATTATGTATATAAATTAAATCAGAACTTAGAAATTAAATTAAACCCTAGATTTATTATTTTAGTGAGAAAAAATCATTTTAATAAAAAATACATCAATAATATGCCATAAGGATAAGGATCAAGGTATTAGCCGTATACGGCATAGAGAGAGATCAGAGACTATAACTCTAAGCATTGGTTTTAGGGTAGGGACACCTGTGACACCCAACATTGCCCTTCTTTATAAGGGTAAGTATCCCTTTCTCAATTCTCTTCTGCATCCCTCTCTACTCACCACCGTAACAAACTCACCCTAATGGCATAACAAAAAACCATAAAAATTTAATCTTTTTTCTGCACTACTTTGGAGAAAAAGATCAATCCAGTGATGGGAGATAGTCAGGGCATGAGCAATTCCAATAATAAAAAGAAAAAGAAGAAGAAGAAGAACAAGGGCGGAAACAAGAAGAAGATGACCCACGAACAGGTTATGGCTTTTAAGTTTGTGAGTGAATGGGTTTATTTGGATCAGCCTTCTTCTGCTTCTTTGGCTTTGTCTCCTCCATTATCTGCTGCTTCTTGTGTTGTCGATGATTTTGGAGTGCAGAAAAGTTTGACGAAAGGTGGGGATAAGGTCGTATTTGAATTGCATTCACACTCTAAATGTAGTGATGGGTTCTTGTCTCCTTCCAAGGTTGTTGAGAGAGCTCACTTGAATGGCGTAAGTTTTAATGTTCTTTTAATCATTTAATGTTATGTTTGATGCTTTTTCTGATTATGGCTTGTTTTTGTACAGAGAAGTTAGTTGTTACCTTTGCATTATATATTTTTCATGATATTTGTTCATTGCTGGAATAAAAAAAAATTAAACTTTGATTAAGTAGCATGGATTTGGATGACGCTTGATGTCTTTTGCATTCACCTTTTCATTTTGCAAATTTTTGGTAGCATCCATAATTCAAAAGATCAGTCCTATGGATCAATATTTTGTATATTGTTTGAGGTTTTTGTTGGTTTGAAAAACTAGTAGGTGCATGCAATATGCATGCTTGATTTGTGACCAGGAAAGTAAACCACTGTTTGGAAAATGTGCATTTTGAAGTTTGAAATAAGATGTCTTCCCATATCTCAATGATTGTTTTAAATTGATAATGAACTGTCTTTAGCACTGGTATGACTGATATAAAGCTAACTACATTGGAGAGGCCTCTAAAATAAGTCAATGTTAAATTTGAGGTCCATTTCAATATGTTTATGGATTGCATTTTCCAATTAATTCAAAATCCCTGCTATGATATTAAGAGATGATTGCCTAAGGCATCAGCTTTCTGCATAGGATTTCCTTTATAGTTTTAGCCTTTTAGGCTCATTTTTTTTAATTGATACCATTTGCTCATAACAGGTGAAAGTTCTTGCTCTGACAGATCATGACACTCTGGCAGGCATCCCGGAGGCCGTTGAATCAGCTCGTAAATATGGCATCAAGATAATCCCTGGTGTTGAAATCAGTACAATATATTCTCCAAGGCATATTTTCAATTTTGGATTCTTAATGCTTGTTAATTGGAGTGGCACTTGAGTTACTTGTGTTACCTCTCTCTAAAGAGAAGAGAAGCACTATTTTGTAAAATATATAATTGTCTAAATCAATTGTATTTAACATCCATTTTTCTCCATTAATTCTCTGATGTTTGCCATTCTACTGCAGAGGAGACTCTGAAGCAGAGGAACCAGTTCACATTTTAGCATATTACAGCAGTATTGGACCATCAAAGTTTGAGGAGCTGGACAAGTTTTTATTGAACATAAGGGATGGACGTTATGTTCGAGCAAAGAACATGGTCTTAAAACTGAACAAGCTAAAAATGCCTCTTAAGTGGGAGCATGTTTGTAGGATTGCAGGCAACGGAGTTGCTCCCGGCAGACTTCATGTAGCTCGCGCTATGGTTGAGGCAGGTTATGTTGAAAATCTCAAACAAGCCTTCGCCCGATATCTTTTCGATGGCGGACCTGCTTACTCCAAGTAATATTCCATTGCTTGCATTTGTTGATTGTAACTATTTGTGTAGTTAAGAAGGATGGTTCAGGATCATATATCACAACTGTATTTTCAGGGGTAGTGAACCTGGGGTGGAGGAAGCAATAAAAATGATTTGTCATACTGGAGGTGTCGCCGTTCTGGCTCATCCGTGGGCATTAAAAAACCCTCTTGCCATTGTCAGGAGGTTGAAAGAAGCAGGCCTTCATGGGATGGAGGTCTACAAAAGTGATGGAAAACTGGCAGGTACAACATCTTAAATATAGCTAAAACTTCTCATTTGTTTAATCATCAAAATGATGCTATTATATAGTTTAGATTAGAATTACTGGTCTCCTTATAAACCTAAACTAGGGGGATCTGCATTGTCAATTGTCCTACAAAGTTGAATAATAATTTACTCAGACTTATTTGCCAAGCTAATTTTAGATACTGAATTGTAAATTGCTTCAAATTCATAGTCAGTGAAACAATGAATCACAAGGTATGTATGAAATTGAAATCACACTGGTTCATGCATATCACACAATTCAATTCAATGCAATCTGCTACTCATCACATGATACGAATGCTTCTTGTCTAGTTATATTTGAATCGTACTCTGAATTACCTATAGTAAAATTGACTAATTGAGTCCACTTGACTTGATTGAGACAAACTCATCAGTACTTTCATGTTGGAATCAGAACATTTAATTATTTCTGACAGAATTCTAGACAATGGTGTGATGAGAAATTATTTCATCGAGTACAAATAAATATAAAATCTTTTTATGTTTAATTTTTTTGTTCTTGTATATTATTTTTGGTACGCAGCATATAGTGACCTGGCCGATACCTACGGGCTTTTAAAGATCGGAGGGTCAGACTATCACGGAAGAGGAGGACACAACGAATCTGAACTAGGAAGCGTGAACCTTCCGGTAGTAGTGTTGCATGACTTTCTTAAGGTAGCTCGGCCTATCTGGTGCAATGCCATCAGAGAAATACTGGAGTGTTATGCCGAGGAGCCTTCCGATACTAACCTCGAAACAATTACAAGGTTTGGGAGAACCCGAAATATTAAAGGAGGTTCATCCTTGAATTGTGGACAAGACTTGATTGATCATTGTTTACCTCACTGGTTGAGTAGCCAAGAGATGGAAAATGAAGAGTTTGAGGCTACCAAATTGAAGCTTTCCAATGTTTCTGTTAGTCATGGAGGAATTCAGGTCCTCATTGAGACTTGATAGAGTCGTGTGTATTCTAGCATATCTTCTTCCAGTGTTGTTAATTTTATTGTTTAATTTTGTTAGTTAAATTCAGTTGCCTATTGATTTTTTTGAAGTTTTCTATGATCATTGAGCTAACATTCATCATATTGTTGTGTTATCTTTTCTATTATTGATGGTTTTTTACACAAATTTTGTCAGAAAAAGACCGTGTGCTGTGTGTACTAAGGTTGAAACAGGAGGGGGGATTCCTTCTTCAATGCTTGACACGTTCTGTTATGTCCTTATTTGTGTCTTTCCATTTAATTTAATGTAACATTGTGGAAACGGTCAAATGACAGGTGTTTCTAGTGGTAATAAGAGGTCAAAGGCAAACACTCTTTATACGTTATGCCTATCATTTAGGAAACTGTTTTTATTAATAAAGGCAACACTAACAAAGAATCGTAGCTGATAAGAGGACAAATGCAACACTTTTTGCTTGACTGTGTCTGTGACAACGATGTAAAATTGTTGTAGTCAATGGCAATGGTTTTTCATCAATGCCTACTATAAGGCCGTTGTCTACTATTATATACTACACTTCAAAATTGTTGTCATCTATTATAAAAAAAATAGAAATCTATTAATAATACATTAACGAATAAATTATTTTAGGAAATAATTAAACAATGCAACTCTATTGGTCCACCTATTTTACTTAATTTAAACGCTGCAATTCTATTGGTCCACCTGTTTTAATGAATTCCTACATGTAATACACCACCAGCCAAATCAAGATGTCATACTAAGTAACGTCATTATGGCATATTATTTCGTATTAAAATAAATCAAAAAAATTTAGAATAAACATCTATAAATGTTGTCGACATGCACTAATTGCAGCTCTTAAATTCAAATTCAAAATTATCCATCATACTTTGAAAAAAGAATCGGTTCTTATTATTCACTATATCCCTCTTTCTACGATTTAAACCTCCTATATACAATAAATGCGTCATTGACTATTAGTATTTTGAATTCAAATGGTATACCAAAAAAAAAGCATTTTGAATTCAAATGAAAATGAAAATAATTCAAAAATTCAAATTTAAAAATCTATATATATATATATATATATATAATTATACTTATACTTATATCTCATACAATTGTGAATAAACTATTTTAGTAAAACTAAATTTGTCAATCATCTATTGGTTCCTCATAAAATAATATCTTGCTGACTATATTTAATAAAATAAATTCAAAAAGAAATTAGAAAAACTACCGTAATCGTCCGTAAGAACCACCAATACTAATTGCAGTTTTAATACTTAAATTTAAAAAGTAATTCGAAAAAAATTGGTAGTTTAATAATTAAATTTAAAAATAATTCGAAAATAAATTGGTAAATTAATAAAGGCTTAAATATGTTTTAGGCCCCTGCAAATATAGGGTGTTTTGGTTTAAGCCCCTGCAATTTTTTTTTTTGTTAAAAGCCCTTGTAAAATGACATGTTTTGTTATAAGCCATTCTATTAGTGAAGTGTTAGATTGACGTCAAAAAATGAACAGTTTTTTTTTTAGATAAGCAAGAATTGTATTGATGGGGCCACTAGGGGTGCACCAATCTCATATACATTAATGAAAGGGGGAGGGTCTCCTCAAAACCTTCCTGAGCCAAAACCCAGTGGGAAAAAGACTCCGGCAGGGAAAAAGAGTACTTCAAAACGGAATAAGGTTGCTAACAATGTGAATGTCAACCCACCGTTTCTCCCCCTTCTAAGCATCGAAGTGGATTAGACCACCACATTGAAATTGAAATAGAGGAGCATAACTTCAATCTATAAACACACCAATTCCAAGTTAAGCATTTGATGCGGTTCACCACGGATTCAGCATTTGGTTCCTCGTTGTTAAAAATAGCACCATTCCTTGCAAGCCACACACTCCAACATGTTGTTAACCAGAACATGTGTTTCGTACGCTTCGCCTTCTTCCCTTTGCATAAGCGACCACAACTAAGGAAGAAGTCAACAATATCCAGGGACATGTCGAAATCAACTCCGAGCCAATTGCCAACAAGCTGCCATACGGAACGAGCAAAGCTGCAGCTGAGGAACAAGTGGCTGGCGGTCTCGCAAAAGTTACTGCAGAGCGAGCAGCTAGCCTCCTGTTCAGAATGGAGGACATTTTTGTGAGATAATTGGTCACAGGCAGACAGAGAATCAAGCAAAAGACGCAATCCAAAGACCGCAACCTTCGAAGGAACAAGCGATGTCCACAACGCCCCCGACAGATGCTGCTGAACCGAAGCATTTGAAAGAATGTTGCTGCGGACCAGTAGCTGATATGCTGAATTCACCGTGAAACTCTTAGTCTGATCCTGCGGCCAAATCCATGCGTCTTCCTCCCCTCTCGTTGGCGTTATCGATTGCAAAATACTGTCCAATATCTCACCTTCTGATGCGTGGACAGAATCCGTAAAAACCTGCCACGGTTTGTTCCAACTCCAAGTATCTCCATGCCAAGACCCGAAATCTGCCACTGTAACAAGTTGCTGCCCACCTCCATCAAACAATAAGGGAAAGACTTTGAGCAAAGGCTCGGTACCTAACCATTGTTCCTTCCAAAAGTTTATTAAAGCGCCTTCACCCAACACTCTTTTAATGCACCAAGCGAACCTTCTCGGTTCCTCTAAGTTATCATCCAAAGTCACCAAGTCTCTCCACCAAGTAGAACCAAAATTCCGGCGAGAATTACCTACAACCGAGTCATGAATGAAGCAAGAAGCGAATTCCCCATATCTATGTCTCAACAACCGACTCCAACTCGCATTACTATCCGTCAATGCCCTCCACTTCCATTTAGATAAAAGAGCTATATTAAATAACTCAAGATTTTTGATTCCAAGACCGCCATCTTTTTTTGACTTGCAAACTCTATCCCAAGCCACCCAATACATTCCATTATCTCCCTCCTTGATTCCCCAAAGAAAGTCCCGTTGAATTTTAACCATCTTCTTAATAACCACTTTCGGAGCTTTATAAAAGGAGAACATGTATAAAGGGATGCTATTCAAAACGGAATTGATGAGAGTAACCCGACCACCAATGGATAGAAAGTGACCCTTCCACATCGCTAATCTCTTTCTAATACCCCCTAGAACGGTACTCCAAGTAGCTTCCCGCCTCGGATTAGTGCCAATCGGAATGCCCAGGAACTTGAACGGTATTGATTCCGTTCTACCCGATTTCTTCTTGTAAATTTAAAACCCTCTGTTGTGCACTAAGAACTTTAGGAAGTTTCCTGCTGTTACGCCAAATGCACATTTAACGCGGGTTCATCTTCAAGCCGTGTTCTCGCGCTCAAACACTGTCTTGAGATCAAAATAGGAAGGTGCTAGCTCTTTCCAAAAAACATCTGGAATGTTAATACCGATCAACTTGCTCTTGTGGAAATTTACCTTCAAACCGGACACAAGCTCAAAGGCTCTCAACGAGGTCTTAATGCTCCATAGGTTGTCCCACGTGGCTTTAGTGCTTTACCCAACAACATGGTATCATCCGCGAATTGCGAAATTGAGAACCGTACATCATCGTTAATATAAAAATCTTGAAAGGAGACAATGTCTACCGCCTTGCGCACTAAACCCGACAAACCTTCGGCAACAATGAGGAAGAGGAATGGTGACAACGGATCCCCTTGCCTCAACCCCCGGTGAGCTTTGAAGTCTTGCGTTGGGCTACCATTCACTAGAACCGACATAGAGCTAGTACACACACAAGATTTTATCCAAGATATCCATCTACGTGGGAATCTCATTCTTTGAAGCATATAAATTAAAAAACCCCAAGATATAGAATCGCAGGCTTTCTCAAAATCAACCTTAAACAGAAAACACTCTTCCTTACCCCGCTTAGCATAATCCACCACTTCATTGACAATCGCCACCCCATCTAGGATTTATCTCCCCCCAATGAAAGTTGATTGGTGGTTGGAAATTATACTAGGCATCACTTTCTTGAGATGATTTGCCGACACTTTGGCCAAAATTTTGTATAAACACCCAATCAAACAAAGAGGCCTAAGTTCACCCAAACCTTGGGGATTGTTATTCTTAGGAACCAATGAAATAAAAGAGGCCGAAATTGCCTTAGGAAGAAAAGCATTCACGAAAAATTCATTAAAAAAGCACACCACATCATCCTTCAACAAACTCCAACAAAGCTTTATGAAATTGAAGTTAAACCCATCCGGACCCGGGCTCTTGTCACCATCACAATCCCACACACCCATCCTTATTTCTTCCTCGGAGAAAGGTTGAATTAAAGATTCCGACTCGGATGCTGATAGTTGGTTGAAGTGAAGACCTCCTAGAGTTGGGCGATTATAGTTTGGCTCGAAAAAACACTTCTCAAAAAATATTGCTTAACATACAACTTCACTTCATCTACATCTTCCACTAAATCCCCGTTCTCCCTTTGAATTACGACGTTGCATCTTCTTCTTCTATACCGCAAAAGAGAGTGGAAGTATTTCGAACTCATATCTCCTTCCTTGATCCACCTAGCTCTTGATTTTTGGGCCAACAAAGACTCTTTCACATGAATTTCTTTCCAATGAACAGGTTGTCTTCCACCTTCGTCAAAAACCCAGGAGAACAAACCCAAATTTTAATTTTTAATCTTTTAAACTTTTAATCTTTTTAACTTTTAATCTTTTAATCTTTTTTTTTCCTTTTTTAATCTTTTAATATTGTACAGTCAGCATTGCTATTACACGTGGAAGACAACCTGTTCATTTTTTAACGTCAATCTAACACTTCACTAACAGAAGCGCTTATAACAAAACATGTCATTTTACAGGGGCTTTTAACAACAACAAAAAATTTGCAGGGGCTTAAAACAAAACACCATATATTTGCAGGGGCCTAGCTAAAACATATTTAAGCCATTAATAACTAAAATTACCATAACAGGTAGTCTTTAAACTTAAGATAAATGCATTTATTAAAATTTGAAATTTGAATTCAAATATAACACATTAATACACCTTCATGTATATGGCATCTTTTTATTTTAGACACCATAATTTTGTAATTTTTCCCAATTCTACATATTCTTAACAATAATATGTGATCTTTTTATACAAGTGATATCTCTATATAAGTGATATGTATCTATAGTAATCTATCTATCTATCTATATAAATGATATTTTTTTCACGATTTTGATTACGGCTACTCCTCTATGCAAACCTAGAAGCAACCCAAACCCCCCAATGCACATTGTTTTCTCTAATAGGTCTACTGCAAACTCTTCTATCTCCTTCGGATCTCCATTGGTGTCTGCTCTCAGTTTCTTCACTCCGTACATTTGGACTGATTCGCAATAAAATTTGAACCTCAATGATGCCTACAAGCACAATAAGCTCCTCGATAACCAAGATCCTTTTTTTTGAACCCAACTCTAAGGTGAGAATTATCCTTTTTTTTCTTTTCATTTCTACATGCACTCAACATTAAGGAATTTATTTTTCATTCTCATTCTCGTACAGGATAGAAGAAAGAAAAATGAGAAAGAATCACATGTCTCATGTAATAATGAAATTACTCTCCATGCTCCAATATTTTTTTTCCTTCGGTACTGTTTTATTTGATCTAACCCTTACATTCCAATTTTTATGTTGAAATATAGTATCAGATTATTTTAGCAGAATGTTACAAAGAATTTGGTGAGCTTCTCTTCTCTATAGTTGATTTGTTTTTGCTTTAATATTGTGCAAGTTTGAACTACTTATTGAGATTTTGATATGAGCACAATCAAAATGTTGAAAATGTAGCTTTTGAACTACTTATGAGTTTTTAATTTAATTTTGTGGAATAAAATAATCAAAACAAATCGTGCACCAATTTTGTCCCTTATTTAAATGTGTTTGATGGAAATAGGAATTGGGTTTTTTCTTTTGTACCCCCTCATTCTCCCCTATACCCCATAAACCCCGTTAAACCCAAAAATACCCCTCAAAAAATTAAAAGAAAATTGATTTTTTTTAAAACTTTCCGGAATTATCTCAAAAGAGGATAATTCCGGAAGCCAATTTTGTTGAACTTTCCGGAATCACCTCAAAAGAGGTATTTCTGGAAACCAAATTGGCTTCCGGAATTATCCTCTTTTTGAGGTATTTCCAGAAATCTTAAAAACATTGATTCCGAATTTACCTTTATTTATGGAAATATTGATTGGTTCTGCATATTGGTTCCGCATTTACTTTGTTTTCGGAAATCTTGAAAAGCTGATTAAATCCAATTGCAGCATTCATTTCGTTTATTTCGTATAACTAATGGTTTGCAATTCATTTTGAATTGTGGTTTGCAATTTATTTTGAATTGTGGTTTGCAATTCATTTCGTTTATTCCGAAAACAGTGCTCCTTATTTTGAATTGTGGTTTGCAATTCATTTCAGGTTATTCTGGAAAAGCTCCACAAGTGATAGATCTTAGCATGAATTTTGAATTGATGTTGGTCTCTGGAAATACCATATTTCCGGAAAATATAATGTGTTCCGGAATTACACTAGAATGGGGTAATTCCGGAAATACCTCTTTTTAACATAATTCCGGAAGCCATTTTTTAACAGAGTTCCGAATTTACCTCATTATGACATAATTCTGGATTTTTTATTTTATTTTAGAGGTAATTTCGCCTGTTTGGTCATTTATGGGGGTACGGGGTATAATTGGGGGGGGGGGGGGGGGGGGGACCATACGAAATTTGTATGTGTGTTGTGTCAATAGACTAGGATTAAGGTTGCGTGCGCAGTGGAATTGTTGACTGGAAGGATGGAGCAAGCATGAATTCTTTTACATTTTTTGGGATGGAGGAAGCATGAATTCTTTTACATGATGAGAATATTCTCTACATTTTTTGGGTAAGCATTTTATTAACATGCATACAAAACATGTATGTGATTCTCTTTGCATCTTAATTGAAAAATGACTTGAAGGAAAATTCAAATTCTTAATCTCTGTTTCGTTATTATTGTTTTTGGGTAAACCCGGGTATCCTCCACGGCGACTGTGGAGACTAATCCCTCGAGGTATTGGAGTTCATTTAAAGGCTGACCTCCCAAGTGATGTCTCTCCTGAGCATTTTATTATTGTTGTTGTTCAATCTATAATTTATTTATAATAAATAATACATTTGTGAATATTCTATTTTAGGAATATTACAAATGTCACAATTTGCCATTGCCACATGAAAATATTTCTGAGTTGTCACGTACTTCCTACCTATTTGTCGCTTACTTGGAAAATTAAAATTCAAAAAGAAAACCAATTATTTGCATTCAACCCTGATTAAATGTGCCAACTTTTAAAATTTGATATGTTTTTTCCTCGGAGCTAGAGCTTATTCTTGGAGTTATACTGAGCTATTGCAAGGCTAAGTTAGGACAGGGCATTGGCCAGCAGCCACAAAGCATTTACATATTCACAAAGTGCAGAAAGAAATTTATTTACTTTTAGGATCCGTTCAAAATGCATCAAGAGCAATTGTTAACTCTATAACATTTCTACTCTTAAAAGTAACTATGATATTACGTATTCTCATAAAGAATTGAATTATTTCGCATATCATCCTTATCAATGAGCAAACATATAAGAATGAGAAACAAGCATTTGCAGCTTCCAATGGAAGAACGGGTACAAGATTGTCATTCAATCTGAGGTTTATAAGTAAAATATTGAACACTTAAGTATCTAATTTAGTTTTTTTTTGGTGAAATAAAAATATCTAATTTAATAACAAAAATTAGTCACAAAAAAAATAGTTAGACAATTAAAGAGAGATTTCCTATTTTCCATCACTAACTATACGTAAAAATTATATCAGATAGATATTACCATTTTTCATTTTTTTGAAAGAAAATGACTATTTTACATAAAATATGTCAATATCTACACATAAATCTATTAGTCTTTGAACTATAGAATTAAAACATATTATACAGGCATTCGTTGTTTTACATGAAATACGATATTAATATTTAAAATACTCTGTATGAAAATAAAAATTACATGCTTACCAAAAAACAAAAAAAAATTATACACTATCTTGTGCAATATACAAGTCATCTTACTATTCAGATTTTTTAATAGAGAAATATTTTCAAAAGATAACACATCAGTATAAATTATTCAATAAAACCTACTAATATAGCTATTAATATACAAAGAGAAAAATTTATAAAATTTTTATGTACATAAAGTATTTTATTACTAATTAAACTACTAACAATATAGTGTATAGTGTATACCCGTGCATCGCACGGGTAATGCACAATGGTATTTATAATTTGAAAGATCGATTCCATTCATATGCAATAGAAAAATTAGTCACATTTAAAGAGTCATATAGCTTTTGTGTGGAGATACCTTAGAATACCACGAGAGAAGCAAAGACCCTAATTACGTTGGATTAAAAGAATAGATTTTTCTAACTTTCAAGCTATCTACTATTTTAGCAACACTTTTACACAGTTTGCTAAACAGTTCCAATGTCAGAAGCAAAGACCCTAATTACGTTGGATCAATACTTTTTTTCTTCTGAGGATACATCCTTTTGACATTCATAATTTTGTCATAAACTTTTTTTTTGAATATAATTTTTGTCATAATTAATTTCAGATGTCTAAGACAATAAAAACTCGATCAAGTTAACAAACTTTTTTTTGTCAAAAGTTAACAAACTCGAGCATGACATTATTTGGAACAAAGAAGGAATTATGGCACTATCATTGTGCGCACTGTCCATCAACTTTACCGATGACTAATTTACACCGGAAAACTTGATTGGCCACGAGTACCTGGCTTCGCTGACCCGTGTGCTTTTCCCCTTTCAACAGAATTTTTGCCACACTCAATATTCAAACTCGAAACCTTAGGGTGGAATCTGAACCCAGTTACCACTTTGACCAATAGACTATCTAATTTAATAGTAATTATAGCTCAATTATTATACTATCTAATTTAATAAATGAGCTATAATTATTATGTTAAAAATAGGAAATTGAAAGTATCATAAATATACAACATCTTAATATATTTCAACATTTAGTTTAGTAGTTTTTAAAACTAATTAATAAATCATATTTACCCTTTTGAAATACATCATTCCCTCTAAAATAGCCAAGTTCCCATAGTATAAAGCATCCCTACAGAATGGTCGGTTTTCAGATAAATTTCTACTAAGAATTTCATGATGTTGATTAGAAAATCTCATCATGTTTTGTTAAACAATTATAATCAACCAGAGCATGACACAGAAATTGGGCATCTTAAAGAGCCCGGGTGTACCAGCAATGTCCTAGCATAGCATCAACTCAACGGTATTCAAATTCTTAAACTGAAGTTGCAAACGTTGATTTTTTGTTTCCTAGAATCAATCATCAATAACTTCTATCTCTCTTTTTTTAAAACTTGGTGAACATCTGATAGAGAAGATAGACAACGGAACTAAATATTTGAATACTAACTTAACCTCAAATTCTTCAAGTTCCGTGAAAAAAATACACCTCATTAATCATCAAATGAATCTACAACTCTGCTTAATCTTGGCGTTATGAGCAATGAGTATGAAAATCACAATATGAATATGAATGATACTAACTCGATGCACAATGCCCCAAACACACGTTGTCATGAGCAGACTCAAGTGGGACTTTAGAGCACCCATGTAGGACAGTGACCTCGCCCCCATTACCCATATTTGCCAATCTCCATCTTCTTCCTGATTGTTCTTTGACCATAATATATCGATGAATCTACTATTCCCGCGATAGTGAATATACCTATGAAGCAAAGAAGTTGAAATCCGTTTTTAATCAGTTGCACTGTGCAAAAAAATTGATTGTTTGATGAGAAAGTAGTTTGTCGCCCTTATATGGATGATTTTCCATGCAGGGGTGGATAAAAAGGGGGTAGAATTACCTCCAATAATTGCACAAATGTTGGTCAAGAAATGTAAAAATGGAATATGTTCCTCTTTAAAGGTGACCTGTAACATTAAACATATCCATTTACCAAGTGATCATATAATAAAAGTCCACTGATATAGCAGAACAACATGCATAAAATTAAAAATCATGATGTCAAATCTTACCTTGATTGGAGATATGTCATAAAAGAAGAAAACTCCAGGAATTGTAGCACTCAGTCCCAGTTCTGAACTCTTGAAATGCTCGGTCACGGAATACTGTGCAACAATATTTGTGATGGTACTAAGCCAATATCCAATGAACAAGGTGAAATCAAATTAGAATTGTGACATTTAACAATACCTGATTTGAGCGTATAACACGACCTCTAATGTCAGTGTATATTGTAGGGACCACCTGCACAAGAGTGCACAACGAAGTAAACAAGTGTTAATCCAGTATATTCACCAAATGGAGAAGACATTAAGCACAACAATGCAATGTCATGCATGTTATCAAAATGCATCTACAAGTAGGAAAAAGGTAATAGCGCAATAGAAATTCATAGTAGTGTGAGTGTATTGCATTTATCATAATCAAATCAATATTGTTGATTGTTTCCATATAAAGAACTGTTAGCTTATAGTTTGCTATTTAAATCATCAGGCGTGTATTTCATAACATCATATAAAAATTAAATATTAATTGAATTAAACATCATGACCAAACAACTGGGTAATAAAAATAGCATGCAAACGAAAAATTTAATGAGGAAAATATTTCCTAACACTACCAACCTTTATGAAGTACTGGTACATGCCATGACTGTTTCCTTGGACCCATTTTACCCTGCAAAAGATTTGAAAGAAAAAAGAAACTTCAAATGGTTGGGAGAAGGATTTTTTTTCTTTCATAAGGGCTAGTATTCATTCACTGAGTAATATATTTGCACGCGTGGTCAAACTACATGTCACTGAGGAAAGTAAAGGAGAAAAGTGGAAAATAAATTATAAGCTTTCTGTTTCTGATAAAATTTCAATGTAAAACTTCATTGCAGCAATGAAGTTCAAAAAGTACATGATTGGAGAAAACCAATCTAATGCCTTTTGCATAATGGCTAGGCATGGCAACAGCACAGGTTTTGCCTTACCCATCCTGGCCCCTTACTCCCCAAAACTACCCCTACCCCCTACTTCCCACCCTTTTTTCAATTTTTAGACACACATTGACATGCTCATTGGTTTGCCCTTCTCATTGGTTTTATCCACACACAAAAACACCTTTTCTAAAAAAAATATCAATGACCCAGGCCGTGAAGCACCAACTACAGGCAGGCAAAATCTGAGAAAGCAGAATACCACAATGAAACCAAAATGCAATATTTGCGGTCAAGCATGGGAGATGAGGCAATGTATTTGATAGGACTAAGCCGTATGGTTGTTATGGGCTTAGACTTAGTTAGCTAGTTAGTTACAATTTGTTAATTAGGTTGAGTTAGTTAGTTAATTGGTTGAATGGTTAGTTAGTGAATACCATTAAGGCATATAGCCTATAAATAGAGAAGAGGGATTAGGGAGGAAGGTATGTAATCATTTGTAAAGAATTGGGCCTTATGGCACTACGGAGAGTTCTAGAGTCTCTCGAATACTCTAGGGATACATTGTAATCATCCTTTTCGTTGAATATACTAGTTGGTTCCTATCAACACTGGTATCAAAGCGAGTTCCGATCCGCAAGGAAATTCGTTGTGTGCAAGAAATTGTTTCAACCACAATGGATTCGCAATTCGACAAATTGGAACGGCTACTACAAGAATCTGAGGTTCGCAATCAGCGTCGCTTCGATCGTCTCAATGAGATAGCCGCTCGCATGGAGCAACTCATTGCTGCGATTCAGCCAGTGGTGCTCTCCAACAGCAGCTGTGGAGTCCCCAAGATGGAGCATTTCGGTGACACAAAACAGACTCTTGATCAGTCCAATCTTGTGGAGGACAGAATTGAAGAACCTGTTCTTGAAAAAGAAGAGTCATCAATTCAGAATTCCAAGAAACAAGGCGCAACTACATCGTCAACAGGAAGCAAGAAATCAGAGGTGGAAACTGAATATTGCAAGGTCCAAATATGGTCCAAGCAGAATGTTAGTTTGGCGCTTAAGATGAGAGGCCTCACGGCAAGGTGGGGGAAAAGTCGGGCAACCAAAGATTCAAGAATCGTTTCCAAAAAAACTACACACCGGAAAGGAATGCAGAGTTACAGTGACAAAATGGCTAGTTCGGAGTCCATGAGAGTGTCAACGGGTCTTGGGCCATCGTTGGTACTATCGGAGCCGAAACAGCTTGTCATAACAGAACGAACCAAGGCTGAACCGTCACCACCAGAACCTCCTGGTTCGTCGCCCGTGACCGGTGCTCGTGTGAGCGAAGTTTTTCGCACAACTTCAAGAACGATGCGGAGAGAAAGAAAGCAAAGAGTGGGGAAGGAGCCACCACCGCCACCGGAACCACCGGACCAGAATGTTGCCGGAGAAGGGAACGAAGAAGCGGACAAAAAGAAAAGATTGAAGGTTAGAGTGTCTTGGGCACCGCCGTCCACGTCCAGACCACCGGACGCCACCACGACCACCGGGGAGTGGCCACAGCCGCGACAGTTGCTGCTTGTGCTGGAGCGCGAAGACGAGAGGAAGGGCGCAAGGACGCCGTTGCGATCACCATACGAGTTGGGTCTCATGCTCAATTACGAGTTGGGCCCTTTTTCGATCCTAATGGGCCAGGCCCAAATTACGTTGGGTAAGGTAAAAATGAGAAGTCCAGATGCGCCAATTGCGAGCTCGACCCGGAATCTGCAAGAACCCGACCCGAACACGCAAGGAAGAAATGCTCCAAGATCGCCGCTCTTGGTGCACGCATCGTTTCCTTTGGTGGAGCCGCCGAAGCGGTTATCCTCGTTCCTGCCATCATCCGGTCCTCCCAAGCTGATTATGGGGTGGCTTTTGATGAAACAACCATGGGTAAGTATAAGCTTTTACTGTTGCACTAATATTTCTGAAATTGACGCAACTCTGAGAAGGAAAAATGCAAGAGAAAAATGGTTTCTGTCTGAGTGCGGTGAAGGAGGGTGGCATTGGGTGATCATAGAAAACCAAAATGTTATTACTGCAAATCTGACCAAGGTAGTTATCATGGCTAAAATGCAACAGAAGCTGCATAGTTCCTGTTCGATAAATAAAATTGTGAAGAATGTTCTTTTAGAAATGAAATCTGCACAGTTCATGTTTGATAAAATGCATGTTAGAAACTCCACTGATAAGGACATTGTGATTTTGGGATATGCTAGGGACAATTCTATTGGGGTTGATCAAAGCTCATATTGTGATTTGAATGATAAGGGAACTATGGAAAAAGATGAAACCACGTGTTGTGAGGATCTATGTTGTGATGCTACTTTTCCTAAAGTTTGTATTGATGGTCCTAAGGTGGGAAGTTGGGGATTATTGAATGGTCCTCCTATTTTGGCAAGAGTCTTCCAGTGTTTGAGATCTGATTCAAAGTCCCTTGTAATTGCATTGATGACCTGCAAGTATTGGGGAGCCTCTGTAAGGTGTTACAAAGAAGTTTCAATGCAGGTCAAGTTGTCATCCTTAGGTCATTGCTGCACTGATACCATGCTATGGAACATTATGAATGCCAAGATCAAATCTATAATTCTAATGGGTTGTATTAATATTACAGCTGACATGGTTGAGAAAATTATTCTTTCATTTTCTGGTTTATATACCATGGACACTAGAGGATGCAACCAGTTTGGGGAGCTAACTCCTACATTTACCAATGTTAAGTGGTTCACGAGCCGGAGTTCCCGCACGACTTCTCTTGGCTTATTGGAGTAATGTCATCATATTCGTCAACCTGGCTCTGATACCACACGAGGAAGAGCAATTAAAGCAGTATATCAACCAGAATTTTGTTTTAGAATTGTTGTTCTTATTGTATATTTTTTCCTCCTTCTTAGTCACCTTGAGGACAAGGTGAATGTCCAGGGGGGAGTATTGATAGGACTAAGCCGTATGGTTGTTATGGGCTTAGACTTAGTTAGCTAGTTAGTTACAATTTGTTAATTAGGTTGAGTTAGTTAGTTAATTGGTTGAATGGTTAGTTAGTGAATACCATTAAGGCATATAGCCTATAAATAGAGAAGAGGGATTAGGGAGGAAGGTATGTAATCATTTGTAAAGAATTGGGCCTTATGGCACTACGGAGAGTTCTAGAGTCTCTCGAATACTCTAGGGATACATTGTAATCATCCTTTTCGTTGAATATACTAGTTGGTTCCTATCAGTATTCTCTCTTCAAGAATATCAGAGAGATGAGTATGGGAGGTGAGAGTAGGACCCTAAATATATTTTTGGAATTGCAAAACTATCTGGTCGAGGTTGGGTCAGGTATCAGCAACCCCCCGGCACCTGTAGGTTCGGCTTTTTTTTTGCCATGCCTACTAACAACTTAAGCATTTAGGAGGGTTTGTCCTTTACCTAACTGCTTAAACTTTTAGTATAGTTGGTGCTTCAAATGTATTATTGTGTATAATATAATACATATGAAATCTAGTTATTCAAACATACTCTATTTATGAAAACCTATACAAAACTAGCTTTTATCTTTCGAAGGAAGTTACAACTTCAAATTGATGTCAAGCCCGAAAAATTTGTTAATTCGGAGTCCAACCATTTAAATTGAAGGTTCAGCAACACCAAAGTATTCATTAATCAACAGATAAGTCTGAATAAGGTCAAAGAATGGCTTAGTTGTGAATTCATATATGTTAATATAGTGGTTTTTCATAATTTTAAACGAATTCTGATTTTAATGATAAAGGGGAAAGTAATTTACTTTAGAAATGCATTTTGTGCCATGAGATGCATATTCAAGAATCTCAGTAGGTGAAAACACTTATGCCACACACAGATATACATACCATCACCGTAGCCAGAAAATTAAGGCTTCTATCAGAGAAGAAAGAAAATTACCCATCAAGAGGATTTACCAATCCAGGGTAATGGTCACCAAAACTTAATTTGTTGATCTGGTGGCTTATCTGCATCATACACAATACTTTGAAAATCAATTATGAAGAAATGAAAAAACATTGGAATTTTTTAAGGTTTTGGAATATACATAAATAAAAAAAGGGATCACGGAAAATCCAGTTTAGTCTTACATTATAATGATTATCCTGTAAAGAAAGTAGATCAGTCAGAAAGATAGCTGACTGAAGAAAGCTTTTCCCAGTTGCAAAATGAAAATTTCCAGCCACTTTATTCACTTCAAGAGATCCATGAATATTGCATCCTTCACCATCTTCATCCTTTACCTTCTGTACAAAACCCTCTCTTTGACACTGAAAGCAAAACCAAATTGTTAGATAGCTAAAAAATTTAGGTTGCCAAATGTTCTAAAACTCGATGATGATTTCTTTCCACAGTTTAGAATCCAAAGGCCTACCAATAAATAAAACGATAAAATTTGTGTCATTTGTACTGACCTACCAATAAATAAAACGATAAAATTTGCACATACCATCTCCTTGTCTCTAATTTCATGGTCGAAATACTGGTTCTCTCAATTCCAATTTCCTTCTCACAACTACAACTCCCAATTGACTCTATCAAGCATCCCGTAGCCCCGTTCAATACTGAATAATACAAGCATCCCATAAACAGAAATGGGGTTTTGGAAGCCATGGGGATGGGATCAAGGGGCTCTAGATACCATATTAGACGGGGTTTGAGAGAAAGTTAAGTATTCATTGATATGAATTGTAAATCTGAGTCTGGCTTTGCCACGAGACGTATATATAGATGCAAAGTCTACCTAAACTAACTGTAACAATTATAACCGTCTATGTAATAGAGTAGCTAACGGACAACTATATACAACCGTCAGTGAATAGAAAATCAAGCACTAAACAAAATGAGTGTCGAGCCAACCTGGTCGATCAAGTCCATATTTGTTAGTGCCCAGCCCTTCTTTCTATATGCCTCACGAACTTCTTCACAAGAATTACAACAGTGGTCATCTGACTGCATGAGAGAGAAAGAGGGCATGCACATTAAGAAATTATTTAACAATTGGAGAGTATAAGCTGCACTGAGTTGAAAGAGTACAAATACACATAATAATACTATTTAGCCGGCAGATTGCAAAGCTAAAATGAAAGCATCGATGACTATGATAATAATCAAATTCAATTTAAGTATAACAATAGCAACTTGTAAAATTTAGTCACCATAGATTTTCGGATTACACGAGAACAAATGATATTATGTTAGCCAAACCAAATTTATAGCATCACCATTCCAACCAAACTTGTGCACATTTAACAAAATCAGTCTCATTATGATTTATAATTGTTATTACTACACCATTGTTACTAAAAATAACAGTGAAAAATAATTACTGTACTTAAGAGCCACAAAGAAATATTATATCTTACAAACTTAACAAATATGAGCACATGGACGTTATGTATGTCATGAGATAAAACAAAATAAGCTCTTCCAAACCCTTCCTTGATCCATATAAATCAATCAGACCTTCAATGCATTAATATTATCTATTTCTTGGTGTACTCAAACTTGATAATAACCACTTGAAACAAATTTAGGTGCATGAAATGAAACAGAGGTTCAAAGGAGGCAAAACATCACTCACCACTCTGTGTCGCACCTATTTTATATTTAATTTGTTGTTGCTATTTTCTTCAGTATATATTTCATCACTTTCTATGATAAATTGGTAATTTTATTTTTAAGACTCTTGGTATCAAATAATGTTGCATTGCTGACAAGATACTCTGTTTTTTGTCTTCATAAGTTGCATTCAAAGGCAACCTGGTACTACAAAGCTCCTATCATGGCAAGGTCCACAGAAGAGTTGAACCCATTATTGGCCTTATTGTAGGAAACATTATGGCATTACCTTGCACATGCAGAGCATTTGCAAGAGGTTGATTACACAAACTTAGAACATGTAATCTTTTAGTCACGCAGCAACAACTTCTACTGCTGAGCCAAGGCCCGCTGTCCTTAAGTTGAAATCAAGGCAGAAAGAAAGTGTCCAACCTGTGTAGTTTAACACTACTCTCTAAAATCTTGATCTCTTCTTATTTATTCAGGCAACTGCAGTGCCCAATTAACTTTATATATATTGACTTTATTCTGCTCTTTTTTTATGTACAAAGGGCAGAACCACTATGTTTTCTGTTACATGTGCTAAGTATAGACACTCCATTATCTGTTTTATCCCTAATAGAAAAACACAATCTCTTTTTTAATGAATAACAGTTAAATATTATGTTGTTTTGTAAAATCTTTCTTCAATGAGGCATGAGATTTATGGCATCTCTTGCCACAAGTCATTATAAGACCCTAGAGTAAGTGCACTTTTCACCTTTGACTACAGACTATCCTATTTAGATCCCCAAAAAAAATTTCTGATGGCCAAAGTTCATTGAACTCTGTGTCTGGACCTAATTTCTCCTCTTTTGTAAATAGACATCAGATCCTTTCCACCGTTTTTTTTTAATTTTAATCAATACATCAAGCAATACAAGTCTTGACAAACCATTTTATACCCAACACTTACAGATTTGCAGTAGTTACAAAAATGTATGAATAGTAAATGATCAAATGTACCTCTTCTGCACCAAAACATGAACCACAATACTTTTCATCATGTCCAAGTCTACCACCATGTCTCTGTAAGGGCCTTTCAATCTGCAATTTTTTGGAATGGCAACATAATTTTTTTTAACAGAAAACGGTGAAAAAATAATAAAATGGACATCTATTCCTCCATCAAACAACATGAAGTACAACACTACTAGCAGCACATATAACAAAAGGTCAGCCAATCAGATTCATAAGTATCGACAATAGTTAATTTTAATTTACGCTCGATCCATCTAGCTGACCCCGCTTAGTGGAAAAAAGCTCAGTTTCTTATATTGTTGCAATTCTTTGTAATGAAGAGGTATAAACATATATCCAAGAGCAAACACTCTTCAAGGAAAAACAGCAGTTGATCAAATGCCTTATTTGGTCTTTGCAAACATAAAGAACTCATTGCTATGGTTGTACTGCAGAGTAAACAAAAGCACTTAAATAGAGAGCCTTCGATTTCCTATGACCATTGAGAAGAAAGAGTGACATCATCGACTCAGGAGAACAAACATGATGCTGGAAAAGCAATCTACATGAAAGTTGATCATAGAGGTTCAGCAATACACTGCCACACTTAACCCAAGCAATGAGATTTCTTTTCAGACATTTACCCCCCATCGAATCCGTGTTTCCAATAGAAACCCAAGACCAAGATCTTAATTGGTATGCAACAATCATGTTATCATTCATATCACCATTCCTGTCTTAAGTAAGAAAGCTAATTATGCTAAACAGCTAAAGTCATTTCAAATTAAATATCTGAACATTACCCAAAGCTGGTAGGTAACATGAAGAACCTAACTGGCCAGAACCTCTATTCTAGTATTTTCCATTTCATGTTCCACCACCTACCAGTCAACCAGATTGGTAACAACGACTTATTCAATTGAAAACCAGTTCGTATCATAAAAACATGATACCCAAATTTACAAAATTCCCATTAGGTATAATTTCTCCTAACAATAATTCTTCTTGTATTAAAATTCAACATCAACTAAGTCTTACTTCGCTATATAGGATCTGCTACATGGACCAATTCATGTCGTTGGAACTACAGAAGTCCAAAATCACATTTTCATTAAAATCATTTAGGGCACAGTTTTTTTTAATGGTTTATCCTAAAGTTTTCTTTAATCTTCCCTCACGCCTTTTAGTCGGACCATCTTCCATTTGATTAACTTTTCACTCTATATACTTGATCTTCTTCTTACATGACCAAACCACCTTTGGCGAGCTTTGGCCATCTCCTCAATAGGAACTACTCCAACTTTCATCCAATAGATCAATTTCTAATCCTTTTTTCTTGAATGTAAATTTATTCCCTTCAACATTCTGAATTCTGCTGCATCTTCTTTGGCTCTTGTTCGCAATTTACTATCCAATATTCACTAAGATCGAATGGTAAATTGGCACATTTGAAGAACTCCTATCCTCAGTATGCAGCTTGGCTCTTCTAATCATAGATATTAGTTGAAAACACACAGGATGTGTGCCGCAACATTTAAACGTAAATCATAAACATTCAAAATGCAATTTGGCAGTGATAAATTGTACCGTAAATGCAAAGCAATTAACTGTTATGCTGCAAAAAAAAGTGTCTGAGTTCAGCTAACCTTTGGTGCACCAATTCCCTCCTTCCTCGATTCTATCACAGTACCGTTTGCATCGATTCTTTTTTTCATTATATTATGTAGCTGCAAGTAGAAACAGTGTAGTGTAGATACTAATTAATAAGAAATGGACATGATACATCAGCACAGATAGAAATAGAAATAATGCAATGAATAGAAAAGCATGTATATGCATTAAAATTACAGGAACTGAAAATTTAATTGAGAATAGTAGATATGAGCAGTACGTACTATATCAATATGCTGCTCGCCACTAATATCCATGGTGTCTAAACTGAGTATTGAACATCGAACAGCAGGAAAAGTGACATCAAACTGCATTTCCAAGGGGGGGGAAGAAACAAATGTTTACTTTGAAAAAGTAGAGTACGTGAATGCTCACAAACATACAAGAAATAATAAGATAGAAGGGCAATCCAAACCTTCAGAATCATATGGAATGAATTATTTTGGAGACTAATAGCAATTAAAACAATTTGTCCAACAATAAATCACCAAACAACATATGGCAAAACAATATGGTACATTCCATGAATCATGACATAAACCATAGATTAGACATGGAATATGATGAGCTGATAGAACTAAAAATGTTACAGTACAAATATAACAATGATGATTACATTGATGTGTAAGGTTTCTCCTCTTGAAGTATCCACCAAAAGCTTACTCTCTGTTACTGTGTAGAGGTATAATCCTGCAATGAAAAAAGTAACAGAAGACATTGTTAAATAAAGTTAATGAGAAAGACGATAGTCACATATATGCAGCAAGGTCATGATTCAGACAAAAGATAACCTCAGTTAACTATGTCTCAATATCACTCCCACGATAATTTTTATGATTAGATCTATACCTATAATCCTTAAAACTAATAGTAAATAAATAGCCAGAGCCACAACAATAATGACCCCATTATATGATAATTGCAGAAAAAAAAAAGCATAAGTGGATGAAAGGGTAGCTCTAGCTCCAGAATAGAGCTGCATGATTGATTTTAATATAATCCTTGCACCAAATGAAAGTCCAAACAAACCTATCCTTATGGAAACCCATGACTTGAAATGAATTACATCATCAAAACATTGGATCAAATCCCTCATTATTGCCTTGGCAGTTAGCAAACTAAATCATTATTTATTATAAACATGCACCAATTTGCTAATGGGGATCGGAAAGGGGGGCAAGAAATAAACTTCCATTCCACCCAAAAAGAATTTCTTTGCTTTTGTTACTCACTTTCAATTGAAAAACAAGACACTGCAAAATTCATCTCAATGCAATAAAAACGCCACGCATAATGCATAAATTGACATGACTATCTCAATACCCCAGAAATCAAAACCCACGGAATTCAGATTGTCCTTTCTAAATTTCCTAGCTTTTCCAACAGAAATCAAAAAATCATTCAAAGTTCTAACATTTAAAGCAAAATGGAAGGAATGATAAGGGGTCATACTTAGCTCGGAAAAGAACAGGAAAAGCATGACGGCGGCGGATACGACGGTGACTACACCGCCGGCGAGTGTGCGGTTATAAAAATCTTCATTAACTTTTGGGTAAGCGTCCAAATTGCGGAGCTTGTGTAACACTTTATCCATGGATGCTCGCCAAAAGCTTCACAAGCACCGACCAATCAGGGTGAGAACGGCGCTCCGTCGGAGACGGTGGCCGGGAAAGAGCGGAAGTTGAGGGAATTGATTGGTTGAAGAATGAAGAAAGACTGAATCATGGAATCAAAGGACCCTATATTCAATGGTCAATTCAGTCCAACATGCCGTCTAATACCTTTTCATATTTATTTTTTCGTTTTTTTAGCGGAGATTTTTTTTACTGGATAGGGAAAAAGTTGTTTGTTTTGCAAAATTAAGCATTTTAATTTAGGAAATAAATCCCAAAATTTATCAAATTGACTGGATTACTGCTATCCATCTTGAAGTGGAAATTTGTTTGAATTATGTTCATAAATAGCGTATTAACTATTTTAACCGATGCAGGCATCCAATACATTTTAGTTGCATTTTTTATTTCAGCAAAAAGATTGTATTGTTAATTTTATTTTTTAAAAATAAGAATGTATGAAGTTATAAATCCATAATTATTCATATCAAACTCACTTATATTGATAAACATGTTTAAATCCACATAACTGATAACGGATAATGATGCAAATAAGAAGCATATATGAGTTGATAATTCATCCTTCCAAAAGGATTGCACGTGTTGTTATTCATGGAGACTCATTTTTATTTTCTGTGTTCGGATTAAAAAATAAGTGATTTTGTTTTTAAATAATTTAGAGAATACTTTTTAAAGATGTTTAAGAAAATGATAAGTTGTTTTGTATTTGTGTAACATACTGAAAATCACTTATTTTAAAAAAATCATTCTTAGAAAAATGATTTTTATGAAAAGCTACTCAAAACAGATTCTCATTTGAAGCAATTTTTAGATTATTTTTTTTAAAAAAATTTAACAAACCGATGGAAAACTTCTAAAATAGATTTTTTTTAATCAATAATTTGTGATTATTCTTCAAAATAAGTCGTAACAAACGGGCTCTTTATCTAATGTTTTAAAAATAAAATGTGAGATTAAACCGACAAAACATTTAGGTCATGGTTCATTTACTTTAAACTGTTTGACCTAATAAAACTCAAATTACAATGAAATAGCCTAAAGAGCCAAATTTGATGCATGTTTGGATCTGCGTCCAGAGCTCCGAATCGCGCATTTTCAAGTGTTCAACGTGATTCAAGCCTAAACTTTTCTGTTTGGATGCAATGGAGAAGAATCGATTTTGACCCCAAAATCGAGTTTACATAGAAGCTAGGATTTCATGCTTCTGCGGTAACCTCAACTCGATTCTACAGTTTTTTATTGTGTTAAATGTAAATCTTTCCTTTATTCCTTCACTATCCCTCTTTTAGTCTTTTTTTTTTTTTGGTCAACAGGACTATGATTTCATTTCTATTGAAAAAATGGGCCAGGCCCAAACCATACATCCAGAATTGTCAGTACACATAAAGCGGATAAAACTAGTAATCAGTGACCCAAGAGGGCATACATGGGCCTGAGCTAGATTATACCATAGAAGACTACTTCAAAGATGGACCGGTATGGGTCAAGAGGCCCACCCGATCTAGAGAACCACAGACAGGATCTAAAAAAGGCCCAGTACCATAATAATAGATATAACTAAATTAGGCAAAAAGTCAATCAATGGAGCGAAAGCAGATCCCTATCAACATGAAAAACCTAGCAACCTCCACGCAGCAATGATGAGATCCCATACTCCTTCTTCTTCACAAATTGATTACTCAGGCTGTATCAACCTACAAATAAGTGTCCAGATACTCAATTGCAAGTTGATGCAAGACGAAGATCACGATGAGAGTTCAGATCCAAAGGGCTTGTGCATCGGAGACAATAACACGACGGAGGAGTGGCGGTGGCCGAAGTGTCCATAATCCATGGAGAAGATCATCCTTAGCAAGTGATGCAATAACATGAGCACAGTGGTTTCCTTCTCTCCTGATCCAGGTACAATCCGAGCTCTGAAATCTCAATCTAAGAGTGTTTATGTCTTGCAAAGGGTTTCTAGGTTAGGGATGAAGTGATTTGGGCTTAAAAGAGGCCCATTTAGAATCCAGCTGTAAGTGACAAAAAGAATGAAAAGGCTTGTTTTTAATTGCCAAAATAGAAAATTTGTTTAATTGACAAAAAAACAAGACAACTTCAATTTATTTCCAATTCTCGTGTTTTTTTATAACAAATTCTAGAGATTTAAAAAAACAACACAACAAATAAAAATATATATTAATAACATATATATATATATACATATTAATAAAAATACATATCAATAACAAATATATCGATTTTAGTCATTATGAGGTTCAAAACATAGACCTTCGCAGTGATGATTATCATAGACCAATTAACCCATCTCAAATTGTAAATATTGCCCTTTAGATTATATTCTCTAATTATAAATTTAATATACATATTTTATATGCTTATTTAGTATTTTTTTTGTTTATTGTATTAAATTTTAAATTTAATTTTAAGTTGATACCCTATTTTAGTAATTTTACACCTAAAAACACTTTTGATCTAATCTATCCAAACAATAATTATTGGTGAAACTCACTTTTAAGTAAATGTATCCAAACAAAAATCACATTACATTCAACTCACTTTTAACTAAACTCAATTCTGCAAACTCAATTCTCATCACCGCAGAACCAAACACACACTCAATTGGTTGATGTTATTCTGCGGTTAAAACATTGGTTAGTGGAATAAGTTTAATATCTTAAATACTTTTAAATGTTTTCACCAAGAAAATACTTTCAAATCTATATTTAAAAGAATATAATTTTTTAACACCATTGTTGTAACCTTTTGTGTTATAAAAAAAAAACATCGTTGTAACATGGTAAAAAAACACTCTCATCGTAAGTACCGACTATCTTAAAAGTCATCCATGGTTTTTAATTATTTAATAATGGTCTAAAAAAATTTATGACAACCGTGTATACCAACTAAACCATATTTAAAAATACTTATCAAAAAAAAATAAACCATATTTAAAAATAGATTTTTATGAGAAGTAAAAGACCAATACTATTTGTTGTAAGAATTTTTGCGAAAAAATTAAAAATAATTAAAAATAAAGTATTTGAGCAATTAAGAACCGGCTAACAATACCCAGAAGAATGGATAGATAAAATTTTGTAAATATTACCACAATATTTTGTAAGCTTACAAGGGATGTGTAAGATTTTGTAAGATTTTCGGAATTAAAAAGACGGTGCATCTGGCTGGGCGAGCCTGGGAGTTGGGACTTGGGACCTTTGTCTTCACTTTGAGTAGATAGAGTTGGGATTTGTGCTACCGAGTGAGAGGCAGGGTACTACTACTACAACTGCTACTAGGGTTCAATATGAGCTTGTCTCTTATTCAAGGCTATTCTTCCAGCGAAGAAGAAAACCATGAAACCAACATCCACCACTCCGACGACGAAGATTCCGACACCGCCACCGCCACCGTCACCGAACCCTCCACCGTCGCCCATCCATCCCTGACCGATAGATCCATATTCGACCACCTTCACCAACCTCCTTCTGCTTCCGGTCTTCCTTCTGCATTGGACGCTTTCTCCGAAGTAATTCAACCTCCTCTTTTCTTTTATTTCTTTTTAATTTCAACATTGTATGTAACTCTTGAAATATGAAATGTTGCTCCTCCTCCTCCCAGTTACTGATTCATTGTTGCTGGGTTCTGTTTCCCTAATTGAGATTTCAGGACCGCCTCAATTCCTGAACAATAGCGTGGAGGAGTATAACCCAGCAAAAGATGCTGCTGCTGATCAACAACGCACTAGGAGGCATCGCAAGGAGAAGAAGGATTTACCTTCAGGTACTCTCTCATTTATTTTTATTTTTTATTTTTTATTTTGTTTTTCATCTCAGCTATGATTTAAATTAGGTTTGAATCTTGATTTGGATTGTTGGATGTTATTATATAATTATTTTATAGTAAACCCCCACATTAGTCTATCAAAATGCAAAATTCTGTTATAAATCTACAATATCCCTTACGAACCGTAAATATAGGTCACGTCAGTCTTTCTTAGAGACTAGTGTGTCCAATGTCTATGAACTAGTATGGCCCACATTTTAGAATTTCTTAGGGATTAGGATCGAATTGTATCTGCTATCAGATTTTTTAAGGACAGTTTTGGGGTTCACTCTTCTTACTGACCATGAATTCACTATAGACCCTCCTTTTGTCAATGTCAAAAGCTTTTTATGAGGTGCTGGTAGTATTTATTTTGAGTGGCTCTTCCTTGCTTCTGTGGACCTGATGTGGTGTAGAACTAGAAAGACTATCTATCCGTGTCGCTGTACGACACACACCTGATTGTTAAAACTTTTCTGGCTTGTTATGTTGTTAATTTGTTACTTAAGTAAGCTCTGGATCTAATTTAAGATAACGACGAGTTGCTCTTGTCCGTGCTATAGCCCTGGCATAATAGAATACGGTCAAGTGTGTGAACAAATGGATATAGTTTCCTGGTATGCAGTTGTTTCTGAAAAAAGTTCTGTTTATGATATGTATCATGGATCATTTATCCCAATTGAAAGATGAAAAACCATAATGCATCAAACCTGAACCTTTTTAAATAAATAAACTGCATAGCCGTTTTGTAAAGTTTAAAGAGGATTTTTCTCTTGCAAAATGCTTCTGGACGACGTTGTTACTTAAGTTGCTGATACCTTAATTACACTTTTACCGGGTAAAACAACTATGGGCAGTTAGATAATTTTTGTGAAGAATCTTCTTATTTCTTTTTAGGTTAAACCCCGTGCAGCAATGGCAAGTTTTAATTCACATTTCCATTCATTTGAGAGAATAATATTTATTGATGCAACTCATATAGGTGCGGTGGTAGAGGCAAAAGCTCAACTAGTTGGGATTCATGAGCGAGTTAGAAGTGACATCAATGGTACTGGTAGCCAACCACCAACACCAGCTACCTCGAACACATCAGAAGCAGGCAAGCGGGTGCCAACTGCAACCAATCCTAATGCTGAAGATGCTGCAGACCTTTTGAGGTATGCATTATTCCTTACTAAGGTAGTAATTAAGGAGCTGAAAATATTTGTTTGTTCGTTATCTCTTACTACCAAGGCAAGCAGTGCTGCCTGTAGTTTACATAAAGCTCATTTGCAAATTAGCAGTTGGTATATATCTTGGAAAAGGTGTTGGGAGTTTTCGAAATAGATAGACTTGCAGTAACATGAGGAATATTTTATCGACATATAATGCTATTTCATATATGTGGCATGGGTAGGCATTTTTGTTTTTGGTTGCTCGTAGTCTGAGTACTTTTTACTTTCTCTATAGGATGTGCTTGCAGTGTGGGATTCCTAAGACCTTCTCCAATGCACGTGGAATGGTCTGTCCTGTATGTGGCGATCGCCCTCCAAAGGATGAAAGCGAAGAGTCCAAGAAGAAAGGATCAACTATCAAAGACAAGGAAAAATCTAAAAGGATGAAGGGCCAATCATCCCACGGGACATGGAAAAGTGAAACGGAGATGCATCTAAGGCAACAATTTGATTAGCATTATTTGTCTTTTTTTTAGATTAGCTGGTACAGCGTGACAAGTTTGAGACTATGCTGTTAAATTAGCAAAGTTTGTTCTTAATGATGTCAACAGAAGTACACGTTATATCGCAAATGGGTATGATTTCGATATATGTACTAGTGATAGTAGTTAGATTTTTGTTGAGAGAAATCCCTTTTGGCTCTCTCGAATCTGAGCAAGACTACCTAGAGGTGGCAATTTCTATCCGCAAGTGGGGATCCCCTTGGGAATGGGGGAGAAAATCCCCCGTAGTCAATTCGGGGATGGGGACGGGGACCATATCCCCCGCCCTGAGGGGACCCGCCCCGAATATATTATAAATTTATTCTTATTAAATATATATATTATATTATTTTTTGGTCTTACTCAGGGTATTCACTGCTGACCGCAGTGTTTAATCCCCTCGCTGACTTGTAGGTGCCTCGAGACGCAGGACAGTTGGCCCAGAGTTTAAACGCTGCTCCGTACCCAAGATGGGGATCGAACCCCCGACCCTTGGTTAAGGAAGGATCAGCCGCAACTGCTGAACCTCACGCTCTGCCCCACACTCTGGGTTGATATATATATTAAATTGTGCTAATTATTAGATTTTTATTCTTACCTCTATGCTTTTTAAATATTAAAATATCAAAGTAAGACTAACTTTTATATTTTTATATTTAATGTTAAACTTTTGTTTTTTAGTCTTACTTTTATAAAAAAAATTCAATTTTATTATATTTTTATTTTTGCTAACCTTGAGTAAATTCTTGGGGTCCCCGCAGGGACCATGGGGATCCGTGGGGATGGGGATGGGGAAGAAAAACTCCCTAAAGCGGGGAACGGGGATGGGGGACAATTTGGGAGGTGGGAAGGGGGAGCGGGAGAGTACTCCCTGACCCCGGCCCGCCCCATTGCCATCTCTAAGACTACCAAAGGTTCATATGGCTAGTTTGCTAGATATTAAGATATGGGATTTTTTTACGTTGATAGAATATTTTTGTGTAGGGAAAATTCAAAAAGAAATACTAAGTGCGTTCTTCATTATCTTTTTCGATCCTTGACCAGGTATCCTTTCAGGTAATAGGTGCGAAATCTAACTATTCTAAGCAGCTTGTCAATGTTGGCGTCAACTTCCTTTTTTCTTTCTTTTTTTGTTTTTGCTTTTTTGCCTCACTTTTTTTTTGTTTTTTTTATCTTCTTCCTTTTTGGTTTCATTTTTTTTTGAGATTAAGAAAGTTTGGGTGAGTTGGGATCTGGGGTCTTAAGATCACCCACCAAAGAGGTCCTCACATCGGCAGCGAGAGTTGAACCCATGACCTTGTGGGAAATGAGCCAACTCCTTTTTTTTTTCTTCTTTTATATTTAATGATTTTGCATTTTTTTCTTTTTTATATTTTAAGGCGTAATTTATAGTCTCGAAAAATTTTAGATGTTTAAATATGCAAATTTTATTGTTGAATAATCGATTCGGTGAAAAAAAGATTTAATTTCATGACAAAATACGTAAAGTGATATGCTAAACAGTGTGTTTTAGTGTACTTGATGGTGTAAAAAAAATTATTTCGTAACAAAATGCGTAAAGTGAAATGTTAAGCAATATGTTTTGGGGTACTTTAGGATTCAGAAAAAAATTTAACTCTTCAAATACCATAAGTTTCTTCGTAATTAATAACTGGTTTGGTAAAAAATAATCATAAGTTTGTGACTAAATACGTAAAGTGC
The DNA here is from genome assembly GCA_039519185.1 of Astragalus membranaceus. NCBI lineage: Eukaryota > Viridiplantae > Streptophyta > Magnoliopsida > Fabales > Fabaceae > Astragalus > Astragalus membranaceus. The sequence continues at coordinate 148,241,007 of CM076850.1, read as the reverse complement.
GATGCTGACAGTGTATTTTGGGGGTACTTTAGGGTCTCGAAAAAAATTTAGATGTTCAAATAGGCGAAGTTCGTTCCTCAATAACCTGTTTGATGAAAAACAAAAAACTTGTGTGACAAAATACGTAAAGTATGATGCTAGGTATTGTGCTTTGGGGTGTTTTAGGATGCAGAAAAAAATTTACATGTCCAAATTGTTGTTTTCTTCTTTATTTTAATAATTTCGCACCAACGAGTATTAAAAGCATACTTAAAATTCTGGTCAAAAAAAAGCATACTTAAATTGGTGTTTAGTTTTAAATCAAATTCGGCATGATAGCTGCGTACGTGTTCCACTTTCTAATTGTGTTGTCTTCTTTTCTCTTTAATTATGGGTTAAGTTTTTATATATCTGATGAATATAGATAACGTTATTAAAAAATTTAGACTTTTGTGGATGTTCAATTCCAATGTCTTTGTTAAAGTTTATTTTTAATTTTATAATATTGTTATTTAATTTATATTTATAATTCAACTTTTTTCATGGGAATTTCGGTCTCAATTACAATAGAACTCTCCAACATTTTTTTTCAACTCTATATAGATGCTTTTATTTTAATGGTGGTTTTTATTCAACCCTGCATGATGTATTGATGTACTCCATCCGGACTTAATTATAAACAAAAATAACTACTTTTACACATATTAAGGATAATAGTTTTATACATTTAATTTTTTTGGATTCATGGAATAAATAAATAAATTTACTAAATTATCCCTATTCAATAATCACTTTCTCACAACATTAATGAGTTTATTTAATATATTTACATCTATTGATATTAGCCCACCCCATACATCGCACGGGAAATGAGACTAGTTATTCCCTCAAACTGTGTTAGGGGAGATATAAAGTCACTTTGTTAGAGTAGTCAATAGAGTGGAGGAGGGAAGGCATTCGACTGGCGTTTCTTGGAGGGGGGGTTTAATCACCAAAATAAAACTATTTGTTCTGTACCTTGCAGTATTGAGTTGACTGTAGTTGGTAAGTCTCTTGCTGCCTGGCCGGAGGTTAGTGTGAGCCTGGGGGGTACCTGCGAAGCCACTCCGACGCTCAAGTCACTATTGAGAACAGATGAGTGATTTAGATAAGAATGAGAGTGTGTACCTTATGATGGCAATGGGAGCCGGTATTTATAGGAAATCGAGCCTGTTTATGGATCGTCGGATCAGTAGAATTGATCTTAACCATCCGAGTGTGATGGCCTTAATTGGGCTTGTATGTTGTGGATATGGGCCGAAATGGTTGGGCCAATCCATATCCAATTGCTAAATGGACCTCCTGGTATTGCTAAATGGACCCCCTGGTCCAGTCCAGAACAGTTGCCCCCCAAACCGAGATTATTCCGAAGGATAGTCTTGGCTTGAAGAATTTTTGTCGATCTACCTGAAGTGTTACTTCATCTGTCTTGTCAGGTCGTATAAGATCTCTTCACCGCGACCGTGACTCACAGCTCCCTTGGTGTAATCCTTGTACCAGGCACCGAGCTGGGGTGCCGTGTCCTGATGTTGGCGCCCTACTGGGCGCCATGTGCCCAGATGCTGCGTCCTGATGTCGGCGCCCTCCTGGGCGCCCTGTGCCAAGATGCCGTATCCTGATGTTGGCGCCCTCCTAGGCGCCTTGTGCCATGCGTCCTGATGTTGGTGCCCTCCTGGGCGCCTTGTGCCAATGTGCTGTGTTCTGAAGTTGGCGCCCCCCTCGGAGCCTGGTGGCATGCCCCCTGATGTTGGCGCCCTCCTGGGCGCCTTGTGCCAAGGTGCTGTGTTCTGAAGCTGGCGCCCTCCCGGGCGCCTTGTTCCATGCCTCCTGATGTTGGCGCCCTCCTGGGCGCCTTGTGCCAATGTGCTGTGTTCTGAAGTTGGCGCCCTCCTGGCGCCTTGTGCCATGCCTCCTGATGTTGGCGCCTCATAGGAGCCTTGTGCCAGGGTGCTGTGTTATGAATTTGGCGCCCTCCTGGGCGCTTGTGCCATGCCTCCTGATGTTGGCGCCTTGTGCCAAGGTGCTGTGTTCTGAAGTTGGCGCCCTCCTGGGCGCCTTGTGCCATGCCTCCTGATGTTGGCACCCTCCTGGGCGCCTTATGCCAAGGTGCTGTGTTCTGAAGTTGGCGCCCTCTTGGGCGCCTTGTGCCATGCCTCCTGATGTTAGCGCCCTCTTGGGAGCCTTGTGCCAAGGTGCGGTGGTCTAAAGTTGGCGCCCTCCTAGGCGCCTTGTGCCATGTTTGGATGCGCTGGGTGCCATTCTGCAAAATGAATTTTGGTGCCCTATAGGGCGCCTGGGTGCCGGTTTGGAGGCGCCTGGGTGCCGGTTTGGAGGCGCTGGGCGCCATCCTGCGAAAGGAATTTTGGCGCCCTCTAGGGCGCCTGGGTGCCGGTTTGGATGTGCTGGCTGCCATCCTGCGAAAAGAATTTTGGCGCCCTCTTGGGCGCCTGGGTGCCGGTTTGGATGTGCTCGCTGCCATCCTGCGAAAGGAATTTTGGCGCCCTCTAGGGCGCCTGGGTGCCGGTTTGGATGTGCTGGCTGCCATCCCGCGAAAGGAATTTTGGCGCCCTCTAGGGTGCCTGGGTGCCGATTTGGATGTGCTGGCTGCCATCCTGCGAAAAGAATTTTGGCGCCCTCTAGGGCGCCTGGGTGCCGGTTTGGAGGTGCTGGTCACTGTCCTGCGAAAGGAATTTTGGCGCCCTCTAGGGCGCCTGGGTGCCGGTTTGGAGTTGCTGGTCGCTGTCCTGCGAAAGGAATTTTGGCGCCCTCTAGGGCGCCTGGGTACCGGTTTGGAGGTGCTGGGTGCCGGCCTGCAAAACGATTTTTTTGCGCCCTCTAGGGCGCCTGGGTGCCGGTTTGGGCACGCTGGCTGTCTCCTTGCGTCAAGTGTTTTGGCGCCCTCCTGGGCGCCTTGGGTGCCAGTTTGTGCACGCTGACTATTTCCTTGCGTCAAGTGATTTGGCGCCCTCCTGGGCGCCTTGGGTACCGGTTTGTGGACGTTAGCTGTTTCGACCCTTCAAGTGATTTGGCGCCCTCCTGGGCGCCTTGGGTGCCGGTTGCTAGGCACCTTCTATGGTGCCAGGTTTTGTTTTCTTTTGGCGCCTTGGTGCTGGGCGCCTGGGTGCTGTGTTTCACGACATTGGCGCCTTTGATGGCGCCATGTGGGGGCCATGACCTTGGATCCCTGCTGGGTGGGCGCCGTGAACTTGGTTGTTTTGTGTGACTATCCTTTCAATCCTTTCGCGAGCTTTGTGCCGCTTCTTCTTTGCTAAGGTGATTTTGCTTGGATTTTGGATTTTAAGTAGATAGTTTCTAAGCTTGTATTGCTTTATGAAGATGAGCCGACGCCCGTCGGGACAATTTGTAATGAAGTATACCCTTAGCACAGTTTACCAAGACTCGGCTTGGATAAAACTCGCTCAAAGGGGTTGCGACCACCAAGGTCAGCTCGAAGTATGCTCTTGGCACAGTTTACCAGGACTCGGCCCAGATAGAACTCGCCCAAGGGGTTGTGACCACCAAGGTCAGCTTGAAGTATCCTCTTGGCACAGTTTACCAGGACTCGGCCCAGATAGAACTCCCCTAAGGGGTTGTGACCATCAAGGTCAGCTTGAAGTATCCTCTTGGCACAGTTTACCAGGACTCAGCCCAGATAGAACTCGCCCAAGGGGTTGTGACCACCAATGTCAGCTTGAAGTATCCTCTTGGCGCAGTTTACCAGGACCCGACCCAGATAGAACCCGCCCAAGGGGTTGTGACCACCAAGGTCAGCTTGAAGTATCCTCTTGGCACAGTTTACCAGGACTCGGCCCAGATAGAACTCGCCCAAGGGGTTGTGACCACCAAGGTCACTTATTTGTTTTGGGGTGCCATGACATCCTTGACTTCCAATACTTGGAGAGATGATCTTGGCTTTGAGCTAATGTTGAGGTTGCCTCTGCGATTCAGGCAGTCCCTCTCTGCATGGTATGTTGGGTCTCGAACTTGCCTCGCTCCACCCCTAATTATGGAGTTAGACCCTTTTTCTTTCTTAATCTTAAGGAATTTTCTTTGGAACAAGTGTTAATGCTAGTGAGCTAGAGCAAAAACTGTAATTGCAAAATGAATTTTTGTTAATCATTCATATCGAGCTTTTACATTCTGCCTCCGTGCTTTAACATCAGAATTATTAACTGGGCCTAGCCCTAGGTTCAGGTTATGATGCATTGCTTCCTACTCAGAGTCACGGGTCTCATCCTCCTCTTCATTCACGTATTGGGTGAGCTTCCCTTCGCAGATCAGCTCTTCAATGTCATCCCTGAGGGTGTTGCATTTGCTGGTATTGTGCCCATAACCTTTGTGATAACGACAATACTTCTTAGAGGTTCGACATTTCCTTTGCACGAGAGGTTCGGGCTGTTTGATGTCCCGAAACTCCGCGTCAACGCATTTGGCAAGGATCTCAGCCTGGGATGTGTTTAGCAGGGTGTACTCTGAGAAGTGACCTTGTCAGGGTCGGGATTCCCGATGAATTCTCTTATCTTGGGTTCCCTTCTGCCAGGGTTCTTCAATGGCCTTGTAAGCCAGCTCTTCCTCTTTACTGCCAACCTTGGCTTCCTCTTAGTACGCCATGTTGTCTTCTTCATAGTCCATGTACTTTTGTGCCTTCCGAAGGAACTCGTCCAAGCTGCGGGGTTTGTTAACCCCCACGTCCCTTTGAAACAGGTTTTCCTTCTTGAGGCCATCCTTCATCCAAAAGAGCCTCATCTTGTCTTCAAGGTTCCTGACATTGGCAGCCTCCTTGTTGAACCTTTCCAGATATTCTCTAAGTGTTTCTTTCTCTCCCTGCCTGATTGCCCTAAGAACCTCTTCAGATTTGGGTTTCAACCGGGAGGCAGTGAAACGAGCTGTGAACATTCTCGCCAGCTGACTCCATGAGGAGATGGAGTTTGGCTTTAGCTCTTGAAACCACTCTAATACTGAATTTTCGAGAGTGAGGGGGAAGATTTTACAGTGAACAGGCTCCCTAGCGCCTCTATAGCGCATCATCAGGGAGAAGTGTGCCAGATGGCGGTCTGGATCTCTGGTTCCATCATACATCTTGAGAGCTGGCAGCTTTTCCAAGGCCCTTGGGATTCGGCATTCATCCATCCTTCGAGTGAAAGGCCCTTCATCGGAAAACCTTCTTGAGTTTCGAGGGAAGGTGTCTTCATAGTCTGAATCTCGATACCTGTGCCGGTCGGGGGATCTCCTCGATGGCGATCCCCGGTGGTGCCTCTGGTGGGTATTGACCCGACTCCTTGACCTCTCACGAGAATTAGGGGATGCACGTGAGGAGGTCCTGGAGTGGGAGTCGTGAAGCTGGTAGGTATCATATGGAGGGGATGGAGGGGTCCTTGGAAGTGAGCCTGATCCTCCATGCCTGCGCTGTCGAGGGGGAGACTGATGGCGTCTTGAAGCCACCGTTGTCGGAGGAGGGGTTCCCCAGCTGGGTGGAGGCTGCTCGGGCAGGGAAGCCACACGCATTTCAATCTGCCTTTGGCGAGCTTCCTGCTGCAGCATAGCTTGAGTGCGATTGCACAGGAGATCCAAAAGTTGGCTCACATTCGAGGGCAGGGCAGGCTGACTGGTACCCTCGTCAGGCAGGCTGGCGACGTTGCCCCCAGGAGTACCCTCTGGTCAGGGTGCGGGTATGGCAACGCTTTGAATCCGGGGTCTGCCTCTGGGAGCCATGGAGTAGCAACAGAAAAGTTCAAGGAGTAGTGATGATGTGAAAGATAGATATCTCCCACTGTGGTCGCCAATGTTCTGTACCTTGCAGTATTGGGCTGAGTGTAGTTAGTAGGTCTCTTGCTGCCTGGCCGGAGGTTAGTGTGAGCCTGAAGGGGGTACCTGCGAAGCCACTCCGACGCTCAAGTCAATATTGAGAACAGATGAGTGATTTAGCTAGGAATGAGAGTGTGTACCGTATGATGGCAATGGGAGCCGGTATTTATAGGAAATCGAGCCCGTTTTTGGATCGTCAGATCAGTAGAATTGATCTTAACCATTCGAGTGTGATGGTCTTAATTGAGCTTGTATGTTGTGGATATGGGCCGAAATAGTTGGGCCAATCCATATCCAATTGCTAAATAGACCCCTAGTCCAGTCCAGAACACTATTTAACTATTCTTATACGATATAAAAGATAAAAGACATATAAATAAATTTACGGTTTCCCTATCTTCTTGAACCAAACAACCAAAAGCTCTACTCTGTCCTCTCTTTTCAACCAATTGAAATTGAAATCTTAATATTTGTCATGCATACAAGCCAGTTAATTGTGTAAGGTAACTAGTTAACCGTCACATCATATATATATATATATATATATATAGAGAGAGAGAGAGAGAGAGATGGAAACAAGAATAAAAAAAATGTATTAAATGAGAGAGAGAGAGAGAGAGATGCAAACGTGATGAATGTGGTATTTTTATTGGAGCTCAAACACATTGTATTTCTCCAATGCTAGAAGTTACAATTGGAGAGGCTATAGGTCTTATGCTAGCTATTAAATGAGTCCGAAAATTGAGTTTCAAATTCTAATGTTTTTTATCATTTCAAATTTAGTTGCATTTTGCGAGCATGTAAAGACCTATTTTTTTTAGCAACAACTCTACTGTAGAGTTCTTTAAGAGGAATACTAACAATGCTCTTCATACTCTAGTTATAGGGTAGTCTTGCTTACGGTTAGTCCTCAAGTTTATTATAATATTCCAACATGCATTTGGTCAATTGTCATAAATGAAATGCACTAGATTTTGCTTATATAAAAGAGGGAGGTGAGTGTCTATTTTTAAAATAGAGAGTGTCGGTTTCATTGGATTACTTATTTTTGAGCTTATAAAAAACAACTTATAGAGATAAATAAGTTTTTATGTTGATTCACAAGTTCTCACTTACAAAAATTATATCTCCATAAGTTGTATTTCCATAAACTACTTTGACAAACTTATGAACAATACATAAAAGCTTAATTATTTGCATAAGTTGTTTTACATAAGCTCAAAATAAACTCTATCCAAACGGGTCATCATACCTCGAAAGGTGAATGCAACTTCTCCTTAAACATAAAATTACACTCTTGTCCATTACATAAAATTATATATATATATATATATATATGTGTAGAGAGAGAGAGAAAGAGAGAGAGAGAGAGAGAGAGAGAGAGAGAGAGAGAGAGATGGAAACAAGAATAAAAAAATGTATTTTTATGTTATTGTGTTTTAAATGAAAACTATTTTGAAATCAATTAAAAGCCCATGGTGAATCCTCATTCGGGTTCTCTGACTGGACCAGCATGGGTTTGATTGGTCACTTGGTTGATTTTGTCAATATTTCTGATACTCAATTACTTCTTAGGGATGTGGGCTCCGCTGGTTCTTGGAGTTGGGACTCTCTTATGACTATTATTCCTCCCCATGTGAAACAGATGGTTGATATGTATCCTCCTCCCTCTATTCTTGACACACAGGTTCCAGATAAATGGGTTTGGGGAGCTGCTAATTCTGGGCTTGACTCAGCTAACTCGGTCTATCAATGGCTTATAGCTAAGCACAATACTTGGGGTGATGATGATTGGAATTGGGTTTGGGCTTGACTCAGAGCTCCGGCTAAAGTACAACACCTAGTTTTATTGTGCTTACACAATGCTTTGCCTACTAATCAAACTAGACACGGGTTTAGTATGGGGGGACTCCCCCTGCTGCTCCCGTTGCAATTCTAGAATGATAGAGGATATCTTACATTGTCTCTGTAACTTCCTTTATGCTACAAATATTTGGAAGCATTTTCTTTTTTTGCAGGTACCGATGTTTACCACTACTAGGTGTGCTTCAACTTGGATTTGGGAGATGGCAAGTGGTGACTCAACTGGGCTCTTCTTGGCTATGCTTTGGTGGCTTTGGCGTTGGAGAAACAGTATGGTGTTAAAAGACAAGACTTGGAGTGCAACGACGGTTATTCATAATATTATCTACATGCACGATGATATGGAAACTCAATACATCCATACGCAAAAGCAGGTTGGAAGTTGGTTGTCAAACTCAATGTGGATGGTAGCTGTTCTAGTGGTATTATTGGTTTCAGAGGTCTGGTTCAGGATAACCAAGGGTGTTGGTTAGGTGGCTTTTCGTCCAATGACGATCAAAGGGATGTGATTCTCACTGAGTTCTTTGCCATCTTCCACGGGTTGTCTTTGTTGCTGCATCTTGGAAAGACTCGAGCTATATGTGAATCAGATTCCAATGATTCAATAGTGCTTCTGCAAGATAGGGACCATCATGTGCTTCACACTTATGCATCACTCTTGATAAAGATAACTGGCTTGGTTGATTGCTTTCAGGATTTGACTCTCATCCATGTTTACAGAGAGGCAAATACTAGTGCAAATTGTTTGGCTAAGCATGTGAATAAGAATGTCAGGGGGATTAGCTTTTGGAACTCCCCTCCTAGTGATTTGAATTTGTTCTCGCTAGCTGATGCTTCGGGCATCTAGTTTTTTTGGCTATTGCTTTTTCTTTTTTTCTTTTACTTGTATCACCCAAAAAAATTAAAAGCCCAATTGAACCCTATTGTAGTGAAATATATATTGCTTTTAAATTTAGTTTACAAAACCAAAAACTTTGAACTATACAAATGGGGCCTAAAGTTTCGCCTTTTGCTTCTCACTCAAACACATTGTTTACATGCAGATATAAAATGTGAATTCTCAACATTGTCGATTTCCCCTTAGTACCCACATCACGATTCTTAGGGCTTGATAGCGTTAAATATAAATTTCGAAGGTGTTTCTTTTGACGCTAGGTGAAATGTAAACATAAGTTGGCTTCAAATTTCCGCGTGAAATGGTATTTATGGGTTTAAATCCTCTGCTTCTATACACTCTCAATCACAGATTTGAATTTTTTAAAGTCATTTTTTCCTACCTTGATCTTCATCTACGCAAAATGTAATGAGAGAGAATATTTAAAAGGAGTGAGTTAAAGAAATACCTAAATACTCATTAATTTAGCCTAAATATGTGTGAATGTAACGAAAAAAAGACTTTAGAAAATCCAAATCCCTCGACACTCTATACTCTTTATCTCTCTCTTAAAATACATAATATGAGAGAGAGAGAGAGAGAGAGAGAGAGAGAGAGAGATATCGTGTGAAGGGAGATTGAAAAAGTGTAGAAAGAGATGTTCCAAATTCCAATTCTTAACGATCTTAATAGAAATGAGGATTTGATACAATATTGCTTTTAATTTGACAAACATAGTGAACGATGGAACCACTTTTTTCTGTTACCGAATTATTAGTACACATTATCCACCAGTCACATGTATACCCAATTTTGCCGATCATTGTGGTTCTCCCATCTCAACAAAGTTTTTGCCGCACTAAAGATACAAACTCAAGATATTAGGGTAGGATCTAAATCGAATTACCACTTGAACCAACCATTGTTGGTAATGGTGAAAACACTGTTATAAGAGAACTAAGGGAACCCTTAGGTTCTCTTATAACCAGTGTTTTAAAAACCGGCTCGGCCCGGCCGGTCGGACCGGTCGAACCAGGAACCGGGGGGGTAACCGAGCTGGTCAAGGTTTTGGATTGGCCATGGAGCAAACCGGTGGGAACCGGTGTAACTCGGCCGGTTTTTGGAAAAACCGGTGACCCGGTGACCCGGCTCGAACTGGACCGGGTTATGCATTTTGCTTTTTTTTTTTATCAAATCTTTGAACAGTAATTGGGAGGGGCCGCGCGAACGCAGGCCTCCACTAGTGATTGCCATCTAGGTAAGTATGTTTCCCATTGACATAAGCCTTGCTTTTATATCTCATTCTCCGTTCATTCTATGCGATGTGGGACTATTTGTAAACTACTTAAAACAAAATAGACTCAAAAAAAACCCTCAACAAAATGCCATTAGTGGGGTTTGAACCTCTGATATGTTGAGCGCTACCATGAGGCTACCAATCTTATTGAGGATATTATTTATTTCAAATATATATAATTGGTACCTCTTTTCCTAAAAGTCAAGTACGCTCATCCTCATGGCATTAGCTTGTAATATTAATATTATGTTTCAACAAACTTATTTAATATTAAGTATTTTTTTAAAAGATTTATTTAATATTAAGTTGTTAATTTATGAAATTTGTTCTAAATATTTATTGAAGCATGATATGAACTTTTAAAATTTATTTAATATATACCAAGCAAATAAAAATAAAATAGGCATGGTGTGTAATTTTGGCAAATTAAGTTTTACAAGTATGAAATATATAGGTCCTGAAAATTTGAGAATTTTTTATATTTTAGTAGATATAAAATAAACATAGTTATTAATTTTACAGGGACGAAATTTATATTATATACTATATAGGTATTGAAAATTCTCAAAATAGAGACCGGGTCCGAGTCATCCGGTCCCGGTTTTGGTCACGCGGTTCAACTGTTGACCCCTCGGTCCGATCATTGACCCAGTGACCCGGTACCTTCACCGAGTCGGTCACCGGTCCGAGTTTTAAAATATTGCTTATAACATCTACTCCTAAGAACATGATTTTCATAATTCCTTTTTATAACAGGTTTGTTATAATGTTCTCAACATATCCATCGATGAATGAATTTTTTTTAAGTTTTAAATTTAAAGCACCCAAACTTTTTTTAAAACAAAACGTAAAATATTGTGTATCTCTCTTCTTCCTTTTTCATTAATGAAGACCAAAAATTACTAACACGTGTTTGGCCCAAGTTGCTATTGCTTAGTGTTGATATCATTGTGTTGAATGGTATTATTTGAATAACAGACCTAAAGAAAAACGAATGCATTTTCTTATATTCGAAGGGGTAATCCTCATAGCATTGGCTTGTTGTGTGGACCCATATCCTTTGCTTTATAATTTATCTTTGTCAAAAAAAAGATTTATAATTTATCATATAAGTGTTTTATTACCAATCACTAATTTTATGTTGGACGCAGTACCATAGCGCAATTACAATCTAGAATTATTCTATCAACTACCTTACAGATTCCCTCGAAAACTTTCAACTATAAAAATGGTTTGATGACAGCCAACTCGCTCCAAAGCATAAATAAGCTCACGGCGGTCCTCCTTATCCCGAGGAATCAGGCGGTGACATGATCTTCGACTCAATGAAAAAAAAGATTTGAATTTGAAGACATCCTGATTTATTTCCACTTGTTTTTGTTGAATTGACAACCAATCAAATCAACAATTAAGGCATCCCAAGTAAATAGCTAAATTGGCAAGCTAAAAGATATCAAAGAAGTGCACCAAATGAGTACAAAGAGGTCCCGGGTGAAACTAACATTTCCCCCTCCCCCACTAACATTGCCTATAAAAAAATCAACAATTAAGGCCCTGTTTGGATAAACAACTTAATTAAACGCTTATAGCATAAACGTATGCATAAGTTGTTTCTATAATAAAGGATAAAATAATGTTAAACTATTTTCTATAAGCGGTTCTCATAAGCTATCTTAAAAAACTTATAGAAATTAGCTTATGAAAAAAACTTATTAACATGTCGTAAACTATTTCTTCCATAAGCTCTCTCAAACAACCTCAAGTGTTTGTGCCAGTAAATAAGCCTTCGAATCCAAACATGTCCTTAACCATAAAAAGCATGAGCTTCTACTACGAGAGGCATCTCTCAGTCATAGTTGAATCACAAAATGAAGCATCCGTCAACTGTCGTCCACAATAGAATTTGCCTCAGGCAAATCAATATAAAACAAGATGTCCATAAAAGATTTTTTTTCTTTAAATATCTTTCCAGAAAATCCAACGGATGTAACCAACAGCATCCTAAACGATGAGATAAACTAATTTGGCACAGTCGAATTCTACACCTTATAAAAATGTCACAACTACGTCGACCACCGATTGGCTGACTACTAATCAAATCAACAGTCTGCGCTGTGAAAAAAAGAACTTTTAAATGAAGAAAAGTTGCGGATGTAGAGCATTAATCTACATCATATATACGCCAACTTGTATATATGATCAGCAGGATTAAGCACACATCGGTGTAATGAAATCCAATGCAAAAAAAGAAGTCACCAAGGGATCTGAGCATGCTTCGAATGATTATATACATAGTATATAATATGATGACTTACTTGAAAAGAAGCATCATACACCATACTAACGCCAATGCTAGATTCACTTATCAATCACTAGGTGATACCCTTTAAGGTTTCCTTTCTACTCCCGCAGAAGATTCTTCCTGACAAATCTGTTTCTCAGTAATTATAGGTAGATTGGTCACAGATCCTTGTATCTGCTAGATAAAACCAGAAAATGAGATTAGCAGCAAAAAAAAACTATATACTTCCTTGAAGCATGTTAATAATTCATGAAAGCATACCATGGAATTGGATTTGAAAGGTGTATCATTGAGGGGGGAATTTAATGGATCTGAAGGCCTGTGAAACAGCAAGTGTGCTATAGACCGATCAATGGGATTTGTAGTAGTTTCAATATTCACGAATCCCGTATACCTGAATTCAGATAGCATTTTGTTATCATTTGTCAATCATTATAATTATCACAATTGGAAGTGTCTTTTGAAAGTCATATGTACGAACTTGATTGCTGCTACAAGAACAAAAACAATTCCCTGTTTTCTTTAATTGTCAAAGTAAATTTAACAAATAAAAATAACAATACTTCAATTAGTGTCTGACATCTATACAAAACCTACAAAGTATTTGCTATTAACCTAAAATGAAGTGAAATTCTAGTAAATCTTCAAAAAAGAAAAAAAATTCAACTTTTTTTCCTTATGGAAAAAGGATACCTCAAAAATCAAGAGAAGTAACACAATAAATAATGATGAGTAAAAGGGTACTTTTGGCAGAAGATTTGCAGCATGTTGTGCTTTGATGTATAGTGGAGACAAGGGAAAGATTGTGTATGGAAAGATTTGCAGTAATTATTGATGGATTTAATTAGTATGCACTGTCACACTCATATATAGGATTTAATTAGTATGCCCTGACAGTGTACAAATACTTTCCTTTCATTTCACAAAATATTTCGCTCTCAATCTCATCAATATTTAACTTGTCACAAATATACATGAATCTGATGCCGAAAATGGAAAAATACTACATCTTTGAGCAACACATGAAACTACTGGCTCAAAATATGTTGTACCATGTTTCACCAAGGCGGTTTGACTAGTAGTCACAAGAAATATAAATTTGAACAAGAAATGAATAAAGTGAGCAATACCTGTTTGCACCCTGTGTCATTGTTCCATTGCATGCTTCAACACCATCACCCATATGACCACTTGCATTGACATCATGTCTATTGTCAGCACTTTTAGCTAATCGGTATAGACTGTCCCTTATGCATAGTTTGGTTTTAACATCCAACTGCAATCAAACAAACTATATTTACAAAGTATATTATAATCAACTGAGAGGAATATTTTCAAGCTTCAGCAACGAGGATGTGTAGATAATAACCTTCTTAGCACCACGGCATGTAAATTAGCTTCTCTAAAACAAGGGGTGGAATTTAGAATAGAAAGAATAGCTATAATCGCTAATTTGAAAATTAAGAGTAGATTTTAGCTACTTCATGATTCCCTATACACGTGCATGACTTTATCACAATTACATAAACATTAGTCGATTTTGTATTCAATATTTCAAAAGAATACTCCTCACTTTAGAGGAGTAAACTCCCACAACATGGAATAAACTTTTCCCCCCTTAGAACCTTATTGTGGTTGATTGGTTAGATTCAAAACATGCTTCGTTCCAGGAGCAACATGCTTACAACATTTATATGGCAAGTATAATAAGTAGTGCTAACACAAGCTTAAAAAAATTACCATCATGCAGAAACTGAAATCAGTAAGATGCATGGCATGTTAATTTTGACTTCAAAGTCCAAGAGACACCCCTAAAGAACACAGGATCAAACGTCAACATCGCAGAAGATTCCAATACCTGATCCAGGGCCTGTTGCAGCTGGCGAAAGCTAGTTGCTTCGATTGAGACATCGTCCGGTGCAGAGCTCATAGATGAGCTTTCCTGCACATTTGATGATTCTATTTCTGATGAAAGTCCTATGCTAACTCCTCCAACTTCACTATGGCCCTCATTCTCATTTTCAAATTGTTGACCTACCTTCTGAGCTGACCCTAGACTTTTGAAAGGCAAAGGACTTCGCATATTTTCACTTTTGAAACCTCTTCTTAGCAGCTCTGCATCATGGCAAAGAGATAAACTTTCCCTCTCATCATATGTTTTCAAGGCAGCAGCCTCCAAAGGAGGACAACGAGAATTCCCCATGTTCGATGCATATGATGATTCTTTAAAAGAGGGTGATGGATATCCATCATGTTCAGACCTAGATTCGGACGAAGTAGGAAGGAGTGAAGTATAATTTGAAGTATGACTGTAGTCTGGGTGCATTAGGGGAGTTTGTAACTGTATACATCCAAAAGAATCAGTATGCATGCTTGGTCTTTGTTTGTCAATGCTATCCTGGGATGTGACCCCACTGGAAGAGGCTTCATAGGGTTGCTTCAGATTAGCATGTTGCTCCACGTGAGCAAAGGGATGATCAGAATCACCGTCTTTTAGATAACCATTTTTTCTCTTTCCAACTGATTGCTTTGACAGCTTCCCCTGCATCTGTCATATAAATAGACTTTTAAGATATAAAAATTAAGAGACAACTTATGTCAGTTTTTAGATTCACATGAATTGAGTGGGCAGCGAGATTAGTTCACTTTTACTATAAAACCTAAACCAGATGAATGCAACAAATCACCCAAAAAATAAAACAGCTGAAATTGAGTGTTGCACAAAGGTCAAGCCCAACTTTCTTTTGTAAAACATGATTTACATCAAATAAAAAATGTAATCACTTGATTCCCATTGATGCACACTTATACAACTTTAATCAGGATAACAATTCCTACGCATGAATGTACCATAAAATCATCTTCAAGACAAAAAAAAAATAGATATTTTGATTTCAATTGAATATCATTTCCTTAAATTAAGTTTTAGGAGTCAATGGTTATAACTTAAAGGAATTTATATCTTTTCAAAAACTATCATTAGAATGTATAAAATATATCTTATGATATCTTGATTGTATCTTTAGAATAATTAAAAGTAACTTAGATTATCTCTTAAGACTGGTTTTCATGTTTCCTTTACATCAATGATTTGTTTTCTTATTTAGTTAGAATAAGAAATCCAGTATTAATAAAAATAATGATTAGTGTCTCGACTTTTTAACACCCATCACAACATATCACATAAAATTCCACAAGCAAATATTATTCATAGTCTATTTTATCTTTCCTTTCCTTCTCCTTCACCTAAGCCCCTGTAACTTCAACAACTACAAACCTCTATTACATGGAGGACTGTGTGATTATATTCCGATATCATCTGAATTGAATTCTAGAATATATAAATTCTAACATTATAGCATTGAAACGTCAAACACAATCAAGTCTATTGCCTCCATATTCAATAAAAGTAAAACACATAATACCAGAATTCAATAATTAAATTTAATGGCATCAAAAACTTTGACAAGCTTAGACAGAATTCTCAAACGTATTATGCAATATGCCTTAGGTTCATTTGGTTAGTGTATATATGTCTCCGTGTGTGTGGTTTGGTACTTTGGTACAAGAATCCATACATACAGATTGCAGTTACGTAATTTGAAATTAAGAAATTCATAATCCTAGCTGAACTATATATCTTCTCAAAATAAAGTGAGGTAGCGAACCTTTTGTTTAGGCATCAAGTAGTCTGTACAACCTGATTTCATGTCTGATTCACTAAACGCTGATAATGAAGCAGGACCACCATCATGATCAACATCCATTTCAGACCTCAGTTTTTTATCAAAAGGAGATTCTTTGTTGTTGCAATCATGAATTGGCTGAGATTCAGTATTTTCATTCATTTCCATATAATCTGATATACTTCTCAGTGGACTTACTTCATCAGATGAAAACTTGAAGTCAGACTTCAGGGCATCGTTATCAGTTCCTTCAGTTCCATGTGACGATGAGAGCCAGCAGAACTCTTCTTCATTATTGAGGCTCTCCATTCCAAAAGCCAAGTCAAAATTTCTGTGGAAATTTAAAATTAACATTCGGAAATCTATGGTAAACATTATGAATTAAATAGAAATTACAAAGCAAAATGTGAAGAAACTTTTGTTACGGGAATTTCTTACAACATCATGTTATCAACATCTTCGAAGTTTCCCATATTGAGCCACCCGTCATTATCAAGAAAGCTGAGTTCATTGTCAGGTTGAGATATGTTATTGATTGAATATTGAGACACGTTATCATCCTCCACCAAACACTTGTCTCCTACGATAGGATCATCTGCACAAAGCTCTCTGCCACTAGAATCTAGATTGCTACTCTTGAAACAATGATCAGATATACTTGTATTATCTGATGCTAGCCTTTTTTGTCCTTTGCTTGAGTCATTATTACATGCAAAAAACAGATCTTCAGGTTTGCAAGACCATGAACCCGTTTCCATCATTCTTTCTTTCTGGTTCTGATTTGGGAACATTCCTCTTTACCCTGAGGTACAATAGCTCCTCACACCCTCAGTAGTTAAATATTTCTTCTGATGTTATGTATAGTTTGTGAAAGTGATTTCTTAGCACTATCGGACTGTCTTGCAAACTAGTCCTGAATGATGTTTGTCACCAGCATGCGGCACTATCCGATCATCTTCACCAAATTCATCCCACACATCATCTGCAACACTAAACAGCGATTTAGAATAGGAAAAGAATCCCGTGCCACCTTTCGTCCAACACACAAAAATACCGCACTATGCCATATTTTTTGGTACTCAATCTCAAAGTCACAGAACAAGACCCAAATTATTTCTCTTTCAACAACCCCACAGACATAAAGATTGTTTTCAGTGCTAATGGCAAAAATTTCACCCCCTTACCCAGGACAGACGTCACTAACACCAATGACAATTATCCTCTCTCTTGTTTTGAAACTGAAGCATGAGCCGGAGCCCTAAAAATCAATTTATCACAAAACTAAATTTTCACCTGTCCTTGAATTTATCCTACAATATATCAGTACATACACCACAATAAGTTCACTAGAAAAATTATAAAATCAAAGAAACGAAACGAACACAGAAGTTCAAAGATCTAGAACGCAAAGTACGTCCCTAATCCAAATTCCCAAGAAATTGAAAAAATTAAAAGGTGCAAATTTAAACTCGAATCCCATTTCTAGCATTTCCCAGGTATTCAAAGAAAGCAGCAATTCTATCAAGATGCTATTAATTTTTGGAGGAAAAAACACAGCAATTAACCTGTGTAACCATGACTAATCCGTTGTCACTAGGAGCTCTCAGTTGCATAAATCAAAACATAAAAAAAAAAGGTAAAAAACGAACCTGAAATCGAAATTAGGTTAACCAAATTTTGTGAGCATATGAGAGATGTTCTTGAGCTTAGTTCTCCACTAATCCGCTGTCCTCGCGATTCTTATGAGCTTCCAGAGTATTCTTTTCCGTCGAACTTAACCCACCAGCATTTTTTTATTTTTTTTATTTTCTAGTATTAATCATAAATTAATAATTAATTAAGTTGTTTTGAAATTGAAGCGAAAGGTATCGCGCATAAGATGACACGTGGACAGCCGAAATCGTGATTCGTGGATGAGAGGTCGGCACTGAGACTGGATCAGTTACTGCGCCTTTATTTGTCCACGTACCACTAGTAAGCAGTAAGCACTCCTCAGTCCTCCCCCATTCCCACGTTCTATCTCTGCTCCCCGTAACTTTTTCTATTTTTATACTTCAAATTAGCTATATTCTTTTTTTGACCAAAAAATTAGCTATTTACTTGTGCATTGTATTTGTATTTATCATGTTACTCCCAAGCCTTGGAATATTTGTAGAATTAAAATTAATCATACATAATATTTATTGTATCGTATTAGTAATCTAGGAGATCTTCTACTCCAAGAGGAGAAAGAAGGGGGTTAAGGGTTGGATGACTATCAAAATTGATTTTAACAGCTTAACTGAAACTTTGTGAAAGAAACATTTGTGAAAGAAACTTTGGTGAATATTGACCTTCCTTGAAATTTTATTGACTTGGTTTGGGAGTGTATCACTTCCCCCAAGATGAGAGAGTTAGTGGAATGATGAGGCATTTGAGGAGTTTAATCCCAGCAGAGGTACCAAGGGAACTTTATTTCTCCTTATCTTTTCGTCCTTGGCATTGAGAAGCTCTTTTAGATTATTAACCTTGTTATTGATCATGATCATTGGAGATCAAGCTCTCCAGATAAGAGCCCCCCATCTCGCATTTGGTGTTTTCTAATGATGTCATTTTATTCTTTGAAGCTTATGTTGAGCGGAACTCTTTAATTAGTCATGTTCTTGATGTTTTTTCTAGGTTTTCGAGCCAAAAGATCAGGCAGAATAAAACTGAGATTTTCTTTCCAAATAATGTTGATAACCATGTGAAAACAATTTTTAGCCTATGTCTGGTTTTCAGGTTACTAATGACTTGGGGAAGTATCTTGGAGTTCTAATCCTACATGAGAAAGTGAATAAGAGATCTTTTTAGTTCGTTCGGGACAAAGTTGATCAAATCCTTAATAACTGGAAGGCTAGGGTTTTGTCTTTTGCAGGTAAGCTGACCCTCACCAAATAGGTTATTCAAGCTCTTTCGTCGTATGTGGTGAAAGCTGCCTACATCCCCCCTTCATTTGTGACGAGATAGATAAAAGATGCAGGAAATTTATCTAGGGTGACTCAGACTAATTATAGTGCCCACACGGTCAACTAGAGTATGATCTGCAAGCCCAGGCCCTTGGGAGGTCTCAGCCTAAGGGAATCTAGAAATATCAATCAAGCAGCTATGTTAAAAGTGAATTTAAACTTGGTGAACAATATGAATGATCTTTTGGTATAGGTGATCATGTCTAAATATGGTTGTGGCAATTATTTGAACCCTAATATCTATGTTAACAAGCCTGGATCCAACCTTTGGAGTGGCATTTGTCACGCTTGGAAGGTTTTCAGGGATTGTCTAGTGTGGAGAGTTGGGAATGGGAGGGGGCAAACATTTGGAGAGATTCATGGGTTCCTAACTTTAAGCCACTTATCTCTCACTTGATCAACCCAATTATTGACTTAAAAGAGTTGCACATTTGTGCAATTTCGGATACAAATGGGGCTTGGATCTTATAAAAGATAGACCAGCAACTGCCGGATGCTATTCTCATTGCTATCCTTTCCCTGGTTGCCTTTAGTGATACTAAAGGCGATGATTGTGTCCTCTGGAAGTCAGCCAAGGACCTGTCATTCTCTACTACCTTTGTGTATGAAGCTTTATTGGGGATTCAGAGTCCAAATCCTCAAAGCAACTTTAAGTTGATATGGTGTTGGCAAGGTCCTGAAAGTTATAGGGTATTTTTGTGGAAAGTATCCAACAATGGTCTTCTCAGTAATTTTTCTAGGAGTAGGAGAGGTATTCAAGCTTCGAATGATTGTCCCACTTGCCTTCAGGGTGAGGAATCATTGGAGTCTCTTTTCAAGGATTGTGGGCTTGATGACCAGGTTTGGAGAGATTTGATTGAGGATGGTGTTTTTCCTACTATGTGGAATACTAATGCGCTAAAAAATGGTGTGTTTTGAAATAGAATGATTCGACCGATTGACTTGGTTGGGCGTATTCGAAGTGTTGCTAGCTCTATCTCTAGCAGCTAGTTAGAGCAAGGTGTTAGTGGTTATAGGATCTTCAAAAAGAATTGTAGTCTAATTAGGTGGTATCACCCTGGGAGAGATTGAGTGAAGTTGAAAAGTGATGGGGCGGTGTCAAATTTGAGAATGATTGTTGTTATGGGGGTTGTGTTAGAGATGTGAACGACATTTTCCTCCTTGGGTTGTCAACTGCCATTGGTTCCAACTCTATTATTGGTTCAAAACTTCAAGCCATCTTGTTGGGGATTAAGCTTGCGTTGATCAAAGAATTCAAATTCATCGTCGTTGAATCTGATTCACAAGCAGCTGTTAAATTAATTCGGTATAGGTGTTCTTCATAACATCCTACCTTCTGTCTCATTGATGATATTTGGAGGCTGCTTCGATCGTGTTGTGAGTCCCCCATCTCCACATCTTCATGGAAGCAAATCAAGTTGTTGATTCCTTTGCCAAATTTGGCTTGCCTCATCATAGTTGTAGTATAGTTTTTCAATGTATTCCTATCTTTGTTAGTGATGGTCTAAGGGCTGGCTGGATGGGGACCTTATTCCCCAGAGGTTTCTAGTTGTTTTGTTTAGGGTTCTGCCCTTTTGTTGATAAAAAAAACTAATTCAAAATTAGTGTTATATAAAATTAACATCGCCTATACTTAGTCATTATATATTTTTCCTTTGAGTTTTGGGATTGTGAATGTATATAAGTAAATAATAGACACGCACCTAAAATTGATTTGTGCTTAAATATGTGTTAAAGTGTTATATAAAATTAAATGTATCCCTCCTAGATTTCTCTTTTATTTCTTATTCCAAACAATACTCGTAATCTAATATATTTCTCTCTTCTTACACTCTCTCGACTATTTCTCTCTTTACCATTTCTCTTTCGAACCAAACACACCATAAAAATAACCGGAATTACCTTACATTTAGGCTTTGGTAAGAAAATTTCAAGGCAGTCAACAAATCAACCTTAAAGCAGACTTTGAGTGCTTCATCATCTACTTGCCTTGGCCAATATTACTCTACGCTCGCAACTAGTGCCTCACATAAAAAGACAAATATGATAGAAGAAAATATATCTTATTAATAATCAAGGGAACCACAAACAGGCACTCAAAACTGAATAGTTTTGTACATACCTAAATAGGGGATCAATGGAACCAAGAGTTAAGAAGATAGAACCAGGGAAACAAAAGAAAACTGTGTTAATTATCCAAAATCATTGAACCTTTGTATTAAATATTATCATGGAATGGAACTCACATTGCTTAGAGAATCTAAAGTGCCAACATGGTACTCACAAAGCCTGAGTCTATTAGAAATGGATGGAGTTCTTCTACGGAAACAACCTGCTCCAGATCAATTCCTCTCTACAAAAAAAAAAAAGTCATATAACATTCCAAGAAATATATGTGATCAATATTATCATTAATGCTTTATAATTTACACAGTCCAGGTTGAGATTTCGTTGTGGTGGCAAAATTTCACAATGCAACAATATTGTTTTTGGTTACAACACAATGCAACAATATAATAATAAATACTTATTCAGATTCAAATGCAACTCAAATAAAAAAACAGTTAAAGGTTGCTAAAAAATGGCAACAAAAAGGAAACAATGTGAAGGAATTTGCACCTTTCAAAACATACGTAATCAAATGATGACATGGAAATTAAAAAACATATATAATTCGACTTCCAATAAAGTCAACAAACATGAAGGGCAAAAAAGTAACACGATTATACAAAGTGCCTCAACAAATAGATGACTACTGTGTAGCATTATTTCTATAACACAATACTATGCTATGGATTAATGACTACAATTGCATAAATACTTCTATTTATTAACACAAAATACTCATTAACTCGAAATTTTAAAGCAAAAAAAAGTTGATGAATTTACGACATACATTTAAGAAAGAGTACAAGCAGGACGTCTAAATTTCAAACTCCGAAAACTAACACCCCTCTTCTCTAACTATTAACTGCCGACAACTACCTATAAAAAAAGAGTACAAAAATAAGGTTGATACAAATGACATAATATGGCAACCGAGAAAATTATCTTGTGAAGGCTTTTGGAGATAAAACTAGTAAAAAAGTTAGATGAAAATTTTGAACTAAAATACTTGAATTCCCCCCAAAAATTACATTACTTCCTAAAAATGTTCCATCCAAACATACACTAAGTGTTGAAGATAAGATATTCGGGCTCCCAATTAAGTGTTTGAGTATATATATGAAGCAAACATTCCATCAAACACCTTCTGTGCAAACTAATGAAAGAATAGTAAATTGAAGTCAAAAGCAATGAGACGGGGTAAAATATGGATGCAAAATTAAAAGACAACAAAAACATGACCAGATGAAATCTGCCAAATGAGATTTGTTCTTTGCCTCGTAAATGAAAAGACTATCTTACCATAAAAAATTATGATCTTCAATGTTAGATAGATTTTGATAGGAGCATCTTACCATAAAAAATAACATAAGACTCTTTTGATATAAAAAATGAAATAACAACGTTTGTTGTCATAAGCAAAGTTGTGGATACCACCAGGTTCGATTTTGATAAAATCGATTATTGCAAGTGAATCAGAATCCATTTTCGATCTGTAGTTTAGGAAAATATAAAACCAAGCTCTGGAAACTCAATAAGAAGAAGGAGGAGGCGGAGGAGGAGGAACCAATATCTATCGAGCAAAAGAAATTGCAGAGGAGAAAAAGTAGAACAAATTAAACCCTAGAAAAAGATAGAAGAGTACGATGTCCAATGAATAAAAAAATGTAGTTAAGGGAGAAAAGAGCCCAATTTAAAATTGAGAGAAATTGCAGAAGGGAAGAGAAGTTGATTTTTTTTCTTTTTTAAAATGAGAATATAGACGGTGTGCAGAGAGAGAATTGAGAAGACAGGGGAAACGATGGATCGATGGAGAAGAGCGAGATTGTGAGTGAGATGTGCTTTTCAAATTTCCAATCAATGTGTTCTTTTTAGGTTAAGTAATGTTTCTCGTTTGCCTTGAAGGTGTAAACGGTGTTAAGAGAATGACCTAAAAAATGAGTTTAAATTTAGTGTTTTGAATTTGACAATTTTACCCCAAGAATGGACAATTGTCCAAATCTAAGAGGTCTAGTTATGAAATTTCAAAAGCTCTTTAAGTTCTTAAATAGAAGATAATAGAATAGATTAAATGATAACAAAAACATGACCAAATGAAATCTGCCAAATGAGATCTTTTCATTGCCTTGTAAATGAAAAAAACATCTTACCATAAAAATTATGATCTTCAATATCAAATAGATTTTGATAGGAGCTAACCATAAAAAATAAATAATACTTCTGGTATGAAAAATGAAATAACGATGTTTGTTGTCATAAGTAAAGTTGTGGATACCACCAAGTTCGATTTTGATAAAATCATGTATTATAAGTGAATCATTACTCATTTTCGCCATTTTTATCGGTAGTTGAGGGATATAGAAAATTAAGATTTGGAAACTCGGGAAGAAGGAGGAGGAGGAGGAGGTGGAACCAAGATTCATACCAACTACTATTTTTCTTCTCCAAATAACAACAGTTAAAGGAACTATCGAGCTCGGGAGAAAAAGTTGAAAAACTAAACCTTAGAAAATGGCAGAAGAGTAAGAATGCCCAATGAATGAAAAAAATTGTAGTTAAGGGATAAAAGAACCCAATTTAAAATCGAGAGAGATTGGTGAGGAGAAGAGAAGTTGAATTCATTTTTTTTAAATGATAATCTAGACGAAGTGCGAAGAGAGAATTGAGAGAGAAGACATGGGAGATGATGAAGAAGGAGCGACATTGTGAGAAGTTGTGCTTTTCAATTTTCCAATTAATGTGTTCTTTTTAGGTTAAGCAAAGTTCCTCATTTTCCCTCAAGTTGTACACGGTGTTAAGAGAATGACCTAAAGAATGAGTTGAAATAGTGTTTTGAATTTGACAATTTTACCCCAAGAATGGACAATTGTCACAAATATAAGGGGTCTAGTTTTGAAATTTCAAAAGCTCTTTACGTTCTTAATTAGATTAGATTAGATTAGATTAGATAACAGAAGATAATAGATACTATTCTTCATGTGTTTGGAAACCCCTTTTGCTTGAGACTTACGTGCTTGTAAATGTATTAGTCATATTGTTGAAAAAACTATTGACTAGCTTGGAAGAAACTTAACATAGTAGCCTTTTTTTTGTTGGAAGGACCAGACGAGCTGTCCCTAGGGGTGTGCATATAAAATGGTTAACCAGTCCAAATCTTAGAACTGCACCACACCACACCAAAAAAATCCAGAACCATTTATATGGTTTACAAACCCAACCAATTTTTAAAACTAAATCAGGGGCCCGAACCTAAAATTCTAAACCGGTTTGTGAGTGTTGAACCTTATTAACCCAAGCCATTTATTTCACTACTTGTGTTGCTGCTTGCGTGAAATTACTCAAGAAAAGAATATGGGAAGTGGAGTGAGAGGGAAATTGGCATAGAGAGGGAGAGAGAGAGAGAGAGAGAGAGAGAGAGAGAGAGAGAGAGAATAAGAAACGGAGGGAGAGACACTAGAGAGGGACTGATCTGCGAGATAGGGATAAGGGGAGAAGCTGAGAGAGATGGAGACTGAGGGGGAGAGAGGCCGCGAGTGAGGGAGAAGGAAACAGGTGTTGTGGTTTTCCGGCGGGTTACGATGGTCACAGTGGAGGGTGAGTACTCAGTGGTGTATCATCTATTCTCTACATTCCATCTTCTGCTTCACTTCAATAATTGTTGTTGGCTAATCGATTCCTCCACCTCCTTTTGGTCGCTGGCTTCCTCTTTTATTTATTGTACTGTGTCAGTGAAAAGGAAAGGTAGCAATGGCGTGGGAGAGAGAAGAGGTGAGCAGTGTGGTGGAATGCTACGACAAAGGCATGGGGACCACTATAGAGCTACTCTTGTGAAAAGAAGATTAAAGGGGTAAAAAACACTTGTCCATTACCCAAAAAAAAGAATCTCTATGTACTGTTTGCGTGTTGGAACTTGTATTTTGGTTATTTATTATTTATTTAATTTATAAACAAACAAGATTCTCATGAGATTGGAGGGGGGAATTAGATAAGGAAGTGTACGGTTTTGAAATTGTGTAAGGAGGGAGGTGAGGTTGTTTTGTAAATCAGCTAAAACCAATTCGGTAAAAGCAAAACCAACCTTTCTATGGGTTGCACCGTAAAACCGGTTTTTAATGGTAAACCGGTCTGTAACCAGTTAGAGTACATGAAACCGGTTCAAAAATGAAAACCAGTTTTGATCCGGTTCAAAACCGAACCTGATCTGATTTTTACTAAAAACAGTTTTTTTACAAAAAACGATTTGAGAACCGAACCGAACCATATATTTGGACCAGTTTGGTGCAGTTCTTGCACCATGCACACCCCTAGCTGCCCCCATGCAGTGTACCAACGCTGACAATAAATGACTAATCTGCGCTCGTGCTTTGGGCCTTTTACAACGATCACACTGGCCAACTACGTATTTTAACGCCAGCAGGAATCGAACCCGAGAGCAAACCGGATCGACCCCCACTACGTCCCAGTGGCAGGCTCGACCAACTGGGCCAACGTAGTTGGTTAGTTAACATAGTAGTCTAGTGTGATTGTTGAGTTTTGATCCATTATAATAATAACCTGTAAATCCGAGAAGAAAAATAGTCAATTTATGATAAATTTGTTTCAAAAGAAACTTAAAATATCTTAAAAATTGGCTAAATAGCACTTTTGGTCCTTTATCTTTGCTCCAGATTTCACTTTGGTCCTTTATCTTTTTTTTGGTCCGTTTTGGTCCTTTATCTTTCATTTTTGTTTCACTTTGGTCCTTTATCTTTTTTTGGGTCCGTTTTGGTCCTTTATCTTTCATTTTCGTTTCATTTTGGTCCCTCGCGTTTTTATTTAATTCAACTAAAACATCAAAACAATTAATTCAATTAAAACAAATAAATAAATAAAACATAAACCCCCCACCACCGTCCACCACCACCGTCAACCACCACCTCCCACCACCACCCACCATTTTGTAAAACCCAAATTCGTTGTTCTCTCTCTCTGGTTCGCCCCTCCCACCAAACCACCTCCCCCCTCCCAAACCCAGATCTGGTTCGCCCCTCCACCACCACCGTGAACCCCCTCCCACCCCCCTCGTTGTTCTC
Organism: Astragalus membranaceus; assembly: GCA_039519185.1. NCBI lineage: Eukaryota > Viridiplantae > Streptophyta > Magnoliopsida > Fabales > Fabaceae > Astragalus > Astragalus membranaceus. The sequence goes on along the minus strand of CM076850.1, from coordinate 148,214,997 downwards.
TCTCTCTCTCTCTCTCTCTCTCTCTCTCTCTCTCTCTCTCTCTCTCTCTCTCTCTCTCTCTCTCTCTCTCTCTCTCTCTCTCTCTCTCTCTGCGCATCTTCATTTGCGTTGAACTCTTGCAAGCGTTGCTGTAAAACGTTGACGCAATCACAAATCAAAATCCAGAAATCCCAATCGTTCAGATCTGGATCCAAACCCAGAATCGTTTCAAATCAATAATCATTTCGTTTTGTTTTATTTTTGTTTCCGATTTCCTTTTTATTTTCGTTCTCGTCTTCAAATCTGGAATCGTTTCAAACCCCAATCGTTGAATCGTTTCGAATCTGGAATCGTTCTCATTGAAGGAGAGAGAGACAGAGACGGATTTGCTGGAGAAACAAAAATGAAACCCAACAAGAATGAGAAGAACGTGCAGCAAGGGGGTGGTGGTTGACGGTGGTGGGTGGTGGTGGGGAGAAGAAGAAGAAGATTGACAGTGAAGGGGGTGGTGGTGGACGGTGGGGGGGGGGGGGGTTTATGTTTTATTTATTTATTTGTTTTAATTGAATTAATTTAATTGTTTTAATTGTTTTATTGTTTTAATTGAATTAAATAATAACGTGAGGGACCAAAATGAAACGAAAATGAAAGATAAATGACCAAAACGGACCAAAAAAAAATATAAAGGACTAAAGTGAAATGAAAATGAAAGATAAATGACCAAAACAGACCAAAAAAAAGATAAATGACCAAAGTGAAATCTGGAGCAAAGATAAAGGACCAAAAATGCTATTTAGACTTAAAAATACTTAACAATATTCACATTAATTAGTCATTATCCATGTCTAGCTCTCATAAAAAACCAAGTTTAGGTTTTCATTCATAACATGATTGGGGCTGGGTTGTTTTTGTGAGATTCTTCAAAAAATATTAAAAATTCTGATTGAATATTATGAAATTTTTTATATTAAATAAAAGTCTTGATCGAATACCATAAAATTGTTTTACGTGAAAAAGAATATTTTAAAATCCTTTAAAATATCATTCCAAATTCCAATACACCCTTCTCACTTAAATCACTATAATTGTTTTTACTTTTACCCATCTTACTTTACAAATTTACACTACTACCCACGCACTCTAAACATAACAGACAGTGCGCACACTATTTCTCGCCTCTGCACAGTCACAGTAAATCGCCGCCGGAGCACAACGCCGGACCTGCTACAAATCCTGCCCGCTACTCTTCTCCTCACTACTCCTCCGACCACAACGTGATTCCTCCTCCTTTTTCTCGAGGTAGGTTCCCTTTGTGCCCGTTGGTTTATGCTTTTCCCTCTTTGATTGTCTCGCTTTTTTCGCTTTGTAGGGTTTATGGGGTTTGTGCTTTATTCGTTTATGCATTTGCTGCTTCCGGTCAATGTTAATTTTTTCTGTTGAATCGGGTCCCTTTGTGCCCCTTTTTTTGGTTTACTTTCCTGTTGAATGTCTTCGCGGACAAGGTTTTATTGCATTTCCTGTTGAATTCTTTCAATGAAACGGGTTTTTCCAATGATCCTTGATTCAAATTCACCGTTCCCTTTACTTCCTATGAAAACCACCTTCATCTGCTTGCTACCTGATGTTGATGTTTAACCACAGGAATGGCAACGAGATTCGCAATTCTCAGGGATGCTAAAAGGAGATTGCATAGCATTTTAGGGATCAATAGGTGTATTCATTCCGTGCCTCAATCTCCTCCTTTAGCTGGGAGCATTGACTTTGGGGTTCGGTCGTTGCAACCTGTTTTGCCTGAGTTTAGTTCCCCAAGTTTCTCTTTTGGTGGCTCTATGGAGCTCATGGCTGTCCCCAAAAGGAAGGTAAGGTACCCCAGATGACTTCTCTCTCACTTTGATTTCCAATTTTTGCTTTTCACCATAGAGAGATATTGAATTTTACTGCTAGGAATGTAGTACTGTAGTGTGTTGTGATATCATGGATTTTTTTAAGCAGGATTGATGTGCATTATTGCTTCAATTTTGTATTTTATTATCTTTTTCTAATGATTTTGTTTGTCACGTAGATCTCTAAGCACAAAAGAGGAATAAGAAATGGACCAAAAGCTTTGAAACCTGTTCCTGTGCTTGTCCTGTGCAAGTAAGCCATAGTCTATTTGCTCTTAATGCTTGCAGTTTTTTGCTATGTTCTGTCAATATATAGTGATTTCTTTTTATTAGCTACAGTAGAGCCCTTGATTGTCAGATATTTGAATGAAAATGTTTTCATTATAAAATAGTTTTATTGTTCTATATCTTCTGTTATTGAACCAATTTAGTAGTTAATAGTTATTGATATTTGATATGTTGGAGAAAAAAGAGAGCTGCCAGGGACGAGGGGAGTTTCTTTATTCTCATGGTCTCGGGTGAAGGATGATTCTCTCAAAGCTTCTGCTAAAGATAAGCATAAGGTGTCCCGAAGTTTGTGGTGCAATCAAAAACTGTGTTGCCTCTATTAAATTTAACTAAATAGTGCTTCGTTACTTGTTATCACCACCCCCCTAGTATTCCCAATTCTCTTCTGCCATTAGTCAAAACCCACAAATAACAGTTGACAAAAGGTAAAGTTTATGGCAACATCCAGAGGCTGAACTTCAGAGGAGGCCAAAATAAGTTGCCTACACTGCACATCCCCAAACTATCACACTGTTGGATTCTAGCTTAGTTATTCAGGCTTTTATTCTCAAATCTCACTAACTGGGACCCATTGTACATTGGAGCGCCACTTCAAAAGGAAATAATCTATACAGCCACTAATATGCTCTTACTTGTTTTAAAACTGTATGGAGCTATTAAATCCCCCCAAAAGTTTATTGTTTCCACTGCAACTCAAATACTCTTTCTTCCCTAGCTCATAGAAGACAAGAGAGAACAAGAAAGGTGTGAGGGTTAAAACTTTGTGATTCCACCATCCCCCCATGAAGTATATATTACTAGTTATTATATACTGTTGCCAAAAGGCTGGCGAATTAAATTGATGTATATTTTTGGTTCAGATATAATAACTTAACTTCTTCTGCAGAAGTTGTGGTCGTGTCAGGCTTCCACACTTCTACTGTTGTGGTGGGAAACCGAAGGAAAATAATGGTGAAGAGAATGGTACAAGCTAATCAAGCTGTTTGAGATGAAGCATCTAATGTTAGTTGATGGGTTGAGTAACCCATATGTAGGTCCCGCTTTTAATTGTTAGCCATAGGATGGAATTGGTCCTTTGGTAGTAATGCTTTACTTCCTTTTTCCTTAAGCAATTCTATTGTTGGATTGGAGGGTTTTGGCTTTAAAATATAAATGGAGTTTTGAAGATAATACTGTACTTCCAATGAAGAGTAGCATTTGTAATGCGTTATCAATGATCCAAAGGTTCGCATAAAGGTTCGCATAATATTTATCAATGATATATTGTGTTTCACATTTTTGCATACATAAGACCCTGTCTTTTTGATATCGATGATACTTCTTGGTATGAGATTTTTTAAATGAATTATAACTGGTAAATAAGCTTATCATACTAGCTTATAAACTTTTTTGGTATGTTATTTGAAATAGTACCTGAATTTATAGTTTTTTTTTATATTTTCTTCTATTTTTTTATTTTCATTGTTTTAGTCTCTGTTCTTTTCCAAATTTAAGATTTAAGATAAAGACAAACTCTTATTCTTTTATTTCATTTTATATTTATAATAAGTTAGTTAAAGAGGTAAATTTACTAAACACTTGAGCCTTAATTAGCTAGCATTTAAACTTTAAGCTAACTTACAATTTGTTTTTACCAAACATAACCCTAGCTGCCAATAAATGTTGAATAAGACTATATATACTAGCAGGTACAACCTCAATTCTTAAAATAGAAATATTTCACTGATATATCAAAAACATCCAATAATAATACCATGAGCATTTGGAAGAGATACTTTGAGTCTTTTCTAGCTTAACCAAGGTCTTGGGTTCGAATCCAGACTTGGGAATGCAGCAATATTAAATCTCTTGAGGGAGAGAGATTTGCCACTCATTGTGGTTCTACTCGGTTTGAAGGATTAGTCTCTGCAGTTGCGTGCAGAGGACACCCCGATTTATAAAAAAATAAATAATAATCTACCTCAAAGCAGAGAAATGCTAACATTATACTTTCTATCACACTCTTTTGAACTCTTATATTGATATAATTCATATAAATCTTTGTACCAAAAAATATTCATATAGATCTCAAAGAGTTTATATGAGACCCAGTGATTTAATAGAAATCATTTGAAATTCAACCAATAAGAAATTTGTGCCGGAAAATGGGTGTTAGAGAGTGCGTGCAGCTAGCACTCTCTAACACTAATTTCCCAACACACTCTTATTAGTTGAGTTTTAAATGATTTCTATTAAATCATGTGAGTCTTATATAAATTTGGTGGAATCCAAATGAATTTAAGTCAATATGAGAATGCGATCTGGAATAAAGAGTATCGGGTTTTGAAACATTACAAACTTTTTAAACGGAACCTATAACTTAAAATGTATGTGCTACAACATTTTTAACTCGACTTAAAAATGTATGTGCTACCTCGATCAAGCTAGGTGTTGTCGCGGTGTTGGCCGGTAGCACGACTTCGCGATGGTGGATGGAGTCACGGCGCCGGATGTCTGGGGGTGTGCTGTCGGTGGGTGCTGATTCGATAGTTTGTACCTTGTCGGACGCCAGATTGCAGTTTGCAGATAGCCGGGCTCCTCCCCCTTTGCCTTCTGCTTCTTTGCCCCCTCCCAATCGTCTCCGGGCCTCCACCTCTAACCTCGATGCTTTGTGATGTGCTTAATGTGAGGATAGCGAGGTGATGCAGGCTGTTGTGGTTTAGAGTGTGAGTTCAGGAGGTGGTGGGTGGAGGTTGTGTGGGGACTCTCAGGTGTTGCCCTGCCTCCTTTCGGGTTTTCTGTTCGCATTAGAATTTCTTCCTTTAGAGTTCTATGGTTGTTTATTTTAGAGGCTTTGTTGGGCATTCTATTATTGTCCTTATTACCAAGGGTTTTGGTCTAGTCCCCATTGTGCTTTTTATATCTCTCTTTATTTTATTAATAAATTCGGGCTGACTGACTGCATGTTTGATTAAAAAAAAAGTATGTGCTACAACATTTTAAGTCAGACCTATCTCACACCTGACTTAAAAAAGCTACGCACCAAATATTTTTTCATCTTAATTACAAAATTGCCACTGCGTCCATTTTTTAAGTCGGACAACTTTAAAAGTACAATTCTTTTCCAGTTTTTGTACTAGTGAGATACCATTCTTTTTCCATAGAAATTTGCATTAGCTTAACAATCAACATAACCTAATCGTAGCATCAATCATAAGGCTCTCCATATCCTAATTTTAACACTAATCAAAACATTCATCCTATCATAGTCCCAACAGTAATCAAAACCTTTCACCAAAACTATTTCAATAACTCCCTTCCTACGAGTGAATACTCGCATTACAATCATCTATAACAATACAATAAACTCCCTTCAAAAAAACTTCCCCTTCTTTAGTTTTGTTACTCTTCAGTTCATTTTCCTACTACTCCAATTCTTCAACCTTCCTTGATAATGGTATAATGAACTTCTCAAAATCGTTAATATCGATATTAAAAAGACTTATATGATATGTGTAAACTAACTTTACTTTTCTTAAAGTCTTCACTTTCGCTGTAAGATAAGAATCCAATATTAGTAAGATCGTATATTGATCAAAAGCCTAAGATAACTTTGTTAAAATGCTAGTTTTAGGCTTGTGAATCATATATAAGTTACCAATAGTGATGTTTTGTATTTTGTCTACCTCATTTCCTATATAAAGAGTTCTCCTATAAGCTTTGGTATGCTTTATCAAATATGTGTCTCTAAATTTTCCTCTTTATCTTACCTTTTAAGCGAGTGCAGCCTTAGGGCCAAACTCGCGGGCTTTGGTATGCTTTATCAAATATGTGTCTCTAAACTTTCCTCTTTATCTTACCTTTTAAGCGAGTGAAGCCTTCAGGCCAAACTTTGGGAAAACTTGGTTTTCCTTTTTTTTTCTTACTTTTTATAAATTTTAAGCAATTTTTTTAATACTTTAAGCAGTGTATTTTTTGTACTTTATGCTGCTAAGCAATGTGTTTTGAGGTGATTTAGATTTCGGAAAAAATTTAGATGTTTTAATACATGAAGTTCGTTCCTCAATAATCAATTTGATGGAAAAAAATTAATTTCGTGACAAAATACATAAAGTGTAATGCTAAGCACTGTGTTTTGAGGTACTTTTGGAGCCTGAAATTTTTTCTAGATATTCAAACTTCGTTCCTCAATAATCAGTTTGGTGAAAAAAAATCAATTTCGTGACAAAATACGTAAAGTGCGATGCTAAACGGTGTGTTGTGAACTACCTCAATAACCAGTTTGGTAGAATATTTTTTTTAATTTAGTGACAAAATACGTAAACGTGATGCTAAGCAGTGTGTTTTGAGATACTTAGAGTTTGAAAAAAATTAGATGTTCAAATACGTGAAGTTCGTTCCTCAATAACACGGTTTGATTGTAAAGTGCAAGCAGCCTTCTGTTTTTTATTGGCGCCAATACTTCCGCCTTTTTTTTGTTTTTTTTCTTTCTTCTTTTTTTTGTCTTTTAATTATCTTGCTTTTTTATATTTTTTCCTTTCTTCTTTATGTCTTTTAGTGATATATTATAATTTAGAACAAATGTTACAACTATAATTTCATCATAAAATATATAAAGTGCGATGTTAAGTAGTGTATTTTAAGAATCTTTAAAGTTTGGAAAAAAATTTAAGTGTTCAAATACGTGATGCTCGTTCTTCAATTTGGTTGAAAAAATTTAATTTTGTAACAAAATATGTAAAGTGAGACGCTATGTAGTTTGTCTCAGGATACTTTAAGAACCGAAAAAAATAAGATAAAGTGTGATGCTAAGCAATGTGTTTTGAGGTACTTTTGGAGACTGAAATTTTTTTAGATATTCATATATGCAAACTTCGTTCCTCAATAATCAATTTGGTGAAAATAATCAATTTCGTGACAAAATACGTAAAGTGCGATGTTAAACGGTGTGTTGTGAACTACCTCAATAACCGGTTTGATAGAATATTTATTTTAATTTAGTGACAAAACACGTAAATGTGATGCTAAGCAGTGAGTTTTGAGATACTTAGAGTCTGAAAAAAAATTAGATGTTTAAATACGTGAAGTTCGTTCCTCACTAACACAGTTTGATTGTAAATATTATTTAATGAATATATAGAAGATGACAAACATTGGTTTCTTTTGTTCTGTTTATTGAAGTTCAGTGGTTTAACCTAAATTTAGTCTAACTGGCACATATGAACAACAAAAATTTTGTATTTTCTCTTTCAATATTTGTTTAAAAATCTGATTAACATTAACAAAAACACACATTTACTAATTTCAGCCATTGTTGTTAACTTCAATGATCAAGTTGAAGTTCCGAATTATGAAGAGTCGAGAGTGATATACGCAGGAGTATGGTTTTGATCAAACTATGTGTTAAGTTTGTATATTACATTTGATGAATATAGATTATGTTATTAAAACTCTTTAAGACTTTTTAATTTCATGATCTTCTTATTTAATTTGCAGTTATAATTTAAATTTTATTCCCAGTTATTAAACTATATATTTTCCACAAATCAGATTTAGCTAATCCCGTGCATCCCGAAAATGACCTTCTTGGAGCAATTCCTAACAGCCCAATTGTAATTAACAGATGATTGAATTATGCCTCATTATGATTATGTATTTTTTTTCCCAAAGGAGGCCCAATGGCCAAATATACATCCACACTAGGGGATGGGGAGTGGGTGGACAGTGGATCGAACCTTCCCACCACACATTAATATCTCGTAGCTAATACCATGTCCACCACACATTAATATCCCGTAGTTACTATGGATATCATGTCTATGACTTTTTAATGTGCTATCTAAATTTGTATAACTCTTAATCTTTGTAATGTATTTTTTTAATGTTATGTTTGATTCTTAATTACACTTTACTTCTATTTAACAAATATTAATTTAGTGTAACTACATCCATCAACACTAGCTCACTCCGTGCACGGGTAATGAGGCTAGTTTCTGAAAATTCTAGTTATCGTGTTTATATCATAAATTCTCTGATAAAGATGGCACGTGGCCCACTCTATTATCTCCGAATGAAGGACTAAAATCAAAGGCTAAATTGCACTTTTGGTCATTTATCTTTGACTTAAGTTTCATTTTGGTCCTTTATGTTTTTTTTCTCGTTTTGGTCCTTTATCGTTCATTTGTGTCAGTTTAGTCATTTATCTTTTTTTTTTCTCACTTTGGTCCTTTATCTTTCATTTTTGTTTCGATTTGGTCCTCTTAAAAAAATACAGAAAAATGAAGAACACTATGAATGTGCTTAAGAACACCAAGAATACTTTGATTTCTTGTTTCTTGAATAACTCATGCAATACGCGACCAAATTGAATGAATCTGGACTCTAACTTGAATAACATTTTGCAAGGAATTCAATGGAACCAAAATTAAGTTCAGAAAACTGCTTATCCGCAAAATCACATCTGGAACCGAAAACTTGAATTTGAAGTTCAAAAAATCTTCAATCTCAACAATGGTGATTTTGCTATAGACCACCAAATTGAACGATTCTTGAACCCAAAATGCTCAAAATTCAACAAGGAATCAGAATATGACAAGTATTTTGTTCAAAAAAGGGCGTAAAACGCAAACACAGTCAAAAAGCAATTTGCATCCATTAAACGTGTTTTGGCTCTTATTTGCTCATTTCTCAACCAATTTGCGTCAAACCAATTGTGTTAAACTCGTATTGAGTGCAGAAATTTAACTATTGCAAAAGGTTTCGACAAAAATGATACAAATTCGAGAATAATGTGAAAAATAGAAATTTTCATTCGCGTTTCTGGTTTTCACATCGTTCTCGAATTTGCATCATTTTCGTTGAAACCTTTTGCTTTAGTTCAATTTCTGCACTCAATACGAGTTGAACGCAATTGGTTTGACCCAAATTGGCTGAGAAATGAGCAAATAAGAGGCAAGACACGTTTTAGAGATGCGAATTGATTTTTCACGGTATTTTGCATTTTATCGCTTTTCTATATAAAATACTTGCCATATTCTGATTCCTTGTTGAATTTTGAGCGTTTTAGGTTCAAGAATTGTTCAATTCGGAGCTCTATAGTAAGATCACCATTGTTGAGATTGAAGGTTTTTTGAAGTTCAAATTCAAGATTTCGGTTCCAGAAATAATTTTGCGCATATGCACATTTCTGAGCTTAATTTTGGTTTCATTGAATTCCTTGCGAAATTTTATTCAAGTTAGAGTCCAATTTCATTCAATTTGGTCGCGTAATGCATGAATTATTCAAGAAACAAGAAATCAAAGTGTTCTTGGTGTTCTTGAGCACATTCAAAGTGTTCTTCGTTTTTCTGTATTTTTGTTTAAAATGACGAAAGTGAAACAAAAATGAAAGATTAAGGACCAAAGTGAGAAAAAAAAGATAAATGAGCAAAGTGACACAGAAATGAAAGATAAAGAACCAAAACGAGAAAAAAAAATAAATGACTAAAACTTAAGTCACAGATAAAAGACCAAAAGTGCGATTTAGCCAAAATGAAATAAGGAGATCAAAATCACAATTTTCATGTATTTGAGGGACTAAAAGTTAATTAAGCAGATCAAAACCATTAGTCTTCAAGATGAATTGCACCGTGAGGTTAGTTATTGACCAGAGAAATGGAAGAAAGAGAGAAAGGGGAACGATGGAGCGGAGCGATGACGAATCTATCGGAGATGGGTGCGAATCTTGAATCCCTCCAGAAGATTCTCCTCACCAAAGCCGTCTTCGTCGACGACGACACCTTTGCCAAAGCTTCTCTCGCCTCCGATCAAGCTCGTACAATCAAACTCCTTGACCAACGAGTCCACACCTTGGAAAGAGAGCTCGACGCCGCCATCACTGCCGCTGCTCGCGCCCGTTCTGAAAAACGACAAGCGGAAGCTTCTCAGAAAGCCGCTGAACTACGCGCTCAAGAAGTCACCAAGGAACTCGAAAACACTACAAGTACTATTCCACTATTTCTTTCATTTTTCCCCTTACACAACACGCCTAACTAATTAGTTAGTGAACTATCTATCTTAATTTGGAAAATTGTTGATGCTAATATGCTATTACCGTTCCTAATTTCGAATGCTATTAGGTTGGGGTTTCAGTGGCGTTTACTTCTTTGTTCAAATTATAGTTATAAATTTGGAACGGTTGTGTGATTGGCAAAGCTAATAGTTTCGTTTCTGATCTTGATCGCAGAGGTGTTTGAGCTGCACATGGAAGAACTGCGTGCAAAGCAAGAAGAAATAACAAAGCGTGATAACGACATTAAACTTCTTGAAGCTATTATTCAAACACTTGGAGGAAAACAATCACTCTCTACGTCTCGGTGAAAGCCATTGTTCTCAGTGTGGTACGTTGCTGTGTAAATTAAGCCATTCTAAAAAATGAAGACTGATTGTACTGTAACAATGTTATTTTCTCTATCAATATTGAATATTCTTTCTGTGTGGTTTATTTCTCTGGTGCAAGTTAGTTATACACACAAAGTCGATCCTTAAAGGAAAATTAGATTGCATTGCATCTTGTGGGTGTTGAATTCCTTTCTTTCTTTGGCTGAATGCATTCATGCATAGAGGATTCAGCAATAGTAAGTTATGGTTAATCATATTACTTTAGGACATCAGGGAGGTTTATAGCTTTCCACACAATTGCATTGAGTACCTTAGGAAGGAAAATACCCTTATTTTCCTTGGTGAAAGACAAAATTTGCATGAACTATTGTTGAGCTTCTTTTCTTTTCTGTAATTTTTTTCCCAAAAAAGAAGCAACGCTATGGTTTGTATATAATGTGTTCATCACGTGTTGGACTATCTGCCAGAATTAACTTGGATTTGAGAGACCGGTTAAGCAGAGAGCAGTAATTCGTGCCCCACACGAGGCCCATTTTAAGTACCTTAAGCTGGTTTCTCCAAAACTTCTGAGAAAATTCCTCATCTCCTGTGTCATGGTATGGTGTAATCCAAATTCCTGGCCATATTTTAATATTTTTATTTCATATACTTATGTTTGTTGGAGAATGTAACAATGAAAGGAGCTTGGATATCTCAAGCTCTCAAAATACATCTTTGCATTTAAGTTCAGGCCCATAGTGTCAAGTGTGGAAGAAGTATCAATCTCTAAAAAATGAATGGAGAATTTATTCTGCACTATATGGGGATGTTTGATCTATTTGGGGTTAAATTGACTTAAATTTTCTATTTCACTCAAAACTACATAAATATAAGCATACAGGTGAGGTAAGTAAGATGAACACCGACTGAATTTTAGTATTTCACAAGGTGAAAACATTCCCTGTAGTACTTACAGTTATACTAGCTGTAGCTCTGGCATATAGCAATTAGGAACTCAGTGATCTCTCTAGCTCTTTTCTATTTAATTATGAGTATCTCACTGACTCCGCATCCTTTTTCGCTAACTTCATGTGTACAGGCTACCTACAATCTATCTTCAGATCAGCTTCTCCGAGCTCTTACTCTCCTAGTCTCCTACGGAATATATTACTCCCTTCCCTTGTTCCTCCTTTTATAACTAACCCTAGGCATAAAATCTTTTGAGAATATAGACCCTTCACGAAGCCAATGGATTCATTCACTCTAGGGAAAATATAAAACATCTTTTAATTTTGCACAACTAACTTTGTCATGTTTGCATTTGTTTTTTTCTGTATAAATATTAAATACCCTAATTTTTAATAAAGATTCACACATTTAATATGATACGATTTATTCTCATCAATTGTAGTTAATGATAGTATATCGTATGGTGAATGGGTACTTTATTAAACATGATAAATAAATAACTTATTAGCCATCTACTGAATTAATTGTATGCTTGGCTCCTCGTCATTGGCTCCAAATCACGTTAGTTTTGTAATTCCTTTTACATGCAACGTGAAAGCTACCCACAGCTGCAGCATCTCCAAATTAATGTCTGAGGTGAGTCCAACATAACATGCCGCCAAACACACTATATATAAATTAACCATTAATTGATACATTTTTTTTTGTTTGGACCATTGTTGGGCTGCTACTCACGGAGACGGAGTGTTCCACGCTTTCAACGGCCAACACCGAGTTTGTCCAGTACGGGAATCGAATCCGAGAGCACCGAGTCGACTCTCCGTGTCCCAGAGTAGATTAAGCCACTGGGCTAATGATTAATTGATAGATTAGTAAATGATTAATAAGTTATTCATTTACTACATGTGTGCCATTTACAAACACAACATTAGCCACAATTTTAAAAGATAAAACTGATATACAATACCCCATATACTGTTTTACAAACAAAAAATCAATTTTTTGAAATAGGAGACAATTTTAGATGCATCTGCTATCAGCTGTTCATGACACCTGAGTTGAATTTGTGATGAGAAATAATACTAACAAGATAGTTGGAAACTTTAGTCCGATTTTAAATTGCATTAACAATTGAGAATTGTTGTTACAAAATTTTGTATTTTGTCCATTTTTTGGGTTAAAATTAACATTTCTGAGACGGTAAGTTTTCTGCCAGAGACCTAGCAAACTGAGAGTGAGTATCAACCCCCTATGGTACGGGGCTAAGCAAAAGTACGCCATTCAAACCAATTATGCCAAACTTGCTGTTTGGTCTGCTTCCTCATGTCATTCTCGTTGTCTATGTAGTGTAGTGACGTTTCTATTCTCTTTTCCTTTTTGATCATTCTTTCTTTTCCCTTGCTAAATGTGCTCCACAATGATTCCAATGAAATATGTATGTCAGAGAACAAGTAACGAATTAGATGCACTTTATTCAAATACCACGCCAGCACATATTGCAGAGTAAGCATTTTACTGTCCACTTTTTCAAAATGGCAAATTTTCATTCACCTACTCCCATGTCCCAAAGATAAAAACAATACAACCGTTATAATTACCACCCAGAATAAACACTAATGACATCAAAACTACATGGACAAAATATAAAATTGCCAAGAATTATCTATGAACTATTCACTACTCTGCCAACCATATAGTACTATTTAAATACAAGGGGTACTACTAACATCTTGAGGAATACACAACTTATGTATTCAAAAAAATTGTAACCAAGTTGTGTACTTGTGTAAGATAAGAGGCATACCTATGACTAAATGATTAGACAAATTCTAGACAGAAGGTAAATGGCAGATGTTAAGCATGCTGCATGACATGCACCTGTCATTAAAGCCAAGATCTCAATATTGTTTCTTTATCTTTTAATTGTACTCTTCTCTCTCTATCTATGTGCAACTTCGGTCAAAAGGGGAAAAAAAAAAAGACAAGTTAGATCTGCCAAAGCCAATCATTTCAAATTCTCATACACTCATTGCTTTGCGTAGATAAACGGAAAGCATCGGAGTTTGTATCGCATATTCTAAAGCTGATTGTGCTTCTAGTTCAAACAGCCAACAGACACATAAACCCAAGACATTCTCCATCCACTTTAAATTGTTTCTTCCAACTTTAGTTGTTCTTGTCTTTGGTTTAACATATAAATAACCCCTCCATTTCTCTGTCTCTTTGGATAAACCCTCATTTCTATTGTTTTTGAGTCTCACTATCTCTCTTTATCTTCATCCCTCTCCAAATCATTACTCTATCACATTATATCGTCTAAGTAGTATTCATGGAGGTATTATTTTTTGAACTTTTAGTCTATTACTAGATTGTTACATGGTTTATTCAGAAACTGTCTCAAATTCCTGCATCTTTAGCTTCACCATTTATGCAGAGAATGTTGTATCATTATATTAATAATGGCATGAGTCATTCTTGAAAAATGCTGACAATTATATTTAATGATTAATAATATTCAGTTACTGTTTTTCTTTGCAGATTGTTGAATTAAAAGTGGAGATGGTTTGTATACATGAGAAAAGACTAAGGAAATGCCTCTCAAAATTAAAAGGTTAGTTTCATTGATACAGATATTATGTTAATAATTCTGAGTTAGTAATTGAATTAATGTAGTAATATTGGTTATGAACCCATTTGCAGGAATAGAGAAGGTTGAAGTGGATACAAATTGCCAGAAGGTAATAGTTACTGGATACACACACAAGAACAAAATCCTAAAAGCAGTTAGAAGAGGTGGTCTCAAGGCTGATTTTTGGTCTGCTCAGAATGAGTTGCTTAATGCTTACGTCAGTGCCAATTATGCCAGATTCAGATTCAACCCTTTCAGCTTCTTCTAGTTTTTCCCATCCTCAGTCTACACCACATTCAATACAGTCTTTTTGGGTTTTATATCTTCTGCCTAGTGTGAGATGATAGACATATAATATACACCAGCGTTGTATTCTTTAGCTTTTTTGTTTCTATAGAAATCAAGATCAATCACAATGTTAAATGAAGATACTTATGTAATATAGTCGCAAAATGCAATAGAGACAAAAAAAAAAAACAATTGTTTCCTTGAATTGCATACCTTCTCATAACTTGTATCAACTCTTACAAATATTACAACCACTATATAAATTATTCACAATTAGAACATGATAAAACAGTAAAATAAATTTTGTTGGTGATTAGGTAATTTAATTGGCTTACCATTTTGTTAAGAGTTTAATTTATATACATGATAGGTGTATAGGGTTTTACAACCACTAGTACTACCAATCACAATGTATGGAGTGGTTGGTTACCAATTGACTAATTGATGGTTATCGACCAATTTTTCTTTAATGATGTGTCACAATGTGATTACTAAATAGTGTACAACATACATACACTTATTGTGTATATAAATTAAACTCTTGTAAATAGTAGTTCTAGGAAGAAATTGAAGGAGGGTTGGGTTTATACTTTATAGTGATCAACCGTGGTTTAATTACAAATGAATTATGTTAGGCTTTTAGATTCAAAATTGATTTTAGTCACCAAATTAATTCTATGTAGAAGCTAAGATTTCTAGCTTTTGCGAGACGTATAATCAATTTCCAAGGTTTATTAAACGTCATACACACAGTTATTTTTATTAAAACACAAACAATTTTAATTAAAACACAAATTGATAAAATTACTTTTTCGTGAATGTATTCAAACACTAATCACATTTGATTAAGTCAACTCACTTAAGTTAAAACCAATTTAGTCACTACAGAAAAAACAAGTTATAATCAAATAGTAGTTCTCAAGGTCAAACTCTATCATACATGATACACCCATTTCAGGATTAACACCCATTTCAACTCACTTTTGTTGTTTTTTTTTGTAAAATTAGTATTCCAGATACCCTTGCATTATCACACGTATTCCCTACTCTTCAATATATAAACCTAAGATATATCTAAGAAACAAGTAGTTTATATAAGTTCAAACTATTAAAAATTAAAAGTTAGTATAAGGCCAAGCTCCAACGCTTATTATATTCCCTCGGCCTCATTATTTATTATTATTTAATAAAACTAATTTATCTTAATTTAATTGTCATTTTACATTTTCAATAAAGCACTAATTTTTTTTCGCTTATACCATTTTTTAGCTATGAGAAAACTATGCCTTCTCCAATATCAGCAAGTACCCCGTCGTCTTTTTACTCGATTGAACTCCATCTTATCATAAAAAAACTACACTTTTATTTGGCATAAATTGAATATTGAACAATATTGAGGTTTTGATATAAACAAACTTTCAAAATTTTTACCCGTTTGGTAACGCTTTCTTTAACACTATCTTCTGCTCACTCTAATCAGTTGAATGATTTGGACGATTGACTAGAACTTGCTAATAGCCAAGTGATAGCTAAAAGGGCGAATGATACATAACATCCAAAAGTTAGGGATATCTTTATCAATAGAGAAATAAATTCAAATGGTCGAAGAGAAGTAATTTGAATTTATCAATAAACCAGCTATAACATAAGTTGCTTTCAACACTAGTCTATTTGGAAGCCAGCCAATCATAAGTCACGATTACAGCCAATTTTTCATTGGGACCACCATTGCAATTACCTCATCCCCCACCACAACCCAAATAATTTCCCGTATTTCCTGCTTTACAATCTCACATCAGCGCATTAAAAGGTTAAAATCTCATAATCCTCCAAAAGCCTTAAAATGTTGCAATTAGGGAAAGAGAACTGCCTATATCACTGTGCACATTGTATAACTAAACCTACAAAAATAAGCAATGCCTCAAATAACCTAAGTTTTAAACCAAGGCCCCGAAAATCGAAAATGTAATACACTTATATTAGACTAGCATAAAGCAAAACGCTACTTTAATGCGAGTATAATTCTAGACTATCCTGTGTTTATTAGTTATATACAAGCACTGCCAGTCCACATCTCTTAATTTTTCAAAGGATGTTGGGAAACACAACTCCAGAACAAACTGGTTATTTCAATAGAGGACCATAACCACACCTCTAGGTAGCCATAGTGATCACATTGTAAAGCGACAGCCAACAAGCAGCAAGCAATATAGTATAAAATCATACAGCTAGTGAACTAATGAAGGGATGATTGAAAATGAAACAACAAAAAATATCACCAGCTAAATAGAAAAAGAATTGTCAGGCGGCTTTGGAATCAACAGAAACCAGCAGCACAGCTAGACAGCCATCATCAGTACTGACTACCAACCAACAGCTAATACCATTGCCAGCCCGACCCCAGCAAAGTGGGCAGCAACAGTCAGCTACAGTAATGTTAGTTCTTCAAATTATTCACGAACACAGCAATATGTATAAAAGATGCCCGCTACCACCTCACAGCTACAGTCATTGAGCAGTTTGCTACAACAAACATATCTCACTACATTAAGTAGCAGATATTATAATCTTAAGAAGGTAATATTAAATAAGTTCGTGAAATACCCTTAAAAAAGGAACCATGAATATTTTACCATTGCCTCACTGATTTGAAATTACACCAGCAAACTAGGTTCAAATTTAGTACCCACAGTTTATGATTACTATCCGCTTCTGAATCAACAAACGACGGGTCCAACTCCTATGAGGCGGTATTGGCCATACGACAAAATTCGCTCAACTCATTTGCATCACAGCATCAAGAATCCATTTCAGGACAACATTTTTCAATTGAACACCAATCATGGTTACCAGATCAAAGATCAGAATTCTCAGAGGTCATGAGAAATTCAGGAAGAAATGGGAAACTAAACAAAAAAAATCTTACCAAAAATCAGATCATTCAGGAAAAAACCAAGTCAACTTTCAAATCAGCACACTGGTAAAACAATCACAGACTAAAACCAGCATAGTGTTGCGACCAGCATCAAACTCACGACCAATCATCAATGACAAAGAAACAGCATCAACAGCAACAATGTCAACATCAACATGCGCCTATCAGGCCCCCATCACTTTTCCCGATCATAACTATAAAACCCAATAAGTAGTTCAACATAAATTAACTGAGCTTTAACTATATCACAACGATCATGTCCATAAGATGGGAAATGAAAATATAGAAACAGATAGATAGGGGAAGAAAAATCCAAACGCAGTAGAATAGAACTAAATGGCAAAATCCTCATACTGAAATATTATCCTACTAACTACAAGGTCCAACAATTACCAGAGACATAATTGGTCCAACTATAGAAACATTCAATCATCAAGGAAGTCTGATCCTACCAAACAGCATTAAGATCATAAAATCCTCCAATGACTCTGATAAGACCATTCACATTGACCAAATGATCCAACATTATCATAACAGCAACAGATACACTAGTCAAGGTGTCTCCCGAATACTTCATGGAAAACAGCTATTCCTGCAAATGCAAATAAAATTGGACAGTCACAAAAGGAAGAAAGAAGTACCTTGTTGATCTAAGTTGACAGATTATTCTTTCATTTTAGAGTTCAAGACAAACATAGCTTACATCGCCATTTGAATTTCGAGATGGGCTTCGCGAAGCATCAGGGCGACCACGTGGTGAGACACTGCGCGGCGTAGGAGATCTTCCATCACGGCTACGTTTTTCGGGACTTTCGCCCCGTGGACTTTTCCTGGGGGAAGCACTCTTTTGAGGGGAAATACTCCTTTTAGGAGAAGGACTCCTTCGAGGACTAGGACTGCGTTTTGCAGGGGAGCGACTGTAGAGAACAACAAAAAAGGTTAAATAACATTAATTTTGATGGTGAAAAATAACAGCTGAGAAACCTAAATTTCAATGAACGACAGACCTGTCCACAGATATGCTCCGGCTTCTACTACGACGCTCATCATCATAGCGGCCCCTACCACGACCCTTGTAATCAGGACTGGCACTACGGCTCTTGCTCCGGCGACGATAGTCTCTGTCTCTCCCACCACGGTACCTGTCACGTTCATACCTGTCATAACTTCTGCTGCGACTTCTCCTCCTGTGATCCCTGTCTCTGTAGTCATCACGGGATGATCTTCAAAGAAATGGATTTAGTCAATACAAACTTCTAACAAAGGAATTGAAAAATGAATGGCCAAACACCACTGGATATGAGGAAAACATTTTGAAATGTATAAGCAAATTTCATAGTTAACACACATAAGCTCCTCAACCTCTAAGCTTATTACAGTCCAAGGGAGCATAAAAACAAATGAGATTGAAACGGGACCTTCAAACTTGTATCAATATATGAAAAACAAAAAATAATTTAAATGGCAATTTGAAAGCACTCAATACAAATTAGAAGCCACCAAAACCGCAATGTCCCCAACACTCTAGACGCAACAAGGAAACTAAAAAGCAACACACACCTTCTCTTGGTGGGACTGCGGCTCCTTGACCCTCCCTTTGATCTCGGGGATGTTTCAATAATTCTTCCTTTGTGACTGCAAATTGAAAAAACTAAACTTAGCTAAGGACAAAATGCATGAGAATAAAAGGTCATGCTAGCAGAAATGTAGCTGTCCGCATGCAACTAGATAACAAGAACAAGAAAACTATTGTATTGAATCAAAATCCCTTCATAAAGGTCATTTTCATCTCGTAATCAAATACAAACAAGAGGATAGAGAAATCAAAGTAACTGTCAAAATATGAAATGGGTATATGAATAACGGAAGTAACAACAGAACTTACATCCTCTCAGCATTAGGGCCATATTTTGCAAACTGGACGGTTATTTCACGACCATCAACCATTCTTCCTGAAAAATTATTTAATTTTCAAAATTAATAGAAAATATTAAAACAAACACAAATTAACAAGAAACGCGATGAAATGAAGAAGCATACCGTCGAGCCTATCAACGGCCTTTGAAGCCTCATCAGCATACTTGTAACGCACAAAAGCAAAACCCCTTGACTCACCAGTCCTTCAAAAAAACAGAAAATTTCAATTAATTTATAAATAAATAAATGAAAAACAAATAAATCAGTGAAAAAAGGGATGATATTGAAAGAAAAAAAAAAGTGACTACCTTCGATCTTTGGGGATAAAGATGTCGACGACCTTCCCATACTTGTCGAAAAGCGGGAATAAATCGTCGGCGGTTGTACCTTACCAATACGAAACACGGTGTTAGGTTAAAGGTTAGGGTACGAATTGAATTGAAAAACGAAAATCAAAGAGGGAGAGAGAGAGTGCTTACGGAAAGTGATGTTGAGAACGAGGAGTGAGTAAGTATCGGAGATGTCTGGAGGGCCTGATCTTCCGAAGTGAGACATGATTGGTTGCGAATGGAGAGCAAAGAGAGTGAATGACGAGGACGAGAGTGAAGATAATAAAGGGAAATAGGTTGCGATTGCGAATAGGGATTAGGGTTTTATGTGTGTGTGTGGCCGTAGAACCTTCTTGAACTCTCTCTCTCACAAAAAAAATCTCAATTCTTTTTTTTTTTGACAAAAATAAATAAATATATAAATAAAATTTAGGATTTAATTTTTTTTATGAGCTAGGATTTAATTTATATATGCATAAGTGTTTTACACTATTTACTAATTATAAGTTGATACATCATTAAAAAAATTACTCAATTGATAACCACCAATTAGTCAATTGATAACTGTTCACAACCGAATATTTTAGGTTCAGTCGACCGATCAACTCAGCCCAATAAGAGGCTCAATACTCACAAAGGCCCAGAGAACGCCTATATAAGGGGTCTTGCCCACACTATCCAGATATGCCTAAATCCCTACAATAATACTAGAAGGAACCCTAACTTGGACGTCGGAGTGGCTTTGCAGGTACTCCCCCCGGCGGTACTTCACCTCTGATCGGCAGGGTCCTCTCCATCAACGCTCAACCGATGTATCTCTCATAGTTCCAGACCGGAACAATAACCAACCATCTCATGAAGTGTGATTGGTTGTAGTTTTAAAAGCTTATACATTGTATTGTATGTGTATATAAATCAAACTCTAAAGTCAAAATAAAATCTCAATTCACTAAAAAATGCACTTGCGTGTTAGCAGAGATAAAGTCAATAATGCACCCAAAAAAGAGATAAAGTCAAATATTTTTGATAACGTGTCATTTTGTGATTGTCTGATGTTGTACAAAATCTCTTAGTCAATGGTGTATGTAAGTTAAATCATTTACTAAAACACATGCATACATTACCAAAAGAGTTTAATCAATGTGCATTGTGAAAAAAATTACACAGTTGACCAATCAAAAATCATAATGTGGGTAACTTTTGTGATTTTTGATTGGTTAATTGCGGAGTCATTTTTTATAACGTTTTGTTTCGTGATTTGATGACATTGTAAAAAAAATTGATACACTGTCGGTCTATATAAATTAAATTCAATTTGTTGCGTTATGGTTTAAATGTATTATATAATTTAATTTTTTATTTTTATAATGTCCGTAACTTAAATGTTACTATCTCTCACTTAAAAGACCTTATTTAAAAGTTTGCTTTAGACCCATGAATCTGTTGAGCCTAGGGATGGCAAAAAAATCCGTACCTGCAGATATCCACAGATAATATCCGCGATGGGCACAAGGCGGATAGCTTAACGGATACCCGTGGATAAAAATAAACGGATATTTCAACTATCCGTTAGTTAATGGATGCGGAGGCGGATATAATGGTATCCATACCCGTGGATATCCGTACCCATTATTAATAGGCTTAAAAGTCATTTTGGCCCCTGCAAAATACACATTAATCCATTTTGGCCCATGCAAAATAAAAAACTTTAAAGAAACCCCTGTAAATTAGTTAGTTGTTCAGTTAAGCCCTCACTGTTAGTGCAAAACTAACGCTGTTAGTCTTTGCCTGCGTGGAAGGGACACTTCATCATCTTCCTCCCTCGCCATTGATAACCCTATTTTATATAGGTTATTTATGCTCCTAATACTTAAGTCAAGCTTACTTCTCAAGTAATTCTAGTGCTTAAATATGTGAATATATGAATATTAGAATAAATATAGGTTATGAGTCAATTCCTTAAACCTGGGGCATCATCAAATGCCTTTGTGAATATGTTTGATGTTTTTGCTTTAGCACTGCAGCGGTATGCTATCAAGGAGACGCTACAGCGTTATATGACGGTTGACCATTGAGATATTTGCGTGGCCACTTGAGGACATGATGAGTCACCACCATTATCTCTTCCTCTCAGCTGGATATTTTGACTTTCAAGTGAATGCTAAATTACACTTGGCGCCTCCTAAATGGAACCCATGTGATAGTTGGTGCATTCCATCATTAGTACTTTTTGTAAAGTGCTTTAAAGATAATATCTAAGTTTTATGATCATGTGATATTATTATTCTATTAAGACTTAGTTAATAATTAGTTTTAATTAAGATTGCTTCATTAGTAAGTAACATACGTAGACAACAAGTAGTTGTAACTTGGAAGAAGAACATCTCATGATATAGTAGCTTCTCTCCATTGATATACAACCTTTAAGCTTTTATTTTTAGCTTAGTTTTTTAGTCTTCATTCAAAGTTTTGCTCACGCCTCAACTTCATCTCTTGTATGCTACTTGGGATCATTGGAGTGTATCTTTTGCAACCACTCTTCTCTTGTCTTCATACGGTAATACATACTCTTTAGTTGTATTATGTTGATGGAACTTGTGATGAGCTAACTTTGTTGTAGTTGGATTGTTCTTAGTATGTAATGAACCTTGAGTAACTTTTGTATAATATTATGATGTTTGTGTTTTATTCCTTGTGTCATAATACTTTCAATCTTGGTTTGGGAATGATCAACTAAAACAAGGTAGCTTTGTGGGTACAGACATGGTTCACAAAGCGAGCTCAAGGAATGATATGAATGAAAACCCTTTAAAGACATTTAAAGGAAGCACTACTTAACTCTAGACATAGGGGAGTAGTAGTTCATAAGGCAAATGTTGTAAGAGCTTAATATACAGGGGTAAAACTTATTTAGAGCCTAGACATAGGAGTCTTGTAACATAGCCCTGACGATAGTGACTGAAAGGCACGCCACCAAGGCGCTACAGCGTCTACGGATTCTGAAGCGCTACAGCGCTTAACGCTACAGCGACTAATATTATCTGAACATTGCTCTTGGGAATTTACATAACTATTGAGCTATCCAACTCACCTTTAATTACTCCAACTTAATACTGTTTTATCACAACTTATAATGTTTACAACTCTTTACCTTTACTTGTTACTTAATTCTTTTCACTAAGCTTCTAATCACTTAAACTTCTTAGATTAATTCCAATCCCTGTGGGAACGAACTTTACATATCATTATATTACTTGTTGCGATTGTGTATACTTGCACATCACCTTTTCGCACAACAAGTTTTTGCCGTCGTTGCCGGGGATTGCATTTAATTTTCATTGTTTAAGTTTTTAGTAAACTTAGTGCCTATTTTACACTGGTGTGTTGTTTCTTGTTGCTGCAGCAGTAAGCGCTACAGCGTATGCCCAGGTCTCAACCACCAGAATTTGAACCATACTCAGAACCAGAGAGAATGTTCAGGAAACTAAGACATCTTCACAGGCTCAGACCCACCATGTCAGAACATAGTCATAGGACCAATTCTGGTAGAGCTACCACTCTACATGGCAGATCTAGTTCTGCTAGAGGAGGAACTGAACCAGGTGGAAGGGGTAGAGGTAGACATCAGCAGCCACCCACTCCAACCTTACATGACCAAGAGGACTGGTACAGACATCAATTTATAAATGAAGGACCTGCTCAAATGGTAAATGACAGGGATAGACCCATGAGGGACTATGCTGTGTTTGATCCACAAACCATGGAGATAAGCATAGCAAGACCTACTCTCAATACAGCCCAGTTTGAATTCAAACCTATGATGTTCCAAATGTTGCAAACAGTGGGACAGTTTGGTGGTGCTCCTCAAGAGGACCCATATTTACATTTGAAGCAATTCTTGGAAGTCTGCAGTAACTTCATCATTCCAGGGGTAAGTGATGATGCATTTAGATTAAAACTTTTTCCTTATTCCTTGAAGGATAGAGCAAAGGCCTGGTTAACTTCTCTAGAGCCTAACTCTATCCATACTTGGAATGAAATGGCTGAGAAATTCTTAGCAAAATATTTTCCTCCAAGTAAGAATGCAAGAATGAGGAATGAGGTTACTGCATTCAGACAAAGAGATGATGAAACACTGTTTGAAGCATGGGAGAGATGGAAGGAGCTGTTAAGAAAGTGCCCTCATCATGGTATACCTGTGATTATCCAAATGGAAACCTTCTACAATGGACTTGATCCAACAACCAGACAAATGTTAGATGTTTCTTCAGGGGGTGTGTTGTTGAAAACCTCCTATAATGAGGCATGTGAGCTGATTGATGATATTGCCACAAATAGCTATCAATGGCCTACAGAAAGGTTAGCTCAGCAGAAGAAGGTAACTGGTGTGCATGAAATAAGTGAAGTTTCTGCTCTATCTGCACAGGTTGTCTCTCTCACTAACATGATAAAATTTATGAGTACATCAAACGCTGTAGCGGTTACCACTGCAGCGGTACATGAACCTACAGTAGCTGTTATTGAGCAAGCCTCTCCAGGGTCAGTAAGTTGTGTATATTGTGGAGGAGAGCATTTGTAACGCCCCAAAAATAATTTGGGTGTATAATTAATTAATTAATTAAGTGGCGTTTGGTGGGGTTTGTTAAAACAATAATTGGGTAATTAATTAATTAATTAAGAGGTGGTGTATTAATTAAAGAAGGGAGTAGAGGTTAGTAAATAAAAGAGGGAGTGGTAGGAGTAATTTAAGGTGGTGCAAATAGGGGTAGGCTTAGGGTAAAAAGAAAAATAAAGAAAAGAAGTGAAAGAGAGAGAGATGGGTCGGGTTAGATGAGCAGGGCGTGGGTTTGAGAAGAGGAAGGAAACCGTGAAACAGAGAGAAGAAAGAGAGAAGAGAACCGAAGGGGAGAGAAAGAAAAGAGAAAAAAAAAGAGAATCAGCGAGAAAGGGAGAGGGGAACCGAGAGAGGAAGAGAACGGCGTGAAGAGAGAAGAGGGAAAGGTGCGGCGGCTGGGAGGAGAGGAGGAGCAGAATCGCGAACAGAGAGAGTGAGAGGAGAAGGGCACGCGACAGCCAACAAGGGAAAGAAGAGGAATTGGTTCATCTTGGCTTTAGGAAGCCACAGTTTGTGCAAAGAGGAGGAGGAGGAGCTGCTGCGTTTCTTCTTGTGGCTTGTGCGTGGCTTAGTTCTTCGATTTATCAAGGTTAGGGGGCTCTCCTTCATCTCTAATAACCTATTTGATTAATAATTTAGGGGTTGGTATTATGGGTGATTGTTAAATTGAATCGTTATGTTGCTGAAATTAATTGTGGTGTGAATTTATAATATGTGATGATTATTATGTATGTTGGGGTTTGATGAAATCGGGACGCCTTATATTTTGGAGTTTATGTTGGTATTCGCGTGGCATGACGTGGCCTTAAACCCGAATTGGGAGCGTGACAAGTTTCGGGGTCAAAAATTGATGTGTCGTGTTGTGTATCTTCTGAACACTGTTTCGTGTTTTCGTAAACTGGCACTGTTTGGTCGACTCAAAAAATTTGTGGCTGATTGCGTTAGAAAGTAGACTTAACGCCGGTCGTTTTGGCACTGGTTTCGTTTAAATCGGAGTTGTGTAGCTCAAGTTATAAGTCTCCAAAGTCGGGTCACAAAATTCTGTCCGAATTGGTACCTCTCTGTAGTAATTTGAAAAACTGTACCAGTTGGATACTTATTTTGAAAAATGAAAATCACAGGCTGAAACTACACTCAAAGAGCTTTCCAATGAGTGGTCTTTTGTTGAAATCCGTTATCGTTTACTATTTTAATTAATTCTCCGAAGTAGGCGCACTGCTGCAGGAAAAATCTGCACAGTTGCTGTGTGTTGCTTGCTGTGTTGCTGTTCTGCTGCAGTGTTGCTGGCAGAACAGTGACAAATGTGTTTTTCGTCAAAAGCTCGATTTTCTAACCACTTTTTCCCTAGCCAAATTTTGTATTGACCGAGCAACTTTTTATTGTGAACGTTTTGGCTAGAGCGATTTCATTTTATCCCGTGTCGTTTGTGAGTTGTCCCGGTGATGTCTAGGTGCGTCTAGGTGCGCGTCTAAGCCTGTGACTCAATCCTGCCTTAGTCGGTGTCTAGGATATTATTGCCTAGTTTTGGTGCTGTTTGGTCCTTATGGTGAAGTTTTGGCCCTTGGTGTGTTTTTAGTCTTTACGGTGCGGCGTAGTCCTCATAATATGATTGGTGAGCTGAATAAATATTTGTGAGTTGTTATAATATGATTGGTGAGCTGAATAAGTATTGGTGAGTTAATATAATATTACTGGTGAGCGGAGATATAATTGGAGAGTTAATATGATATTTTGGGTGAGCAGAAGGTTTCGACCTTATTATGAATTATTGGCGAGCAGAAGACTTCGGTCTTGTTAGTGATGTGCCCACAAGGTTTAATTGTTGAGTATGTTAATTATGGGGTGTGTTTACATGTGTTGGTGTGTATGGTGCATGGTCATGGCGTCACATTATCATGTGCATATTTTGGTGAGCAGAGGCTTCGGCCTATTTTGGTGAGCAGAGGCTTCGGCCTATCTTGGTGAGTGCCCTCAAGGCAAGTTTTTGGTGTTGATGGATCCACATGCATACGTCTAGGAGTTGGGTCGCATTGCATACATGTCACATACCCTCGTTGTTGCCTGTGAATGAATAAAGTGACGGTGTGCTATTAGAGCTGTGTGTGTGGGTGTTGTGTCTCAGTGATGTGAAATGATGGTGTGCTATTATTAATGTGAAGTGGTGCTATTCGTTGCCTGATCTATATATTGTTGATCTTATATGTTATTACTTATGAAATGAGACTCACCCTACTGCTTTTATGTTGCTTCTCATGTCGGCAACGTGCAGGTGATAGCGGGTGAAGGTGATCTAGTACCTTCTCTCCAGTGGGTCGAGTCAGCTCTGATACGTAGCACCGGGGTGGGGCGTTTTTAGCTTACTGGTTTATTTTAATTGATGTTGAACTCTATTTTCGGGATGTAATTTGATATGGTGAATTTTGGTGATTATTCCGCCGCGATGTTTTTTTTTATTATTTTATTTTATTTTATATTGACTGTGGTGCTATGTATTACGCACCCCATGACCTTATATATTATTTTCAGAGATATAATACGTTGGTGTTTTAAATGTGGCACCCTCTCGTGGTTGCATTAAAACGGTTTTTGCGAACTCTGATTTTTAAATTAACTAAATAATAGTTATTAGTAAAGGGGGTGTTACAGCATTTGTATGAAGAATGTCCTGGTAATCCTGTCTCTGTGAACTTTGTGGGTTTCAATAAAAACAATAATCCCTATTCAAATACATATAATCCTGGTTGGAAGAACCACCCCAATTTCAGATGGGGAGCCAACAATGCAACAACACCTAATTATAGTGCTCCAGCAAATCCACCAGGATTCCCTGCTCAGAACTACCAAAGACAGAATGCCCCTGTCATAGATAATTCATTAGAAGGATTGATGAAAGGCTTTATGAGTGATTGCAAGACAGCCCTGAAAACTCATGAAGCTTCCATTAAAATTTTAGAAGTACAGATGGGGCAGATGGTTAATGTCCTTTCCCAAAGAATTAGTGGATCATTACCATCCACTACAGAAGCTTCAACTTCAAGTACTACAGGGAAGGAGCATGTAAAAGCTATAACTTTGAGGAGTGGGAGAGATTTGATAGGATCATCAACTGTTTCAGATGATGAGAAAAACAAAAATTCTGAAAAACAAAAAGAACCTGCAACAAGCGCTACAGCGCCTAAACCTACCGCTGCAGCGCCTGTTGTTGAGAAAACACCACCACCACCCAAAATTATCCCAACATACCCAGATCCTCCATATCCTCAAAAACTTCGAAAGGCTCATGAAGACAATCAATTTAACAAATTCCTAGAAGTCCTTAAACAGTTGCACATTAATGTCCCTTTGGTGGAGGCTCTCCAACAAATGCCTAACTAGGGGAGTTTGAAATAGTAGCAATGACTGGGGAGTGCAGCATGTTGATGCAAAACAAGCTCCCACCCAAATCAAAGGATCCTGGCAGCTTTACTATATCATGCTCAATTGGAAATTTTTACTCTGGTCATGCTCTATGTGATTTGGGAGCCAGCATAAATCTTATGCCTAAGTCCATATACACACAGCTAGGAGTGGGAACTGCCAGACCTACCTCACTTACACTGCAGCTAGCTGATAGAACTCTTGCATATCCAGAACGAATCCTAG
This sequence comes from Astragalus membranaceus, assembly GCA_039519185.1. NCBI lineage: Eukaryota > Viridiplantae > Streptophyta > Magnoliopsida > Fabales > Fabaceae > Astragalus > Astragalus membranaceus. Next base: position 148,187,186 of record CM076850.1, on the reverse strand, counting down.
AAGATGCTCTAATAAAGGTAGACAAATTTGTATTTCCTGTTGATTTTGTAATCTTGGACTTTGATGCGGATAAAGAAATACCCATCATACTGGGAAGGCCATTCTTGGCCACTAGAAGAACTTTGATAGATGTGCAGAGAGGAGAATTGATTATGAGGGTCAATGACCAAGAAGTCAAGTTCAACATCCTCAATACTATGAAATTTCCAGGTCTCAATATTGAAGAGTGCTCCTTTGTGTCTGCTATTGACAAGGTAGTTCAGGATCACTTCCAGAAAAGCACAGATCATCTGAGGCAATTACTGGACAACAGTGAAGATACAGGGTCTGATGCAGAAGCTGCAGAAGAGGAGGAGCAGACAGTCAAATAAGTTTGGGCTAAGAAATATGAATCTTTGGAGCAGGAGAATTCAGACATGAGAAAGGATCTCCCCTCCACTGAACAAGCACCAACTCTGGAACTTAAAGAGTTGCCTTCACACCTCATATATGCTTATCTAGGTAACAATAGTACTTTGCCTGTTATAATTGCTTCTGACCTTTCTGAAAAGCAGGAACAGGATCTGATTCAGACGCTGCAGCGGCATAAAAAGGCAATTGGTTGGCAAATGTCAGATATAAAAGGTATCAGCCCAACCATTTGTCTGCACAGAATAGTGTTAGAAGAAGATTCTAAAAATTGCATTGAAGGGCAGAGGAGGTTGAACCCAATTATGAAAGAGGTGGTGAAGAAGGAAATCATCAAGTGGTTGGATGCAGGTATTGTATACCCCATATCTGACAGTGCATGGGTTAGTCCTGTGCAGTGTGTGCCAAAAAAGGGATGGTGCCAAAAAAGGACATCATTTAGTGTTCTTTACGATTATAATACATGTTCAAATTAAATCTGTATGTCATATTTCATAACTCAACACGATAGTTTTATACCTCTTCTACACGGTAGATATTTTTTTTTTAAATAAAGAAATAAAAATATATGATTAAAACTGGTCAAAACATAGTAAAAAACTAATTTTTTGCACTACTAAACAAACAGTTTTTTTAGTGTTCTTTACGATTATAATACATGTTCAAATTAAATCTGTATGTCATATTTCATAACTCAACACGATAGTTTTATACCTCTTCTACACGGTAGATATTATTTTTTAAATAAACAAATAAAAATATATGATTAAAACTGGTCAAAACATAGTAAAAAACTAATTTTTTGCACTACAAAACAAACAGTTTTTTTTATTAATTAAGTTTAGCACCATCCGCTGTACCTAATTTAAAATTACAATACTTGATAAAAGACTAATCCGAAATATTACAACACATTAATTGTGGTTAGGGAAGTTATTTCTGTTGTGACCATCATTTCTACAAATTCCGCATCTTTTGGTGCGTGTACCCCTTTCTCTTTGATCCATCTCTGTACGAATATGGGTAGACTGTGGACGACCCTTTTTATCTCTACGTTTAGTTGGATAATGCTGTAGTTCTAAAGTATTGAAATCAGGCCATGAGGTCTCAGTTGGCAAGGGTGGGAACTCCACAATGCAAGTATTGAGAACATTCTCCATTGTGTACGGTGGATCCACGAATTGCATGTGGTCGTAATTGCATTTTGAGCATGCTGCGATGACATGTGAACAAGGGTCGTGAAGTGCCTGGAATTCCCCACACTCACACGTTTTTGCTCTGAAGTTAACCACGAATGTCAGGGCAGGTCTACCACTTTGTGGTCGTGCAAGTTCTTAAACTCGGAACAATTGTTGGGCACGATCGTGAACTGCGACGTTATGCGTTTTTGAGACTTTTATGTTCCTGGCAATATTTTCCAACAATTTTTCAGAGTACATAGTTCCAGATCTCAACATTGTCTGTGCCTGTGTTCCCCTTTTGACAAAAATCTCGTTCATCTTGAAGTATGTTGCATCTATCAATGAACGAATAGGGAGATTCCGCACCCCCTTAAGGACATTGTTGATGCACTCTGCAAGGTTTGTTGTCATGTCCCCCCAACGGGAACCTCCATCGCACGACTGCAACAATTTTTCTGCGGTTATGTCTTCAACCCAAGCCACCCCCTCAGGACGTACTTCCTGACCAATTTTTTGTTTGTAGTGATTGGCCGATTTTTCCGTCATTGAATATGCTGAAGAAAATACGAAGATGTTGGTAAGTATGGAATGGAAATTTCAAACTAATTAATTAAAAAAAATGTTAAAAATACTCACCCATATTGATGACATGTTTCCTGGCAGGAGTGTTTTTGAAGCGACTCATGAAGTTTTGTGCTGTGTGGCGAACACAAGACGTGTTTCCAATTGGTGTTTAGTCGCGTAACAGCACTTTTGATAGACTCGTGTCTATCTGATATCAAACAAATACCCTCCTGTGGTGTCAAATAGTGTCTTAAACGAGATAGGAAGCAAACCAAGCCTCCGCTGTCTCACCCTCAACCACTGCATATGCAATTGGGAAGGTGTTGTTTCTTCCATCTTGTGCGATTGCCAAAAGAAGACACCCTCTGTACCTACCGTACAACCATGTTCCATCAACAGAGACAACTGGTTTGCAAAATTGAAAATGCAGGGGCCAAAACTCCAAAAATGCGGTGGAATACACCTTTGTCGGCAACTAGTTGTCCATTCTCGTAGAATGGTTTGTACTGCCAGTCGTGAAATGTGTCTGGAATATAGTAAGAGAAAGCATGTAGCCACCTGGTTACTTCATTGTAAGAGTCCTCCCAATTACCGAAGATAAGCTCGATTGCTTTTTGTGTAGCAATCCAAGCCTTTCTGTAGGAACTCTGGTACGTGAACCGCTCCTTGATGTGTGCAATCAACACAGCCACTGATATTGTCGGGTCCTTCCTTACAAGTGGAAGTATATGGGTACACATGAAGGAGGAGGTCAGTTGGCGGTGATCTTGGGAAATAGTCGATGTTGTACATGTGTGTGGGTGAGTCAACTCTGTAATCCCCCAATATCCAGTTTTTGCTCCTAGTCTCACTACACACCTCCACAAACAGGTTTCATGAAGACAACAAACAGTCCAACATGTTGGTTTAGACTCACAGACTTTGTATGCAACTGAATGGTTTAGGTGATATGTTTGGATGAATTGTTGGGCTATTTCTTTTGTGGGAAATTTCATTTTGAGTTTGAGTTCGTTTGGGTCTTCATTGGATAAAAGTTGGTTCCTGTCCATGGAATGGCCAAACTCTACATCATAAGGTTCTGGGTTATCAGCTGTGACGTTTTGAAAGTGTGGGTAGGGGTGTTCAGTGGTTCGGGCAAATCCAAACCAACTCACGATCCAATCCAAACCGATATGTTTGGTTCGGATATTTTTCGTGTTCGGGTCAAAATCGAACAAATCCAAACCAACCCGTAGTTGTTTGGATCGGGCAACGGATTTCAAAAATCAAATCCGCGAACCCGAACCAACCCATATTACGTCATAACAATTTTGTAATTTTAGATGCACACGATTTTATTTGCTTAGAATTTTTACCTTAATAATTTATGATTAAGTTGTAAAATTTTAATACTATGAATGAGAAGACTATTAGTGGATTTGAGTTTGATTTCGTGCGATTTTCAATTTTTTTAACTATTTAAAGTGTTGGAATATCATAAAAAAGTGTTGTTTTTTATATTTTAGAAAATTAATATTTTAGTGAATGATCCGTGAACCCAATCCAAACCAACCCGTCCAATATCGGTTCGGTTTGGTTCGGATTTTGGAGGAAAAAATGTAAAATCCGAACCAACCCAAACCGAATAATTATCATTGGTTCGGGTAACGGATTTGGTCAAATCCGATCCAAACCGACCCACGAACACCCCTAAGTGTGGGACAGGCTCGCGGAATGCAACACCTATGTTGGGGTTAGCTTCAATTGGTTCCTCAACGACGTGACGCGGGAGAATTTCATCTTCATATTCGCTAAAGTCCCCAATGTCTTCATTATGGACACCAACAAACATACTAAACAGTGGGGTATTAGCTTGAGTATGTAGAGGGTGGCTTGTGTTAAGGTCAATGGGTGTGTTTGAGGATGATGGTGCAGAGTGATGGTGAGGTGTTGAAGGACTGTAATGCATGTCAGTTTGGGATGATGAAGGATTGAATTGAGGGTAAATAGGTGGAATAAAGTCAGTGTATGGTATTTCTGTTTCAGTGTTTCTTGAGAAAAAGGTACGTTCAGTTGTGATGAAGATGGAATAGAGTGGGCGTGACTTACCTGGGTGTAGTTAGAAGGAGCCTCAACCAAATCTGCGTATATTTCGGTGTACATATACCAAGCTTTCTATCTTCTTTGAAATGCTCTATCATAAGTTCAACATCATCGTCGGAATTTATTTCGAATCCCCCATAAAAGGTATGGCCAGTACTGAGAGTTGTGGGGTACCGATATATAAGACTAGCAACCATTTTTGAATGGTCAGGAGATTTTTTTTTCAATGGCTTGTTTAACTTGAGCTAGTTTGGATTTAGAGTTGAGTTTGACAGGGGTGTTGTTATGACACCTAAAAAAGATACCTTCAGTATTTGTTTTTTCAACATAACCATTGTAAAAGACCGTGATGAAAACATTCGTTGGAGCCATTGACGAAGTTGGGAGTAGGAGGGTGTGTTTGAGTTTCAGTTGGCAGTAAGAGAAACTATGGCACTTGGGTGTTTGAATGGTCTAGATTTCAACCATGGTTTTGAAGGCCAGGATTGTACCGATACTCTTAAAGGCCAGAATTGCACCGACACTTTTAAAGGCCAGAATTGCACCGACACTTTTAAAGGCCAGGATTGCACCGACACTTTCAATTATTCTGTTTTCTGTAATCATGACTTTTTGGTCAAGGTCTCATCATGGCAGACAAAGACCATCTCTGCTTTTGTTCCCCACCAGATCAATCATCACAAGCAGACAAAATCTGCTTTCATCATTTCGCATCATGACAGATGTCAAGACATCAACAAACAAGTCGTCAATCTAAACAGTCTAAGTCAGAAAACCCTTGGATTCCAAACAGTTCAAGTCATTAGTGCACAGTGCAGGTCACCTAAGTGCACAGTTCAAGTCATTAGTCATAGGATTCTGAATAGTAGTCTGTTACTGTTTATACCGGTTAGTAACCGGTTACTATTCTTTCAATTTCTATATAAGCGTGCTTAGGCTATTGTTAGACACGCTTCATACACTCTTCAAACACACTTCAATTACTTCTCTCTCTAAGTCTAGTAAGAAGTCAGAGCTTGTAAGTCTACTTCTTCCTCTTCTTCAATCTTCAATCCGTAACTCATAGACAGTTCTCTGTCTTTTATGGAAGGCTTTGCCTCCTAATCTAACTGTCTTTTATTTATTTATTTGTTGCATTCCGTATGCTACCTACTTCTCCTCTGTCTCTTTAATATTTTTTATGGAAGGCTTTGCCTCCTAATCTAACTGTCTTTTATGGAAGGCTTTGCCTCCTAATCTAACTGTTCAAAAACTAATTATGTTGGTTACTTATCTGAGTTATGTTTTGCAGTTACTTATAATTTGTTCATAATCATATAAGTGCCAGTTACAGATATTATTTCTGAAGTTGATATTATTCTAAAAAATGTTATACTATAGTGTACTCTTTGACTATAGCTAAACAACCAAATGCGTACAGCAATACAGCTGTCAGGCAATGACAGTTGATCTGCTGTATTTACTCAGTTACACCTCTTGGAGGCCCCACCAATGTGGGTATGGCCATGGGTTCTGAGTAATCCTATAGTCAATAAGTCTACTATTTTATGTTATATATATATCCAGAGGTTTATGGTTCATGACTAATGTCTTCCCTAAAAATCTCTTCCAGGCCAATTTCTTCATTCAGACTTACTTAAAAATGTCTTCCTTACAAAACGAAGAACCTCACATTTCCATGCTTCTCAAGGATGACCCAATGGAAGTTCATCACGCATTCAAGCTTCCCGAACCAGATGCCTCTATATTACTATTGATAGAAAGAGCTGGATTTCGTGACATTGCTTCAATTGGCGAATTCAAAATAAATCCAGCTTTGGTGGCAGCAATGGTCGAACGCTGGAGACCAGAAACACACACTTTTCATCTTCCAGTAGGGGAGTGCACAATAACTCTCCAAGACGTGGCGTTGCAGTTGGGGCTTCCCGTTGACGGAAATGCCGTTACTGGAAGTTGTCAACAAAATTGGGATCGAGTATGCAAACAACTTTTGGGTAAGCCTATCCCAGCAGATGGCATTATAGGCAACCAAATTAAGTTCACTTGGCTACAACGTGAATTTAATAATGTTCCAGAGGGCGCTTCCGACAAAGTGCGAAGACAATATTGTAGGGCGTACCTATTGCAGTTGATCGGGGGATACATACTCCCAGACAAATCATCAAACAGAGTCAACATAAAATACCTACCCCTATTGAAAAATTTCGATGAAATTTCAAGTTACAACTGGGGGTCAGCATGTCTAACGAACTTATACAGAATGCTGTGTAAGACAGCTACATGCTCCTCACGCACAATGGGTGGATGTACTCTTTTGTTACAGTCTTGGGTCTGGTACCGCATGCCATTCCTAGCACCAGGTTGCAACAGTCCTTATCAATGGCCACTAGCAAATAGGTAAAAATTTCACACAACTTATGAATACTAACAATTATATTTCTTCTTTATGTTAACAATTTATTTGTTTTACTAGATGGGTTCGCACGCCACTTAGCCACACTAAGTGTCCATCAAGCCTTGTTTTGTACAGATCAACAATAGACCGCATGACACATGAAGAGTTTGAGTGGTTGCCATACCGGGAATTCAATTTGCCAGAAATAGCATTTCGGCACTACAACATATGGACTACAAACACGGCTATGGTCTGTTTCCATATGGTAAAATGGCACCATGCGGATAGAGTGACCTTGCAATTTGGCCTCGTCCAAGACATACCATCAGCACCAAAAGATATGAGCCACATGCACAACATCACCATGCAGGGACAGCCTGATGTCAATTGGCCTGTATATCACAGACAGTTAATTGATTTATGGAATGATAGACAAAATACATGTGTTGTGGGTCGACCGTGCTTTGTTAAACCGACGCAGTCAGATAAATACATGCGCTGGTTTCTAAAAAAATCAAGGCCATACATTTCAGCAGACTAACATCTAAGGGATCCACGTGGTCTTGCAAATGTTGGTGATGTGGATGAAGAAGATGAACAAGACGTGCCAGCTCCCCCAACTACTCAAACCGAACGTCGAGAACGTAACCGTAATCGACATCGACGTGCACCACCAACTCAATAGAGGACCCAAGAAGATGTGCCTCACCGCCACTCTATCTCCCACACACCAACATTCCAAGAAGATGTGCCTCACCGCCACTCTATCTCCCACACACCAACGTTCCAAGAACATACTCCTTTTCAAGATACATATCGACATTCTACGACCGAAAGGGACTCCGATATGTTCTATGAGTGCTTTGGGGTCCAACCCAGCTCTACGCAATCTATGGCGTTGCTACGTCAAATTGAAGAGCAGGTCGGCGGTGGTAGTTCTTCATCAGTTCCCCAAATATTTTCCAAAGCCACCGCCCCCTGCCCCTACTGAGGAAAAACAACAACCACTACATCGGCATCAACGTCCACGGCGTGTCCCCAAACCTCGACAGTGTGGAACTGGGTCTCATCTTCTTCGTTAATTTTTTTTCTGTAATGTCTTTTTAAATTATCAGTGTGGAACTGTCTTTAGTTTAATTTATCAATTATTGTAATTTTAAATTAACTAAGTTATTAATTTTAAGGTTTTAATCTTATGTGACATTTATTACATTTGGATCAATAATTTACTCTTTTGTCTTTAATAGTGCTTTGTGCTGATTGCACATTGTAAAGTGTGCATTGTGCAGAGTGCATAGTGCACTATTACAGTGTGCATTGTGCATAGTGCACTGTTAAAGTGTGCATTGTGCAGAGTGCAGATGTCTTAATTTCTTTAATGGTCTAGATTTTGCCGACACTATTTAACGGTCTAAATTTTGCCGACACTATTTAACGGCCTAGATTTTTCGTAAATATTAACGTAATTAAATTATAAATAGGTACAATAATTTTTATAAATTTATTTATAGTTTATTTAGGTATTTATATTTTAATATATAATAAAAGAAAAAAAATAAAAAAACACAGTTCAGAAGTCACCCTGGGGGGCGACTTCTGAACTGATTTTAAAAAAATTTTTGCAAAAGTCGCAATGTGTATTATTTAGGTATATAATTTTTTTTACCCCAAAATCATTTTTTTTGCCTATTAATTATGTGGTTTAGCGGAGTACCAGAACCTCAAGAAGCTGAAGCAATGGGAATATTGCAAGCATTGAAGTGGTTGAAGGGCTTAGGCTGGGAAGCAGTCACTATTGAGATGTATCGTCTCTCAGTAGTTAATGCGTCAACTAAAACAATGCCCGAAACACAAACTTTAGTGTCTTAATTTCTCACTGTAATGATTTACTTTCACAATGTTTAAGCTATATGACTAGCTATATTAGGAGGCAAGCGAATTTTGTTGTTCATTGTCTTGCACGGGCATCAAGGACACTATGCTAGCTCCCATGTTCATTATTTTTGTCCAACCTGTGATGACAACATTATTGCTATTGAAATGAGTTAAGTTTGTTTGTGTGAAAAAAAGTATCCTCTTTAATATTTTTCTCATTTTAGATACTAAACACTTCAACCAATACGGTTGCTTTAGTGGATTGGAGAGAGATTAAGTGCATTTAAGGCGAGATAGACACCATGTCTTTACCTATTTTGTGTCTATGTCTTTCATCTTATTTTCTCTATCATCTTTGTCCCTCCTATGCCTAAAGCCTAAAGGTACTAAAGGATAAATGCACTAAATCCAACTTCTTTGAGCTAAAATAATGTTGTCAACTTGGGACACGTGAAGTCGACTTAATGATCACAAGTTCAATTCTTACGATGAGAACTCAATGTAAGGTGAGGTGAGATTTGCTTTGCTTAAAACACTGGTCCATATATAAAAGAGAAATGCTATTTTGACCAATAAAGTGGACCAATTAGTGGACCAATATACGGTAACGTGTACATACTCGTATCTTACAAACATATTTTATTATATTTATATTTTATGGTAGCGAGAGCAGCATTTGGAAGAAGTGCAGCACAAAGTTCAAAAGAAAAAAATCATCAATGTCAGTTTCAAAGCTCACACCGTACGGAATCGGAACCGCACTGTTCCGCATCCCTCGAACACGAACTCTAACCGTAACTACTCCTTCTCCATTTCTCTTCAAACCAATTCCACTACCCTTCCTGCCACTTCACCGCCGCGCTTCCTCTTCCTCTGCCGCCGCCGAGCGGCCGAAGAAGAAACCGTATCCGCCGTCGACCAAAACCACCATCCCTGGCCCGAATGGATATCCTTCGTTGACCGCTTGATTAGCAAAGGCTATATCTCTAAACCTTCTTCTTCTTTCGGTGATGGTGTTTACGCCAACATTAACCTCTTGAAGGATGCTTGTCTCAGCTTCGCTCGTGATCCCTACGACCTTGATAAGTTCATTTTCTTCTCTTTTGTTTCATTTGATTTTAATTTCAATTACCGGATTCTATATCCATTTCGAATTAATTGACCACCGCGCCCGCGAATTCATCAGAAGTTTAGGTTATTTGCATTGTTTGCTGAAAGGAAATGACCATTATTACACGCTAAGGATTAGCATTGATTTAACTCGTTTTGCTTGTTGTTCTGTGTGTTGTTTCATCAAACTTTCTATTGATAAAAATGGAACTCAAGTTTCATTGATGAATGAATAGTTTCTTCTATACAAGAAGCTGTGCAAGGAGTTACACTATTGTGCATATACAAAAACAGGAAACTGTCATTGTCACTAACTACTAACTAATTATACAATAAGGTCTACATTAGATACTCTGTCTGCTATGTCTCGGAAGATATTCAAGCAGTTGTGGAGGGAGGATGTCCTAATCTTCTCTGTAAAGCCGTTAATTCAGCTAAAAGGCTGAGAGCTCATCTGCGATTAGATGAAGGGGATGTACGTTTGTTGTTGTTTTTTTAGAAGTATTTATGTTTCACAGTTATTGGTTGCACTTGCTCGTAATATTCAACAAGATAAATGCTAGCAAGGCACTTGCTGAGATGCAAAACACTCTTTACTATTGGGTGAATACTGAAATCCCTTGCTGACTCTACTTGTGTTGCAAATCTGTTGAGGTTCGCGTGTGTGTCTGCTGAGTTTTCAATACACAATGTGGCCCACTTTTTTCCTCTAAACTCTATTTTTTTCTTGCATTTTGTCTCCTAATAATCATTCATCATATTCTGGTGTACTGCTTTCTGATGTCAAATCATATTCATGTTTAGAAATTCTATTAATTAATCATTAAACTTATCTTGAAATTTCTGCAGATTCATTTAACTTATTAGTTAGAAGGTTTAAGGATAAGAAAAGAAGAGAAGTTAGGCATTTTGATGTGTCTTAGGCTTGATTTTCAAGAGTTCTATGTGTTGAAGTTGTGATAATCTTAATTAGATTACTGTCCATGATTTTGTTTGCATAACTTCATTGTTTATTTGCCTTTAATGTGTAGTTTTCTCCTCTCCCCTTCAAATACGAAATACCCCTATGTAGCAAGACAATGAAATAAATAAATTCATGGGTGGATGAATCGATTCAGTACGGGCTTTCAGGGGAACAAATATTTATTGCAATAAAGGTTTGTCCTTCACCCGACTTCTCAGAAACGTGAGGTTGGAGGTATTTCTTCCCTTTGCCTTATTCTTTAGTGATCACTGATGAGGATTTAGAGCTTTAGGGGGCTGCTGATTTCACTTAAAACTTGTGTGATTATTTGTATAATGGTTAGATAATTACATCATTGATTTCCCAGTAAGAAATTATGTTTGTGTTGAAATTTTATATCACTTTGGGGGTTTGAAACTGAGACTGTTTATTCATATATTCATCTATTCAGTCCCTAGTAATTGATTCCTTCTTCAAGTGATTTCCTGCTCGCAAGGTAACTTCTCCGAATTAGATACATTTTTTGCGCCGCGTTTGCACCGCGTTACCTCCGAATCTTTGCCGAGCACTTTTGTTGCCGCTGCCAGGAGGCACACAAGTTGCTTTAGTGCGTAATCGACTGTTAGGTATTATTATTTGCTGTTCTTTTATATGATGTTGCCTTTGATAGGGGGTCAGACCACTTCACCTATTGCTATGGTGATAGTGGCTTTGATTTTTCAGATGCTTCTTAAATATTAACATACACAGGTTCAAGATTATTGTTAAATATAGGTGATAAGTGTATTATTAACATACACAGGTTTAAGTTGAGGTCTAAATTTTGTGTGTTATTGTTATTATGGTGCTCTGGAATGAAGATTGATGAGAGACTCTACAATCTTAAGAAAAACGTTTCTGCTTAAGACTCTAAGCATCAGAAGACACTTGCTGAGGTTAGTCTCTAAACTATTTTGTTTGTTTTATATTGAAATTTGCAAGAACTTTCTATATTCGGAAAAAGGATTAGTTGCAATAGTAAAGTAATTGACCTATAGTTGTAATATTAGTTGCAAAATTTTCTACTTATAGATTTCCTGGCCCTTTCTTAGTGTAATTTATTCAATGTTCATATGGCTAAATTTATCACTAACTTTAGGTGGAGAAGTTGCAGCTTGGTGAAGAATTTGGGAGGATTTTATTGTATGCTTTATTGTTTTATGGGCTGGAAATTGTGGTACTGATGTAGTTGTCGTAGGAATTAATTGAGTACATTTTTCCTATATCCATGTTGGTGCTTTGGCCGGAACTCATGCTGTTTTTGGTAGTACCATAGTCTGTTAGTGCTCAGCTTGATTATCAATTGATGTTTTGTCGTATGCAAATTTTATGCACATTTACTATTTGTTCTGGCTTTGATTACGTATTGATGGTTCATTTGAGTTGTGTAGTGTTTGCATGGCTCATTTGAGTTGGTATTTTTTTCTTTGCCTAGCTGTTACCTAAGGGTGGAGGATATATGTATATATTGGAAAGATAAATTATGACCCAAACCTGTACCATGATCCACTAACATTTGACATCTGTTTATTTGTGTGCAAGAAGTGCTTTCCTCAGTTAGTATATGTCCAATTCAATTGATGATATATGATACATCTTTCTGAATGCAGGGTATTGTCAACACAGAATAGAAGTAATCTGGATCTAGTTGAAGTTCCATTTGCTAAAAGTTCAAGAGACCTTCAAGGGCTTACAGAGGATGGTGCTAGTATATTGAAGTGGCAAGTGCTACTGAATTTGTTGGAGAAAAACTCTATCTGCTTTTGTCTATTATTTATGTTTATAACATATAATTAGAAAATACTTAGTATGCTTGTTTTCAAGTTTATCATACTCATTGATATGAGATGTGTTAGTTAAGTTTGTTTATGTAATTTAGTTATTCGGTTAGCATATTAAACTTTTTTAGTAATTTTTGTAACTAAACATCTATCTATCTTTTGATTGGTATTGGTGTAAATGGTGTAAATGCCATAAAGTTGATGTAAATGGTATAAATGCCTCACGGTTGATGTAAATGCCACGAGGTTGATTTTTTTTCTACCCACTTGTAGTCGCATAGTAAATTTCACATGGAAAAAAAATGAAAATAACAAGTTTGCCATTTATAAGTAAAACTTGGGTATTTGTGATGGGTGGTTGGTGATATGATTCAAATTGAGAAATTAGAGTCATTTGGACACTTCATATCATTGTGCTTACATTTATGGGTCCCAACACATTCATTTGGTATCCACTTGTAGTTTCATGGTCTGAGTCATAGGAAAAAAAATTAAAATAACAAGTTGGTTAATTTTAATAAAAACTTGGGTAATTGTGAAGGGCAGTAGGTGATATGGTTCAAACTCAGAAATTAGATGTCATTTGAACACCCCATGTCATTGTGCTTACATTTATGGGTTCCAACCCACTTGAAGTCTCGTGGTCAGTTTCACAAGAAAAATATGGAAATAACAGGTTGGTCAAGTTTAATAAAAACTTGGGTAATTGTGAAGGGTCGTTGGCGATATAGTTCAAAAGTAGATATTAGATGTCATTTGAACACCTCATGTCATTGTGCTTACATTTATTGAGATGCTTACAACCCTGATATATCAGAAACAAGAAGAGGCCATTGGTCTTGTCCCCTTCATTTGAGAATCTAAGAACTCAAACCTAGTGAGCCAAGCAAATACCCAAGTTTTTTTTGCATATTTAGCCAACCTGTGTAAATATAAAAGTCTATCGAAATTCATCAACCTATTATTTTAATATTTTCCCTGTGTAACTGATTATGAGACTTCAAGTGGATACTAAATGAGTGAGTTGGGTCCCATAAATGTAAGCAAATGGACACGGGGTGTTCAAATGACATCTAATTTCTGATTTTTAACCATATCACCAACTGCCCCTCACAATTACCCAACTTTTTATTGAAATTGACCAACACGTCATTTTCATATTTTCCTGGTGAAACTGACCATTAGACTTAAAGTGGGTACTAAACGAGTAGGTTGGGACCCATATATGTAAACACAATGACATGGGGTGCTCAAATGACATCTAGCATCTGATTTTGAATCATATAACCATCTTCCCTTCAATACGAATTACTCTTTGAATCAGAAAAGTCTTAGATCACCAACAAGGACAGATCAATGACATCTCCCCTTCAATACGAATTACCCATGTTTTAATAGGTTGGTCAATTTCAATAAAAACCAGGGTATTTATGAAGGGGCAGTTGGTAATATGGTTCAAACTCGTAAATTAGATGTCTTTTGAACACCCCATGTCACTGTGTTTACATTTATGCGGGTCTCAACCCACTCGTTTATTACCCACTTGTAGTCGCATGGTCAGTTTTAAGGAAAACATGAAAATAACAAGTTTGTCAATTTTAATAAAAATTTGGGTAACTGCGAAGTGCATTTGGTGATCTGTTTCAAACTCAAAAATTAGATGTCATTTGAACACCCCGTGTCATTGTGTTTACATTTATGGGTCCTGACCTACTCTTGTATTACGCGCTTTAGTCGCATGGTCAGTTTCACAAGAAAAACGTGAAAATAACATGGTCAATTTTAATAAAAACCAGGGTAATTATGAAAGGAAGTTGGTTATATGTTTCGAACTCAAAAGTTAGATGTTATTTGAACACCCATTGTCGTTGTACTTACATTTATAAGTCTCAGCCCACTCGTTTAGTATCCACTTGAAGTCACGTGATCAGTTTCACAAGGAAAAGATGAAAATAACAGGTTGGTCAATTTTAATAAAAACTTGGGTAATTGTGAATGGCAGTTGGCAATATGAATCAAAATCAAATATTAGATTTCATTTGAACAACCTATGTCATTCTGCTTACATTTATGGGTCTCAATCCACTCATTTAGTACCCACTTCTAGTCTCATGGTCAATTTCACAAGGTAAAAGATGAAAATAACACATTGGCCATTTATAAGAAAAACTTGGGTATTTGTGTAGGGGAGTTGGTGATATGATTCAAACTAAGAAATTGAATGTCATTTGAACACCTAATGTCCTTGTGCTTACATTTATGGGTCCCAGTCCCCTTGTTTAGTACCCACTCGAAGTCTAATTGTCAGTTTCACAAGAAAAATATGAAAATAACTGGTTGGTCAATTTTAATAAAAACATGGGTAATTGTAAAGGGAAGTTGGTGATATGGTTCAAATTTAAAAATTATGTCATTTGAACACCCCGTGTCATTGTGCTTACAATTATGGGTCCCAACCCACTCCTTTAGTACTCACTTGAAGTCTCATGGTTAGTTTCACAGTGAAAAAATGATAATGACAGCTTGGTCAATTTCAATAAAAACATGGGTAATTGTGAAGGGCAGTTGGTGATATGGTTCAAAATCAGAAATTAGATGTCATTTGAACTCCCTATATCTTTTTACTTACATTTATGGGACCAACCCACTCCTTTAGTACCCAAGTTTTTATCAAATTTTACCAACCTATTATTTTCATGTTTTTCTTGTGAAACTGGCCATTAGACTTCAAGTGGGTACTAAATGAGTGTTTGGGGACCCATAAAAAATCAAAACTACAGCATTCCATGTCCAGTCAGAATGGAACTAAGGAGCATAGACCTCAAGATTGTCTTCTTTTGCACAAGGATAAATTTATGAAAGTAGGACTTTGGATAAACTAGTTAAATCTAGATCAAAGTTTCAAATTTCTAATACACTAAAAAGTGGAAATTGTGAAGTTGTGCTCCTTTGAAAAACCTAATCATCTATCTACAATTACAATAACTGAGTCTGAAATCTCTTGCACAAGAACTGATTCCTCGGTATAAATTTGAAATCTATGGGTTTGAACAAATCATTTCCAGGAAAACTATTATAAAAAACAATCAAATAAATAAAATAAACATCAATTTAGTAACTTCCACTTGGTCTAATTCCTTTATTGGTTTAAGGGTTTTGTAAAGGTCCCAGATTTGACAAATTATAAATCATTCCTCAACCTTTGCATTTGCATCAACTTTGAAGCATTTACATCATCTACATCAACGTTGGACATTTACATCATTACAGAAACCATGAAGCATTTAACTATTTAGTCAAATAAAGATACAAGTGGAACTAAGGAGCATAGACCTCAAGATTGTCTTCTTTTGCACAAGGATAAATTTATGAAAGTAGGACTTTGGATAAACTAGATAAATCTAGATCAAAGTTTCAAATTTCTAATACACTAAAAAGTGGAAATTGTGAAGTTGTGCTCCTTTGAAAAACCTAATCATCTATCTACAATTACAATAACTGAGTCTGAAATCTCTTGCACAAGAACTGATTCCTCGGTATAAATTTGAAATCTATGGGTTTGAACAAATCATTTCCAGGAAAACTATTATAAAAAACAATCAAATAAATAAAATAAACATCAATTTAGTAACTTCCACTTGGTCTAATTCCTTTATTGGTTTAAGGGTTTTGTAAAGGTCCCAGATTTGACAAATTATAAATCATTCCTCAACCTTTGCATTTGCATCAACTTTGAAGCATTTACATCATCTACATCAACGTTGGACATTTACATCATTACAGAAACCATGAAGCATTTAACTATTTAGTCAAATAAAGATACAAGTGAAACTCAACAACTATTACATAAATTTTCTCAAACTTCTCTAATGGATCACATAAGTCCATCTACAAATAGTCCCACATAGGTCCCATATTTCTCAAAATGCTTGTTTCTCTGATTCTAGACCATTGTCTTTTGGAATTGAACCATCCCTAAAATTAAACAAACAAATTAATTAGTACAAGTCACAAACAAAATGTTGAATAAAAAACCAAAGATGCAAATGCACATATACTCATTATTATATAGAAATTAAGAAAGAAAGAAAGACCTGAACAAAGAAAGAAACAATTTTGCAACAACCTCCAATTGGACTACCTCAGCCTTCTTTATTACCTCAAAGCCTCCATCTTCCCTCATGCTAACTCTTTGTACTAAAAAGAAAATTATATTCATCAACTTGGTAATTTAGGAAGTCAATAAGACACATGTAGTTATGATTTGGGCAATATGATGTTAAAATACCTGTAATTGGTTGTGGCATCCCGCACCATCCAGTCACCTGTCAAAGTTAAAACCCAAACAATTAGTATAAGTATCTCACATTGAATTAGAAATAACTAGCAGGTTTTCAAGTCTATTCCATCTGCACCGTACCAGATCAATGATATTTAGTAGATATCAGACCTGAACTTCCCATCCTTCAAAATGTATAGCTCAAACAATACAAATAGAGCAACACCAAAACATAACACCTAGAAGAGGAGAAGAAGCAAAAGGAATAAAATTAAAAAAAAAAACAGCAAAAACACAGTAAGACAACTAAAGAAAAGCAAAAAGCTCCACCAAAATTCCCCTGCAACTGCCATGAGATGGAAACAAGCTGAACCCCCTGAAATTTTTCTATGATAGGTTCAATGAGATCAAGACTAAACACCCCTTGAGCACCTGATTAGTCCTTAGACCCTGACTTTTACAGAGCCAGCCACATTTTAAAAAAGTTTGACACTGAAAGACAAGAGGACACCACCAATTGTCTAACAAAACACCCTCAGCAAGAAAATCCAACACCAAACAGAAACATGATTTATTATAATAACCTCCAAATATTGGACCATGGCAGCACAACAGACCTAAGCTAACATAAAAGAAATCACAATTACCAACTTCAATTATGCAAAAAAAAGTACCTGCATAATGACATAAAATGCAGCCAACCAAAACACCAAAGTATAACATGATCAAAACTTCAACAAAGAAAGCCAAAGTAAAACTCCCTTCAGATATGTAGCCCAGAAGACTAAAACACAGAACCTGCCCTTATTTTTCTTTTCTAATAAACACCATACGACTAAATTTGCCAAGAAAAAGAAAACACTACATTTCATAGGCTGATTAACCAATTCATCACACCTGAAAAATAATCCATCCAATACAAGGAAAATGAAATATTGGGAATGAGATCTTGATCTCAAGAATTAATAACGAGGAAAATGAAAAGAATAACAAACTATACAATGTGTTTCATTCATCATGTCACATTCACAATTCTTTATGAATTTTACAAAAAAAAAACTGAATCAACCAAAACAAGAGAAGATATCACTGTGACTACATGAAACTTACCAAATGAGGCAAGAATGGAATGTACGATGGGAAGTTGGCAAGAACGAAATTTAACATTAGCGAGCTCTTTTCTAACTGGATTGAAGCCATCTTCAAGTACTCTGGTACCTCCGGGCATAAAGGGTGATGACTCAAAGTGTTCTGAAATAACATGCAGTAATTAGGAAAGAAAACAGAGCCAATGAAATATGCAAATACAAATACTAGTACTACTTACACAATACAAGGAAGCAATAACAAGCAAATAATTATTAGCACATAGATTTAATTCAAAGAAAAAACAAGCAATAAACCTATTCAGAAAAGCAAAAATGAAAAACATAGTTATTATCCTTAGTTATCCCTCTAAGAAAACATAAAACATGGTATGAACTTCATCTCATAGAATTTTTGTATTGGTACAAAACCTTAAACTTTGTTAATGTCTTAATAGTCTTGCCTTAAGAAATTGACGTTGCTTAAGAAATTAGGACAACCATACGAAGAATGTGTAAAATAGGGCAACATGCAATTACTCAGTCCAACACAAGTAGAGTCAGCAAGGGATTTCAATATTCACCCAATAGTAAAGAGTGTTTTGCATCTCAGCAAGTGCCTTGCTAGCATTTATCTTGTTGAATATTACTAGCAAGTGCAACCAATAACTGTGAAACATAAATACTTCTAAAAAAACAACAACAAACGTACATCCCCTTCATCTAATCGCAAATGAGCTCTCAGCTTTTAGCCGAATTAACGGCTTTACAGAGAAGATTAGGACATCCTCCCTCCACAACTGCTTGAATATCTTCCGAGACATAGCAGACAGAGTATCAAATGTAGACCTTATTGTATAATTAGTTAGTAGTTAGTGGCAATGACAGTTTCCTGTTTTTGTATATGCACAATTAGTGTAACTCCTTGCACAGCTTCTTGTATAGAAGAAACTATTCATTCATCAATGAAACTTGAGTTCCATTTTTATCAATAGAAAGTTTGATGAAACAACACATAGAACAACAAGCAAAACGAGTTAAATCAATGCTAATCCTTAGCGTGTAATAATGGTCATTTCCTTTCAGCAAACAATGCAAATAACCTAAACTTCTGATGAATTCGCGAGCGCGGTGGTCAATTAATTCGAAATGGATATAGAATCCGGTAATTGAAATTAAAATAATGAAACAAAAGAGAAGAAAATGAACTTATCAAGGTCGTAGGGATCACGAGCGAAGCTGAGACAAGCATCCTTCAAGAGGTTAATGTTGGCGTAAACACCATCACCGGAAGAAGAAGAAGGTTTAGAGATATAGCCTTTGCTAATCAAGCGGTCAACGAAGGATATCCATTCGGGCCAGGGATGGTGGTTTTGGTCGACGGCGGATACAGTTTCTTCTTCGGCGGCTCGGCGGCGGCAGGGGAAGAGGAAGCGCGGCGGTGAAGTGGCAGGAAGGGTAGTGGAATTGGTTTGAAGAGAAATGGAGAAGGAGTAGTTACGGTTAGAGTTCGTGTTCGAGGGATGCGGAACAGTGCGGTTCCGATTCCGTACGGTGCGAGCTTTGAAACTGACATTGATGATTTTTTTCTTTTGAGCTTTGTGCTGCACTTCTTTCAAATGCTGCTCTCGCTACCATAAAATATAAATATAATAAAATATGTTTGTAAGATACGGGTATGTACACGTTATCGTATATTGGTCCACTAATTGGTCCACTTTATTGGTCAAAATAGCATTTCTCTATATAAAAAACTCTTTGTCAAAAAAAACTCTTAAAATATAAAACTAGTCATTAAACATCAATAAATAAAAAACTCTTTCAAAATATAAAAACTAGTTTTTGGTGGTACTAAACTTTTTCAACGCAACAACAACAAAAACTATAACTGAGTTCAACTGTATCCGATCCGATCCCTCCATCGTTTCGTTTATACCTTATTCAAAGCAAAGCAGAGCAAAGGGGGAACAATGAAATGACTATTCTTTCTTTCCAGGCAGACAGACAGACACAGGTCATCCTCAAACACGTGACAGAGAGGAAACTGCAAATGGTGTAGATCAGAGTGAATTCATTGCACTTGTCGAATTAATTCCATTGGAAAATTCAGTTACGAAACGACTTTGTGTTGCCACTGCATTTTCTTCCAATAAATAAATAGTAATCCTCTGTTCTGAATTCTGATCAATTTCCCCCCTTTTCCAATGTCAAACCCTAGAAACGGGTATTTGACTGGTGAGGATGGGGATCCGGAGAGTGCATTGTCCGGGGACTCCAACGAATCCAGGTGGGTTTTCCAGGAGGACGAAGATCCCTCTGAGATTGAGGACTATGATGCTTCTGATTTGCGACACCAATCTATGTTCGATTCTGAAGACGAGGATAATAGCGACCAGAAGCTCATTCGTACTGGCCCACGAATCGACTCCTTCGACGTTGAAGCTCTTGAAGTTCCTGGAGCTCATAGACATGAATATGAGGTGATTTTACCGTATTTTTATGTGGTACTATTGCGTGCTTTGATTTGAGTTTCTTTTTATACTAGTATTAATTAATTTCTGTCTCCACATGGGGAACATTGGAGTGTTAATGAGTTTAGCTTTGATTCTAAGGAATTAGTGATTTAAATTGTTTTTGTGTTATTTGTATTCTTTTACTGCTCATGATATGATTATATAGTCGTGAACTCTGTTTCAGCAGTGGAGGACCTAGGGCTGCAAAATTTTTGGAAGTCATACTTCATTATAAATGTTATAATCATAAAACTTTAATTTCTCTATCTAACTAAATAAATTACATACATTATAATTGTCCTTCATGTGATTCAGTGTTTTGAAATCGTTGAATAATAAGTTCTTTGTTGATATTATTGAATACATCTACTAGACAATCATTCATACATGTATTTCTCATTCGACTACACAACCCAGTTTTCAAAACCTTCACAGTGGAAAAAGCTCTTTCTTAGTTGCGGTGGCAACTAGAAAAATCACTGCTAGGTTCAAAAGAAGGGAATGATTCAGTGGAATCGCCCACAGGGTGCAAGTGCAAGAGTTTAGGGGTCTGTGTGTTGAGAGGGGTCAAAATAAAATTTATATAGGGGGTAAGTGGATTTTTTCCAGGGGTGCAACTGCCTTATCCTCATCTATGAGTGGGTCCGCCACTCGTTGCTAGTGTCTACAAACTCATGTTTTTGTACCTGCTTTCTTCATCCTGTTCTGTTGCAGGATGCCAGCATGGGAAAGAGAATTGTGTTGGCTTTCCAAACTCTTGGTGTGGTCTTTGGTGATGTTGGTACAAGTCCATTATATACCTTCAGTGTTATGTTTAGGAAGGCTCCTATTGATGGAAATGAAGACATTCTCGGGGCATTGTCACTTGTCTTGTACACTTTAATCTTGATTCCCTTGGTGAAGTATGTTCTTGTTGTTCTGTTGGCCAATGATGATGGTGAAGGTATGGTAAATTTCATGTTTTAAAGATAAACCTCTACTGTCATTTTCTATTCTTTCTTTTCCTCTTGCATGTTCTGCCTTCAATTTTGTAGCTTTGAAACCAATGCAGGTGGTACATTTGCATTGTACTCTTTAATTTGTCGGAATGCCAAAGTGAATCTTCTTCCCAATCAGTTGCCATCAGATGCCCGGATATCAGGCTTTAGGCTAAAGGTGCCATCCCCTGAGCTCGAAAGGTCTTTAAAAATCAAGGAAAGGCTGGAGACTTCACTGACTCTGAAGAAGATTCTACTATTATTAGTTCTTGCTGGTACTTCTATGGTGATAGCTAATGGGGTTGTTACACCAGCAATGTCAGGTTACTTACTGCTGTTGTATCATGTATTCTCTAAGTTCTTAGGAATTGCTTTTGTCATAATGTGTTTGTATTGATGTCAATATAATACTTGTAGATTGTAATGACATCTTGCTTCTTGTGTTCATGGGCAACTGTTGTTTTCAATATGCAGTTAGTACCGGTTTACTTCATATTATTTCTTATTCCATAGATTTTTGTTCCTGCAGTACTGTCATCTGTTGGTGGCTTGAAAGTTGGGGTAGATGCAATTAAGCAAGGTATGGTGTTAATCTATTGATAAACTCTCATAATTGTAATAGTTAGTAATAGCTGCATTAGTAATAGCTGCATTTGATATTATCCATGTACACATCTGGAGAGCATATCTTTATTAATTCTCTGGAAAAAATAGTTGTTGCTTTTCCTTTAATAATAATAACTTTTAAGGTCTTTTTTTAGCATGTAAAGTTGTCTGAGTTTTGGTCCTATGATTTGAGCAAATTCAGTCATGTATTGATAGCATTTTCATGCTGTGTATGTTATTCCAACCTAAGCGTGATTATATGGGACACAGTTCTTTGGTGAAGACTGGCAAAAATTGACTAAATATATAAATTTTAATGTCATTTTGTAGTTGGATTAATGTCTTATTCTTTTTCCTTGATTATGCAGATGAGGTGGTGATGATTTCTGTTGCTTGTCTTGTCATTTTGTTCAGTGTACAGAAGTATGGAACAAGTAAAGTGGGGCTTGCTGTAGGACCTGCTTTGCTTATATGGTTTTGTTTTCTTGCGGGAATTGGTATATACAATCTTGTCAAATATGACAGCAGTGTCTTGAGGGCTTTTAATCCTATCCACATCTATTATTTCTTTGCAAGCAATCCAACTAAAGCATGGTATTCTCTTGGGGGCTGTCTTCTGTGTGCAACTGGTAAGCACACATATGCAGGATCATTGATATGGTAGATGCAATAATATATATATATATATATATATATATATATATATATATATATATATCAGCTTTTGCCATGTATATTTGCAGATTTGATTCTATTGATGTGTCAGTTATTCTTTATTTTAAAACCAATGTTCAGGTAGAAATCGCAATGGCTAATATTTAATTTTGCATCACTATATGAGATGTAATGAAATGCCTATTGACTTCTGATAGCGCCCATGTTGTTAGTCAGAAGGGCAAAACCGTCATTTGGAGGGTTTATGAAAGGAGAAACAAGAAGAATAAAGGAGGAGAGTAGTTATTTGTTAATTAATCATTTTATTAGGTAGTTATGGTGTGGCGGTTATATGTAGGTAGTTATTTGGATTTGATTATAAGTACTGTGTGTTTGTTTGTAGAAGTTATGTTTGGAAATTATTTGTAAGTTATGGCCAGAAGTTGTAACTTCTGAGAAGAGCATTGCTCTTGGATAGTTGGGCTGTAATTCCTACTATTATTATCAATCAAATTCGCATTTTCCTTCCTCTTTGTAATTAAGCCAATAATCGATTTTTGCTTGTGTATATCAAGCATACAATCGATTGCTAGCCTGCTTATCTCATGTAAACAATCGATTATCTTCCTGTGAATATACTGGTTTGTATCAAATTGGTCCGACCTGCCGGATGCCACCGAAGAAAATGGAGGCCAAGGTTGCTGTGCTTGAAAGCAAAATTGCAAATTTAGAAGTGTCATTGAAAGAAATGCAGAATCAATCTGCTGATAATCAAGAGAAAATTATTTCTTTGCTCTCTCTGAGTAAAGGAAAGCATGTTGAAGGAAAAAACGATGAGTCTGTTGGTTCGAGTACAAATTCGGAATTGCACGGAGATGCTCTTGATGAATTTCGTTTGTCTGTTAAAAAGGTGAACTTCCGATGTTTACCGGCGACGATCCTGCGGGATGGATTGCAAGGGCTGAAGTGTATTTCCGTCTTCAAAATACTCATCCTGAAATCAAAGTCAATTTGGCACAGTTATGTATCGATGGTGCAACTATTCACTTTTTCAAGAGTTTGTTGGAAGAGAATGAAGAGTCGACATGGGAGAATTTGAAGGATGCCTTTTGGAGCGTTATGGAGGAGTGAGTGATGGGAATGTTTTTGAACAATTATCTGCATCCAACAAGATGGAACGGTCGAGGAATACATTGAGGATTTCGAAGGGTTAGTCTACCAAATTCCTCGTCTTCCTAACGATCAATATGTTGGTTATTTTGTCCATGGGTTAAAGGAGAATATTAGAGGAAAAGTAAGGAGCCTTATCGCTCTAGGGTCTGTGTCACCACCCAGATTAATGAACGTGACCAGAGCCATTGAATGCGAAAATGACGAAGGAAAGAAGGGCTGGGTTGCACGCAAAACTGTCGGGTCACGATACGGGTCGGGTGCGCAAATTGTTTCTGATAACCGCTCTGGTAATAGTAACCGCTTCACGCCTAATGCCAGGAACAATAGCAACGATTGGGTGTTGGTGACAGGAAACCAGGACGCAAGCGCGCACACTCAGGGCGGAACACCTCTGCGTGGTGCACCGTATGCCCCGTCGTCGGAGAAAACAGCGTCCTCGCTGTGTGATAGGAGGGTGCGCAACTTATCTTCGCAAGAAATTGCGGAACGACGTCAAAAAGGGCTTTGTTTCAAATGTGGGGGTCCATTTCATCCTCGACATCAATGTCCAGACCGAAATGTGCGTGTGATGGTAATGGAAGAAGAATTAGCGGAAGGAGGAGAAGTAATGGTGATGAAAGAGGAGATTGAAGAAAGTGGTGAAGAAGAACTTCAACTCAATGTCATGACTTTTAATGGGCTGTGTGACAATTACCAGGATAGACTCAATTCTATAAAATTACAAGGAACAATAGGAGAGGTGCCTATGATGATGTTGGTTGATAGTGGTGCAACTCAGAATTTCATGTCTAGGCGTTTGGCCTTGACGATGGGATTATGTATCACTGACGTTCCTTCTAGGCCAATCAAGTTAGGTGATGGATTCACGGCTAAGACACAGGGTGAATGTCGTGATGTGGTAATTGTGGTTCAAAGAATATCATGGGTAATTAACACTATGCTCTTTGATTTGGATGGTATTGATTTAGTCTTGGGAATGGCTTGGTTAACACAGATAGGAGCTACCTGGATAAATTGGATACAGAAATTCATGCGATTTGATTATCAAGGTGAATGGGTGGAAATTCAGGGTGTGCGTAGTAGAGGATGTGCACCTTTGCAGGAATATGTGGAAGATACTCGTTTGGTTCAATTGCAGTGTGGGATTCAAGAGGCTGTGGTGACAAAGAGCAAGCAAACGGAGATTAATTCTTTGTTGGACAGATTTGAGCATGTTTTCAAAGTGCTACAAGGTATTTTGGCCCGTTTAAAGTGTTGGAATGTGTGGGTGCAGTTGCTTACAGGTTGGAGTTGCCTCCCATATCTCGCATACATCCTGTTTTTCACGTTTTCATTACTGAAAAAGGTTGTTGGCTACGTTGCTGTCCATCCTATTCTGCCTGCAAGTTTAGGGGTTGTTGAAGAAGCTGCGTGGGAACCGGATGCTGTGTTATCTCACCGGACGGTGAACCGTGGTGGTGAATCTGTCCCCTTATCCATTGGCGTCACAAACCGATTGAGGAAGCAGTTTGGGCAGACACAGATAACATTGCAACGCAATTTCCAAATCTCAACCTTGAGGACAGGGTTGTTTCTCATGGGGAGGGCAGTGATAGCGCCCATGCTGTTAGTCAGAAGGGCAAAACCATCATTTGGAGGGTTTATAAAAGGAGAAACAAGAAGAATAAATGAGGAGAGTAGTTATTTGTTAATTAATCATTTTATTAGGTAGTTATGGTGTGGCGGTTATTATATGTAGGTAGTTATTTGGATTTGATTATAAATACTATGTGTTTGTTTGTAGAAGTTATGTTTGGAAATTATTTGTAAGTTATGGCCAGAAGTTGTAACTTTTGAGAAGAGCATTGCTCTTGGATAGTTGGGTTGTAAATCCTACTATTATTATCAATCAAATTCGCATTTTCCTTCCTCTTTGAAATTAAGCCAATAATCGATTTTCCCTTGTGTATATCAAGCATACAATCTGTTGAGATGTGGTGTAAATAGTAGATTTATTTATATGTGTATTCGGCCCAGGCCCGTTAGGTTTTCATATAGTATAGTCTATTTAAACACATTAGTGCTTGTACTCTTAACACACAACAACATATACAGTTAATAAGACGGAACTACAGCTACTCTGTAGTCGCAGACGTAGGCAAACATTGGCCGAACTGCGTGACCAATATCGTCTCTCTATTCTTCGTCTCTATTTAACATGGTATCAAAAGCTTATGATCACTGGGCCTGAAAACCTAGCCGTCGCGCCGTCACGCTATTGAACCCTAGCTGTCCCGTTGACTGTTCATCCTCAACGGCCCTAGGTGCTACGAAAGTCATACGGTCCCTTTCAGCCGTACGACGTCGCTGTTCATCCCGTACGGAAATCACTATTCATCCGTACGGAAATCACTATTCATCCATACGGAAATCACTATTCATCCGTACGGCGTCGCTGTTTGTCCGCACAGAGTTGCTGTTCGTCCGTACGGCGTGCTGTTCATTCGTACCACGCCTTTCTACTGCTCCTCTCTGATTGTGGTTAGCCTTCCTATTATTGTCAAAAATGAGTTCAACTTCAGAAAATGACAAAAACAAATCTGAATCGACAGGTAAGAGTCTCGTCTCTTATGCTTTCTCCGGCAATCCCTTTATAACAACGGAGAAACTCAACGGTGATAATTATTTGAATTGGTCTGCCTCTGTCAAAATGTGGTTTATGGGACAAAGGCTTTTAGATCACCTCACTAAGAATTCTACAGAGATTGGTAACGATTTGCGTGAAGATTGGAAACAAGCAGATTGTCAATTGGTCTCTCTTTTGTGGCAATCCATTGAACCCTCGTTGTTGGTCCATTATCGTTCATACACCACTTGTTATGATATTTGGCAGAAGGCTAAGAATGTTTATTCTAATGATATCCAGCGTCTCTATGGTGTTATTTATAATTTAGCCACCCTTCAGATGACAGAAGATAACATCATGACATATGCTAATAAAGCTCAGTCAGCAGCAAATGAGTTCAAACTCCTTGTGACCGACAATGACCCGAAGAAGATGCTTGAAAAATTAGATAATGTGTGTATGATCTATGTTCTTCATGGTCTCCATCAAAAGTATGAGTCAGTACGGAGCAACATTCTTTCTGCATCAGACATTCCCTCAACAGAGGATCTTATCAGGCGTCTCATACGTCTTCCTGGATTGGAAGGAACTGGAGGGAATGGATCTCAGACTAACATAGAATCTTCTGCTCTTGTTTCTAATTTTGCAGGTCGTGGGGGACGCGGTCGTGGTCGTGGGGGTGGTCGAGGAGGTCGTGTCGGAGGACGTCCTCAGTGCACTTATTGTAAGAAACTTGGTCATACTGAAGACAAGTGTTATTCCCTTCATGGCTTTCCAGAGAAACCAGTAAATGTGACTCAGGTTAATGATTCTGAACAGAGAAGCACTAAACAAAATGTTCTTTCTGATGAGGAGTATAAGGCATTCCTGCAGTATAAGACTTCCCAGGCTTCATCATCAGCAACAGTTGCTCATTCTGGTAATTCTACAGTCTGTTTCTCTCAATCATCACCTGTTGACTCCTGGATTATGGACACTGGAGCTTCCGATTGCGTGGCTGGTAATCCATCTCTTTTATCCAAAATATCCCAACCTAACACCCCACATTATATTACCGTCGCCGACGGATCAAAAGTTATAGCTAGCGGCATTGGTAAAGCCACTCCTCTTCCATCCTTACCCCTTGACAATGTTCTACTTGTTCCCAATTGCCCATTTAATTTAATTTCAGTTAGTCGTCTGACTCGAAGCCTAAAATGTTCTGTAACTTTTGATGATGATTATTTTGTTATACAGGACCGGAGTACGAAGCGGACGATTGGTACAGGATATGAGTCACATGGACTTTACTACCTCCAGCCCATCCATCCTTCATCTACAATTGCCTCCACTTCTACTACAGAGTCCCCCAGTCTTCTTCATCGTCGGTTAGGTCATCCAAGTCTCAAGAAGTTCAAAGTTATGGTTCCTCATTTGTCTCATTTGTCTCAACAGCACGCACCTTACTTATTCATGCTAATGTTCCTTTGAAGTTTTGGGGGGATGCTGTCCTCACTGCAGGGCACTTGATTAATAGAATGCCATCCTCTGCTATCCAGAATAGAGTTCCTCATTCCATATTGTTTCCCGATGAGCCCTTGTTCCGTATCTCTCCTCGAGTCTTCGGATCCACTTGTTTTATTCATGATCTTACTCCGGGACTTGATAAATTGTCTGCGCGTGCAGTTAAGTGTGTCTTCCTTGGCTATTCAAGAGTTCAAAAAGGATATCGATGCTACTGTCCCTCCACACATCGCTTCTACATGTCTGCTGATGTCACCTTCTTTGAGGATGCTCCCTTCTTTGCATCTCCCATTGAGTCTGAGTCTGTCTCTCAAGTATTACCTATTCCTAATATTGTCCCGGTAGTTCCTCTCCCACCCATCATTGACCAGATAGATCACCCCTCTCCTACGGAAATTCCTAGTCCTTCTAGTCCCGCCCCCTTGCAAACTTATCAACGCCGTGCTCGTCTCCCTCCTGTCGACCCACCTCCTACCGAAGATCCTAGTGACTCATCTCCTGCCCCGGTTCCCTCCTCTACTCCGGATCCGCCTCCCGAGTCAGAAGACCCTCCTATTGCAGTGCGTAAAGGTACACGTTCCACCCGTAACCCTCATCCTATTTATAATTTCCTCAGCTATCACCGCTTATCACCTTCGCATTATACATTTGTCTCTGCTATTTCTTCCATCACTATTCCCAAGTCCACGCAGGAAGCTCTTTCTCATTCAGGTTGGAGACAAGCTATGATTGATGAGATGACAGCTTTAGAATCTAACCAGACATGGACTCTTGTGCCGCCTCCTCCTGGTAAATCTATTGTTGGGTGTCGTTGGGTATATACTATCAAAGTTGGTCCAGACGGGAGTATTGATCGTCTGAAAGCACGCCTCGTTGCTAAGGGCTATACTCAGGTTTTTGGCCTTGATTACAGTGATACTTTCTCACCGGTGGCTAAAATGGCTTCTGTTCGTCTATTCCTTTCTATGGCTGCAATGCGACATTGGCCATTGTATCAACTAGACATCAAGAATGCGTTTCTCCATGGAGATCTAGAAGAAGAAGTTTATCTGGAGCAACCACCTGGTTTTGTTGCTCAGGGGGAGTGTCGTGGGTATGTCTGTCGACTTCACAAAGCCTTGTATGGTCTTAAACAATCCCCTCGAGCATGGTTTGGGAGATTCAGTAGTGTTGTTCAAGAGTATGGCATGATTCGGAGTGAAGCTGACCACTCTGTCTTTTATAAGTTCTCCTCTCACAAATGTATTTATCTGGTTGTCTATGTCGATGATATTGTCATTACAGGTAATGATCATGATGGGATTGCAGGACTTAAACAACATCTAGTCCACCACTTTCAGGTCAAAGATCTTGGAAAGTTACGTTACTTTCTTGGCATTGAGGTAGCTCATTCTAAGGCAGGGATTGCTATTTCCCAGAGAAAGTATGCTTTGGATATTTTAGAAGAAACCAAAATGCTGGATTGCAAGCCAATTGACTCTCCTATGGATCCTAATGTCAAGATCCTACCAGATCAGGGGGAGCCATTTTCAGATCCAGGAAGGTATAGGAGGCTAGTTGGAAAGTTAAATTACTTGACCATGACGAGACCAGATATTTCATATGCTGTTAGTGTGGTGAGTCAATTCCTAAATTCTCCTTGTGACAGTCAT
The DNA here is from genome assembly GCA_039519185.1 of Astragalus membranaceus. Classification (NCBI taxonomy): domain Eukaryota; kingdom Viridiplantae; phylum Streptophyta; class Magnoliopsida; order Fabales; family Fabaceae; genus Astragalus; species Astragalus membranaceus. The sequence continues at coordinate 148,157,740 of CM076850.1, read as the reverse complement.
TGGGATGCCGTTGTTAGAATCCTGAGGTATATCAAGGGAGCTCCTGGAAAAGGTCTTGTTTACACGGATAGAGGTGATTCAAATATTGTCGCTTACACAGATGCTGATTGGGCTGGTTGCCCCTTTGATAGACGGTCCACATCTGGGTATTGTGTTCTTATTGGTGGAAATCTAATTTCATGGAAAAGTAAAAAGCAAAATGTTGTTGCCAGATCCAGTGCTGAGGCTGAATATCGGGCTATGGCTCTTACCACTCAGGAGCTCACGTGGCTGAAACATCTTCTCCAAGAGTTGCGTTTTTGTAAAATAGGCACTATGAGTCTCATCTGTGATAATCAAGCAGCCCTACATATTGCGTCCAATCCAGTCTTTCATGAGCGAACCAAACACATTGAAGTTGATTGTCACTTTGTTCGTGAGAAGATTGTGTCCGGCGACATTGCTACTTCATTTGTTGGTTCTAATGATCAATTGGCAGACATCTTCACAAAAGCTCTTCGAGGACCAAGGATAACTTACATATGTGACAAGCTGGATGCCTACAATCTATACGCTCCAGCTTGAGGGGGAGTGTTGAGATGTGGTGTAAATAGTAGATTTATTTATATGTGTATTCGGCCCAGGCCCGTTAGGTTTTCATATAGTATAGTCTATTTAAACACATTAGTGCTTGTACTCTTAACACACAACAACATATACAGTTAATAAGACGGAACTACAGCTACTCTGTAGTCGCAGACGTAGGCAAACATTGGCCGAACTGCGTGACCAATATCGTCTCTCTATTCTTCGTCTCTATTTAACACAATCGATTGCTAGCCTGCTTATCTCAAGTCAACAATCGATTATCTTCCTGTGAATATACTGGTTTGTATCAACTTCCATCACGATTTTGAGGTTCATTGGAGTGCTGGACCTCAGTCTTTTCTTTCTGTGGTGCACGAAAACAGGTTTCAGGTGTAAGTGCTTAAGTGGTTGGTACTTGGTAGGACTACTGTACTGTTAGTCATCTTAGACTAGGTAAGGTGTTCTTAGGTTCAATGGAGGTTTGGATCCAGTCTTTCCTTTCCCTGGTGCATAAAAAAATATTCTGGCCTAAGTGCTTAACATCAATTGACAGTACTACTGGTCAGATAGACTAGGTAACATGTTTTGCTTGAATGATCAAGGAAGATTTCATTCCATACATTTTTTTGAAGCAAAAAACACCCCAGACTATACAACAAAAAGTTTGAGGACTCAAATTGAGGAAATGTGGGGTTTTATCCCCTGCTTACTATAGTGGCTGCATTTTTCTGCTATAGCAATAGTGGGTTTGGGCATGCCATCTACAATCCCAAAATCCGATGCAAAAGAGCACCCATAGTGATATAGGGCTGGTATGGCATGCCAATGATAATTCTGAATAAAATTGCCCTGCATTTAAGAAATAGTGGTGGCATGTAGCTTGTATACAAATCTGGAGTATTAGTTTGTGGGATGCATAGATTTTCCGTTGATTACGAATGGGGCATGATTTTGGTGAAATTCATAAGCAAATTTTACTGTTATTTGGGTATCATGTTTAATCATTGAGAGAGTTAGCTGAATTCGTAGGATCAACCAATTTCAACGAAAAAGGTAGCTTGGATTCTTGCCAGTGGTATTTCATTGATTGTTCATTTGTAACCATTGTAACTTTGTAAGCTTTTGACGAGGCTTATAGCACACAGATCTTGGAGTGACGCGATCTCCCCCACCCCTCTAAAGATGTGTTTTGGATTGTTTGAAATAGGATGAAATATAATGAAGACAGATGGAATGTATTGCATTCTATTCCCATCCAATACCTCTATTTTCTCCCCTTTCCCTGGGGTATGGAATTGAACCAAAATGTTATTCAATAATCTTGTCACCCTGTCCAATTTTTTAACAATGGAATGAAAATTGTACTCTTTATCATAAAATAACCGGACCATTTCATTCTACTCCACTCCACCCCATTTGCCATCATTATATCCAAACATAACCTAAATTTTGTACACAAAAGAACAAAAAAAGCTTGTTCTATCACATTATACCTCCTGTTATCTTGATGTTGTAAATATGCAATTTGCATTTAACTGTTGCTAACATGTAAAAAACTCTCTTACTATCTATTAACATTGTCACTGAATCATGATGCAGGTTCTGAGGCCATGTTTGCAGATCTTTGCTACTTCTCTGTTCGATCAGTTCAGGTAATGAATTATGTCTATGGCATACCTACACTGCTTCTGTTTGCATTCCTTTTTATTTCGTTTATCGTATCAGTTCATATATTGACGAACTGATGGTGGTTTGTTTCCAGCTTACATTTGTATTTCTTGTTTTGCCGTGCCTACTATTGGGTTATTTGGGTCAAGCTGCATACCTTATGGAACACCATGCTGATGCTGGCCAAGCATTTTTTTCTTCTGTTCCAAGTAGGTGTCAGTATGTGTTTGTTTCTGCTCCAGTGTTTTTCATACTTTACAGTGGCGCATATTTTTACTTTGCCTAATCTTTGCGTAATACTGTTATGCGTACACAGGTGGTGCATTCTGGCCAACCTTCCTCATTGCTAACATTGCTGCACTAATAGCAAGTCGGACTATGACAACAGCTACATTTTCTTGCATAAAACAGTCTACTGCACTTGGTTGCTTCCCTCGTCTTAAAATAGTTCATACATCTCGGAAATTTATGGGCCAGATTTATATCCCTGTCATAAACTGGTCTCTCTTGGCTGTTTCTCTGGTATTTGTCTGCTCTATATCCAGCATTGATGAGATTGGAAATGCATACGGTAATTATTTTATTTCAATATCTTTATTTTATATCCATGGATTTGTTAACTTTATCAGATAAACACATCATACTCGTCATATTGTAAGTTGTTGAGAGCACTGTTATTCTTCCTGCATTAGGCATGCTTCAGATGTTGTCCAGTCCTGAGCGTGAGAAAGTGTGTTGAATGTCCCACATTAATTAGAGATATAGGACTCTCGACTGGGATTGACTGTGTAGAATAGTTTGCTTGATTTGATAAGCTTATGGTGCTTCAATTACTAGGAAGGGCATTGTGCTTCTCTGACTCTTAATACTTCTCTCTGGATATCCTCGACTATATTGTAATAATAGTAATAGGAATAGTGGAGGTGGAGCATTGTTTAAGAGGACCCCATGGTTGAGCAGTTTTTCAAACACCAGCTGTAGGCTTGGAAAACATTTGGTACAAGTATAGGTATAGATAATACATGGTTTCGTCCGGCAAACATTTTATTCCAAATGGATATGATCCAGCATTGCACTATTTCCCTGCATATTTCATAATAGTTTGGGAGGAAAGTAGGTTGCCCAATACTAAGGTTAGGACATGCCACAAGCTTCAGCAAGTTTTTATGCACTGATAGCAATCAGAACCTAAGAACTTTTTGTTTATGCTACTCGATCTTGCTGGTTTAACCAATCCTCATTAGCAAAACATTTCTGCTCTATTCAGGGAAAAGCTTTAACCTTGAAGTTTGAACTTTTAACATGAGTAGATCAATAATAATTGGATTTTGCAAAGCTCAAATAGGGGAGGGTAGTTGAGTTTTCTTTGATTATAAGGCAGTGAGCTTCCTTAATTACTGTTGCCTGATTTTATATGATATAAAAAGTGTATTTGTTTTCATCCAATTCCTTTGTCATCTTTCAGGCATTGCTGAACTGGGAGTGATGATGATGACCACTATTTTAGTAACACTTGTTATGCTTCTTATATGGCAGATGCACATCATGATAGTGCTGAGTTTTGTGGTAATCTTCTTGGGATTGGAGTTGACTTTCTTTTCATCGTTTTTGTGGAGCATAACAGATGGGAGTTGGATTATATTGGTCTTTGCTGCAATAATGTTTTTTGTAATGTTTGTATGGAACTACGGAAGCAAGCTCAAGTATGAAACTGAAGTCAAGCAAAAGCTGTCAATGGATTTAATGAGAGAATTAGGCTGCAATCTTGGGACTATACGAGCTCCTGGGATTGGTCTACTTTATAATGAGTTGGTCAAAGGAATTCCCGGAATTTTTGGGCATTTCCTAACCACACTTCCAGCAATACACTCCATGATTATATTTGTGAGTATCAAATATGTTCCAGTTTCTATGGTGCCTCAAAACGAAAGGTTTCTATTTCGGCGAGTCTGCCAGAGAGGCTATCATTTATTTCGTTGTATTGCCAGGTAACAAGTGCTATCAGTTGAGTTGTGAACTTAGATCCAGGCTAACTGGTTTCATGTTGGAAAAGCTGAATGAATTGTAAAAAAAGTTGTCCTATGCAATACATGTTACTTCTTTGAAACGCGCTAATTGGTAAAGATATTTTGTAGTTCAGGAACGATTAAGTAAACAGATGGTTACTCATTAGCTACTCTTTCTATGTTGTCGTTAGTTCATGAAGAGGCAATCGGTTTTTATCAAGACATCCTTTTGCAACTTTCAATAATATATATGGCCCTTGTGATTAAATGTCTTGTCTTATGAGTCTGATCTGACTTTTATATCTCAACAGGTATGGTTACAAAGATGTTCGCAAAGAAAACCACCAGACTTTCGAACAGCTTATGATGGAGAGCTTAGAGAAGTTTATTCGCCGGGAGGCACAGGAGAGGTCACTTGAAAGTGATGGGGATGAAGATACTGATGTAGAGGATGAGTACTCTGGTTCTAGGGTTCTCATAGCTCCCAATGGGAGTGTTTACCAACTCGGTGTTCCTCTTCTGGCTGATTTTACTGAAACAATCAATCCCAGTTTTGAAGCTAGCACATCAGAAGAGGTAAGCTCAGAGTCGCCCAAACCCCCAGTGCTCGATGCAGAACAGATTCTGGAAAGAGAGCTATCTTTTATACGCAAGGCTAAAGAGTCTGGAGTGGTGTATCTTCTTGGTCATGGGGATATAAGGGCAAGGAAAGACTCTTGGTTTATCAAGAAGCTAATTGTAAACTATTTTTACGCCTTTCTGAGAAAGAACTGCAGAAGGGGGATAACGAATTTAAGTGTACCGCATTCACATCTGATGCAGGTTGGCATGACTTATATGGTTTGACCATCAATTTTGCAACCCAATAAAACAAGTGCTAGGTATATTCACATCTTGGAAAGGACTCATTTTGGAATGCCCTTTACTTGATCATCACTATTTGGATCCCCACATTGCTGAACATCTTTCCGAGTTGTCATATAGAATTGGATTTGGCTGAGAACAGTAACAGATATATGTAAGCATATCCCTAAGAGAGAAATTCGTGTAGATGGCTATGTACACATTTTGTGGATATGAGTAAAGATACTCCCCATTTCCCAAACAAACGGACACTCGTTACTATAGTTTTAGAGTTTTGGTGTGTATAAAGGATATAAAGGCGCAAATTTCGAAACTGTTGACAAAAATTGGGCCTTTATATACTTAAAATCATAGTGATTAAGCTGTCTATTTCTTTTGACCAAAAAAAAAAGCTGTCTATTTCTTTTTTTGTCAAAAAAAAAGCTGTCTATTTCTTTATAGAGATACTCACTACTGGTGTCCAATACCACTCCAATGTAGCAAACGCCTAGTTTTGCAGGTGGGAGTACTTTTGTGGCATATGTATGTACATTTTTTTGTTGGCATTATTTGTTTGTCTGATCTCTTTTGAAAGAGACATTATAGTAATTAAAAATTAAATGAGATTGTCTTTTCTTTTTGAAATATTTCATCATGTCTTTCTATTGGTTTTTCATGTATTACAATTGATATGAAAACCTTCCCAGGAACTAGTTGCTCGTTGGAAATTGAGAGGGAGGGAGGAATCAAAACTCTTGGCGGATCTGGGAGTTTTGATAGATTTAGAATCTATCCCGCTTGCACGCCTTACGAGTTACAATAGGCTAAGGATATCCTCCTTGAAGACAGAAATTGACAGAAATTTCATCCAAAGTTGGCCTTTACTATCAGAGAGTATAGGCTATTTCTGTTGGTGACGGTCAGTGAAAATCAATAGGTAGCGTAATAAAGCAATGTTAAACGAAACCAAGTACATAAGTAATGGTTCAATTGATTAATTTGGTTAAACAATTGATCTGGATGACTAATGAATAAATTTGGGGAGTAAAAAAAAATCATCTAAACGGTTAAACCTAATTCAAGTAGCAATTCAAATGAGTAAACCGACTCACGAATTGAGATTTCTTTAAATACTTCAAGCTGTACAAGATATACCAAGTGCTATTGGTAGCAGGTTACACTGAATTATAACTCCAAACCATTCAGCCTTCAGATTCTTGTTTTATTTTGACAAAACAGCCTTCGGCTTCTGGAAGTGATTAATGTGAGGGATATCTTTGCAATTTACAAATGATTATGATGTCAACCAATAAATAAAACAAGTCCGGCAGTCGAAGCTGTCAAAACAAGAGTAAAAATAATGGTGCAACGTTGAGTCTGCCAACAAAGCATTAGTGGAAAGCTACTATGGAGGAAAGCTTGTGATTAAGATGGCTACATAGCTCCCAAAGAGAAACGTAAGAAAATCAAAAAGAGGTATATTGGGGAAATATGACAACGTAATTAATCTAATTTATTCTTGCACAGCACATCAATTTCTAGATTAATGTCCCCCATCTCAGTGAGGGCGAGGCTCCTATACATTCTCCATACAGCCGATATCTCAATAGAATCGATTTCTTTTCATCCTTCAGATGGCCACCACAAGGACAAAGGTTAGATGCATATCCTCCATTCATGCTCTGTTCCTGACCTGACATCGGGATGGGGTACCTCGTTTCTGTTGTGTGCCTTCTTCCAATATCTAATATGGATACTTTAGTTTTTGGTTTTTGTGAGCCAAATCAGAGTCGACATAGATTTTGGTTTTCGGCAACGTGCCATGTATTTGTTTTTGCTTTAAAGAAAATTTGTATCTCAAAAGTAATGAGTTGGTCATTACGCCAATGGAACTAAACCCCATAAGTGCCCCTGCAATTGATGGAGTCAGCATGGTACCATTTACAGGAAATAACACTCCAGCTGCAATTGGAATCCCTACCTGTATGAAGATAGAAGTATAATTACAAAAGAAAAATTAATTAGTCCTAAACACAGTTGAATCTGTTGTGAAACAAATTTACTACCAAAATGTTGAGAACATTTTTTATGCTTTAAAAAGTAACTTTCCATGGGAAAAAGTTTATATCAAAATGTTATTGGCAGGAAAATATGTCGGTGAAATAAGCACATGAAAAATTCTTCGCTATATACACAGCACAACTTGAATCTCAATGTAATCGGCTTTATATTTGGACAGCCAAAGAACTTACAATGTTGTATATGAAAGCCCACCAAAGATTTTGTTTTACAGTTTTCATGGTTAGCCTGCTAAGTTCCAAAGCATCAAGTAGCTGCATAGAAATACAAAGATTAATTACCCAATATAAATATCATTATTACAACTGTTAGGATAGAAGGATAGGGAACAATTAGAGTAGTTAGAAGGGATATCAGTCAGGAACAATTAGAGAAGTTTGTTAATTAGAGGGGATATCAGTTATAGGGGGGATAAAGATAGTAGGATTCATTCAGATAATTATGAAGTTAGTATGCGAAGGAAACCCTCTGAGGAAATTTTTTTCCTCATATTTTCATTATTCAATAACAGTTCATTTCCTTTGACCGTTCCTTGTATGCCAAACAAGAATCAACATAGTAAAGTATTACGGTCCACATAATATAATATAATATACTAAGTAACGGTTTTCAGACATCACCCAAAACATTCTTTCACTTTTTAAGGAAACATGTTTTATACATTTCATGTAAATCAACTAATTTGAATCCACTCTTGATATCTCTTAGACTATGTTAGAGATATTGATCACTAATTTTTTTGCTCTCACACCTACTAGCTCGGGACTAGTTAAATAAGCACGTCTTTTCTTCTCTCTGCTCCTCCTGACCCTTTGTCTATGTCCGGCTTCCATCATTTGAAAGGGGAAAAAAGCTCAAAAAAAGGAACAGTGGCTCTATGACCCACATCGTCAATAAGAGACGTACTAGGAATATAGATAACTAAGAAATCAAATTGGCTTCTAAACCTATATATCATACGTGAGCAATATTCCAACTTCGAAGTTAACTCTCAAAAGTTACTGTAAGCTTTTAGTTAAGGGGTTCTTTGGCAAAGTCAAGGCACCCATCAGAAGGGTTAACTACAAATCCAAAAAGCAAATGGTAGTTATCCAATTGATTGAGGAAATAAAATAATAGAATTCTATAGAACATCAACTATGAAATACATAGATTGCTATACTATTATGTGCATTTATCGTTCATGGAATCATGGGAGATAAATAGACATTTAGGTTTGTCACTGTAGTTAGAAAATAAATGGAGGCCCACGAAATTTTCTACCATATTTGGGGTGCAAACTTTTGCATCTCACGTCTCTCTAATGATGGGTTTGGGAGTTTGGAAGGGAGGGAAAGGCTTAGGACTAATAGTGGTTATTCTTTAGTGATGGAGAAAACAATTATCTCCCAAACCCCTCTCTTATTTTATTTTTTGAGCTCCTCCAAAACCCTTCACATCACTAAAGAATTGTTACCATTAATCGGAACCACCCACCCCCACCTCCCCGAACTCCCAAACCCACCCTAAGAAGTTTCAAAGTTTCGGGTAGGTTCACATCACCCACCACGAATAAAAGCCCTACCTTCCAGTGTTGAGGAGATGGTTTTTCACATGCCATTTTTACAAACAGTGGATTTCTTTCAAACATAAATGTTATGCTTGCTGCATGTAGTGAACAATAAAATTATGCAATAAAATGAAGAAAATAGAAGCAACGTTGTTGTTGAGAAATATTAGAAAGTCTCAAGCAAATTAGAAGGGAGAAAATGTTACCTGTGAGAGATGGTTGTGCATCAGTACAATAGAAGACACCTCACTGGCAGCTCCAACACCTCCACCCAATGCAATACCTATATTTGAAGCAGCCAGGGCAGCTGCATCGTTAATTCCATCACCAGCCATTGCCACAATTTTTTTATCCTTCTGAAGTTCATTTATGAACTTCTTTTTCTCATCTGGTTTCACTTCAGATAACACCTAAAATTGTTAATATATGTAAGACATCGAATTACCACAAAAAAAATCCACACACCAAAAATTATTAGCTAGCCAAAAAATATTGGTACATAGGAATTCAAACCCTAGACATCTAAGCTATATCCCAAATACGCAGTGAAAGGCTGGTATGTTAGAAGATGTAATAAATTTCTAAGACATTAGTCACACAGGGTTTTTCGCATGGTAAATTCAATTCAAATGGCTAGTGCCACAAATATTTGCAAGCCTATATAACAAAATAAAAATATAGAACTTCACATGTTTAGTCAGGGGGGGTCATGAACAATGGCTGAGCTTGTAGCTCCACCTTAATATCTATCATCAAAAGTGAATATTTCAGAAATAGAATTTGAGAAATTGATCCCTCAATGCTGAAAAAGATCATCATTTACAGCTGGGGGATTTGGTTAAGTAAAATACAAGTAACCCTCAGTTTCTAGCCTCTTCAATGGAGTAACATCTTCAACATGACAACAAACATACAATTTTGTTTTTCTATGGCATCAAAATCCCAGCTTACAAGTGCTCTTTTTTATAGAAATATTATGTAGTATGTTAAAACCTTTTACCTTCTCCTTGGGAATCCCAACAAGAGATGCAACATACTCAGCTGCATTCCTTTTGTCTCCAGACAGCATGTAGACATCAATATCTTGCTTAGACAATGCGTCAACAACGTGTCTTGCATCTTTCCTTATCTCGTCTTCAAAATAAATTAGGGCTGCCAAAGTATCATCAACTCCAACATAGACAAATGATTGATTTTTACACTCCACTTCTTCATGTATACTGTTTTTAACTCCATGCCTGTACAAATTAAATTACCTGCTGAAGGTTTGACATTTATAAAAATAAAATTGTACAAGAGAATTATTCCAAGAGGACAAAATGAAAGAAAGTGAGAAAATGAAAGAGCTGAGAAAGAGATTGAAGAGCTTTCAGACTAAAGTCAGTAAACTGATTTTCTATTCTGTGTTAATCTTCAATCAGATTACAAAATTTATTCACTGAATTACAGCAGTTGGTCATAGCTGTTGTATCTGACAGCAAGAGATTATGTTACAAGCTAGAGTTCGAGTGCTCTATCCTGCAGTACGACCAAGTGTAGGAAGTGAGAACACTGATATAGTAGGAATAAAACGATAACTGATCCCTCGGTTTCCATGTAGTTTGGATAGATTTTCAGTTTTGAGGATTGGATAGCTGATAGCTGAAGGATCGCATATTGGATTGGCTCGGTTTTGAGGAGTAAGTCATGCGATCCAATCCACACGGTTTAGTTCTTTAATCATCCAATTGGTTTGATTTTAAGATAAAATCTATTCCAATCTTATCAAAACTTTTTGGATTTGGATTGGATTGATTTTTGGTTTTGGACTTCTATTTAAACTTCTATTTTAGATTAACTTTTAAGAGAATTTATATATTTTTTAGATGCTAATAAATTATTATTATTATTATTATTGCTATTATTATAGAGGGTTATGTAAAGAATCAATGTTTGGACTGGATGTGAGCAACTAAATTTAATAATCTATACAATAAATTACTAAAATAGTAGTTGAATTAAATAAGGGGAATAGGGCAAACTTGAAAAAGAGTATTTTAAGTATGGTTAATATAGTTATGAGTATAAAATTATGTTATAAAATACTCCCTCCGTCCCAAAATATAAGGCCTCATTGCACTTTTCACAGTTATTAAGAAAAGTTGGTGGTGTAATTAATATATGTTAAAATTTTGTATGACTACTACTAAATTACCCTAACATTCAATGTTAACTTTTCATATACCAACACACTTTAGTACTATTAATAAGGATATGTTTGGAAAAAGAGTAATAAATGTATCTAGAAAGTTGTAAGGGGCCTTATAATTTGGGACAAGTAAAAATGAAAAAGGGGTCTTATATTTTGGGACGGAGGGAGTACAATTTTGGTTCGGTTTAGATTGGAAAAGTACCATGTGAGGGAACCAAAAATCGAGACAATCCTATCCAAGATTTTGGTGGTCTTTTGCAGTTTTTGGTTTTTTAAATTTGTGGCTTTCTCAATTTGCGGTTTTTCGGTTTGGTTACCATGGTTTGCATTAGATTGGATAAGTTGATGAACACCCTTAATCTTAGCCACCTTCAGAATCCACTGGCTAGCCCAAGCGTCTTGCAGTACATCCGGCCGCACTGCTACACAAAAGGGTATTTTTTTGTAACAAGCTTAAAGCTTAGTAAGCTTAAGCTTGAGGAGGAGTGTTAGACTTCACATTTGACATATGTTCTTCACGTGAATAGTAGCTATTACTAATTTGGGATGCAATTAGGGAGTTGATTGATCCCCACTAATTATTAGGAATTTAGGAGACATATTCTTGTGATTATAAATACACTTTTTGTGTAGTCAGATGACAAAACATTCAAATACAACATCTTACAATATTTATACACAATTACCACAGGCTGGAAACAGCTGTTGTCACAAGCTATTTTACTAACTGAAAGCATGTAAGCTATTCGAGCTTAGCTAACACTGTACGTGTACCTTAACACTAACAAAGATAGTATATAATACATATTTGTTACAATACAATCAAAGAAAATATACTGAATGTTGCAACTTGCAATCAAGTGAAAAAAAATGTCTCCTAACAAGAAATATTGAAATTTGAAGTACATATAATTTTGTGTATCTTTGGACCATGGTAAAAGAATCAAACTCAAGTACCTGGTTATCCATTCCAATGTCCCAATAGAAACTTTTTTGTTATCAATGGTTGCAACCGCACCAGAACCGGGTTCCTCCAGGTATGTTCCATCTGCTACCTGCAAATTTTGCTGTGAGGCACCAGCTGACAGTTGTATCTTCATCAATTTTAGGAAAAAAGTTAACGCACTTGAAATTTGAAATGCACATATTACTACAAGGAAATTCTATTCTATGGATCTTGATAGTTAGCCAGACTACCAAAGGACTGTATACTAGTGCTATTCATGAATCATGACTCAGTCTCCTTTGATAGGATAACATAATGACTGAAAAAGGGCACAACAAGTTTACAACCCATTGACATAGCTTTTAGAAAAAGATAGCATCTCAGTTGCAAACATATCATGAATGTTGATAAGAACCTCAAATGAAAATCGTCAAGAAATAACACGTGAACCTTAGCATCATGACAATTAACTGCCTGAGCAGCATCCACAATTGCTTTCCCAACAGGGTGTACTGAATTTGATTCTACAGCAGCTGCTAACCTCAGAACTTCAACATCAGACAAAGCATTTTCTTTAGTTTGGCTGCATTAAAAAGGCAATGTTACATCACCTTTTAGTTGCATAACTTCAGCCAAAGAAATTATATATATTCAGAGAACAGACACTATTTCCTGTCATGTATTAACAACATGTGATGGCTTCTCTCATTATTATTCATGGTTAAATACTTTAACTCGATTCTGTTCTGACAAAATATATATCACGTGTAAACAAATAACTGGACAAAATCAACATTTTGTAGAAAAACATTTTTCTAAATGAAATGGTTGTGATAAATAAACAAAAAATTCTTGCTCTACCTTGAATTTGCATTTTCTTTGCATGTAGGAGTGACAATCTTTGTCACAACAGGTTTACCAACCGTGAGGGTCCCTGTTTTGTCAAACACAACAGCGTTTACCATGGCAAACTTCTCTAGAATGTTTCCACCACGCAAAAGTAGTCCTCTTTTAGCCCCCAAAGAAGTTCCAACCTGTTAAACACACACACACACACACACACACACACACACACACACACACACACACACACACACACACACACACACACACACGCACGAATCAAACATAAAGATAAGTACAGTAGTGACAGATGTGGTCTCTATGAAGATGTTACCAGCACAGCAGTAGGTGTGGCTAAACCAAGTGCACATGGACAAGCAACAACCTGCATCAAGAAACAAGCATTACTATCTGAACAGATATTAGAATTTTCATTTAAGCAATATCTGAAAATTGAAAGCTCAAGATAGGCCTATCACCTCTTGTAAAAGAAAATAAGAACTAGAACAAGCAGCTGGACTGTGTCAAATTAATTTTTCCTTCCAAAGCCACTCATCTATATAAAAGAATCAGTAAGTTGGACTAAGAACTACTTCTGAGCTAATGTTAATAAAACTTAAAGATCCCAATAGCTCTTATGCCATGTCAATAAATATAAATATAAATATTCAATCTAAAGGACTAACCATAATGAAAGAACCACACAAACAGTTTTTTACAATTCTAACTAACATTATACAGATGATGGAAAAATATGCCCAAGCTGCGTTGCGACTCAAAATATATGACAACATTTGAAAAACATACCAGTACACTACAAGCCAGCTGCAAAGCCAGTGGAACTGCACTTCCTTGATATACAGCAGCAGGTAAAATGTGTTCGCCAAACAGACTCCAAAATGTAAATGTGGTAAAAGAGACTGCCATTACTCCATAAGTGAAGTATCCTGCTACCTGGATTCACAATATGCGGCTTCTCAATTTAGTGGAAGACTCGAAGCAATGAAAGCAAAAAGATAATTGTAAAAAAAAAACGTGTGGCTAGAATTCCTCTAATTAAAAATACCCATAAGAATTAACAACAGCACGGGACCATATACAAAGATTGATAAAGTTTTAGAGAGAAAAAAACTGATACAATTCTGATGTTAGATCTGGAAATGTTTCTACATATTGATATCAGCTATTAACATGCCAAAGAGAAACTACCCGAGGCTTATCAAGGTTGCTAATTCTTAAAATTTGAGCTTTAAGCTTGACTAGACCCCATGTCTCAAGAGGTGACGATTGCCCAAGTCTCTCAAGGACTATTTTGGCTGTATCTCCCGTTGAGATGTGGTGTAAATAGTAGATTTATTTATATGTGTATTCGGCCCAGACCCGTTAGGTTTTCATATAGTATAGCCTATTTAAACTCATTAGTGCTTGTACTCTTTACACAACAACATATACAGTTAATAAGACAGAACTACAACTGCTCTGTAGTCGCAGACGTAGGCAAACATTGGCCGAACTGCGTGACCAATATCGTCTCTCTATTCTTCGTCTCTATTTAACATGGTATCAGAGCCTATGATCACTGAGCCTGAAAACCTAGCCGTCGCGCTATTGAACCCTAGCTGTCCCGTTGATTGTTCATCCTCAACGGCCCTAGGTGCTACGAAAGTCATACAGTCCCTTTCAGCCACGCGACGCACTATTCATTCCGTACGGAAGTCACTGTTCATCGAGACGATGTCACTGTTCACACGTACAGCTGTCACTGTTTATCCGTACAGCGTTGTTGTTCATTCGCGTGCCAGTCACTATCCGTACGGCGTTACTGTTCATTCCGTACCACGTCTTTCTACTGCTCCTCTCTGATTGTGGTTAGCCTTCCCATTATTGTCAAAGATGAGTTCAACTTCAGAAAAGGACAAAAACAAATCTGAATCGACAGGTAAGAGTCTCATGTCTTATGTTTTCTCCGGCAATCCCTCTATAACAACGGAGAAACTCCTTGCTGGTCCATTATCGTTCATACACCACTTGTTATGATATTTGGCAGAAGGCTAAGAATGTTTATTCTAATGATATCCAGCGTAATGTTTATTCTAATGATATCCAGCGTCTCTATAGTGTTATTCATAATTTAGCCACCCTTCAGATGACAGAAGATAACACCATGACATATGCTAATAAAGCTCACTCAGCAGCAAATGAGTTCAAGCTCCTTGTGACCGACAATGACCCGAAGAAGATGCTTGAAAAACTAGATAATGTGTGTATGATCTATGTTCTTCATGGTCTCCATCAAAAGTATGAGTCAGTACGGAGCAACATTCTTTCTGCATCAGACATTCCCTCAACAGAGGATCTTATCAGGCGTCTCATACGTCTTCCTGGATTGGAAGGAACTGGAGGGAATGGATCTCAGACTAACATAGGATCTTCTACTCTTGTTTCTAATTTTGCAGGTCGTGGGGGTGGTCGAGGAGGTCGTGTCGGAGGACGTCCTCAGTGCACTTATTGTAAGAAACTTGGTCATACTGAAGACAAGTGTTATTCCCTTCATGCCTTTCCAGAGAAACCAGTAAATGTGACTCAGGTTAATGATTCTGAACAGAGAAGCACTAAACAAAATGTTCTTTCTGATGAGGAGTATAAGGCATTCCTGCAGTATAAGACTTCTCAGGCTTCATCATCAGCAACAGTTGCTCATTCTGGTAATTCTACAGTCTGTTTCTCTCAATCATCACCTGTTGACTCCTGGATTATGGACACTGGAGCTTCCGATTGCGTGGCTGGTAATCCATCTCTTTTATCCAAAATATCCCAACCTAACACCCCACATTATATTACCGTTGCCGACGGATCAAAAGTTAAAGCTAGTGGCATTGGTAAAGCCACTCCTCTTCCATCCTTACCCCTTGACAATGTTGTTCTTGTTCCCAATGCCCATTTAATTTAATTTCAGTTAGTCGTCTGACTCGAAGCCTAAAATGTTCTGTAACTTTTGATGATGATTATTTTGTAATACAGGACCGGAGTACGAAGCGGACGATTGGTACAGGATATGAGTCACATGGACTTTACTACCTCCAGCCCATCCATCCTTCATCTACAATTGCCTCCGCTTCTACTACAGAGTCCCCCAGTCTTCTTCATCGTCGGTTAGGTCATCCAAGTCTCAAGAAGTTCAAAGTTATGGTTCCTCATTTGTCTCATCTGCGATCATTAGATTGTGAGTCTTGTCAGCTTGGGAAACATGTTCGCTCTTCCTTCCCTAGTAGTACTCAGTCTCAAGCTCGTTCTCCTTTTGATGTTCTTCACTCAGATGTATGGGGACCGAGTCGAGTCACTTCAGTTGTAGGACATAGATATTTTGTCACTTTTATTGATGAATTTTCTAGATGTACGTGGATCTACCTACTTAAGGATAGATCTGAACTTTTTGGTGTTTTTCAAAATTTCTTTAAGGAAATCAAAAATCAATTTGGTTGTTCTATTCGCACTTTACGCAGTGATAATGCGAAAGAATATTTTTCTACGTCATTTAATTCTTTTATGGTTGAAAATGGCGTCATACATCAATCATCTTGTCCCCATACCCCACAACAAAATGGGATTGCTGAACGTAAAAACCGTCATATAATTGAAACATCACGCACCTTATTTATTCATGCTAATGTTCATTTGAAGTTTTGGGGGGATGCTGTCCTCACTGCAGGGCACTTGATTAATAGAATGCCATCCTCTGCTATCCAGAATAGGGTTCCTCATTCCATATTATTTCCCGATGAGCCATTGTTCCGTATCTCTCCTCGAGTCTTCGGATCCACTTGTTTTATTCATGATCTTACTCCGGGACTTGATAAATTATCTGCTCGTGTAGTTAAGTGTGTCTTCCTTGGCTATTCAAGAGTTCAAAAAGGATATCGATGCTACTGTCCCTCCACACATCGCTTCTACATGTCTGCTGATGTCACCTTTTTTGAGGATGCTCCCTTTGCATCTCCCATTGAGTTTGAGTCTGTCTCTCAAGTATTACCTATTCCTAACCTTGTCCCGGCAGTTCCTCTCCCACCCATCATTGACCAGATAGATCACCCCTCTCCTACAGAAATTTTTAGTCCTTCTAGTCCCCACCCCCCTTGCAAACTTATCAACGTCGTGCTCGTCTCCCTCCTGTCGACCCACCTCCTACTGAAGATCCTAGTGACTCATCTCCTGCCCCGGTTCCCTCTTCTACTCCAGATCCGCCTCCCAAGTCAAAAGACCCTCCTATTGCAGTGCGTAAAGGTACACGTTCCACTCGTAACCCTCATCTTATTTATAATTTCCTCAGCTATCACCGCTTATCACCTTCGCATTATACATTTGTCTCTGCTATTTCTTCCATCACCATTCCTAAGTCCACGCAGGAAGCTCTTTCTCATTCAGGTTGGAGACAAGCTATGATTGATGAGATGACAGCCTTAGAATCTAACCAGACATGGACTCTTGTGCCGCCGCCTCCTGGTAAATCTATTGTTGGGTGTCGTTGGGTATATACTGTCAAAGTTGGTCCAGACGGGAGTATTGATCGTCTGAAAGCACGCCTCGTTGCTAAGGGCTATACTCAGGTTTTTGGCCTTGATTACAGTGATACTTTCTCACCGGTGGCTAAAATGGCTTCTGTTCGTCTATTCCTTTCTATGGCTGCAATGCGACATTGGCCATTGTATCAACTAGACATCAAGAATGTGTTTCTCCATGGAGATCTAGAAGAAGAAGTTTATCTGGAGCAACCACCTGGTTTTGTTGCTCAGGGGGAGTGTCGTGGGTATGTCTGCCGACTTCACAAAGCCTTGTATGGTCTTAAACAATCCCCTCGAGCATGGTTTGAGAGATTCAGTAGTGTTGTTCAAGAGTATGGCATGATTCAGAGTGAAGCTGACCACTCTGTCTTTTATAAGTTCTCCTCTCACAAATGTATTTATCTGATTGTCTATGTCGATGATATTGTCATTACAGGTAATGATCGTGATGGGATTGCAAGACTTAAACATCTAGTCCACCACTTTCAGGTCAAAGATCTTGGAAAGTTACGTTACTTTCTTGGCATTGAGGTAGCTCATTCTAAGACAGGGATTGCTATTTCCCAGAGAAAGTATGCTTTGGATATTTTAGAAGAAACCAAAATGCTGGATTGCAAGCCAATTAACTCTCCTATGGATCCTAATGTCAAGATCCTACCAAATCAGGGGGAGCCATTTTCAGATCCAGGAAGGTATAGGAGGCTAGTTGGAAAGTTAAATTACTTGACCATGACGAGGCCAGATATTTGATATGCTGTTAGTGTGGTGAGTCAATTCCTAAATTCTCCTTGTCATTGGGATGCCGTTGTTAGAATCCTGAGGTATATCAAGGGAGCTCCTGGAAAATGTCTTGTTTACACGGATAGAGGCGATTCAAATATTGTCGCTTACACAGATGCTGGTTGGGCTGGTTGCCCCTTTGATAGAAGGTCCACATCTGGGTATTGTGTTCTTATTGGTGGAAATCTAATTTCATGGAAAAGTAAAAAGCAAAATGTTGCCAGATCCAGTGCTGAAGCTGAATATCGAGCTATGGCGCTTACCACTCAGGAGCTCACGTGGCTGAAACATCTTCTCCAAGAGTTGTGTTTTTGTAAAATAGGCACTATGAGTCTCATCTGTGATAATCAAGCAGCCCTACATATTGCGTCCAATCCAGTCTTTCATGAGCGAACCAAACACATTAAAGTTGATTGTCACTTTGTTCGTGAGAAGATTGTGTCCGGCGACATTGCTACTTCATTTGTTGGTTCTAATGATCAATTGGCAGACATCTTCACAAAAGCTCTTCGAGGACCAAGGATAACTTACATATGTGACAAGCTGGATGCCTACAATCTATACGCTCCAGCTTGAGGGGGAGTGTTGAGATGTGGTGTAAATAGTAGATTTATTTATATGTGTATTCGGCCCAGGCCCGTAAGGTTTTCATATAGTATAGCCTATTTAAACTCATTAGTGCTTGTACTCTTTACACAACAACATATACAGTCAATAAGACGGAACTACAGCTGCTCTGTAGTCGCAGACGTAGGCAAACATTGGCCGAACTGCGTGACCAATATCGCCTCTCTATTCTTCGTCTCTATTTAACATCTCCCATCAATGTGGTATCTCAATACACTCCCTAATGCCCGTGATTAAACATTTGGAGCCTGGAAAAATACAGGCAGAATAGCTGGCCCGGTATTACATCTAGGATAGGGCTTAGATACTATCTTAGAAATTGGGATTAGGGTCACACTGAATCCCACGAAACCGATTTGTAAGATGAAAGTTGTCAAAGTCTTATAAGCACTACTTAGACCAATATCTCTAGGCGATGTAGGACTGGCCACATCCCGTCACACCCAGCACAAGGAAGGTGCTGGAGGCTACTGTTGAAATTGCATTTGTGTCCCACATTGCCAAGCTAGCTTTTGGGTGTGAGACCCAATCCCATTTAATAGTCCTTATAAACGATAGGGCAAACTTCGTCCCTTAAACTAGCTTAAGGGTTGAGTAAGACCAACAATAACAATACCCCCTTCCACAAGAAAAAAATTACACATCTAAATGATTCCAAGCGTGTAACACTATTTATAACAAGGTTTCTTATGTTTTTGGTCAAAAATATCAAGAATGAATAATCTTCCAAGCCAAAAGAAAGCATCAATTACAGCACCAAAACTGTAAATCAGAAGTAATCACAATTTGATGAATTTAACTCTGGCAATCAGCTATACCACTTAACAAAGAAGCACAACAAAACTCGCTATAAAATAATGAAATTCAGAAAGAGAACCTTGTCAGCCAACCGCTGTACAGGAGCTTCCCTACTCTGTGCCTCTTCAACTAGACGAATAATGTCTCCGATAGCAGTCTCACCACCTGGTCTACGCACCTCCATTGTAAGAGTTCCATTAAGATTTATACTTCCAGCTGCAACCTCACTCTGCAGACATTAACCCATCAGTTACTTAAATCAACTGGCACAAGCACAGAAATGTTAAAACATATCAACAGAAAATGAAGTGTGCCCATAATCGGTTATGATGCACACATACAATGTTACCATTAAAAACATAACGGTATTATTGTTTAATTGACAACGCTGCCTCTAAGTTGTTTCAGAAGTCAAATAAATCTCGGATTATAATAATGTGTCGAGATAGAATTTACCCCAGGTACTTTTGTTACTGGAAGTGGCTCCCCGGTGAAACTTGACTCATCTACAGTACTTCTGCCAGCTCTCACAATTCCATCAGCTGGAATACGATCCTAGAAAATAGTATATATATATGGCTTTAAGGGAATAGCTAAATAGCTATGATAAATATTTTATGCATGTCATTTCTCAAAACCTAACCAGAATGTGTTTAAACATCAAATCACAATTATCAACGGTTTAGGGGCATACATAACATCAAACTTTAGGAATTTGGAATCAAAGTGGTCGGATCGGGTAATCCCACCTCCCCCTCTTCAGTACTGGACATAATGTATATTGATGTTATCATTTTGTACTTTTTCTTAAATACCTCACTGAATAGTTTAACATTCCAAGTTTAGGCTTTTATACAAGTCTCCATTTCTAAAGTAATACACACTTGAAGCTTCTTTGGATGCCAACATAGAGTGAAGCAGTTATACTCATAGGGTTGTATCACGTAAAATGTATATTCTGACACCACTTACTCCAGGAAATACGATAATTTGGTCTTCAACAGAAAGACTGTCAGAAGGAACTTCAACAACTGAGGCAACCTCCATTTTCCCATTGTTAACTAAAAGGCGAGCTTTAGATGGCAACATGCTAAGAAGTCCTGTCATATCACTGGTTGCTTTAATTTTAGCTCTCTGTTCAAGATTCCTTCCTAACAAGACAAATGCAATCAGCATAATAGGTTCCTCAAAAAAAGCCTTCCAACCCTGCATTAAAAATATCATTTAGCATATTTAAACTTACATTGGTTGCTATTGCATGTCCAGCTGCATAATTTCAACAAAACAAAGACACTTTCTAGCCTCAGCTTAACAAATATATAGGCAGAGCGCACAATGAGCGAGCATACAGGTATATCATTGTAACTTAAAGCCTTGTAACTTTGTAAGTCCTTTTGTGTCATCAAATCAAATCATCAGTTATATCAAAGCATATCATAACTCAAAGTCTTTTCTCACTCTCTTCCCTCTTTATCTAAAACCCTACGACTTCAACAATTAAAAAAGAATGAAAATATCCTATAACACCTTCCGAATGTTTCCATTCCTAGTCTTATCTTGTTTAGTGTCACCACTAGTCCATCACCGATCATAACATTCTCATCAATGTAAGGCATTCCAATTTTCTATTTTCTTCAATTATTTTCAAGTTAACCGTGTTACAAAATGTAGCCAGCAACTAAATGAATAAAAAATTACAAGTTGGAGATAACAAATTTCAAAAACGCATTTTACCAATTTTGGCAGCAACACAGCAAACGAACTGACTGTGAATGATGATAGAGCCCCAAGACCAACTAAGGTGTTCATGTTTGGCGCCCCTTTAAGAAGACTTTTTAAGCCATCAAGGATAAGTTGGCGGCCAGGACCAAGTAACGTAAACAAAGACAGGGATAGATGAAACCCGGTGGAATGAAATGCATGGATCCATGGTGCCTTTGCTGCAAAGAAATGAGAGAGGTGGCCAACAAGACAGACGGCACAAAGAGCCCAAGACACAGCTAGCTCACGACCTTATAACAGCATATGAAAAGAAAGGAAACACATCAATTAGCCTAAGACGTCATAAGCAGGTGAATCATCACAACCACTCGGAAATATCTTAAGTAGATCTTGTTGCTACTTGCTACATTTAAAGTACAAGAGATGCTTACCACTTTCTCTTAATTGTCTATGTCTTTCCTGCATCTTCCTTTCAAAAATTCGTAGGAAATTTTCTCTTGTTGAATCTGCACTTTCAGAAACAACAGAATAGTCACACAACAAACATATATGGAGAAAGCTGGCATAACTTGAACTACATACACAGCATAAGCTTCAGCTTAGCAACAGAACTTGATCACTCTGAAAATTGTAACTTAAAAATAACAATCAGCAGATTGCTATAACAAGATTCGCCAAAAACAATAGCAAATATTACCATAAAGTACTTTTTGTTGCCAATTTTAGGAAAACTAACCACTCATCAAACTAGTGATGTTCAAAGAGTGGTTAACAAGTAACCACGTATCGACTTAACTAACCATTTGAGTGGTTGACTGGTCCTAGACTGAATCATCACTTTGGTTTGCTAGACTGACTGAATCATCACTAGGGTTTATATTATAAGTAAAAAATACCACTACCTTTGTCCCTATATATAATACTTCTTTAACTAATTCACAATCATTTCGAAAATTAGTTAAGTTGGTTAATGACATTAAATTTATTAATAATTTGTAATTTTTTTCAAAAATTACCCTTACAATTATTGGGACTTATCACTTAACCTATTTTGCCAATCGACACGAGAGAGAGAGAGAGAGAGAGAGAGAGAGAGAGAGAGAGAGAGAGAGAGAGAGAGAGAGAGAGAGAGAGAGAGATGGCGAAAAATTAAGGTCATCTAAGTAAGAAAATAATTAATGCAAGAGAGAAATTGAAAAGGGTCTTATCAACAGGGACGGACAAATTTCTCAATAGAGTCCTATGGGACAGAGATAGTACTTTTTATGCTTCAAGCCAATGAGTAGAAAAGCCTGAATCGTCGTTAACATCATACATGATAAAGAGAACCCACTGAGGGCAGGGAAAAAATTATGATATGAGAACAATAATATAGTTCCAACCATAATAAACATATTGTATGTTTCTTATGCTACAGTGGGTAAAAAAAATAAAATACAGCAGCAGTAAACATAAATTGGGTAGACAATTTTCGTGCATACAAAACAGAACCAACTTCACAGGATAAGAGTCCACAAAATTCTTGCTAACTGTCGGATTGCTACTTTCAGATTGACATCAGCAAATTCTTCAACATTCAGGGGCGCCTGAACACAGACACGGCTCTCCAATACCCACCACGAGAAGCCAGAGACTCGCCTACTGAAGGGAGAGATTGCAACATCAATAATGGTTTGTAAGCTATCCTATAGGTCTAAGAACGGCGGATTTAAGATTTGAAAACAGTTTATAATATGAAAGGTATTGTAGTGCACTTAAAATCTCACAAATTGAGGACATACCATTGACTCCCCAACAACCACTTTTTTGCATTTATATGATTAACTAACTCCATCAATTGCTAGCTTCACCACCTGTCACTTAACCCACCAAGCTTCATATAAATCAAATGAACTCAACAGCATATGGTAACACCCGATCTCATTTGAAGTAATGACTGTTAAGTGGACAACTAGAGAAGTAAGGTATCCAATATCATAGTTACGCCCATTTGACAATTCAACCGTGCCTTAATGCTTAAGAATCGTACTTCAGAAAGAGACGTTTCTATTGTTTCCAAATTGAAGTTTGGTTGAAAATCGGTTTCCATTCACTTATGCCACACAACCCTGAGAATCTCCAACCAAAATCCTAGCTTCAAATTCAGTCCTTAAAGTATGCTTGAACGTTTAAATACCAGTAATATCAACGACGACTCAACTAATAAACTTTAGAGATGGTAAGAATCTAGAAACATAGAAATAGAGAAGAATGAGGTGTAAATATTTGTAGATATGAAACAAGGGTATGGTATGAACCACCAATTCAGAGTGGTTGCTCACACACCATGAGTTGAATATTTTAAAATATGGTTCAAAAAAGGAGCAACCAACATACAACAATGAAAGGCACGGCTGAATTGTATTGCTAATATTTACTGCTTTACTCAATACGTCAATTTCTATTCATCCCAGTCCCAGAGATTCACAGACCAAAGATAGCAAGCCCATAATAATAATATATACTAGCAATATTTTATCAATACAGGCAGACGTGCACAAACACATATTACAATAATAATTTGGTAAAGTCTCAAGTTTCAACCATCCAATAGAAAATATCTTTGAAGTCGAAACGAAATTTAATGTCAAAAAAGTCAAGAATTACAAATAACTCGCATGCTTTTGCTATGGCGAATAATCAAGCAAATTACTTTTACAACTCGAAAAGTAATACAAAGTTGAGCTTAAATGCATAATACTGTCCCTTAATGTTTTAGTTATTTCTTCAATTAAGAGTTAACAGGCATGCCAAGGACATCAATAAGACAGGATGGGCATGGGTGTGAACAGATAACACAATAAAAGGATGGCAAAGAATAATAATAATAATAATAATAATCAACCAAGCATGCAATTTGTATGAGGATTATGCGTATAGAAGGTACTAGATCATCAGTAAGTAGCAAGGCAAGCCCTTGCTGAAGCTTACAATAAGCCTCCTCCCATATGCTAAAATTTTCTTCACCAAAATGTAAAGAAAAAATACACTGTATATGGCCTTAAAATATACCTCGAAGGTTGGAATTGAAACCACAGCTACTTAAATGCTCTGCAAGTGTCTTCCCTAATTGTTTTTGCCAATTTGGTGCAGTTTTTGCTTCAGATACAGGCCAAACTATTGCTGTCTCTGTTGTTAAATTTACACTCACAGATGACACTAGTGGCTGTCCATTAACATAAAAAGCAACAAAAAAAACAAGAATTCAGATAACATACAAGTGAAAAATTCTCATAAAAAAACAAATGAAAAAAATTACATATGCGAGCATTTAAAGAATGCATAGAAGCTAAAATTTCCCGTTTCTTTATCTTTTTGTGCAGGAGATAGAGAGTGTAACCGGAAAACGGATACTAGGGAGAATGATCTCCGATAATACCCATACTCAAGCTAGGAAAGGTAATGAACTAGAATACCCTTCGAAGGAGATGAGCTAAGAGAGGAATAAAAGAGAAATTCATAGAGGGAAGTTTGTATTAATTGTTTAATGATTGGTTGATTCTTTTATTCGATGATTGCCCTAATATATAGGCAAAGGAGGCTACAAATGTTTAGCCACTCAATGCTAGATGCTAGGAATATTCTAACCTAGATGCTACACCAACTTCTAGAAACTAGGTGAGTCATTCCCTAGGAATATTCTAGAGCATAGTGAGTCGCACAACAAGACAAAAAGCATAAAAGTACTAGAAATAAACCTACTAGCTAAAAGGATAATTACTACTATTTATTTCCTATCACAATTCCCACCCCTTCAAACATCCTTGTCCTCAAGGATGAATATTTCCATGTGCCATGCTTAGGAGGTAAAGTCTTCCATTTGAGCAAAACCCTTGTAGTTTGAACCCTTTTTCTGGGAATCATTTTCCTATGCAAAATAGTCACATATTTTTCTCCTTTGCCTCCAATAGATAGATGCCTATGTTTCAAACTAGCTTCCATAATGAATAGTGTACCGCTACCTCCACCCTTCGTAACTCTAATTAACCAATGATATTGACGATGAAAAATTATTGCTGCGACATAAACATCATGGATGTGCTTATCAGTAACAACTGATGGAGTGAGAACACTAACATCTGTAAAATGCAGAGTCAAATATTGAGGAATATAATTTCGGGCTAAGCATTCAACTTCATCCTTGGATGGACTTGGTACACAAAAAACAACTGGTTGTAGGACAGGTGCCCAATCCTTTTGGTCCAGATGGTAAAGACATGCAAACTTGTAGCTATCAGCAGCCACACAAATTGGCTTATTCATACACGTTGTAACCATAACAACTTGGCATGTCCACATTAGTTTGATTATACCTCCACTTTCAACAACTTCAGCAACCCCCACAAACACCATGTCCACCTTGTCCATAGTATAAGCCACTGCATACTCTATCATAAGTTTCATAGGAACAACAAGCTTGGCTAGCTCATTGGACAACCTTAAAGTTGCTTGGTCCGATATCCCGTCAGTGCAGAAAACTCGAAAGAGTTTCTTATTAAGTGCATCTAGTCTCAATACTTCCAAGACAACTCTAGAAAATGGTACAACCATCAAATATAAAATGTTGACAAAGCAAAACAGTAACCTTCCAAGCTTTGTAGGAGATTTCCTCAAACTTGTCATCCCACATTGCTGTCAAAGAGATAAAGGTTGTTTCCCAAGATTTCTCGTGATCAACCTTCCTTAATCTTTTAACTGAGCATTTTTCCATTTACCAACAAACACTATCAATTCTAATTTAACTTCAGCAGGGATAAATTTAAACAAACAGCACACAACCTCATCAGTAAATCTAATTTGGACATAGCCATCAATCAATGCATTCCAGGTCACTGTATAAATGTGTGTCATCATATTAAATAACTTGCTAGCATCAAAAGGGTTTTGACAATTTGAATACCTTGCAATCAGAATCTTTGTGCTATTGATGAAGTCTTCCCCACATGCCACGTAATTTGAAGAATTAAGAGATGTGAGCATCCATAAATTGTTATACTGGACCTCGACATTTGAAGCTATTCCAGGACAAACAGAAGTATAAATTCCATCTTCCTTGACATTTAAAGTCTCAATATTAGATAATAAACCCTTCTTAATTACTTCTTCATGAACATGTTTCCATAAACTCACAGCCCAACACATTGAGTAAGTCTTGAGACAAGTAGTGGCCTTGAGAAAAGTAGCCACAATGAAACCAATCAGCTTTATCTCCATAACCTAGATGCTACACCAACTTCTAGAAACTAGGCGAGTCATTCCCTAGGAATATTCTAGAGCATAGTGAGTCACACAACAGGACAAAAAGCATAAAAGTACTGGAAATAAACCTACTAGCTAAAAGGATAATTACTACTATTTATTTCCTATCACAGAGAGAGGGGTGGGGGATCAAGGATATCAACCAAATTATAATCCCAATTTTACTCTTAGACTAATTTCCAAACTCTTTTGGGGAATAAGCATATTCAAATTGAAGAATTCTACTACTGATTGCTTTGATTGTTCCACATCAATGCTATTATGCTAATCATAATCATTTACAAGATCATCCACAGAGCTCATACTGCATGATTATCCAATTTCAACAAACTAAGTATGAACTTAGCAAAGCACCCTCAACAACATTACATCAGTCACCTCAGAAATTAGGAAATGGAAGCATCAAAATCACATAAAATCTCAATACCAAAAACTCACTTGACTTTCCAGAATCCTTTTAACAGTCGCCGCACATCCCCCGCATACCATTCCCTACACACAAAGAACTGATTTATTGAAATCAAGAAAAGTTATAAGAACTAAAAAAACTCATTGAGCAAAGAGTTCACACCGAAACATCAAGAATGATAACATCAGGCGAAAGAGCCGAAAGCTCCTGGCCCGTGTCTGCAACCAATTTGAGATTAGCATCTCCAGAGTCACCGCCAGAACCGCCACCTCCTCCACCATCGCCAACCCCAGAGCCACCATTTCCACCGCCAGCGGAAGAAGCAAAGGAAGCGGCGGAGCTCGAAACGCAGCGCGTATGGCAGGGTGTTCGTGAAAGTAGTGTGTGGAAGGTATGGAGCGAGGGCGAACACGGTAAAGAAGGGAAAGAGGTGGAGGAGCACGGAATGCGAAAATGGTTGTTGTAGGAAGCAATAACGTGTTTGAGGTTGCGGCGGAGGAGACCGCGATGAGAAGTTCCAGTGAAATGGCGGTGGAGCGCTCTGGAAAGCGCCATCTGCGCCGTCATGGTGACGGAGAACGCAGAATCCATTGGATTGTTTAGGAGAATAGAGAAGAGTCGCACACTGGTTATTGCTATCCTATAATCTAGTTGCTCACATAGCTACGTTATCAGCTTACTTCGCTGCATTGCGTTTTCGTTTTTTTGAACTTTTTTGCTCGGTCTCAAATCAATTTCACCGCCTTTACACGCTGTTACACTTTTACACTTATTTTACGTTATGTTTGGATGAGAAAGGAAAAATGAAGGAAAGAAACTGAGAGAAAAGAATATTGAAGGAATGAAAGTGAATAGAAAAAAGGAAGGAAAGTGAGATGATTTTTATGTTGTTTGATAGGAGCGAAAGTAAATAGAAAAGTTAGAGGAAAGAAAGAGTTAGAGGAAAGAAAGAGATATATTAAGGAAATGACATAAATACCCTAATGTAAAATTCGCCAAAATTTAGTTATCACAAAATTACTTAACTACCTTATTAATTAATTTGGTGTAAAAAAAACTAAATTAATTAATTTACTTTAGTAACTAGCATTTCTTCATATATCAAGTAAAAAAGTTATCACAAAATTACTTAAGTGAATTAATTAATTAATTAACTATTTTTGGCCTATTTATTAACATTTCTTTATATATCTAGTAAAAAGTATTTCTGTTTATAATTTCAGTTAATTACTATTTTTTATAATTTAAATATAATTTTTCAATAAATTACTATTAACATTCTTGTATTAGATATACTCACCAAATCAAGTGAAAATATTAACCTAAAAATAAACAAAGGTAGATAAGTTTGAAAATTTTATATCCCTTCTCAACACTTTTTGAATCACCAAAATTCTCACTGCATACCCCGAGAAAATCTAGGTTAAAATAATTTTAAATGTAATATTTCTACTTATAAAAAAAGTAATAATTACTCGGTTCGAAGAATTAGTCTCTGCAATTGCGCGTAAATGATACCCAGTTTATACACTTTTTCACTTTTTCACTCTCTCTCACATACTTTTTCAAATTTTTTCGCTCTCTCTCACACATTTTTCAAATTTTTCACTTTTTCACTCTCTCCTCATCTTTTTTCCTCTAACTCTCTCATTTCTCTATTTTTCACAATATATCTACTTTAATTTCATCTAGGTGTCGCCTTCATTTTTCCTCTTTACTATTTTAAAAATTTTCAATTTTTAACAAAATTTTAATATTCTATTTGTCACTTTGTCTTACGGCTCAAGTCACTCATCTCATAGCACTCACATAATTAACCAAACGTATGCATGCTAAATAGGTTAGGCACACAATAATGAGAAAATAGTTTTGAAAGCACATAATCGATTGTCCTCTTTATTATGGACAAGCACAAAATCGATTATCTTCCTGGTTTATGAAATTGATTTTCAAAAACACATAAATCGATTATTCACTTGTTTTATAAAGCAAACAATCGATTTTGGATTTGATTCATCAAGCACAAAATCGATTATGAGCTTGATTGTGGGAAGCACAAAATCGATTATCCACTTGATTTTTAAAAGGTCTCATTTTTCCTAAAGCACGTAATCGATCATAACCTTATTTGTTTTAAAGCACAAAATCGATTATGATCCTATTTTGTTTAAGTACATAATCGATTTTCACACTTTGTTTTAGAAGTAATCAATCGATCATTCACTTATGAAGTTGCTCTTATTTTAAAGCATAGAAATCGATTGCCATGCTAAGTGATTTCAAGCAAACAATCGATTTCTCACTTACTGAGTCAGTGTTAGAATTAGTCCCAACAGGTCATATTTTTACGAAGTCTATAAATAGGGAACTTAAGGCTACACAGAAAACACAACCCAAATATTCACAAGCTGAAACGCAAAACCCTAGCACACCATCACTTCTGTTCTTCAAGTTCTTCATCTTTTTTAGCTGATTTCTCTCAAGGGTTAGATTGGGTTGAGAATCTTCAAGTTGTTGTATCCACCTTCATAGAGGTATTTGTTATCTGTTTTGTAATCTGTTTTAACGTTGTAATTGGTTCATACTAGAGAGTGGGGTATCTCTCTAGGGTTCTTGTTTATACTAGAGAGTGGGGTATCTCTCTAGGGTTTGTGGTTGTAACAAGGGTGGGGTATCTCTTGTTGGTTATAGATCTTGAGGGCTCTTGCAATAGGTGGGGTATCCTAGGTGAAGAGTGCCTGAGTCTGTAAGGGTTTTAAAGCACCCGGCTAAGCTTTGTTTCATTAGTGAAAAATCTCACAAGGGTTGTGAGGACTGGACGTAGTTCACTGGGAGGTGACTGAACCAGTATAAAATCTCCTGTGTTCTTTACTGCTTTTATTTCTTTTTCATTCGTTTCATAAACCTCCGCGAAAAAATTGATCTAAGTCATTAAAAGGGGAAAAGTTTTTAAAATCTCAATTCACCCCCCCTCTCGAGACTGAAGCCACTTGGTAACACTTTCTTCATCTAACTGTATCTCATTTTTCTATTTTTCATAATATATCTACTTTAATTTCATCAACATGTCTCCTTCATTTTTCCTCTTTACTATTTTACAAGTTTTCAAATTTTGAAATTTTTTAGTATTCCATTTTTTTCTTTATCAACTAGTAATTTCACTACAAGAAACTCGCGTATTACCGGTGGATATTTTCTGGCGGATTTTTTTCGTCGGTAAATTTCCGGCGGAAAAAGTTGTATTTCCGGCAGATTTTGTTTTCCGTCACTACATTTCCGGCGGAATTTTGGAATTTTTTTTTTTTGAAAAACCAAATCCACCGGAAATGTTAAAAATTTTTATTTATTTTTTTGAAAAAAATTTTAAAAAACCAAATCCATCGGCGACATTTTCGGCGGGTTTTTTTTGAATTTTCGGCCGATTTTGTTTTAAATAAAAATAAAAAAATCAAAAAATCCGCCGGAAATGTTAAAAATCCGTCGGTAATTCCGCCGGAACCGTTTGAAATTGCCTATAAATAAAACTTTCTCATACACTCTTCTCATTCTCTCATTTCACTCCTTATTTCCTTCTCATTTCTCTTTCTACATTTTCTCTATCTTATCTTTCTTCTTCTTTCTCATACTCTTCAATCTCCATAAATTTCTCTACATATCTCTCTTCTACATTTTCCTTTTCTTCTTCATTCTCATTCATTCTCACTTCTTCATCTTATTTCTTCTTATTTCTTCTTTCTCATACTCTTCAATCTCAATAAATTTCTCTACATATCTCTCTTCTATATTTCCCCTTTCTTCTTCCTTCTCATTCATTCTCACTTCTTCTTATTTCTTCATTCTCACACTCTCCTTCATTCTTATTCCTTCTCACTTCTTCATTCTTATTCTCTCCTATATTATTTTTTCCATATTCTCTTTCATTCTTATTCATTCTAATTCCTCTATTACTTCTCATTCTATTCTATATAATTTTTTCTCATATTCTACTTCATTTTCATTTTTTATTACTTCTTATTTAATTAAATATAAAATGAAAACAATATTTTTAAAATTAATTTTTTGTTTTAAAAAAAAACTAAAAAAAAGATTTTAAAATAAATCCGCCGGAAATGGCCATTACCGACGGAAAAAGTCCACCGAAAATGTGCGTTTCCGACGGATTTTTCAAATTTTTTTAAAAAAAATCCTCCGGAGATGCACATTTCTGGCGGAAAAAAATCCGCCAAAAATTACCGGCGGAAATTCCGCCGGAAAGCATTACCTACGAGTGTTTTACCGCCGGAAACGTCACTTTTCCGGCGGAATTTTTCCACCAAAAAACACGTTTTTCTTGTAGTGTTTATCCGTGCATCCGCACGAGTGACACTATATTTGTTATAATTTGCTATAATATTATAAATACGTTTAAAATTGCAAAATTTAATAAAAGAAAAAACTCGATAAAAAGGCTATTTTAACTTGATTAAAATACTTGTGTTGCAAAAAGTTTAAAAAAAATCGGTATCTTCTTCTAATCTTAACAATGACATAAAAATTAGAAAAAAAGAAAATGAGATTTAATATAAGATATGCACCCCGCTGCCGCTCCCTTTGCCTCTCTCATGTTGCCTATCTCATTGCTGATCCTATTGTCAGTCTCCCATTGGCGCTCGCGTTGACGCTCCCGTTGCCATTCTCCTGTTGCCAGACCCGTTGTGAGTCTCCCGCTGCCGCTCCCGTTGTCAGCCTCTCGTTGCCTGCTCTCGTTGTCAGTCTCTCGTTGTCTCTCTGTTGTCGCTCCCGTTCTAGATAGTTTAATATTAATTTAATTATCTTAATTAAATTATTAAAAAAAACAATTATTTTAGAATTTTTGATAGTGGTTAAATTGACAACAAATTTTTTTAAATTTGAAAGTAAAAGAATAAAAACTGATTCATAAAAATTGAGAATTGTGTAATGTGAAGTAATAAAAATTTTAAGCAAAAGACAAAATGAAAGTAAAATGTGAGAGAAAGAGAAAAAAGCAAGAAGTAATAAAACAAAAAGAGAAAAAGGGAGAGAGGGAGAGAGAACAAAAATAGTAAAAGACATCGTAAAAGAAAAGGAAAAAGAGAGAGAGGAAGAGAAAGAGAAAAAGAGAGAGGGGGACGTGGAAAGAAAAGTAAGAGAGAGGGAGAAAGAGAGAGATTTTTTTTTTATAGGCAATGTTAGTGGGGTGGGGGAAATGTTAGTTTCCTTAGGTTGAACCTGGGACCTTTTCTTGCACTCCTTCGATATCCCTTAGTTCGCCAACTGAGCTACCTACTTAGGATAGGGAGAGAGAGATAAAAGTGAAATGAGGTTGAAAGAAAAGAAAAAGAGGGAGAGAGAAAAAAATAGTGAAAAAGTAAAAATTGCAATGTTTTTGGCATTTAGTGAGTAATTTACATTTTTGCTCAAAATTTGGGACATGTGGCAAGTTTAGAAGGGTCTATTTTAGTGAAATTGCTAACATTTTGCTTTATTATAGTAGAATTGTCAGTCTCTCGTTGCTGCTCTCGTTGTCAGTCTCCCATTGCCGCTCCCGTTGTCAGTCTATCGTTGTCTCCTGTTGTCGCTCCCGTTCTAGACAGTTTAATATTAATTTAATTATCTTAATTAAATTATTAAAAAAACAATTATTTTGGAATTTTTTATAGTGGTTAAATTGACAACAAATTTTTTTATATTTGAAAGTAAAAGAATAAAAATGATCCATAAAAATTGAGAATCTTGTAATGTGAAGTAATAAAAATTTTATGCAAAAGACAAAATGAAAGTAAAATGTGAGAGAAAGAGAAAAAAGCAAGAAGCAAGAAAACAAAAAGAGAAAAAGGGAGAGAGAACAAAAATAGTAAAAGACATAGTAAAAGAAAAGGAAAAAGAGAGAGAAAGAGGAAGAGAAAGAGAAAAAGAGAGAGGGGGACGTGGAAAGAAAAGTAAGAGGGAGGGAGAGAGAGAGAGGTTTTTTTTATAGGCAATGTTAGTGGGGTGGGGGAAATGTTAGTTTCCACAGGTTGAATCCGGGACCTCTTCTTGCACTCCTTTGTTGCACTCCTTCGGCATCCCTTAGCTCGCCAACAGAGCTACCTACTTGAGATATGGAGAGAGAGATAAAAGTGAAATGAGGTTCAAAGAAAAGAAAAAGAGGGAGAGAGAAAAAAATAGTGAAAAAGTAAAAAGTTGCAATGTTTTTGGCATTTAGTGAGTAATTTACATTTTTGCCCAAAATTTGGGACGGTGGTAAGTTTAGAAGAGGTATATTTTAGTGAAATTGCTAACTCCTTGCTTTATTATAGTAGAATATTGCTTTATTATAGTAGAATATTATAGTTGAATATAGTAGAATGAAATTGCTAACACTTTGCTTTATTACGGTAGAATTGCTAACACTTTGCTTTATTACAGTAGAATTGCTAACACTTTGCATTATTATACTAGATTATAGTAGATAGTAGATAAATGGCTAAATTATAGTTTTAGTCTTTTTATTTTCAAAAATTCAGACATTTGGTCCCCCTATTTTAAAACTCAGACATTTGGTCCCCCAATTTTAAAAAATCAAATACATTTAGTCCAAAGAGGGACCAAATGTCTTTGATTTTTTAAAATTGGGGGACCAAATGTCTTTGATTTTTTAAAATTGAGGGACCAAATGTCTTTGATTTTTAGCCATAAAAAACTGAAAGTTCCTCTTGGGACTAAATGTCTTTGATTTTTTAAAATTGTGGGACTAAATGTCTTTGTTTTAAAATAGGAGACCAAATATCTAAATTTTTAAAAATAGGGAGACCAAAACTATGATTTAGCCTAGATAAATTATAGTAGATACAGTAGATAAAGCCAAAGTAGGTTTTTTTCTCTCTTCAAATACACGGCTACACACACAAACATTACCAGGAGTATTATTTTTGCGCTGTCCGTTGGCTCCAGCCGTCCCTCACTCAAAAACAGCGACACATTGTCGCATTCAAGACATCGCCAAAATAAATTCAGCCAAGCACTCCCAAAATTGATCTCAACTAAACACACCCATCACCCACACCATCATCGCAGGAATGGATCTCAACTAAATACACCCCATAAGGCCATAACCCATACCAACATCGCAGGAGACACCCACAATTGGAGTTGATCTCCTCCTAGAGAAGGAGATCTAAGGATTTGCTCATCCAAAGAAGCAGATCCTCAGTAATTGTGGTTTGTGGCTCAGAATCAGAGCTCAGAAGCTGAAAGTCGAAGATCGAAGGGTTTTGGAGCCTAGAGATTGAAGAACGGCTCTTTGTCACGGCCGTTGCGTCCGTAGCTGTGTTTCGCGGCCGTCACGGTTGTAACAGTGTTTCGTGTGATTCTCCTTCACACCGCTTTAACGGTCACGGTAACTTTAACGGTCACGGTAACGGTGGCCGCTGAGAGGTTAGTTGTTGTTGTTGTTCAGCTTCTTGAATCAGGAAATATGGTTGTGAACTATGGAGATAACTTATTATGGAAGAGTTTTGATTATCCAGATGACACTTTTCTCTCTGGAATGAAAATAGGAAGAAATTATTGAAGTCTTTTATTTATTTATTTGACTAAAAACTTAAATTAGTCTCATATATAAAACTATGGAGACCAATTAGTCTGTTAGAAAAGAAAGTAGCAATTCGGTCCTTGCGAGATGAAAATGTTGAGAAAATCGGTTTCTAAAATTTATTCTTAAAAGACTAATTTAACCCACATTTAAAATTGTTGAGGACAAAATAAGCACTTATCTTTTATCCAAGATTTAATTGATCTCTCTACCTTTTTAGTTAGGAACGGATTTGGGTGTTCATACTATTTTTTTAGGGAGTGAATAGTAGTTGCCTACTCTTTTAAAGACTCAAACTCACAACGCTTTTGGGCATAGGTGAAACATATTATCATCTTGAGGTTACTTTATTTTCAGGTAAATATTGGAGTCTTACATGTTGGAAGTCTCCGAAAGATCCTACTCTAGTTGAATTTTCATTCCATATTGATATTAATGGCTTCCTCAGTTAGTTATTACACAAGAAGACACTAAACTCTTCAGACCTAGGTTCATGGAATTGAGTTAGTATTATAAGAATTCCCGAAGAAGAAAATGACCAATTAATAAGATCTACTTTCTAATGAATAAAGAGGAAGTGTTTTATGAGATTAAATGGGTAAGTAGTTCAATTATCTTGAGAAGCAGACTAACTCCAGATGGCTATCAACCACGTTTAATATGGTCAAATGAGTTACATGGATGGGTATACAAACTCTCTTTTTCTGCTAATCAAATGTGAATGATATGCCTTTTGTGGTGCAAATACTATTTGTGAAGCCAAAGAGTCTAAATACTGTGAATGCTTGATAGGATTCAAAGCAGATTCAGCAGGAGAAATTAGTGGGTGTGTTAGAATTAGAAACACCAAACAAGACTGTGACAAGGGAAATAGAGATAGTTTTCATATGTATGAAGGAATGAAATTGCCGGACACTTCTTTATCAAAGTATGATAATACCATTAATTTAAAGGAATGTGAGAAGTTGTGTTTGAGAAACTGTTCTTTTACAACTTTCTGATATTATTGACATGAGGAAATTACCTGAGGACAAGATTTTTATTTAAGAGTTACTGCACCTTCAAAGCTAGGTATTGTTTATTTTCTTTTTCCATTATCTTTTTATGCTAACTTTTACTTTTTTGTAATGCTGCTGGTAGTGCTTTTATGGACTTATAACCGTAGGAAAATGTTGGAAAATAAGTAAGAATCAATTTTACCAAACCTATAGAAAGTTATTAGTTATACAAATTCTCACTTGATTGTGTTATAGAATTGTTCATTACTTAAACTATTCGATACAACTAAAGCAATTAAATCTGTTGACTAACTGCTGTTGTTGTTACTTGTTAGTTATAGTAACTTGTATTAGTTACTCGAATCAAATATCAATGTGTTAAGTCCAACTTGTGTTACTCAAGTCAACAATACTAACACAAGTTGGACTCAAATCGCTAACACAAGTTAACATATCACTCGAGCAACTAACACAAATTAATGTAATCGACAGACAGTATGTAATCGGTTAACCAATTGATCCCCACCAAAAATGTGAAGACCAATTTAGTGTATGGCAAATGAAAAGTTCCAATTGGTCCTCAACAATCTCAAATGTGGGTTAAATTAGTCCTTTTTAGAATATTTATTAGGGACTAATAAATCCACATTTTTTTAAGAACTAAATTGGTACTTTTCATTTCTCAAGAATCAAATTGGTTCGTGTTTTTTGTCGGGGACAAATATAGGTATTTACTCTTACTAATTTCTAAATCGGCTATCTTCTTCTCTTTTATGAATTAATATGAAAATATATTGACTCTCTAATTTAGTTTCCAAGGTGGAGTTTTACCAAATATTCTATATTTTTTATTTGTAATTTGTTTTTTCCTTCAAATGCTTCCACATGCTTGTGTATTTGTTGATTGTGTTCTTAATCTTTCAGATGACCACTTCAACAAGAAGAAACTAACAAAAATTTTGGTGCGCGGCAGTGTATTCATCATTGGCATTACCTTATTTGCTCTGATATTATTATGCATTAGGATGAAGAAACTCATGCAGCCAGGTTAGTGAATTCATGATAAGTATTTGTTGACTTTTTATTCTGTATGATAAGGTTTTATTGGAATTCAATAGCGACTAATTTTCATCCATCTTTCAAATCACAGTTTATTATACTTGAGTTTTGTTTGCTCAAATATGTTCATAATGTGTTGGTATTAGTAATAAACAACCCATCTTTTTGTTTTCATGGATTACAGAATCAATTTACGGGAAGAATGTCATTGATTTACCAACTTTTGATTTTTTAACCATTTCTAATGCAACAAATCACTTCTCACAAAGCAACAAACTGGGACAAGGAGGCTTTGATCCTGTGTACAAGGTACTAAACTTACATTTAACACAAACACTCATCTTCATGAAATTAATTTCAATGTTTCCAAAACTATTTGTCAGGGCATATTAACAAATGGACACAAGTGGACAAGAGATTGTAGTTAAGAGACTTTCTAAAACTTCTAGTCTTCTAGACAAAGTTTGGAGGAGTTCAAAAATGAAGTGATGTTGATTGTGAAGCTTCAACACCGAAATCTCGTAAAGCTTCTTGGTTGTTCAATTGAGCAAGAGGAGAAGTTGTTGATTTATGAATTCACGCCTAATGGAAGGAAGTCTGGACTACTTTCTTTTTGGTTGGAGCTCTATTAAAATCCCAATGTTTTAATGTTTTTTTCACCATGAAATAGTCTCCGTGCTTACTTTGAAGTGAATATTTTTCAGATTCAACAAGACGTAAGTTATTGGGTTGGGCTATGCGATTCGAAATTGTTGGTGTAATTGCTCGAGAACTTCTCTACCCTCATTGAGACTCTAGGCTAAAAACCATGAGTCTCGAAAGCAAGTAATGTTCTTGATAATAATATGAATCCAAAAATATCGTATTTCGGTATGGCAAGAGCATTTGGCCTAGATCAAGATGAAGCAAATACAAATCGTGATGGGAACATAGTAAGTATTTATGAACTTTTTTTATTTTAAATAATTTTGTCTGTAATCGACCACTTTTCTTAATTAACTTCTCACCATGAACTCGAATATTTGAATTATCAGCTTGCAAAATTAAGGTTGTCATACATCTACCCTCTTGTTTTTATTTTGAACACTTTTCTTTTTTGTGCAGTGGGTTATATGCCTCCGGAATATGCTGTGCACGAATCTCTTTTGGTCAAATCTTATGTCTTCAGCTTTGGCGTGCTTGTACCAGAAATAATCGGTGGAAGAAAACATGAGAATTTCTGGTCCACTATTTCCCTTCCTATCAACCATTCACAGTATTTAGACCCTTTGGCTTCACAAATAGCATTTACACCACATAAGGCATATCGTTCATATTGATTAGCAGGACTGGGAGTTTGTCTACCCATCTATGTGTCTCATTTGACCATATTAAACGTACTTGATAGCCATCTGGAGTTAGTCTGCTTCTCAAGATAATTGAACTATTTATCTGTTTAATCTCATAGACACTTCCTCTTTATTCATTAGAAAGTAGATCTTCGTAACCGGTCATTTTCTTCTTCAGGAATTCTTGTAATTGTAACTCAATTCCATGAACCCGATTCTGAAGACTTTAGTATCTTCTTGTGTAATAACTAACTGAGGAAGCCCATTAATATCAATGTGGAATGAAAATTCACCCTGGAGTAGGATCTTATTCATTGAACTATTTGCTCTACATTTTCATCTCTCAAAGACTAAATTGCTACTTTCCTTTTCTAACAGGCTAATTGGCCTCCATAGTTTTATATGAGACTAATTTAAGTATTTGCTCAAATAAATAAATAAATAATAAAGGACTTCAATATGTACTTGTTTTATTTTTTTTTTGTTTTGCCTATTTTCATTCTTGGGAGAAAAGTGTCACCTGGATAACAAGTGTCTTTTCAATAAGCATTTTGTAGTTTATTATATACTTGTTATTCTTACTATTTAAGAAATTTAAAATTATAACAGTATTTTATGAGTGCTTATTTAATTTTCAGTTGTTTAGTTTTTAGATAGGTATGATTACTTCTTATTTTTTTTACTTTCATTTTGGTAAAATTTTGTTTTTAAGAGACTAAATTAATTGTTAAAATGAAAGAAACATGAAACTTTTTTAGTATTAAAACTAATATTTGTTTCAGTAAAATTTTAATATATGGAAGGTGAATGATTAAGAATTAATTTTTAAAATTAAAATTTTTATAAGTGCTTTTGTGACTATACATCTAAATACTTTTCAATGTACACATTTTAACTCAAATGGCTTATATAGCATTAAGCTCTGGCATAAGCTATTATGGGACAAGCTCTTATGCTATAAATGTTGGTATAAGCTGTTTACCTAAGCGGATCCTTAGTGCTTAGTCTATTCTGAAAAATTTATCCTTTTGTTCTTTTCTGTTGTTTTGATTGAGTCGTTTTTGGAATTCGACATCAGGAAGTGTTTTCACACCATCGACCGACATCGACTCATCCCAATCTTTAAGGAAGAGATCGACGATCCCAAGTTCTTTTACTCCATTCAGAAAGTCTTTTCCGCCGGACGACTCGTAGGAGGTGAGAAGGGCCCTTACTCCGTCCCACACAGTGTACTACTATCGGCCCTACCAGGCAACATCTACCTACACAAGCTCGATCAGGAGATAGGAAGGATCCGACAAAAGTACGAAATTCCGAGAATAAGATCGGTTCTATTAAGGACTTCTGTTAGTCTTCTGAAATCTGAGTACATAATATAAAGTAAAAATTTCAGTTAGGTTTGGTTCATAATAGATTGTGTATTATGAAATTCAGATTGGTTCAACTTTCCTATTTACTCCATGAATGGAGAGTGTGATGCGAAGGGCAAACCATTGAGCAAGCTATCTACGTGAGGAACTATCAAAAGTTCTCTAATACTCCGGTGGTGGTAGAAGTGTTTTATCTAATTTGTAGCTGTCCCATAATAAAACGTGGTTTTCAAATGATGTCATGATGTGTACATTTAGTATAATCGGTATATGCAGTCTAACTGCCATCCAAGCGGATGATTGAAGGATAGGAATTCTGTATCAATCAAAACACTGGTACTTATAGGTTTCCTAATGCACAAAAGGTGCTTCTGCATTCATAACAGTAAAGACCTAATGATAACCAAGAGGAGCCGGTGCCTCCCGCAGTTCTTTACCGTGGAAGTGGATATCCTGCATGAAAAGAACAAATTTGAATTAAAACAAGGGACTACTGGTGCAAAATCAATGTCCACATTTAGGCACATTTTATGTCAAACACGGTAAATCATGTATGTGTTTTGAAAAAACAAACAAGCCACTTTCTCTGAATTAAGTTTTCAACATAAAACATAGCAATACTGGAACTCATTAAAAAAACACTATAAGAAGTACTCATAATCCAGTTGAATATAAGTAAATCTTCATTTTGTGGGTGAGATAGGCGAGCTCATTAGTATATAAGCTCTCATGTAACAGAATTGTACTAACAATGGTTCCCATTCAATATTCAGTTACACAATGAACTCTGAATCTCAAAGTGCTCTGCACTTTAGCATGGTATCAATCGCGGTCTTCGATCCTGTTACCATCATCTGCAACCTATGTTTCTGAATCGCTCACCATTGTTGCGTCCTTCTCTGCAACAATCTTCCGCTTCTTCCAAAACTGTTCCTAGTTTCTGTAATTTCGTTTCAACTGATCATGGCCGCTAGTCCAACATCATCACCAGAACAATCACACAGCTCTTCTGTGATCTTTCAACTCGCAAAATCTTCGAATCAATCAAGCTTCGTCACCGGTCCGAAACTCTCAATTAAACTCGACGATCAGAACTTCTTGTTGTGAAATCAACAAGTTGAAGGTGTCATCGCCACTCACAAACTGCATCGCTTCCTCGTCAATCCGGAGATTCCTCAACAGTTTGACTCCATTGAAGATCAAGCTAAAAATCAGGTCTCTGCTGCATATGACAAGTGGATCGTGCAAGATCAGGCGCTATTCACATGGCTTTTGTCCACATTTTCGGACATGGTGCTGCCGCGAGTGCTTGATTGCCGTCACGCCTTTGAGGTATGGGACACAATTCATACTCATTACTATGCGCACCTCAAAGCTAAGTCTAGACAATTGCGATCTGAACTGAAATGTACTAAGAAAGGAAGTCGCAGCATCAATGAATATGTCACTCGTATTCGCACTCTTGCTAGTTCATTAAGTGCTACTGGTGTTAAAATGTCTGATAGTGATTTGGTAGACATAGTGCTTGATGGATTGCCTGAAGAATACAACTCCTTTGTTCTGATTGCATATGGTAAACCAGACACTTTCACATTGACTGAACTGGAAGCCTTACTGCTTGTGCAAGAGGCACAACTTAACAAGTTTCGCCAAGAACTTGCTACACCTGTTATCTCAGCAAATGCAGTTCACGCCAATGTCTAGTGGATCTGGATCTGGTGCTTCCAATTTTCGTGGCCGTGGTCAGTTCTCTCATGGTAGAGGACGTGGCAGAGCTCGTAACACTCAAGGCAGACCTATCTGCCAAGTATTCAGCAAACCAAGGCAGACCTATCTGCCAAGTATTCAGCAAACCAGGGCAGACCTATCTCCCTAT
Organism: Astragalus membranaceus; assembly: GCA_039519185.1. Classification (NCBI taxonomy): domain Eukaryota; kingdom Viridiplantae; phylum Streptophyta; class Magnoliopsida; order Fabales; family Fabaceae; genus Astragalus; species Astragalus membranaceus. The sequence goes on along the minus strand of CM076850.1, from coordinate 148,116,651 downwards.
CAAGCCCTTCATCATACCACCCCTAACTACTCCAATCTTAGATCATTTGGCTGTCTGTGCTTTCCATTACTAACTCCATACAATAAACACAAGTTAGATTTTCACAGCAAAGAATGCATCAACCTAGGTCCTTCCCCTATGCACAAAGGTTTTAAGTGTATGAGTTCAGATGGCCGTATCTTCATCTCTAAAGATGTGATCTTCAATGAAACAACTTTTCCTTTCCCTAACTTGTTTCCTAATCCTACAACGCCTGTGTTTCCTCAGTCATCCCAGTCCTCTGCTGAGTTACTCATTCCCACTCACCTTCTGTCCACATCAGGCTCACACACCCCCGCAGTGCCTCAAGTCCCCAGTTCACATAACACAGAATCCTCTTCTGCAGAGTGCTCAGCCTCTAAGTCTGTTCCTGAGTCCTCTGCCAGTGTTTCTTTGGAGTCTTCACCTCCTGTACCACCTCCTATTCACACTCATCCCATGGTCACTAGGTCTCAAACAGGGAACCTAAAACCAAGGGTGTTCATGAATCATGTTGAGCCTGCTTCTGTTAAGCAGGCACTGTCACAACCACACTAGCTTGAGGCCATGAAAGTGGAGTATGAAGCGTTAGTCAAAAACAATAGTGGACACTTACCACACTCCCACCCCATAGAAAACCAATTGGTTGCAAGTGGGTCTTTCGCGTGAATAAGTACAAAGCTAAGTTGGTAGCCAAGGGCTACAACCAGCTACCTGGTCAGGATTATGGAGAAACATTCTCTCCAGTCATTAAGCCCACCACTATCCGGATCATCCTCACCATGGCACTAACCTATCAATGGGATATCCAGCAAATAGATATCAACAACGCTTTCATCAATGGCACAATTGAGGAGGAGATCTACATGTCCCAACCACCTGGTTTCACAACTACTGACAAGACATTGGTCTGCAAGTTAAACAGATCCCTATACGGCCTCAAGCAGGCACCCCGCGCCTGGTATGAGAAGCTCCAGCAGTCTCTAGTGCAATTTGGGTTCCAACACAGCCGCTGTGATCACTTCTTATTTGTTCTAAACACCAAAGGAGTTCAATTGTTTACTCTAGTCTATGTTGATGACATTTTGATCACAGGTTCTTCCACTGCTCTAATCAATGACTTGATCAATAAACTAGAGGCCAAGTTTGCACTAAAGCATCTAGGGAAGCCCGAATACTTTCTAGGAATTGAAGTGAAGTATGTCCACAATGGTTCTCTAATACTCACACAAACAAAGTACATTCAAGACTTGTTGCAAAGAGTGAACATGCACACCTGCAGCTCCATTGCCACTCCTATGATGTCCAGTTGCAAACTCAGTCGTCATGGCACAGACACACTGCCAGATCCAACACAATACAAGTCAATTGTGGGTGCTCTGCAATACATAACCTTGACACGACCAGAACTTGCTTTCAGTGTGAACAAGGTTTGCCAGTTTCTATCCCAACCTCTGGATACTCGCTGGCGCGATGTCAAGCGCATTCTCAGGTATCTTCGTGGTACCATGAACTTTGGCTTACTCTTACAACCTGCTCCAGCAGACACGCCCTTCACTCTGCGAGTGTATTGTGACTCGGATTGGGCGAGTGACCCAGATGATTGTCGCTCCACTTCCGGCTCGTGCTTGTTCTTTGGTCCCAACTTGGTGAGTTGGAGCTCTAAAAAGCAGACCCTCGTGGCCAAGTCCAGTGCGGAAGCAGAGTACAGAGGCATGGCCAATGCCACTGCTGACCTGATCTGGGCTCAATCTCTTCTGGCAGAACTCAAGGTTCCTACCCAAGCCCCTATGCTACTATGTGATAACCTTAGTGCAGTAATGTTAGCTCACAACCCTGTGCTACATGCAAGAACCAAACATCTTGAATTGGACATACACTTTGTGCGTGAGAAGGTTGCTGCTAAACAATTGTCAATTCAGCATGTTCCTGCTGCTCATCAGCTAGCTGATGCTCTCACAAAGCCACTGCCTGCAGCGCAGTTTGATGACTTACGATTCAAACTCAAAGTCGTTCCTCACAGTCACTCACAGTTGAGTTTGAAGGGGGAGTAATAGAATAAAAGAGTCAAAGATGCATTGAGTTGTTTACATTCCAGCTTATTAGAAGTATAACTATCTTTAGTTTAAAATACAATTCATATACAGTTTATAGAAACAAACTTCCCTCTGTACAACTAACTGATTGTATTAACAATCAGTTAGTTTTCCCTTCCCCAATAGCAACACTATAAATACATCTTGTAACACAAATTCATTCAATGAAAAAGATCACAATGAAATTCTCTAAACAAAAATTCTGTTAGACAGTTACAGAGAAAGAAAACTGAAGTTCAAGAAGAGAGAACTACTCTTCTTTCTCTCTTCTTGAACTTCAGTTTTCTTTCTCTGTAACTGTCTAACAGAATTTTTGTTTAGAGAATTTCATTGTGATCTTTTTCATTGAATGAATTTTGTGTTACAAGATGTATTTATAGTGTTGCTATTGGGGAAGGGAAAACTAACTGATTGTTAATACAATCAGTTAGTTGTACAGAGGGAAGTTTGTTTCTATAAACTGTATATGAATTGTATTTTAAACTAAAGATAGTTATACTTCTAATACAGCTAGTCAAACTTACTCTGTATAATGCTGATGTGGCAAAGGTTAGTTAGGCGAGCTCATTAGTATATAAGCTCTCATGTAACAGAATTGTACTAACAATGATTCCCATTCAATATTCAATTACACAATGAACTCTGAATCTCAAAGTGCTCTGCACTTTAGCACTGCAGTCCTTTGTGCTGTCTTGGACTCTTGGGGGGCACAATCTTCACTTTGAAATTTTAGGCAGGGCCGGTTGGTGAGGAAATTGGGGGGGGGGGGGGGAGAAAGGCAGTCTAATTTCTGTCAGATTATGATCCTTTGTGTATATTACCTTATATCAATTCAATCTTTTCCATACAATATAATTTCCATGCTTTTCATTCCAAGAAAAAGTAATTCAACACATGTTTACCAGTTTGGGAGAATAATGACATGAAAGAAGCACGAAAAAAATGTACCATGAAAACAATTTCAGGAGATAAGTCGGTCACCTGAAGAAGCATAGTCTTATAAGACAAACAAAAAAGAGTAGTACACAAGTGATAAATGTCACTCACAGAAGCAAAATGGTTGACATCCCGATGGTGAGCCTCATCGGCACGAATGACTATTATGACATCTTTCAATTTAGCATCCTTTGGAAGCCTCCAATAGTCAATTGCAATGGCAGGAGCAGGAACATTCTCAATTGCGCCACTTTCAAGATCCTTCAAATACTCAGTGTAAGAATGTATAGCTTCCTCCTCAAGGTACCCAACAACTCTATGAGCCAGCTTTGGAGAGAGTATGTAAAGTACAAAGAATGCATTGAAGAAAACTCCTTGTACAGTAAGAACCAGCAGTCTTTCATACCAATTAGGCTTCACAAGTTCAACCATAGTCATCAGATGCATCCTCTCATTCTCTGCTTCCTCAAGCAATGCTTTGATCCAACCACCACTCTGCTGAAATTTACGAAGTGACCTTAGGTGCAATAGCATCCCTCCTACCATTCCAGGGACAGCCGCAACTGTTTCAAGCATCATTGCACGACAACCATACCGTCTCTGAAAATATTATGGATTATGATGAATGACAATTGACACAATTTCAATAAAGAATATGATATGATGATAAATTTTTGTTGTGAAGCTAAGCATTTTTGAAACACAAATACATTACAATAAATAGTAAATACAATATCCATGGTGCATATTTATATAACAAATGAATATATCAGTGTACATGTTACTAATAGCCAAAGCAAAAGCAGATATCTTTTTCCTTTAAGTGCACAAGTAAACATCTTATTTGGGCAGAAAATGAGACAAATTATACAATCAGAAAGAATAAATAGTTCTTTTTTTTCTTTTGTTGTGGATCATACTGTAGGATATTTCAAAACCAAATGAGATATCACACACCTTAAAAAACAAATCAGTTGGAATTCTGAGAAGCTTCACTGTCCTGTAAGCGACTTTATCCAGAAAATTTTTAGGCACGTGATGCTTTGTTAGATCTATGGACAAGTTTGACTGATAAGTCTCCCATGGCTGCAAAGACAAAAAGAAAAAAGAAATCTCACCGGGTGATGATCATTCGATAACCAGTACATTTCTCAAAAAATTCCAAAAATCATAAGCAAACACAACATTCAACAATAAACATCTCTCATAAACAAAGTCAAATTCCGCAGACAGAAATTCCGATGATTGCAAATTCGCGAGTAAACTAATCAATGCAAAGAAATTGACATAAATTCTTCATATTCATAATCAAAATTCTTATTCTTACCATGAAGCAGTTCCAAGGCCATTCTGTCCCGTCCTCTCTTTTAATCTTTGGCCTCGAAATCCCCCAATAACTCGACACGATCATGTTATTGTCACTCTTCCCGGCCTCTGTTCGCGAACTCTCCTTCTCCTTCCTTGGCGACTTTGCCTCAGCCTCTCCCGCCGATGGCATCGACGGCATTGGCTGCGAAGCCATCATCCGCTTCCAATAAAAGAAACTTCCGTTTCCGTTTCCGCCTCCGGCACATAGGTGCGTCGTTTCGGCCGCCACGAATGGCCTTACCACCGCCGATCCTTGACAATTAGAATTCCGGCCAGTGATCAGAGCTCGCCGAACCGCATAAGTCAATGCTGAATACTTCATCATCAGAGAAAAGGAATCGCGTTTACGACTGAGTTCACAATAATTCTGGAGATGCGATTGTTGAAGAAGAGGGCAGTTACAGTCCCATGCAAGTCACGTGAGGAATAGTTATAAAATGTTTATGGCCGTTGATTGAGTAGATTTGCAAGGTAATCGACGGCTGTTATGAAGGGAAAGGTGTGGAGGGAGTTTGACGTGCAATAACGCGCGTAGTTTTTTGGATAAGAACCCTGCGCTGATTGGAAAGGTTGGAGTGAGAATTGAGAAAGGCGGTAGGAGAGGGTTCTAATTCAGTGCGGCATAAATAATGTAGGCTTGGAAATAGTCCAATCAGCGCAAGGAATGGTTTTGCTAATTGTTGACTGACCGTTGGATCTGAGAGCTGAATCATATAGCCGAATCATATAGCCAATGGCTTGTGTAGTAACTTGTAGGACGATCCATGCGAAGAATCTCAATTAATCCACTTTCTATATCATCAAAACATGACGACACATTTATATTTTCAGGCATTACCAAATTTTGACATTTATCACAATTTAGAGATAAAATAGACAATTAACCACATAAACACAAAAAAGGCTACGGTATCACTACAGTGCGCTACAGTGACGTTTCTGACGCACTACAGTGCCGCTTAAGTCACTCTATAGTATATAGTACACTACAGTGACGTTTCTGACGCGCTACGGTACCAATACAGTTTTTATAAAAATTCAATTTTTTAAAAAAAAACTGATTTTTTAAAAATAAATTATACACTATTTTTTTTATTTTTTTTTAAAAAGCGATGGTCAATATTTTTATAAAAACATTTAATCACTATAAATCAATTTTCACTATTTTTATAATCTACTCAAACTACTAAAATTAATAAAATAATTAATCACTATAAATCAATTAGCCACTATCCATTGTCAAAAAAAATTTTAAAAAAGAATTATAAATTTTTTTTAACCCCTACCAAAAATTACAAAATAACTACTAAAACTAATCAATTTAACTACTTTTGTTAAAATCAATCAATTTAACCACTACAAAAAATTACCAAATAACTATTTTTTAATTACTAAAAACTGAGGGACAAAAAACTGATTGAAAACTGCAATCAGAAGCTTTAACTGACGCAGCAAAAGGACAAAAACAGTAAATTTTAAAATCAACTCTTTTTCAGTTTTTTTTCCAATTTTCTTTTTCAGTTTTTCTTTCCATAAAAAGTCACTTTTTTGTCAGTTTTGTTTTACTAAAAACATAATTTTTTTAACTATTTCTATAATTTACTCAAACTACTAAAATTGATCAATTTAACTACTGTCAATTGTCAAAAAAAACCATACCTCTAACAATAGTTTCAAAATTATTTATTCCAAAAAAATAAATTATTAAATTAATATCACACTCAATAATTAAATAATTTAAAATTTACTATTTACTATAGTCTCTCTATTAAAACTACTAAAATCAATCAATTTTTCATGTAATAAATAAAATAAATTAATCAATTTAACCACTAACAATTGTAATATTAAATCATATAGAAAAAAGGAGAAAACATGTGGCAACGGGAGCGGCAACGAGAGACTGACAACGAGATCGGCAACGAGAGCGGCAACGGGAGTGCCAACAAGAGAGGGAACGAGAGCGCCAATAAGGGAGGGAACGAGAGCGACGGGGCTGCATATTTTACCTTTTACTCCATTATTAATATTATAAGAAGATGCCGATTTTGTTTCTTCATTTTTACTCTATCTAAAATTTATTATTTACTATAATCTCTCTATTAAAACTATTAAAATCAATCAATCTAACCACTAAGAATTATAAAAATACAACTTTAGCCACTACCAAACTTTACAAAATAACTTACTTATAATTAAACGAATATGATTTAATTAATATTAAATCATATAGAATAATATGAGTTAACATGTGGCAACGGGAGCGACAACGAGAGACTGGCAATGGGAGCTGCAACGGGAGTGGCAACGAGAGAGGTAACGAGAGCGCCAACGGGAGTGCCAACGGGAGGGTCAACGAGTATGCAAACAAGAGTGTCAACGGGGATGCATATTTTACCTCTAATGTCCAAATACATTATTATGGATCAATGTAATTCTGATTGTCAATCTCCTTTATTTTCTTCGACTCAATATAGTTTTCATTTGTATCTTATATGACATAATACCTATCTCTTTCCACTTTGAATTTCAAATCATACATTTTGGACATTGTTCAGAACTTATGATTATCTTCCAAATTACTATTATGACTTCATGACAATACACCGACCATACGGTATCACCCGTGCGTATGCACGGGTAAAATACTAGTTCTCTTTTACGATCTTTTCTTTACAAAGGAACGTAAGAGCCTTGTTGAGACTTCATGATGTTAAATATTTCTAAGGAAAACACTAGGAGTAAAGAAAAATAGTATTCTCCACGCTTGACAATAAGGTAGAAATTGGTAGCAAAGAGCACTCGAATGAGATGGGGTCTCTTCCAGTTTAACCAAGCTCCTGGGTTCGAATCCAGCCTTAGACATGCAGCAGTGTTAAATTTCTTGAGGGAGAGCTTTGCCGTCCATTGTGGTCTTACCCAGCTCGAGTGATTAGTCTCTACAGTTGCGCGTAGAGGATCAGTTTATACAAAAAAAATGGTAGAAATTGGTATTTGTATTTGAGACTCTACATGTGTGTTTCTTTGTGATCAAACTTGTCAAAACAGGACACACGATATTGTTTACGCAGTTCGGCCAAACTTTGCCTACGTCTGCGACTACAGAGTAGCTGTAGTTCCATTTTATTGATTGTGTCTCTATCCTTGAGTACAAACACTAAAGCGTTTAAATAGGCCTTTCTCTGAGAAAACCTAACGGGTTTGGGCCAAATACATATAAATAAATCTACAAATCTACTATTTACAACTTCCTTATTTCCTTATTCACACCCCCCCTCAAATTGATGGGGTCATCAAGGAGCATCAATTTGCTAACAAGAAACTGATGGCGTGGACAAGGAACAGCTTTGGTCAAAATATCTGCAACTTGAAATTGAGTATTGATATGAGGGATGGATATAACATGATTATCATAGGCTTCACAAATAGCATGACAATCAACTTCGATATGCTTAGTACGCTCGTGAAAAACCAGATTTGCAGCAATCTGAATGACACTTGTATTGTCCGCATAGAGAGATGTCGATTCGATTTGAGGAAATCCAAGTTCACCCAAAAGGCCACGAAGCCAAAGTCTTTCGGAGCATGCCGTAGACACAGCACGATACTCCGATTCGGTTGAGGACTTAGAGACTCTCGCTTGCTTCTTATTTTTCCATGAGATCAACGAAGAACCAAAAACCATGCACCAACTAGTGACAGAGCGGCGAGTGTCAGGACACCCAGCCCAACAACATCACTATAGGCACTCAACTTAAGAGGGGTTCAAGTAGCGAATTATACGACGAACCGCTGCCAAGTAAGGATGACGAGGAGAATGCATGAACTGACTTACTTGCTGAACAACAAATGAAATGTCAGGTCGTGTAATGGTCAAGTAGTTAAGACTACCCATGAGCTGTCGATACAATAAAGGATCAGTCAAAAGTTCACCCTCGTCACGGTGGTATTTAACATTAACTTCAAGAGGAGTATTCACAGAATTAGCAGATTGGAGGCAGCCATAGCAATAAGGTCGGTGGCATACTTATGCTGATGGAGAAATATACCCTTAGAGGTAGAATGAACCTCAAGTCCAAGAAAATAATGTAAAAGACCAAGGTCTTTCATTTGAAATGAGGCTTGAAGCTTTTGTTTAACTTCCTGTATGGATGCTGCATTAGAACCAGTAATGATCATATCATCAACATAAAGAAGGAGCAGAACAATACCCGTAGATGTGCGGTGAATGAGCAAAGAAGAATCATACTGACTTTGAGTAAAAGAGAACCCAAGTAGAGTGGAACGGAATTTCGCATACCAAGCTCTATGCGCCTGTTTCAAACCATATAAAGAGCGTTTGAGCTTGCACACCCCCTTAGATGAAGAGAATAGGCCCTGAGGGGGAGTCATATAAATATATTCAGTCAGGTCGCCATGAAGAAATGCATTCTTCACATCCATTTGGTGGAGAGACCACCCATGAGAAGCAGTTATAGAGAGCATCATTCTAACAGTAGTCATTTTAGCAACTGGTGCAAATGTCTCATCATAATCAATACCATATTCATGCTTGTTGCCTAAAGCAACCAATCGAGCCTTGTACCGATTGAGAGATCCATCAGAATTCAATTTTACAAAATAAACCCATTTACAGCCTATGGGTTTGATACCACGAGGGCAAGGAACAATATCCCAAGTGAAATTGTCCTGAAGGGCCTGAAGTTCCTCATTCATGGAATTTACCCAAGAGACATATTTAACAGCCTGCGAATAACAAGTAGGAATAGATGTGCCAGATAGAGAAGCAATTAAAGCAGTATGTGAGGAATCAAACTTGTCTCGGGAATATCTATCAGATGCTCGAGATGATCTACTAGAACGTTGATAACTCTATTTTATATAGAGTTATTCATACAATTAAACTTGAGTTATTGCTTATTTTCAAGAACATTTATATATATTTAAAGCTTATTTATCAAGGAATAACATTCTAAATATTCAAATGGATAAAGGGCAATGATCTAGGCAAAATGCACAAATCTTGTTAGGTTTGATGTTTTTGTTCAGTGCAGCTACTGCAGGAGTGGAAACACTGCCAACACCAGGAGTGGAAACACTAGGAGTGGAAACACTGCCAACACCTGCTAAATTCTGCGCAGTTTATACCAAAACATTCAAAGATCATTTCAATGCTTCCACACTTGATTTGTGACGTCATACCTAGTCACCTAGAGCTGAGCCACTTGCAGAAGTCGGCGATACACATAAAAATCAAGTTGCAAGACTAAACTTATCTAAAAGACACGTGGCACTTCTTCAATGGACCTCATCTTTTGTTATGCATGCAAGCGACCAAACCTGTGCAGCTTGCTTGATTGGTTGTCAACAAACTAACCATGTTCGGTCCCCTCAGCTGATCTTTCACGCCAAAGGAAACCCCTTGCAAGAGGAAAGCTTTCAAGCCTATAAATAGAAGCCATATCTTCACTAATCAAAAAAATCATCTTTCACATCTTTAAATTCTTCATCTTTTCGTTTAGTTTAGGTTTAGTTTATTTTCATTTCAAGTTTCTAAGGAGAGGAAGGTGAGGAAGTGTTTGACAACTGGTGCGTCCGTGTGTTTTATAGTCGCAATGTCAGTGCAAGTATACACGTCGTACAAGTAATAAAGTGGATAAAAGTAAGAGATCGTTCCCACGAGGATTGATTAACTTTCAGAGTTCAAGTCTTTAAAACACAAGTGAAACAAGTAACCAATCGGCACTAAAAGTTGATATTAAGACTAAGAACATAAATACAGCAAGTGAATGAGAAGTGGGTGTGAATGTGGAAGAGTATGAGTTGGATTGCTGCATGCAAGTAAATCTCCTCTAGTCAGACGTTATAACGTTTACACGTTAGCACGTACAAATGCTATGTTGTATAGACGTTATAACGTTTGAACGCTGTTGCAAAAGAGCTGTGCTTTTCAGTCACAAAACGTCAGAGCTTCAAGTACTAGAATTCCTATGTCTAGGTTCTAAGTAGGCCTACTCCTGTATTTTAAGTACCCACAGCAATGTCCTATGAACTATTATCCATTCTATGTCTAGACTTAGATAAAAATGCCTAAATGTCTTTAGTGCACCTTTTCATTCACATAAATCTTTGAGTTCTTTTCATAGACCATGTCTGTACCTATGAATCTACTTATTTTAAGTGATCAGTTCAAAACAAGTTTGGAAATATTAACATGCAAAGATTTAAAACGCATAAACATCAATACTTCATAACATTAAACTAGAGGTTCATTACATGCAAAACAGCAACCCAACTACAAATGTTTAGCTCATGCTGAGCGTCTTTACAGAAAGAAGAGGAGTTAAAATCCAAATACCGTACATAGAGAAAAGGAGATTAAACGCAAAAGATACGCCTAAGTAGCCTTCCTTCATGCACGCTGTAGAGACGTTGCAACGTCTGAGCTTCACAGTAATGGGTGCGAATGGAAATAAAAATGGAGCTTGAGGAGAGTTCGAATGAAGAAGTCTGTGTCCAGAACTTCTTTTAGAAAACTCCTCTGGAAGTGGAGGAAGGTAGATGATGAATGGAGTCGTTTTTTTCCACATGGTGCACCCTTGCCTTTTTGTAGACCATGGTCAAGAGAGGGTCACATGCTTGCTGATGTCATTGCCCACCTTCCAAGTTTGCTTGCGAGTTGACTCTGCCCTGAAGTGACACCGCACTGCTACAGTGCGTCAGCCGCGTCAGTGCTGAGGAGAGAGAAGATCTTCTTCCTTTCCAGATCTCAGGCCATCATTACATGCGCGCCAAAATGATATATTATTTTCTTGTTCTGCTATCCTTCTACAGACGTGATGAGAGACGTTGCCACGTTGGGATCACTGCACAAACACAAGAAGCGTCAAAACGCTCACAAAGGCGCCAATTGGCACCAAAATGCCTAGAACTTGTAATTTAGCCCCTTTCTAACTAAAAGCAATAAACTAACATAAACTTTACCAGAAACAACCTACTATTGCTAGAGAACTTGCATGATTTAGCTTTGAATACGTATAAATAACTCATATAAATATGAGTTATCACACCCCCAAACTTAAACCATTGCTTGTCCTCAAGCAATTGAAATACAACATATGAAAAGATGCAAGAAACTAAATGCACCAACAGTTTACACCCTGCTCATCCATTTTTTTGATCAAAAATTTTCCTCAAGGGGCTAATTCCTTCAGACTTACACTACACACTCACGCACCAATGCACAATTACATTCTAGATTCATTACTGCCCAAAGTGAGTGTGTGATCTCTGTATCAATTCTTTTCCTAGCTAGGTTCAGAAGCTACCCTAGCCTATGAAAGAGTGGTTTCCAAATGGTGAGAGTATAACATCTTTCAAAACAAAGAGTAGGCTAACATTTTCACATAAGACATGAGGGTTATTTGAAGCACAACAAAGGTCTTATCTTGGGCGCTAGGACTAGATTAGCACAAACTACTTTTCTGACTCACACAACGCAAAACACACACAGCTGCAACCCCTCATTACTGAGCAACTTTTCTTTTGATTTTCTTCACTTTTGGTTTGGAGTTTTTGTGATTTTCTCCTTTTTGATCCTTTGGATTTGACAATTTTGGATTGAGATATTTGGGGTACCCAGTATTTGTTTCGGGAAATTGCAGCCAACACAGAGGACATGTGGATTTTTTTTTTTTTTCACTTATTTGAAACAACACACACTTTTTGGTCTTTTTGGAGTAGACGTTATAACGTGTATATGAGAGACGCTACAACGTTTGATAACACAGAACACAACACACAAACACACACGGCATACGTTATAACGTTACGGGTAGACGCTACAACGCTGCACTCACACTACACATGCACTAATCATCCTACAGTCTTTGCACCCAGCCTTAGTACAACCTGATATACCCCCAAACTTAGTTTCTACTGCTACTCTAAGTTTTTAATCAAGTTTTACAATCACCAAAGTCAACCAAAACTAGCTTTGCATCAATTAGTCCTTAGCTAACTAGGTTTTCCTCAAAACAGAGTTTGTGTGGAAGCACTAATCAATTCTATTCATCTAAGCATGCATCAGCTACTCACACTCATTCACACCAAGTCATTCTTAGATTTAGCCCAAAGAGAAACATTTTTTTTTTTTTTGATGATTACTTGAGTAGGGTTAGGGAAGGTAAACTGATTTTGCATTTGATTTTGTGCATACACGAAACATAAAAATGATCCTCCCCCCCCAAACAAAAAGATGAGCAGTGTCCCCACTGCTCACTGAATTTTGAAAAATGAGAGAGGAACATTCACACAAAACAGAAACAAAACAACTACTGACTACTAACTCTCCAGACGTTGTAACGTCTGGACAGCTATTTATTCGAACTGAAATTGCAAACTATAACTATACTACTGCTAAAAAGAGGGTTAACTTACTTGTTCAGGACACCAGACCTGAGCCTTCCATTCTGTCTGGCTGGGATGCTTGCTTGTACAGGCTTCTTTTTCTTTTGCTTCTTCTTCTTTTCTCCTTCACCAGCAGTAGCATCAACTGAGATTTCAGTTTCTTGTGGCATCTTTGCACTGCTCTCAGCAATTCTTTTCTTTGCTTCCTCCCATGCTTTCTGCTTTTCCAGTTCTGCAGGATGAATCTGCTGCTGCTCTTTGGGTTCCCCCTGGGCTTTTTCAACCTCTGGCTCTTGAGATGTTGTAACATCTGCAGCTCTTTCTTCAGCAACAACAGCAGGAGCATTCTCTGAACCACTGGCAGCGACAAATGCTGCACTGGTGGCTGTTGCTGGCTTGTCTTTAGCAGCTTCAGATCTCTTTTTTACCTGCAACTTTTGCCTTTTGGCTGCAGGAGGATCAACTAGTTGTTCTTCTTCTTCACCATGTCTTGCTTCTTCACTTGCGGCGGCTACTTCACGCCTTTTCTTCTTCCCAAATGGACTCTGGGTTGGTACAGTCTTGAATCGTTGCCTTTTGGGTGGGGGAATGAGTTGTGGGTCTGGGTTGGTTTCAACAGCAGTTGGTTCAGACGTAGTCACATCTGCACTGGGTACTTCTGGAATGGATGGTTGTGATGGCTCTTTAGTTGGTTCAGGTTGAGTGGGGGTTGGCTTTGAAATGGGCTGATCTTTAGGTTTAGATTGTGGTGTTTTGGGGATGTTTTGGTCATGGGTGGGTTGGGTTTTAGCTGAGGGTTGGGGTTGTTTTTCTTTTGGTGATGGAGGTGTGGGTTGGGCTGGTTCTTTGAGTGTTTGGGTTGGTGGGGAGTCAGCCTCAATATCAGTCTTATCACTGGAACTTCCTTTCTCTTCTGAATGTGTTTCTTCCTCATCATCACTTAGGATTTCCCTACTCACCTTCTTTGATTCCTCTGCATCACTCTCACTGATGCTATCCATATCAGCTGATTTAAGCTCTTCTTCCTCACTACTTACCTTCTTCTGCTCCTTCTTTGCTGGGCTCTTTCTTTTTGTTGCTGGTTTTCTTGTTTTCTTGACTTTTTCCTTCTTCACTTTCTTGGGGTTCATTGTTGATAGGAGTATGTTGTCTTCATCTTCCTCTTGCATCCAATCTGGGAGTACTGGCTCTTCAATCACCATCTTGCCTTTTGTTGTCTGAGCATTTACCTTCTTTTGCCATTCAAATTGCTCCTTGACAAACTTGGCTAGGCTGTTTTGCTGGTCTACCAGACGTTGTAACGTCTGCGCATCAACTGACGTGGCAGCATCTGCAGCTCTCTGCCTAGCTTTGAACTTTGTAGAGAATGCCCCCTGGGGTTCCTCTCTTAGCTCAGATGCTTCAATCTCCACTCCAGCCTCCATGCAGAGATCGGTGATTAAACAAGGGAAGTATAGGTATCCATCCTTCCTGTTTTGCCATTTGTTAATCTCTCTGTTGATGAGCTTACCTACTTCAATCTTATCTCTTGACATAATGGCATCAATAGCAATCAGCCTCTCTTTATCAACCCAGAGAGTGTGAGAAGTGGGTATCAAGCAATGCCTAATGAAATGAAACCAAGCACTGGCTTCATCACACAGGTATCTCTTCAAGATTTTGAATTCATTTCCATGGTCGCCTCTTCGTTCCCAAACAGCTCCTTCAACACATATTCTTTCTTTGATTTCAGTCATCTCTGCCACTCCGTAAGTCTTTTGCTTCACCTCAACTGCCTTGCCATAGTAACCTAGCCCAAAGTAGTCATTTATGACTCTTACACCAAATTTGACTTCTTCACCTCGAACGATGGAGGTGCTTGAAAGTTCTCCATCGGTTCTTTCAACGATTCCTTTATAAAAGTCATGCACCAGAGTTGCAATGTATTCCTTTCTGTGAACTACAAATTTCTGCCATCCCAGTGCTGCCACTGTTGCGATAAAGTCAGGGTTTGGGTTTTCCAAGCTGAATCCCCTTTCTGGCAGCAAGGCTTTCTTCTTTGAAGGAATGGGGATTTCTGGATTTGGAACAGAGGAAGAACTTGGGTTGACATTCTTTCCTTTACCAGATGATTTTACTGCAGCTTGCTTTGTTTTAGTCATGGTGATTGTATGAGTTTTCTGGAGAGTGGGGGATTTGAGATTTGAGATTTGGGATTTGGGGTTTGGGAGAAGGGATAAGATTGCGGTTTCTGAAAGTGTATGAAGGTGGTTTTGATGATTGTAACTGGTGAGTGTTTATTGGGGAGGTTTTATGGGAAGTTGAGAAGTAGGTGGTGGCGTGGGTTTGGGAAAAAGGGGTAACCGTTGGAAGTGACGTCATGGTCACTTTGGCAGTCACGTTCTCAAAAAAAATCATTAAAATGTGTTTCATTTGAAAACTACTTGACTCATTTTCTTTTCTTTTTCATTTAAAACTTTACCCAGGCAGCGAACGTGACAACATCGTAAACACGCAGAGACGTTATAACGTTTATACTACTTCAGCTCCCATTCCTGCACAAAACAAAATTTTAAAGACACAAAATTGCTGGTTAGTTAAAACCATTGGGTTGCCTCCCAAGAGCGCTTGCTTTAAGAGTCTTCAGCCAGACTATTCCCTTTTTGAATTCAGGGGTTGTTGAGAGCCACTGTGGTCTTGTCCCTGACCACATGTTCTCCACAGTAATGCTTCACTCTTTGGCCATTGACTTTGAAAATGGAATTGGTTTTCTCATCAAACAGGTCCACAGCACCATGAGGATAGACTTTTACCAGCTTGAAAGGTCCTGACCATCTTGATTTTAACTTCCCAGGGAACAACTTTAACCTTGAATTAAACAACAAAACTGATTGTCCTTCTACTAGCTCCCTTCTTTGAATTTTCTGATCGTGCCACTTCTTGGTTTTCTCTTTATACATTTTCGAATTCTCATAGGCAGTGTGCCTGAATTCATCTAGCTCATTTAGTTGAAGGAGCCTTGCTTCTCCAGCCTTTGAATGATCTAAGTTCAGTTGCTTCAGTGCCCAGTGAGCTTTGTGTTGGAGTTCAATGGGCAGGTGACAAGCTTTTCCGAAGACTAACTTGTATGGTGACATGCCCAGTGGTGTCTTAAATGCTGTCCTGTACGCCCACAATGCATCATCAAGGTGCAAGGACCAATCCTTCCTGTTTGGACCAACCATCTTCTCAAGTATTCTTTTAATTTCTCTGTTGGATATTTCTGCTTGACCACTTGTCTGTGGGTGATAAGCTGTAGCAATCTTGTGCTTCACTCCGTACTTAGCCAATAGGTTCTCAATCAGCTTGTTACAGAAGTGAGAGCCTTCATCACTGATTATAGCTCTTGGAGTACCAAATCTTGTGAAGATGTTTTGCTTAAGGAATTTGCTGACTGATTTGGCCTCATTGTTTGGCAATGCAATGGCTTCCACCCATTTTGACACATAATCCACAGCTACCAAAATGTATAAGTTTCCATGTGACATAGGAAATGGCCCCATGAAGTCCATTCCCCAAACATCAAACAGTTCCACTTCAAGGATATTTGTCAATGACATTTCTTGCTTGTTGGAGATGTTTCCAGTTCTTTGGCAACTATCACAGCTTTTCACTAATTCATGAGCATCTTTGAAGAGTGTTGGCCAATAGTATCCTGACTGTAGCACCTTTGCTGCAGTTCTGGTTCCTCCAAAATGTCCTCCATAAGGTGATGCATGACATTGTTGTAATACATGGAGTTGTTCCTCTTCAGCCAGGCATCTCCTAAGCAACTGATCTTGACACATCTTATATAGATAGGGCTCATCCCAAAAATAGTGCTTCACTGTGTGGAAGAACTTTTTTCTTTGCTGATGGTTGAAATCCACAGGAACAATCTTGCTGACTAGGAAGTTGACTATATCAGCATACCAGGGTGCAGTAGCATCAGACGTTATAACGTTTGAAGAAATTGCCATAGACGTGGTAACGTCTTCAGCTACTGTGGCTACTGTCAGCAGTTTTTCATCAGGGAAATTTTCTTTTATTTCTTCTGCACCTGTACCTGCATCAACATTCTCAAGCCTAGAAAGATGATCAGCAACTTGGTTCTCCACCCCCTTTTTATCATGAATTTCCAAGTCAAATTCTTGGAGGAGGAGAACCCATCTGATGAGTCGTGGCTTTGCATCTTTTTTAGAAATCAAATACTTGATGGCTGAGTGATCAGTAAAAACAATAACTTTTGCACCCACCAAGTATGATCTAAATTTGTCAAAAGCAAATACAACAGCCAGTAACTCTTTCTCAGTTACAGTATAATTTAATTGGGCATCATCTAAGGTTTTACTAGCATAGTATATAGAGTGAAAAATTTTGCCATACCTTTGACCCAATACAGCCCCCACAGCGTAGTCACTTGCATCACACATTAATTCAAATGGTTTGGACCAGTCAGGAGTGACTATCACAGGAGCTGTTACAAGGGCATTCTTCAATTTCTGGAAGGCTTCATGACAATGCTCATCAAAGTTGAAGACGTTATCACGTTGCAGCAGCAGACACAAAGGTTTGGAAATTTTTGAGAAATCCTTGATAAACCTTCTGTAAAATCCAGCATGTCCTAGGAAACTTCTAATACCTTTGACAGTGGTAGGTGGAGGTAATTTGTCAATAACATCAATTTTTGCTTTATCCACCTCCAACCCTTTCTTTGAAATTTTATGCCCCAAAACAATTCCCTCTTGAACCATAAAGTGGCATTTCTCCCAGTTGAGTACTAGGTTGGTTTCTTCACATCTTATTAAAACTCCTTCTAAGTTTTCCAAGCATGCCTTGTATGAGTCTCCATAAACTGAAAAGTCATCCATGAAAACTTCCATGGATTTTTCAATAAAATCTGTAAATAGAGCCATCATACATCTCTGGAATGTTGCAGGTGCATTACACAACCCGAATGGCATCCTTCTGAAGGCAAAGGTACCATAAGGACAAGTGAATGTGGTCTTTTCTTGGTCCTCAGGCACAATAGCTATCTGGTTATATCCTGAGTAACCATCAAGGAAACAATAGAATTCTTTGCCTGCAAGTCTATCCAACATCTGGTCAATAAATGGCAGAGGAAAATGGTCCTTCTTGGTTGCTTTGTTCAGCTTCCTGTAGTCCATACATATCCTCCATCCAGTCACTGTTCTTGTTGGAATCAACTCATTTTTGTCATTGGTCACCACAGTAACTCCACCCTTCTTTGGCACACATTGAACTGGGCTCACCCATGAGCTATCACTAATTGGATAAATGATTCCCGCATCTAACCATTTGATGATTTCCTTCTTGACCACCTCTTTCATTATTGGGTTCAATCGCCTTTGTCCTTCAATGCTGTTCTTAGCATTCTTTTCTAAGACAATTCTGTGCATACAGATTGTGGGACTGATACCCTTGATATCTGCCATTTGCCAACCAATGGCTTTCTTGTGCCTTTTCAAGGTGCTAATGAGATCACTTTCCTGCTCTTGTGAGAGATTAGAAGAAATGATTACAGGTAAAGAATCATTTTCCCCTAAAAAGGCATACTTCAGGTGATCGGGCAACACCTTCAGCTCCAGAGTGGGTGGTTCTTCAATGGATGGTACTATCTTCTTTAGATTGGAGTCTTCTTGCCCCAAAGATTCATACTTCTTTGTCCATGCCCTGGGTACATGGGAATCAGACGTGACAACGTCTGTGGTTGACGTTGTAACGTTTGACGGTTCAGCTTCTTCTGATAACAGCTCTTTAATCTCATCTCTGCCCAGAATCTTTTCCAAGTGGTCATTATCTTTGTTGAATTGTTTTTGAATCACATGGTCAAGGGCAACCACAAAGGAACATTCCTCTGTGTTAGGTTCTGGATACTTGAGTGCGTTGAGAACGTTGAACTTGACTTCTTGGTCATTGACCCTCATGATTAATTCTCCTTTCTGCACATCAATGAGTGTCCTTCCAGTGGCCAGAAATGGTCGCCCCAAGATGATAGGAACTTCCTTATCTGCATCAAAATCCAAAATAACAAAGTCCACTGGAAAAACGAATTTGTCAACTTTAATCAACACATCTTCTAATATGCCCTCAGGATAAACTCTACTTTTATCAGCTAATGTAAGACTTAAAGAAGTAGGTCTGGCAGTTCCTATACCAAGTTTTTCATAAATGGACTTGGGCATCAAGTTAATACTTGCCCCTAAGTCACATAAAGCTTTGCCAAGGTAAAAATCTCCAATGGAGCATGGTATAGTAAAACTGCCAGGATCTTTCAGTTTTCTAGGGAGTTTATTCTGCATGATTAAGCTACATTCTTCAGTTAAAGCAATAGTTTCAAACTCCCCTAGCCTTCTTCTTTTGGTGATGATATCCTTTAGGAACTTGGCATAGTTTGGCATCTGTTGTAGAGCTTCAACCAAGGGAAGGTTTATGTGTAGCTGTTTTAGCATCTCCATGAACTTGCTGAATTGCTTGTCTTCATGAGCTTTCTTTAGTCTTTGAGGGTAGGGTGGAGGAGGATATTCAGGTACAAGCTTAGGAACAGTCTTGATTCCTGGTTCAGAACTAGACGTTGTAACGTCTGGCTTAGACATCACAATATCTGGAATATTCTTCTCTTTTTCTCCACCTTTGTTTTTCTCTTTTTCCTTGTCTGGCACCTCAGATTCCTTAGGCATAGAAGGTTCTGGATACTCAGTGCCACTTCTTAATGAGATAGCATTTACCTGTGCATTCACCACATCTTTACCATTTGACTTTGATGAAGATGGTGTTTCAGTTGTGGATGGAAGAGATCCATTTTGTCTCTGAGTAAGAGCTGAGGCTATCTGTCCAATTTGGTTCTCCAAAGTTTTGATTGAAGACTCATGGGTCTGTAAGGTTGCCCTACAATCACTTATGAAAGTTTTCATCAAGGCTTCCAAATTGCTGTTGTTGTTATTCTGCGTATACTGCTTTTGTTGTTGAGGGGGAAATCCTGGGGGTATTGCAGGAGCAGCATCGCTAGCATTCAAAGAATTGTTGTTCTTCCAACTAAAATTTGGGTGATTTCTCCAATTAGAATTGTAAAAGTTGGAGAAGGGACTGTTACCTTTGTTATGTGATACAAAGTTTACAGACTGGGGGTTATGTGGACACTCTTCGTAGACATGCCCTCCTTCACAATATACACACACTACTCCCCCAGATGGTGTTGGTTCAATAGCTGCAGCAGTCTGTGTTTCAGACGTTGCCACGTTTGGAGTGCTCAAGTTTTTAATCATGTTGGTCAGAGAAGCAACCTGAGCAGAAAGGGCAGTTACTTCACTTATCTCATGGACACCAGCCTTCTTTCCAGGAGTGAATCTATCAGAAGGCCAATGGGCATTGTGAGTGGCTATGTCTTCAATAAGTCTGCATGCCTCAGAGAAAGACATGTTTAATATGACACCGCCTGATGAAGCATCAAGTATAAGCCTGGTAGGTTGATCTAGACCATTATAAAAAGTCTCCATTTGAATAACTACGGGAATGCCATGGTGTGGGCACATTCTTAGTAATTCCTTCCATCTTTCCCAAGCCTCAAATAATGATTCCCCTTCTCTTTGTTTGAAGGAAGTGATGTCATTTCTTAACTTGGCATTTTTGTTGGGAGGGAAGTATTTTCCAAGAAATTTCTCAGCTAGCTCATCCCAAGTGTGAATTGAATTTGGCTCTAAGGAGTTCAACCAATTCTTGGCCTTATCCTTAAGAGAATATGGAAATAGCTTCAGTCGGAAGGCATCTTCTGAGACTCCAGGGATGACAAAGTTGCTACACACATCCAAAAATTGCCTTAGATGTGCATAAGGATCTTCTTGAGGAAAACCCCCAAATTGCCCTGCAGTCTGCAGCATTTGGAACATCATTGGCTTGAATTCAAAGTGACCAGTATGAATAGGTGGTCTTGCTATGCCTGTTTGTAAATGTGCAGGATTGAGTACGGCATAATCACGCATAGGCCTGTCCCTGTCATTGACCATGTCTTGTGGCCCTGCATTGATGAGTTGCTGTCTCTACCAGTGTTCATCATCCACATAGGTTTCTGTATGAGTTTGTGGTCCACGACCACGTCCTCCAGCATCAGAGTGCCTTCCTCCTCTTGGAGTGCGTCCACCTCTAGAGCTTCTACCACCAGTACCATGTTCAGACATGGTGGGTGGTTGAAATTGCTGTTGTTGTTGCCTTCTTAGCCTTTGTTGTCTCCTTAGTCGCCTGAAGGTTCTTTCAGGTTCTGGATAGAATTCAGGCTCAGATCCACTCCCTGGTTCTGTTGAACTAGAGCTTGAACTGGAACTAAGCATACGCTGTAACGTTTACCTGTTCACTTACAAAAACAACAAACAACACAGCAGAATTCTTTCACCTAGTGTTTTAATTCTTGTTGAACAATAAAAGTTAAATACAGTCCCCGGCAACGGCGCCAAAAACTTGGTGCGTCCGTGTGTTTTATAGTCGCAATGTCAGTGCAAGTATACACGTCGTACAAGTAATAAAGTGGATAAAAGTAAGAGATCGTTCCCACGAGGATTGATTAACTTTCAGAGTTCAAGTCTTTAAAACACAAGTGAAACAAGTAACCAATCGGCACTAAAAGTTGATATTAAGACTAAGAACATAAATACAGCAAGTGAATGAGAAGTGGGTGTGAATGTGGAAGAGTATGAGTTGGATTGCTGCATGCAAGTAAATCTCCTCTAGTCAGACGTTATAACGTTTACACGTTAGCACGTACAAATGCTATGTTGTATAGACGTTATAACGTTTGAACGCTGTTGCAAAAGAGCTGTGCTTTTCAGTCACAAAACGTCAGAGCTTCAAGTACTAGAATTCCTATGTCTAGGTTCTAAGTAGGCCTACTCCTGTATTTTAAGTACCCACAGCAATGTCCTATGAACTATTATCCATTCTATGTCTAGACTTAGATAAAAATGCCTAAATGTCTTTAGTGCACCTTTTCATTCACATAAATCTTTGAGTTCTTTTCATAGACCATGTCTGTACCTATGAATCTACTTATTTTAAGTGATCAGTTCAAAACAAGTTTGGAAATATTAACATGCAAAGATTTAAAACGCATAAACATCAATACTTCATAACATTAAACTAGAGGTTCATTACATGCAAAACAGCAACCCAACTACAAATGTTTAGCTCATGCTGAGCGTCTTTACAGAAAGAAGAGGAGTTAAAATCCAAATACCGTACATAGAGAAAAGGAGATTAAACGCAAAAGATACGCCTAAGTAGCCTTCCTTCATGCACGCTGTAGAGACGTTGCAACGTCTGAGCTTCACAGTAATGGGTGCGAATGGAAATAAAAATGGAGCTTGAGGAGAGTTCGAATGAAGAAGTCTGTGTCCAGAACTTCTTTTAGAAAACTCCTCTGGAAGTGGAGGAAGGTAGATGATGAATGGAGTCGTTTTTTTCCACATAGTGCACCCTTGCCTTTTTGTAGACCATGGTCAAGAGAGGGTCACATGCTTGCTGATGTCATTGCCCACCTTCCAAGTTTGCTTGCGAGTTGACTCTGCCCTGAAGTGACACCGCACTGCTACAGTGCGTCAGCCGCGTCAGTGCTGAGGAGAGAGAAGATCTTCTTCCTTTCCAGATCTCAGGCCATCATTACATGCGCGCCAAAATGATATATTATTTTCTTGTTCTGCTATCCTTCTACAGACGTGATGAGAGACGTTGCCACGTTGGGATCACTGCACAAACACAAGAAGCATCAAAACGCTCACAAAGGCGCCAATTGGCACCAAAATGCCTAGAACTTGTAATTTAGCCCCTTTCTAACTAAAAGCAATAAACTAACATAAACTTTACCAGAAACAACCTACTATTGCTAGAGAACTTGCATGATTTAGCTTTGAATACGTATAAATAACTCATATAAATATGAGTTATCAACAACCATTCCCTTCACTTCTACTTTGAAGAAATTCGTGTAAGAAATCTTTATTGTACTTCAACTTGGGAACTTAATGCAAAAGATCTTCTATTCAAGTAATCTCTACTCTTTTAAGTTCTTTTGCTTTATTATTCATTTACTTATGTTCTTTGCATATTCTTTGCTTTATAACATGAGTAACATGAGCTAAATTCCCTTAAGTTGAGATGTTCTAACCTTGTAATGAACTTCTAAATATGTTATTATGGTCTATGTAGTGTAAACACTTTAAACTCTTGCATAATACTTCTTTCAACTTATTCTGGAATTGATCACTTTAGAATAGGTAAAACTTGTAGCAGCAGACATGGGCTACATTTATGAACTCAAGAGTTAATAAGGACAAGTATTTAATAAATGAAACTTTGTTAAATACATGCTAAAACCTAGACATAGGATAGCATAGTCTTTAGGATAATAAAATTACAAGAGTGGACCTATTTAGCAACTTGGATCATTGTTAGGAGGCAAGGGAGGAATTGACAAACCTTTCTTTACTGTAAAAAACAAAGATCATAAGAGCTTGTAATGAAACTCTGAAGAGAAGTGCTGAAAGGCACAAACTGATGCACCTACATCCAGTGTTCCCACACTACATACTCCATTAAAACACTTAGAAGTAAAGTACTTGGTGAAAACATCTCAACTACTTTTTCCAACTGATTTCTCACACATTTTATTGCTTATTATTATTTTTACTTACTTTGAAAACTCCAAACCAAAAATACTGAATAGTATAGACACACTAAGTGTACACTTTGAACTACAAAAATTTACAATACATAATCCCTGTGGGTTCGACCTTTCTTATCACTTTATTACTTGTGTGACTATGTATACTTGCATATATTAAAATACCACACCAAGTTTTTGGCACCGTTGCCGGGGATTATAGTAAAATTTTGTTGTTTAGATTGTTAATTTAGTGTTTTATTAGTACAACTGGTATTCTGTTTTCTGTGCAGAAACACTTAGTGCAGAAACACTCAGTGTGGAAACACTAGTTTATGCCCAGAGATAGACAACCAAAATTTGATTGTGATCCAGAAATTGAGAGAAGATTTAGGAGATTGCTAAGACAACAAAGACAAAGACAACAAGACTGCAGAACAATGTCTCACCACAGTGAAAATGCCTCAGTAAGAGGAGGACCTAATTCACATCAACAAACTGAAGGTGGATCAGATCACAGACAACAATTCATTCAAATGGGACCAATAGGTATGATTAATGATAGAGATAGACCTATGAGAGACTATGCTCAATATGACCAGCAGCACATACAAACTAGTATTGCTAGACCTCAAATTGATGCTGTTCATTTTGAATTTAAACCTATGATGTTTCAAATGTTGCAAACAATTGGTCAATTTGGTGGATCTCCACATGAAGATCCCCATGAGCATTTAAAGCAATTCATAGAAGTTTGTAGTAACTTTATCATTCCTGGTATTAGTGAGGATGCATTTAGGCTTAAGTTATTCCCACACTCTTTGAAAGATAGGGCTAAATCATAGCTAAATTCTATGGAGCCCAATTCTATTCATACATGGAATGAATTAGCTGAAAAAATTTTAAGCAAATATTTTCCTCCTATTAAAAATGCTAGGATGAGACATGATATTACATCTTTTAGACAAAAAGAATTTGAATCATTGTTTGAAGCATGGGAAAGATGGAAAGAGCTTTTAAGAAAACGTCCACATCATGGTTTACCTGTCATTATACAAATGGAAACTTTTTACAATGGTCTAGAACCACAAACCAGAGTGATGCTTGATGCATCAGCTGGTGGTGTTCTTTTGAATATGTCTTATAATGAAGCATGTGATCTTATTGACAAAATTGCCACAAATGGTTCAAGTTGCCCTACTGAGAGGGTAAGTGCTCAAAAGAGAACCTCTAGAGTACATGAGATTAATGATATATCAGCCCTATCTGCTCAAGTAGCCACTTTAACCAATCTGATCAAACAGTGCACTAGTGCACCGACATCTAGTGTAGCAACACCTAAAGAAAACACTGCAGCAGCTATAGAACAAGCCCCTCCAGGAACTACAAGTTGTGTGTATTGTGGAGGAGGCCATCTATATGAAGAATGTCCTAGCAACCCTGTCTCTGTCAATTATGTAGGTTACAATAAAAATAACAACCCTTACTCTAATACCTACAATCCAGGATGGAAGAACCACCCAAATTTTAGGTGGAACAATTCTAATGCACCTGCACAAAGTGCACCTGCACCAAGTACTCCTCCTGGATTCCTACCTCAAAGCCAACAAAGATCAAACCCACCTGCCAGTGCCAACTCTCTAGAAGAATTGCTTAGATCATTCATTAGTGAAACTATAACTGCTAGGCAAGCTCATGATATATCAATTAAGAACTTAGAGAACCAAGTAGGGCAATTAGCAACTGCTTTGCAGCAAAGACCAGCAGGTACTTTGCCATCAAACACAGAAGCTTCACCTTCACAAAGGCAAGGTAAGGAGCAGGTCAAAGCCATATCTTTGAGAAGTGGCAAGGATCTAACAGAACCATATGAGCTTGAAGGTACAGAGAAGGGAGAAAAAAATAAAAATGAAAAAAATTCTCAAGATGCAGAAACACCTGGTGTTCCTACATCTCCTACTCCAAGGTTAGTACCAGAATACCCTCCTCCTCCTTTTCCTCAAAGATTGAAAAAATACACGAGGAGAAGCAATTCAGTAAATTTTTAGATGTTTTAAAACAATTGCATATCAATGTTCCCTTGATAGAGACACTTCAACAAATGCCAAACTATGCCAAATTCATGAAAGATGTGCTTTCTAAAAGAAGAAGATTAGGGGAATTTGAAACTGTTGTTATGTCAAAAGAATGTAGTCTAATTTTACAAAACAAAATTCCAAGGAAGCTAAAGGATCCAGGTAGCTTTACAATCCCTTTTTCAATAGGTAAGTACTATACAGGAAGAGCATTGTGTGATTTAGGTGCAAGCATCAATTTGATGCCCAAATCTATCTTCACAAAGCTAGGGATTGGAAATGCTAAACCTACCACATTGACACTATCTTTGGCAGATAGATCAATTGCATATCCAGAAGGAATTATTGAGGATATATTGGTGCAAGTTGACAAATTTGTGTTTCCTGCAGATTTTGTTATACTTGATTTCATTGCAGATGAAGAAGTGCCAGTCATACTTGGAAGACCATTCTTGGCAACAGGGAAAACACTAATAGATGTGCAAAGAGGAGAGCTAACCATGAGAGTGAATGATCAAGAAGTAAAATTCAATGTCTTGAATGCTTTGAAGTATCCCGCAAAGGAGAGTGAAGAGTGTTCATCAATCTCACTTGATCAATTGGTAGAAAAGCAGTTCCACAAGCAGTATGATCACCTTGCCAATGCACTAGCACCTGATGTTTCTGCATTGCCTGCTGAGGAATTTATTGAAGAAAGCATATTGCCCAAGGAACAAGTTACACCTAAGGTATGGGCTAGAACTTATGAATCTCTTAATTTAGAAGATCCCAACCTTAAAGAAAATGTACCTTCTGTTGAACAACCTCCTAAGCTAGAATTGAAAGAACTACCTAAGCATTTAAAATATGTTTTTTTAGGTAAGAATGATACTCTTCCTGTAATCATAGCTTCTTATCTATCTTTAGAACAAGAGCTTGATTTAATTAACACCTTGAGAAAACATAGAAAAGCTATAGGTTGGCAAATGTCTGACATTAAAGGGATTAGCCCCTCAACATGCATGCATAGGATAATTTTAGAAGAAAATTCTAAAAATAGCATAGAAGGGCAAAGAAGATTAAATCCAATAATGAAAGAGGTTGTTAAGAAGGAAATAATTAAATGGCTAGATGCTGGTATTATCTACCCTATTTCAGATAGTGCATGGGTTAGTCCTGTGCAATGTGTTCCTAAAAAGGGTGGAGTCACAGTTGTAGCCAATGAAAATAATGAATTAATCCCAACCAGAACTGTAACAGGGTGGAGAATCTGTATGGATTACAGAAAACTCAATAAGGCCACTAAGAAAGATCATTTCCCCTTACCCTTTATAGATCAAATGTTAGATAGGTTAGCAGGAAAGGAATTCTATTGTTTCTTAGATGGTTATTCAGGATACAATCAAATAGCAATTGAACCTAAGGATCAACAGAAAACCACCTTTACTTGTCCTTATGGCACTTTTGTCTTTAGAAGGATGCCTTTTGGACTTTGTAATGCTCCTGCTACCTTTCAAAGATGCATGATGTCAATCTTTTCTGACTTCATTGAGCAATCAATGGAAGTCTTCATGGATGACTTTTCTGTTTTTGGAGAAACATTCTCATTGTGTCTTTCAAACTTAGAAGAAATTCTTCAAAGATGTGAAGACACTAACCTAGTGCTTAATTGGGAAAAATGTCATTTCATGGTAAAAGAAGGCATTGTGCTTGGTCATAAAATATCTAAAAAAGGTCTTGAAGTGGATAGGGCAAAGATAGAGGTAATTGAGAAACTACCACCTCCATCAACAATCAAAGGGATTAGAAGTTTTTTAGGTCATGCAGGATTCTATAGGAGATTTATCAAAGACTTTTCAAAAATTTCAAAACCATTGTGTATGCTTTTGCAACATGATGTGCCTTTTAATTTTGATGAATCTTGTGTAGAAGCTTTTCAAAAACTAAAAAAGGCCTTAGTCACAGCACCAGTTGTAGTAACTCCAGATTGGAGTAAGCCTTTTGAACTCATGTGTGATGCTAGTGACTTTGCAGTAGGAGCAGTCCTAGGGCAAAGATATAACAAAGTATTTCATTCTATCTACTATGCTAGCAAAACACTAATTGAGGCTCAAATGAACTACACTGTGACAGAGAAAGAACTATTAGCAGTGGTTTTTGCTTTTGAAAAATTTAGATCATACTTGGTTGGCACCAAAGTAATTGTGTACACTGACCATTCTGCCATCAAGTATCTGATTTCTAAAAAAGATGCAAAACCTAGGCTAATAAGATGGGTTCTACTACTTCAAGAATTTGATCTTGAAATAAGAGATAAGAAAGGAGTAGAGAACCAAGTGGCTGATCATCTCTCTAGACTTGAAAGTAATAATGCAGGTACAATTGAAGAAATCAAGGAAAGTTTCCCTGATGAGAAATTACTAGCAATTACCATGAATACAGCCAGTGTTTCTGCACTCAGTGTGGCCACACCTCATGCTTCAACACCATGGTATGCAGACATAGTAAACTTCCTTGTAAGCAAAATTGTACCATGTGACATGAACTATCAACAGAAAAGAAGGTTCTTCCACATAGTAAAACAATACTATTGGGATGACCCTTACCTATTCAAGATATGTCCTGATCAAATCATGAGAAAGTGCATTCCTGAAGAAGAACAGCAAGCAGTGCTCCTGCATTGTCATGCTGCACCATATGGAGGTCACTTTGGAAGCCAAAGAACAGCAGCTAAGGTACTTCAATCAGGTTATTTCTGGCCTACTCTATTTAAAGATGCATATTATATGGTCAAAACCTGTGATAAATGTCAAAGAAGTGGTAATATATCTAATAGACATGAAATGCCTAGGACTAATATTCTAGAAATAGAACTTTTTGATGTTTGGGGCATGGATTTCATGGGTCCTTTTCCACCTTCTTTTGGCAATGAATACATTTTAGTGGTTGTAGACTATGTGTCTAAATGGGTTGAGGCTGTAGCACTGCCAAATAATGATGCTAAATCTGTTAGCAAATTTCTCCAAAGAAATATTTTTTCAAGATTTGGCACTCCAAGAGCAATCATCAATGATGAAGGCTCACATTTTTGCAACAAACTTATTGAAAATCTTCTTGCAAAATATGGAGTGAAACATAAGATTGCTACTGCCTATCACCCACAAACAAGTGGACAAGCTGAACTTTCAAATAGGGAAATAAAAAGAATGCTTGAAAAAATGGTTGGACCAAATAGAAAAGATTGGTCCTTACACTTAGATGAAGCATTATGGGCATATAGGACTGCATTTAAAACTCCATTAGGAATGTCCCCCTATAAGTTAGTTTATGGCAAGCCATGTCATCTCCCTGTTGAATTAGAGAACAAGTCATATTGGGCTATCAAAAAGTTGAATTTTGATCTCAAAAAGGCAGGAGAGCAAAGGTTTCTTGAGCTAAATGAATTAGAAGAATTTAGGCATTTCTCCTATGAGAATGCAGAAATTTATAAAGCTAAAACCAAAGTATGGCATGACAAGAAAATCCAAAGGTGAGAACTTAAAGAAGGAGGAATGGTTCTTGTTGCGACCGAAGAATCCGGAGGAGGGATC
The DNA here is from genome assembly GCA_039519185.1 of Astragalus membranaceus. Lineage (NCBI taxonomy): Eukaryota > Viridiplantae > Streptophyta > Magnoliopsida > Fabales > Fabaceae > Astragalus > Astragalus membranaceus. The sequence continues at coordinate 148,087,517 of CM076850.1, read as the reverse complement.
CTTCGTTGCTTTTGAACAATGGAGCCGCCATCAATATTTATTTTTAGGAAAACATTGAAAAAAACCTTTGTTTTTGGGTTCGGGGGTCGATTAAGTGCGGGGAAGGTACAAGCACCCCGCAACATCCTAAAAAGGTTACCTTTTAATTTAATGTGTAGAAAAATTAGTTTAAAGAAAACATTTTTGATTTACCCTTTTTGTTATTTGCAAAAAAAAAACGGAAAGGAAGACTTAATAAAAATTTTAGTTTTTCGGCGCTCGACGGGAGTGGGCCCCCGCTCCTACGTATCTCCGGGTGCGATGGAGAAATCAAAGCTACGTAGTTCTTGGGTAAAAAAAAAAATTTGTGTGTTGGTTTTTTTTATTTATTGAAAACTTTGCGAAAACGGGAGACCGTTCACGGTGACCAAACAGATAAATCCAGAGTGGTCACCACTAACGACTTTATTCGAAAAAAGAAAGTATTCACAGCGTCAAACGAGCTAAGCCCAGAGTGACTGTTGTAAATACCCGGTTTGTGATTGAGCGCTTGTTCGTTTGAAAACGTGCTTACCGGGAAGCGTGATAAAAATGAGTCGAAATTATGTTTGTACTTTATTAACTAAAAAAGAAGTTTAGGCGGATGTTTGCGATGATCAAACGAGTAACCTCAGAGTGATCACCGCTACTAATCCGCTGTGAAAAAGGAAGGTTAGTCCTAGCGGTCAAACAAGCAAGGCTCAGAGTGACCACTATAGACAACCTATTTTTTTGCGCGAATTCGATTTTTCGAAAGAAAAAAAAAACGGTTCGGAAGCATCACGTTGTGAATAAAAGCGGAGTAAGTGATAAAAGGGGGGTGCAAATAGCGTTTTGACGCTAAAAGAAAATGGTTGCCGGGGGTGCAAATAGCGTTTTGACGCTAAAAAAAAAACGATTGACGGGTTTATTACCTTTTTTACTATTCTACCCTAGAGCACGTGATTCTTGAAACGCTTTTTCCTAAAAAAAAAACCTAGACTAAACAAGTGGTATTTTGAAAGCGGATTATGGAGAAAAAATCTTTTGTTGTTTTTTTGTTTTTTTTGTTTTGTTGTCATAGTTATTATTTAATAAAAGGGGGCCTTTTTACTTTTTTTTGAAAAAAGATTTTTGTTATTATGTATATTTTTTTTTTAAAAAAGGGGTAGTGACATTAGTAACCATTTCCTTTAAGAAAATATTTTTTATACTTTTTTTTTAAAAAAGGGTTTATTTTTAATCCGAAAATAAAAAAAAGGAATACATTTTTTTTTACTTTTTTTTTTGCTCCGAAAATTAGTAACCATTTATAAAAAAAACAACATTTTTAATGTTATTATTTTAAAAGAAACTTCATTTTTATAAAACAGAATATCTTATTGTAAATGATTTTTTTTGAAAATAACCAATCTAATGCCTAAAATTCGAAAAAAACAGCAAAAAAGATAAAAACAGCAAGAATAAAAAGTATGACAGCAACTAAAATAAAAGACAGTAAGAATAAAAATATATTACAGCAATAAAAAAAACAGCAACATTTATTTTTTAAAAAAATATTTTTTTTATTATTTTATTTTAATCCGAAAATTAGTAACCATTTTTTAAAAAAACAACATTTTTTTTATCACCTTTTTTAATCCGAAAATAAAAAAAGGAACAAATTTTTTTTACACTTTTTCCTTTTAGGTTTATTTTAATCCGAAAATTAGTATCTAATATGTAAAAAAAAAACCAAATAGTATTTATATAACAAAAACAGTAACTAAAATTTGTAAAAAACAACAATAATAATATCTAAAAACGTGAACAATAATAAACAAAACAAGTAGCATAAAAATAAAAGTAATAAAAATGAACAATACTCATATGAACAATTACAGTTGCTAAAAAAAAAATAAAAAAAGCAATAATACATAAAACATTACATTTTAGTACCTTAACAACAAGAATCCAGAAATGTTGAAGAAATTTCCTTCTTCGAATTTCTTCAATACAAGTGAACTTTTAAACTAAAAAAAAAATTTAGGAAGGAGGAAGAGAAGAGAAACCCTAAATTTTTTTAGAAGATCTTTCCCCCTTTTTTTCTTAAAACCCAAAAAAACCTCCCTTCTTCGAATTTCTGTGACCCTATTTATACAAAAAAAATGTTGCCCCTGCTTCTCTTCATTGTCAACTTGCACAGGGATTTTTCTGACATGATATGGGGGTTAGGTGAAGGGGAAAATAAAAGATGAAGACATGTGAGATGTGGGGGAGGTGATGGCCGAATTTGTGTGAGGGGGGAGTGCCAAGTGTGAGTGGGGGAGTGATGAGGAAGATGAAGTGTGATGATGATTTTTTTTTGATATGATGGAGGTTTGGGGGGAGTTGTTGAAGGGGAAAAAAGAAAATGAATTTGTGAGAGGAGGGGAGAGGAGAGAGCCGTAGGTATGTGTGAGTGAGGAGATGAAGGTTGAGTGTTGTGTGTGTGTGATGATAGAAGGTTGTGTGAGAGATGAGAGGAAAGGATGGAGGTTGAGTGTGAGTGGGAGAAGAGAGAAAGGAAGGTTGAGTGTGAGAGAGGGAGAGTGAGGGCCGTTGGAAATGAGAGAGAGAGAGGAGTAGGCGTAGGAATGGAGAGAGAGAGAGAGGTTGAGTGTATTGGGAAGGGAAAAATGGGGAAGTGGGAAGTGTGGGGAAGTGGAATTGAGAGAAAAGAGGAGAGGTGGGGTCGAATTTCAAGGGAGAGAGAGAGGGGTATGGCCGAATTTTAGGAGGGGTTTTGGGGGATGAATGTGGATGGATTTTTGGGTTAAGGGGGGATTGAATGTAGATGGCTTTTAGGGTAAAAAGGGGGGAGTCGAATTAGGGTTAGGAAAGGAGGGAAATTAGGGTTTTGGTGAGTTGGGTTGAGTTATGGGTTGGATATGGGTCATGGGTTGGGTGGAGGAGTGTGAGGGTGAATTGGGCTAGGGTTTAGGAATTGGGTTGGGTCATGCGAATTGGGCTAGGGCTTGGTGGAGGAATGGGCTTTAAATGGCTCAATCCTGATTGCACCTCCATATATTTTTTACAGACCCCCCTATGTTCTTCTTTGTCTATTTTGTTTTGATACTTCTAATTATTATTTTTTTTCAAAAATTAAAACTTGTAGCAAACTAAAAATAAAATAAAACATGGCATGAAAATAAAAAAAGAATATTATTTTTCTCAAAAATAAATAATTTTTTTTTTGGATAGGACAAAATTAGGGTATTACAGTTCTGTTGTACAATTCTAGGTTGAAACTCTTCCCTGGAAAACTGAAATCAAGATGGTCAGGACCATTCAAACTAGTTAAAATCTACCCCCATGGTGCAGTTGATCTATATGATGCAACCACTGATACCACTTTCAAAGTAAATGGACAAAGAGTGAAAATGTACTATGGAGAGCATGTAGAGAGAGACAATATCACCACTCACTTTGCAAAACCTTAGACCAAGGTACAAGTCAGGTTGTAAGACTCTTAAAACAAGCGCTTGAGGGAGGCAACCCATCACTATATATAGTTAATATTATTATTTTGTGCAATTTCATGTTTTGTTATTTTGCAGGAAAAACAGGACAACAGAGTAGCCAGTGTTTCTACACTTGGTGTTTCCACACTTGATGCAGCCACACTGCCTACTCTGGTGTTAGAAAAATTTAGAAGAAAAATGTTCACTTGACAAATCATCAACTTAGTGGAATCATCTCTGATCAAGGGTTAGAAAGTGGCGTGTTAAGTCTAAATTTCCACGTGTTGGCTTGCATGTTAGGCCACATAACTTAACGGCTATAAACCTCAACTACCAAATCCCACTAACCCTTTCACATACCCTAAGTTTCAATTCTTTTCGTCCCTCTCACAAAACCGATCAAAAAAACCTCTCCACTCACAAACAGTTTTTCAGTCTCAAACGCTCAAAATCATAAATGGCTAAGAAACAAGCTGCCTCTAAGAACACGGGGAAATGATCTGGTGTGGAAACTCATGCGAAAAAGGGAAAATCAGGAGCACTAGCATCAATGGAAGCAATCCCTGGATGTGAGCACTTTTGGAACATGAAGTTCCTGCCTGAGCGTGGTTTCAACTTCGCAAAGGCTCATCATTCATTCCTCTCCACTGTCAACAACTTGCATTGGGAAAGATTTGTTCAAACCCGAGCCTACTACTTGGAGCAATTGGTGCGAGAATTCTACTCAGGAATTCAGAATAACAGAGGAGGTACTGTATTTTTCTCCAAGGTTAGAGGTAAGAGAGTTTTCTTTGACCCTGCTAGAATCAATAAGCACTATGATCTCACATACACTGGTAATGCATTTGAAGTAAAACTAGAGACTTGTGGAAAGAAGCAAATGACTAAAATCAAAGAAAGAGTAGCAATAGAAGGATCTCAGTGGGAGAAATTCACAAATACTGAATTCAAACTTAAAACTGGTGATTTAATCCCTGAACTTGGTAGCTGGCATTTATTCATTGATACATTAATTCTCCCTACTTCACACACTTCTACATTATCTAAAGATAGGTTGATTCTTATTGATTCAATCCTATGTGAGGATAATGTAGACATAGGAAAATTGATAGCTAGAGAAATTGTAGAATGCCAAGCCAAGGAATCTGGATTCTTATATTTCCCATGCTTAATCACTGAATTGTGTCAAAAGCAAGGAGTTGTTGCTACTGATCTAGAAAAAGTCTATAGAAAAACCCCTCCTAGTGGTCTGTCTGCTGAAGTTAAGGAAAGAGTGAGGTCAGTGAGAATTAGAAGTACTGTAGAGCAGGAAGTGTCTGAACACCTGATGCAGAAACTCCAAGCTGTCTGGAAATTTCAAAGAAAACAGCATGAGTGGTTGAAATTAAAGTTGGATGACCCTGAAGCAGTACTAGAATCCCCAATTTTTCCTAACTGGGTGATTGATGAGGAAGAAGAAGTGGAGGAGGAAGAAGAAGAAGTAACTGTTAAGAAAGAGAGGAAAGCAAAGAGAAAGAGAGATACTGAGAAAGAAAAGAAGGGAAAGAAACAAAGAGTGGAGGAAGAAATTGAAGAAGTAAGTGATGAAGACACTGAAGAAGATGAAGAGGCAAGGCAAGCTGTGAAGGATATTGAAAAGGATGCAGAGGAGGATGAATCTGAGTCACTAGAAGTTAGTGACAGTGATGATGATGGCAGTGATGATATGGAAGCTAGTGCAAATGCAGGTACTCATTGAAGAGCCTGAGAAAGAGAAAGGCAAAGCAGGTTCAGAGATGAAGATGCAGGCAGATACTGTCAAGGAGTCTGTTAGTGTTCCCACACCAACTGCAGAAGCTTCAAAGAAATCAACAGTCATGGCAACTAGTCCTGCAGCAACAATCTCTACAGTTCTGAAGGCCTTAGAAGAGAAGAAACAGATGCTGGGATACACAAGAAGAACAATGAAGCCAGCTCCAACAAAGAAGATGTGGACAATGTCCTCTCTCTATGCTGAATAGGGTACAGGAGCAGAAACTGGTGACAAGGCAACAAGTAAAGAAACTGAAGAACAAACTGAGAAGGTAGCAGAGCAACAACCAGAGGGAATTGAGCAACAAACAGAACACACTCCAGTGCAGAGTGGTGTACCTGCACCTGAAGTCCAAACACTGGCTACACCAGATGTTCCTGCAGAAGCTACACCTGAAGAGGCAGAAATGCCTGAGGCTACTGTAGATGATCCTGGTGTGCCTACCTCTGATGTGGCCACTGCTAAGAAGCCAAAGAAGACAAGAGCCAAGCATAGCCCTGCTGTAAGAGCCAGCCCCAGATTCCAAAACAAAGAGTAAAAGGATACTTTTTAATGTTTATTCCTAAAACTATATTTTGCTTTACTTTCAACTGTTTAAAATACTATGTGGTAGATGTTGCTATGTGTTAAAAACTTTTGTTTGTTTCTCCCAACTTTAGTACTCCCCTGTTTCCTAAACTTAGAGCAGTGAGGACACTGCTCATCTTTAAGTTGGGGGGGAGAGTGGAGAATAGTATATCTTTTGAACTAAATATGCACTATGTGAAAACTAATATATGCTATGAATGTCTTAGTAGTATATGTATGTAAATATGCAATATTAGTATGTGTGTTTAGATGTACTTAACAAAGCATGCAAATGACATGATCAAAAATGTTTTCAAAAAAATAGAAGAACTAAGTACATCATATGTATGTTTTAAAAACTTAAATAAATATGAAACATGATCAATTCATTTTTTTCTCAAAAATTGAAGAAGTGTATCAATAAGTTGAATTTTGAATGAAAAGCATTGTTTTCTAAAAATGATCAGTTTTATAAATACTTTGACACAGCAAAATTGAGTTTTGAAAAGAACCATGCTAGATCAAGAGCTATCTAAAGCCAAGGAAATTTTGGAAATTTGAGGTCAAAATTAGATTTTCATTAAAAATTTAGAAGAGCATAAAGACTTGAGTTTGGGGGAAATTCCATGAATACAAAGGCCAAAGTGTGACAGCTTGAAGAATGCAAGCCACAAGTGTCAAAACCACTCAAAAATACCAAAAATATCCCAAAAATGAGCTACACTTGCCTGAGTCATATAAACTGAACCTGTCCCTTAAGTGCAATTTGGTTCGAAAAAAATGAACAAAGTTCAAAGAGAAAAGGAAAAACAAACCAAGAAAAAGAAGAAAATGCATGTGGAGGTCAGTGAGGAGGGCAGTGTAAGCTACCAAAAAAACTCAAAGAGTTCCAAGTGTGGCAACACTTAGTGTGCCAACACCATCTACATCAAAAGGCACCTACACTCAAAATAAGGTGAACCTACAATCCAAAAATGATGTTTTTGCACTCACTGCATTACATCATCAAAAATCAAACACCAAGAATAGAAATAAGGTATTGGCTCAACAAGTTGGAACACCAAAAGCCCTTTGTTGTGCTTAAGAGTCCCCTAAATACTTGAAGAAATTGTTAGTCTCGGCCATATTTTGAAAAATCTCTAAGAGTGACCAAAAGAGTTCCATTTTTTTCAAAAAGCTAAGGAAAAACTCTTTGTTCAGTTATGGAACCAATTAGAAACTCAATGGGCCACACACTCACACAAATGAGTTTTTATAACTCTGAATGTTTTAAAAGCAAGGGCATGGAAGAAAAAGCACCAAAAGAGAAAGGCTCATTACAATACACTTCAAACACTTCTTGAAAAACATGAGTTGAGATGTATTCATAATTATATAAATATTATGTTTTGTTTCTTGTCGTTGCTTGAGGACAAGCAACAATTTAAGTTTGGGGGTGTGATAACTCTATTTTATATAGAGTTATTCATACAATTAAACTTGAGTTATTGCTTATTTTCAAGAACATTTATATATATTTATAGCTTATTTATCAAGGAATAACATTCTAAATATTCAAATGGATAAAGGGAAATGATCTAGGCAAAATGCACAAATCTTGTTAGGTTTGATGTTTTTTTCAGTGCAGCTACTGCAGGAGTGGAAACACTGCCAACACCAGGAGTGGAAACACTAGGAGTGGAAACACTGTCAACACCTGCTAAATTCTGCAGTTTATACCAAAACATTCAAAGACCATTTCAATGCTTCCACACTTGATTTGTGACGTCATACCTAGTCACCTAGAGCTGAGCCACTTGCAGAAGTCGGCGATACACATAAAAATCAAGTTGCAAGACTAAACTTATCTAAAAGACATGTGGCACTTCTTCAATGGGCCTCATCTTTTGTTATGCATGCAAGCGACCAAACCTGTGCAGCTTGCTTGATTGGTTGTCAACAAACTAACCATGTTCGGTCCCCTCAGCTGATCTTTCACGCCAAAGGAAACCCCTTGCAAGAGGAAAGCTTTCAAGCCTATAAATAGAAGCCATATCTTCACTAATCAAAAAAATCATCTTTCACATCTTTAAATTCTTCATCTTTTCGTTTAGTTTAGGTTTAGTTTATTTTCATTTCAAGTTTCTAAGGAGAGGAAGGTGAGGAAGTGTTTGACAACCATTCCCTTCACTTCTACTTTGAAGAAATTCGTGTAAGAAATCTTTATTGTACTTCAACTTGGGAACTTAATGCAAAAGATCTTCTATTCAAGTAATCTCTACTCTTTTAAGTTCTTTTGCTTTATTATTCATTTACTTATGTTCTTTGCATATTCTTTGCTTTATAACATGAGTAACATGAGCTAAATTCCCTTAAGTTGAGATGTTCTAACCTTGTAATGAACTTCTAAATATGTTATTAGGGTCTATGTAGTGTAAACACTTTAAACTCTTGCATAATACTTCTTTCAACTTATTCTGGAATTGATCACTTTAGAATAGGTAAAACTTGTAGCAGCAGACATGGGCTACATTTATGAACTCAAGAGTTAATAAGGACAAGTATTTAATAAATGAAACTTTGTTAAATACATGCTAAAACCTAGACATAGGATAGCATAGTCCTTAGGATAATAAAATTACAAGAGTGGACCTATTTAGCAACTTGGATCATTGTTAGGAGGCAAGAGAGGAATTGAATAGTATAGACACACTAAGTGTACACTTTGAACTACAAAAATTTACAATACATAATCCCTGTGGGTTCGACCTTTCTTATCACTTTATTACTTGTGTGACTATGTATACTTGCATATATTAAAATACCACACCAAACGTCGTGGTGCAGGCGGTACAGAATTAGGATTAGGTGGCGGATCAACGTTGGAAGGGGAAGTGGGAACGAGTCCTGGTTGGAAACGTTCTATAGGTGAACGCGGGGTAGAAAATTGGGGAAGTATAGCAATTTCATTCAATCCAGGAGAAGAGCAAGGAAACATAAACTGATTATCAAAAAATGTCACATTCCTAGAAATGCGAAAATGATGGTTAGAGACATCATAACACACAAAACCCTTATGAGACTGACTATACCCCATAAATGCACATTGGACAGATTGTACTCCAAGTTTATGTATTTCAATGGATGGGAGGTGAACAAAACATACACACCCAAAAGTATGTAAACTACTGTAATCAGGCTGAGTTTTAAAAAGGCAAAAGTAAGGAGAATCAAACCCAATCACCGTGGAAGGAAGACGGTTGATCAAAAAGACAGATGTGGAAAGAGCCTCCACCCAAAATTTGGATGGAACAGAGGCCTGGAGAAGTAAGGTACGCGTCACATCCAACAAGTGACGATTCTTACGTTCTGCAACACCATTTTGCTGAGGGGTATTGGGACAAGATCGTTGAGACAGTATACCTTTTTGCTGTAAGAACTCCTGAAACTCATGAGACATATACTCACCACCAAAATCAGACCGAAGAATTCTAATACTGGTTTGAAATTGATTTTCAACATACATCAGAAATTTCTTAAACACAGAAAACACTTCAGATTTAGATTTAAGAAAATAAATCCAAGTAAAACGGCTATAATCATCGATAAATGTGACAAAATATTTATAGTGAGCATGAGAAGCGACGGGAGAGATTCCCCAAACATCACTATGAATCAACTCAAAACAAGTAGAAGCACGATGAGCACCAGACGGAAAAGGAAGTGTTTTACTTTTAGCTAATTTGCAAACAGAACATGAAATAGAGGTACTAGAATCCATCAGTTTAGTACCTAACAAGCCAGTCTTAAATAAGTGAGACAAAACAACAGAGTTTGGATGGCCCAATTTCCTATGCCAATCCTCACATGCATTCAAAACACCATTACAAGCAAGAGATAAATGATTTGAAATAAACTGGAGTGAAAACACTCTTCCAACTTTAGGCCCCTTCGCAATCACCTTCCCCGACACACGATCCTGCACAAGACAACCATCCGGAGTAAGATTAACATCACAACCTTCATCTACTAATTGACCAGCAGACAATAAATTTGAGGCAAGCCCAGGTGCTACCAGCACATTTCTAAAATTAGAATTTATGTCACCAACATTAGTTATAGGAAGGGTACTGCCATTAGCAATTTGAATTTTTTGATTACCAATATAAGAACGTAAATTGTGCAGGAGTTCAGAGGAACCCGTCATGTGATTCGATGCACCAGAGTCAAGTAACCAATATATGAAAGAAGACATACCAGTAATGCCCAAGGCAGAAAGAGCAGATAGTACCATTTATTGAATTAATTCAGGCTGTAGAGCACCACCATCAGATGCACCAGTGGTGGAAGGACCAGCTGTAGAGCTAGCAGTGGCATGGAATGCCTGCACCGGACACTTAGTCGGTCGAGGAGGACGCGTAGGACATGCAGAGATGATATGACCTTGCTGCTTGCAATAATTGCAAAATTTCTTAGGACAACTACGAGCAACATGTCCAAATTGTTTACAAGAGAAGCATTGAGTTTGTCGCATATCACGGTCCAAGCCTCTATTTTGCGTAGCATATGCAACTGTCACAGGTTCAGAATGGACGGGATCATTAAACACGGTGCCTTGAATATTAAGACGTTGTTCTTCCCTGAGCAGTTCACCAACACAGGTATCCAAGGAAGGAACAGGGTTCCTATTCAGCAAAGCACCTCGAACGGCCTCAAATTCCGGACGAAGTTTCATGAGAAATTGATCCCGTTTACTAGTATCATAAACATCACGAACGGCCGACAGTGACGGCTTGGGAACATCAGCATATATAATAGCAGAGTGTTCTGTCCATAATTTCAGAAAGCCAGAATAATATTCTTGAATTGACAAATTACCTTTTTGTAATTGGCGATCTCTAACTCCAATTGAAAACACTTGGCTGTATTGTCCTGGTTGTAAATACACTGCAAATAATTCCACATTTCTTGAGCAGTTGAAAATGCTCGCAAATTATTGATCATCTGAGGATCAATAGTACTGAGGATCCAAGAAATACTTTGAGCATCTTTTACTTCCCACGCATCTAAAGCAGATTTATCTTCCGGCGCCTTAGAAATCCCAAGCAGCATAGTTCTTACTGGTAAAGCGAACACAAAAATTATCCCTTTCTTTTTCAGCTGCCATTAATTAACAATTAATAGGAACAGTACGAACAGCTCGAAGAAAAAAATCAAAGAGTACCAAACGAACAGCACAATGGCAACAAATAGAAACGAACAAAGCAGCACACAAATCAGAACGAATGAAGAAAACCTCACAAGTCAGCAAGCCACTAATAAGCTGCGAACAACGAACAGAAAAAAATCAAGCAACAGCAGCAGAGTTTCACGAACGGCGACAGCAGTCGAGGGTGCGAACCAAGCCAAGCCACGAATATCGAGCAGAGATCGAAACGAAGACACGAGCAAGGGACATGACCGGAATCACGAACAGAACCCAAACACGAACGGTGGGAAGAGGCCGCGCACGATGGGAACAAAAAAATGATGCGTGAACCGTGGGTTCCCAACAGATCTCGCGCACGGAGAAGATGAACAGGAACCGGGCAGAAGCGCGAACAAGAACCAAGAGGAACCCAACCAAGAATCAACCGCAGGTGAGCAAGACGCAAGAGAATAGAGTAACTAAGACGGCACAGGTATGAGTAAACGCTCTGATACCATGTCAAAACTGGACACACGATATTGTTTACGCAGTTCGGCCAAACTTTGCCTACGTCTACGACTACATAGTAGCTGTAGTTCCGTTTTATTGATTGTGTCTCTATCCTTGAGTACAAACACTAAAGCGTTTAAATAGACTTTTCCCTGAGAAAACCTAACGGGGCCTGGGCCAAATACATATAAATAAATCTACAAATCTACTATTTACAACTTCCTTATTTCCTTATTCACAAAACTTTGTGCTTCTCGTCTATTGTGAAAGTGTCAACCGAGAAGCTTTGGGTTTGCTCGCAGCCATCCAATTCGTTCAAAGTATGAGTTTCTCTTTGAATTGGACACCAAAATTGGTAATTTTTCACGAAAACAAACTAGGCATAGACGGTCCATAATTTGCTGGCTTGTCCGTGCAAGAATTGCATTTTCTAAAAATATGAGTTACCTAAATGTTCATACTTGAAGCTTTAATTACTCTTAATACATTTGAACTTAATTTTGAATTTCTAATTGATCCTTCATATTTTAATTTTCCGAATTGGTTGGTTACTTATGTTTCTAAACGTTAAAGTTGTTGACATTTTTTCCATTCTTGTTACACTCCATTCGAAGAAGGCTTGTTACAATGGTGACTAGGTGTGTTGCGGGGACATGGATGAAAGAAGAGGCATGAAACAATGGGAAGGAGAGAACATTTACGGTTTGAGTGGTACAATAGAAAGAGTAGTGAGAGAGTGACCTAGGGGCTAGGAGACGAGCTCATGCCTGTTTGGATGTGTTTTCTTTTTTAGTTTTCAGTTTTAAAAAATTTTAAAAGAGGAAAACTTGTTTGGTTATATTGTTTTTAAAAATTATTTTGAAAAGAGTTTTCAATTTTGTTGTTTTTAAAAGAGAAAAACAGAAAAAACTTTCTTACAACTTTGCAACTTCTTCATGTCCTTTAGCTCGCAAAGCCAACTGGGTTACTTTTTTGTTACTAAAAAGAAAACGCATTGAAAACACAAAAAACAGTGCTATTTTCATTAATGGCAAAAGTGTAATTATATGAAAAAATAAAACAAAACCCATCTATTCACACGCGGGGAGAAGACTTACGATGAAAATGCACGTGTGCCAATTGTTTATTCCCCCCAAATAACTAGCATGCATGCCTACTTCCTTCCCAGAGGTGTGCATGGTGCATGAACCAAACTAAACCAAACCATATATGTGGTTTGGGTCGGTTTACAAAAACTGTTTCTATTCAAAACCAGTTTTTCTTCAAATCGGTTTAGGTTTGGTTCAAAACCGGTTTGAAACCAGTTTACCATAAAACCCGGTTTTGTTTGAGTGGATCAGATTTAAACCGGTTTTGGCATAACTGCAAAAAAAACTATTTTTTAAAAATAAATTTATTACCTGTCTTGGGCTAAATTATAAATTTCAAAGTACGAGTTTTACTATAAAAGTCGGTTTTCCTTGTGTGAACTAAATAAAAACCAATTTTTTACTTTGTCAGGTACGGTTTTTACTTTTACACTTCACATAAAAATTAAAATCTAATATCTATTTATACAAACAAACATCCTATGAAATTACCAATTTGGATATCTTATTAACAAGACACATATCTAATTTAGGGGGTAAAAATGTCATTATCATTTCTTTCTTTTTCTTCTTACACTCTCTTTCTTCCTTATTTTCTCTTTCTTCTTACACTCTCTTTCCTCCTTTTCACTTTTCTCTTACACTCTCTTTCTTCCTTTTTTCTTTTTATTTACTTTTACTTTTCTCATAAACATTTCCTCTCTTTCTCTCATCACCTCACTTTAGTTTTTTTTAACTAAATTTCTAAATTTATACAAACACTACTCTACAAAAATTACCTATAAAAATGTAAACGTGTCACACTAAAAAACAAAAAAAAAACGGTCACCTTTTTGGAAAAAATTATCACCTTAAAATTTTAATTTTTATCTCCGAAATCTGTCTACACTCTTATTGATAATCGACTATCTATCTTTTACTATCTACTATAATCTACTAACAACTAAAACAATCAATTGAAACTACGAGATAACTGCAATAATCTAATATCTACTTATACAAACAAACATCCTATGAAATTACCAATTTGGATATCTTATTAACAAGACACATATCTAATTTAGGGGTAAAAATGTCATTATCATTTCTTTCTTTTTCTTCTTACACTCTCTTTCTTCCTTATTTTCTCTTTCTTCTTACACTCTCTTTCCTCCTTTTCACTTTTCTCTTACACTCTCTTTCTTCCTTTTTTCTTTTTATTTACTTTTACTTTTCTCATAAACAATTCTTCTCTTTCTCTCATCACCTCACTTTAGTTTTTTTTAACTAAATTTCTAAATTTATACAAACACTACTCTACAAAAATTACCTATAAAAATGTAAACGTGTCACACTAAAAAACAAAAAAAAAAAAAAACAGTCACCTTTTGGAAAAAATTATCACCTTAAAATTTTAATTTTTATCTCCGAAATCTGTCTACACTCTTATTGATAAACGACTATCTATCTTTTACTATCTACTATAATCTACTAATCAACTAAAACAATCAATTGAAACTACGAGATAACTGCAATAATATATAAAAAAACACGGGATAACTGCGCTGATATATAAAAAACCACAGGATTAATATTTTTCATTGATAGTTAAATTTTTTGAAGACTACTATAAACCTGCTATCTAAAAAACAAGAATATTTAATGATTTAATGACTATTTAAACTACTGATTAATATTTAAAACAAATATTTCTTATTGATAATCTACTGTCTCTCTTTTACTATCTACTATAATCAACTAATTAACTAAATAATCAATTGAAACTACGAGATAACTGCACTGATATATAAAAAAAAACACGGGATAACTACAGTGATATATAAAAAAATACGAGATTAATATTTGTCATTGATAATTAAAATTTTTGAATACTATTACTACAACAAACCTACTATCTAAAAGACAAAAAGACTTAATGACTATTTAAACTACTAACTAATATTTAAAACAAATATTTCTTATTCATAATCTACTATCTAACTTTTACTATCTACTATAATCTACTAATCAACTGAAATAATCAATTGAAACTACGAGATAACTGCACTGATATATAAAAAACACGGAATAAGCACAGTGAGATATAAAAAAACACGGGATTACTATTTGCCATTGATAATTATAATTTTTGAAGACAACTATAAACCTACTATCTAAAAAAACAAGAAGGCTTAATGACTATTTGTTCCGGACTGGGCCGATGGCCCAATCCTTGCAATGGGCCCAAACCGGTCCACCTTGCTGTAGGCCAGCTCTCCAGGAACGCAACAAAGGCATAGGAATCGCAATCAACGGCCAAGATCGACTCGGCTAATCCTACGGCTCAGGGGCGTCGCCTCGCTCTATAAATAGGGGTCAATCCCCACTGCCAGGTACACATTCTGACACATTTCTATACTCTGCTTTGACTTCTCCCTTCCTGACTTGGGCGTCAGAGTGTCTTTGCAGGTACAACCCGATCTGAGCTCTGCTCACAACTTCATCATCAGGTAGAGCGACCAAGCATCAGATCGACCTACCCTGAGACTATCAAGGTACGGTTCACTATTTAAACTAATTAATATTTAAAACACATGTGACAAATATTTGTCACTAATACTTAAAAAAAGACAAATAATTGTCATTGATATATAAAAGGCTAAATTATAGTTTTGGTCCCCCTACTTTCAAAAATTCAGACATTTGGTCCTCCTATTTTAAAACTCAGACATTTGGTCCCCCAATTTTAAAAAATCAAAGACATTTAGTCCCAAGAGGAATTTTGTGTTTTTTATGGCTAATAATCAAAGACATTTGGTCCCTCAATTTTAAAAAATCAAAGACATTTGGTCCCCCAATTTTAAAAAATCAAAGACATTTGGTCCCTCTTTGGACTAAATGTATTTGATTTTTTAAAATTGGGGGACCAAATGTCTGAGTTTTAAAATAGGGGGACCAAATGTCTGAATTTTTGAAAATAGGGGGACCAAAACTATAATTTAGCCTATATAAAAAACACGAGATAAATATTTCTTATTGATAATCTACTATCTATCTTTTAATATCTACTATAATCTACTAATCAACTTAAATAATCAATTGAGTTTATGAGATAACTGCACTGATACATAAAAAAACACGGGTTAACTGCACTGCTATATAAAAAAATATGGGGATAACTGCAAAGATATATATAAAAACACGGGACAGCTGCACTGATATATAAAAAACACGGGATAACAACACTGATATATAAAAAAACACGGGATAAATGTACATATTGTTTTCAAATGATACTTTTACATTTTTAAATTTTAATATTTATCTATTTTTTATTTGAAACTCCATTTTTTATCTACTTTAAATTTGTTTTTATTTTCACGGAGTAATGTTCAAATTATTTAAATACTATCTAAATTCATTCATAAAAAGAACACGACAGCACCCGTGCATATGCACGGGTATCCTACTAGTTAAAACTATAATAAAGTAAAACAAAAGTACTAGTACACTGCCACAAAGCATATTACACTGCAACACACAAGGCTTGATAAAAAAAACACACAAGGCTCGATGTAAATAAATGATAGTACACTGCATCTGATAAAAAAATGATAGTTACACTGCAACAAGCTAAATCAACAACATTTATTGAATAAATAAGTAATAAATAAATGTATTTTCTCACTCACTTAAGTTTTAGCCTGGAGTTCAACATTTTTTTCTCCCATCGAAGAGAGGTGTTCCATGGCCACCACCGCCAGATCCATCGCCACCGCCACTCCGCCAAATCCGTCGCCACCTCGCCAATCGCACCGCCACCTTTGCGCACCTCATCATCTCTCAGTCACCCTCTTCTCTCTTTATCATCTTTCTTTCTCTCTTAGCCCTTTCTTCCACTCCATGCTTCTCCCTCACTCATAAATCTCTCTCTCTCTTTCTCTCTCCTCCCTTGTGTTTCTGTTGTGGTTGATTTACCTTTTCGACTTCTACACTAATCTTCTTCCTCTCTTCCTATTTCTCTTTATCACATAACTCCGTTTAAACAAAGCTAAAAAACTCACAAGTTTAATTGGCGGTAAAAGTGAAGGCTATTCTTCATATTCGGGTTAAAAGATATAACCGGGTCAAAAATTAAAGTTCGGGTAATTGGATTACTTTTAATTTCCAGATCAGTTCATGCACCATATAATTTGGTCTGGTTTTTTTTGGTGCAGTGCAGTCCAATTCACTAAAATGGGCTGGTTAACCAAAAATCATGCACACCCCTACTTCCTTCATTATAAACTGATCGCAAATCCTTTTTTATTATTAATCCAATAATCCCTTTATTATCATCATTAGCAAATTATTATTGCTTCAAAAAAAATTATTTATAATTATTATTTATAATTTTACTACTCTCTTAGTTTAATGACTTCCGGAATAACAATAAAAAAACCTAATATTTTTTTGATTGAAAAAAAAAAACATAAAATTGAGATTTACCAACTGCATATAATTTTTTTTATTTTAGTTCAAACATACATATTTAATTTGAATTAGAGGAAACACAAAAATAATGTTTGTTTACCCACAAAAGTTGGTTAGAGCGGTAAATGGGTTCAGATTTCACTCCAAGTCTTGGGTGTGGCAAAATCTCTATTGAGAGGGGTGAATCACGGGGACTGACAAATTCGACTAAACACGTGGCCAACGAATAACATGGTAATAAAAAAAGTGTTAAATATGTTTTTGATCCCTACAAAATTGGGACATTTTAAGTTTAGTCGTTACATTTGACCCAAAAAAAAAGTTTAGACCTTACAAAAAATAAATAGGCGTTTTAGTCCCTCCTTTATTTTTTTCGTTTGCAACAATAGTCCCTGGCGTTAATTGCAGCTCATTGTCAAACGAAATTCTGAAATGTCATCTCCTACGTGGCACAATTAAATGATGTGTCGTCCACGTAGTTATTTTAATTGACGTGGCACCATAGTGTCTCCTATTTCTTTTTTTGTATGGACTAAACTTAAAAGATCTCAATTTTGTAGGGACCAAAAACATATTTGTTCTCGTATATAAAATGAGGGTGGTGCAACCCTTAAGGATATAGCCTTAAGGGAGACCTCCAAATTACATAAACCATGAGTCTTTAATACAATAGTAGAGAATGTGCTATTTATAATACAAAAGGAGTCCCAGAGTGTTCTATACCGTAGGAGGCGTCTCGCACTTGCTCTGCGCTTGCCACCGAAGTAACGGTACGACCACTACTTCGGTAAGAGTCAATGACCGGCTGGCACGTTCTCCTCGTGTAGAGCCGGCGAAACCGGAGGACAACCGTGTTATCTAGTTCATTAGAAAAACAAATATTTGAACTGTATTTTTTTGTTTATGACGTTGGCTAAAAGTTTATTATGCATTTCTTATTTGGTTATTATTTATTATTATAAATATTTCATTAAAAATATTTCTAGTTATATTCAAATATTCAAATTAAAAAGGAATAATGAAAACAATTATGCCAAATAAGTTTTAAGTTTTTTAGTTCTTAAAACATATTTTGAAAACAATAAATCCAAACAAGGTTTGAATTTTCTCATCTTTAAAATAGTTTTTAAAAATAGTTTGTCAAACAGATTTTTTTAATTTTGTTTCTTAAAAATAATTTTCATAACTTTTTTTATAAAACAATTTTCAAAAACTAAAAAAGAAAACACAATCAAACAGTGGCAACAAAATGTGTAACATCCTCAAAATAATTAGGCGAATTATTTGGATGTTAACCCAATAGGAATAATTTAGTACTCGACTGGTAAATTTATTGAGTACTAAAATTAATTATTGAATGACATTAGATCGTTAACCGGATAATACGGGTCAAGGAAGTTTCGAAAAACGAAATAAGGGATTAAGATCAATACGGTAATTGGACCACGCTACCACTTATTTATTAATTAAATATGTGTGTGTGTGTGTGTGTGTGTTTAAAGAAAAGAGAAAGAAAAGAAAGAAGAGTCCACGAGAGAGAGAAAAGAAACAGAGGAAGAAAGAAGAGAAAAGAGAAAGAAAAGAAGAGAAGGAAAAGAGAAAGAAGAGGAGGAACGAAGAAGAGAAAGGAAGAAGAAGAGTGAACCCCATCCCTCCAAAATTCACACAAGCATCATCTCCCTCTCCTCTACAAAACCCTATAGCTTGGTAAATTTCCCCTCAATTTTCCCCCTTCTCATGGCCTACGAATTTCTAAATTCTAGGGCTTTTGGAATTGATTTGTTGAAATCTCAAGTTGTGAGCTGGAATTAATGATTGATTCATGGTTAGGATCGAAGCCAAGAGCGGTGGAACGCGTTTGGGAATTCGAAACGAAGTTAGGAGCGGTTCGGTGTTGTTTGGGTTCGATTCGGTGATTTCGACACGTCGGTGATTTCGGCTCGGCAACGACTCTCGCTTCAAGGGTGAGTTTTACTCACGTTTAGGTTTATTCCGTTTTGGTATAATTTGTGCGTTGATTGGTTCCGAGAAATTTTGAGTCAAAAACCGTTATTCGAAAATAGCGCTTTGGATAAAAATCCGTTTAAATTACGTTTTGGATTGGATTGATTGATTGTGTGGTTTGTATTGGATTCATTATATTGGTTGTTGGATCTGTTTTCGATCGGAACTAGAATTGAGCGGAATAGCGGATTTCGCGAAAATCGCAAAATCTGCACCAGACAGACCCCCCATCGCGTCGCGACCCGCAGGGCATCGCGTCGCGACCAAGTGCAGTTTTGTCACGCAAAATGTTTCTGTCGTTTTTCGCGTCGCGACGGTAGCAGTTCGCGTCGCGACGCTTTGCAGATTTTCAGCAACTGTACACTGTTTTTGTTTTCGCGATATCTTTTGATCCGGGAACCCGATTGAGGTGTTCTAGGATGCGTTGAAAAGCTTATTCAGAGGCCTAACTGAATATTCTAGTTTTAAGGCAAAATAAACTGTTTTTGAAGTTGTAAATTGTGTCGAAAAGAGGTAAATTAGAGTGCGAGTGTGAACTTGGTTTTATAAAAGCGTGGGTGAAGTGTTCAACTGGTTATTTGAGGTGATGGACTCTGAGTTCATACGACTGTAGATATATATATATATATATATATATATATATATATATATATATATATATATATATATATATATATATATATATTATATCGAGTTTGGGTGACGACCCATGTTGACATACTAGGAGGGGCAGTCATGATCCCCTACCCTAGGCTTTGAGGCCAATAGCGGAACTGTTATTGGATAGGGGTTCGCCGGGATTTAGTCTTGGGGCAGTCGGCGGTGTGTCAAAGAGTATTGTGTAACGTCCGTCGGGATTTAGTCTTGGGGCAGTCGGTGGTACGTTACTGGTGTTTTGTAGTGTGTTCGCCGGGATTTAGTCTTGGGGCAGTCGGTGACACACTGAGTTATAGCAGATCCGCCGGGATTAGTCTTGGGGCAGTCGGTGGAATGCTATGTGTAAAATAATGCGGTTCATCGGGAGTTAGCGTTCGCGCAGTCGATGCCGTGTTGAGTTATCAATGTTTTAAAACTGAACCGAGAGTGCTAGTAGGGGTCTCGGTAGAACTCACTGAGATTGTATCTCACTGTTTAAATGTTGTTGTTTTACCGATAAACAGGGACAGAAGAAACCTCAGAGGCACGAGTAGGTGGCCCCGGGTGATGGAGGATGACTTAGTTATATGCTTAAGTTTATTTTCCTTCTATTGTCCATGTATCACAGCACTATGGCATTAGTGTTTTGTTTATCTTTCTTTCCGCTTTCTTGTATGACTCTGACTACCATAGTTGCTGACACTTATGGTCTGAGTACCGTATAGTCTTATTTGTGTATAAGACGGTTATGTTTTATTTCAGCAAAATTTATGTAGTGGTATTCAGTGTCTGAACAGGAATTATTATCTCTGATGTTTATTGATGTGCACTCGGGTGTTTTTATCAAATAAATATACCGGGGTGTTACAAAATGTCACATTTTTCCAATTATGCCCCTCATTTGTTTTTTTTTTTTGAGAATGGATAATTTCAAGTGGGTGTTAGATTGTCCCGTTCTCAACTAAGGAGGATAGCAAATATCTCAAATATTTGTAAATGACTAAACAAGGATAAGAGTTGGGCTTTTTTTTTTCTTAGACCCGGCCTGTACCCTCCCCCTGCACCAAACCGACCATTTTACCCATACTCTAAAAATCCAAAACCAAAATCTCATTTTCACATATCTCCGAAATTATCAGTAAGATTTTTTTTAACTTTCCAAAAAATACCTCTCTTTTACATATTTCCGGAAGCATCTGTATGAATTTTTTCGGAAACATCATCATTTGAGGTGTTTCCGGAAATGTAATCCGTGAAGAATCTCGGAAACACCTCAAAAGAAGTATCTCCGGAAGTCATTTTCCGAATATTTTTTTTAAAATACATATTTATTTAGTTTTTTCTTTTTTGCAGCGGCGTTTAGAATTTCACGTGTGATTTCACGACGGTTCGAGCGAGGCGAGACCTCACAATCGGGAGACAGAGATACCGACCAGACTCCTCCTGCTTCTAGTACCCGCACCTGGATTAGGATGGCCGGTCACGCTTCTGCATGTAAGCAGCGTGTCCGTGATCGACACGCTGCTGTTGATCACGCTCCTCAGGACCATTTAATGGAGGCTGCAGAGGCTCCGCAGCAGTATGATGAGGCTGCTGAGCAGGAGGCTCCTAAGCAGGTGTACCAAGAGCTAGATCTGGGTCCTAGGGACCAATGTTTGTTGCATATGCTTCCATCCCATGTGGTGTCGATGCTTTGTATTGGAAAGGTAATAGTTTTAATAATTAATTTAACTTTTTTTATTGTCGTTTAATATATTTTATTAATATAATTTAATTTTATACAGGACTGTGGTAAAATTAAGGTTGCAGCCCATGGTAAAAAAATAATCCAGTTCCGACCTCCACAGCACCACCCAAAGGTGGAGAGATGGTTAGTACAGGCTCGTCTATTGGAGCTTGATTCGACACCTTTGCTGGTGGTCAATCACGAGCTGGTCTCAGCATTTGTGGAGAGGTGACATTCAAAGACCAGCTCGTTTCACCTTTCGTTTGGAGAGATGACAGGTCACCCGAGACGACGTGTACAACTTGCTCCATTTGCCGCTGACGGGCACATTTAGGATGCCTACCGATGGATTTACTACTGATATGGTCATTAGGGCCGGGTTTGAGTTGTTGGGTGTACGAGGAGGTTGATTGTGTCGCAGAGACTCGTTTCACTAGAGGACCATACTTCAGGTTCGGTTTTTTGGAGGAGGTAGGGAACCTGGGAATGAACTATTTTGATCACGCTGCACGGTGCTATCTTTTGCTCTTGTTGGGTTACACCATCTTCGCCGACAAGAGTCATACATATGTATCGATCAAGTGGGTCCTGCTGTTTCAGACATTTGAGGAGTGTGGCCACTGGGCGTGGGGTCCGGCTGCATTGACCATTTTATACGAGCAGCTGAATGATGCTTTGCGTCTGGATCACAAAGCAGTGTGGAGGATACGCGTCATTGCTCCAGGTAATAATTAATTACTTTTTGAGACATTACTTTTTTGTTTATAAAATAATTTATTTATTTAATTTATTTATTCCTAATTTCAGTGCTGGATATTCGAGTATTTTCCCACCATCGGCGATCGCAGAATTTCGGTTCTTCTGAGCGTCCACGTTGCTGCAGGTGGAGAAACAAAAAGAATGACGCCGTGAAGCTTAGTCAATTTCGGGGTCAGCTGGATGCCTTACGACCCACTGACGTCGTATCGAGGCCTTGGGAGGACCACATGCAGCACATACCATTTCATTCCATTGCGCTTTTCAGAGGTCATCTGCTATGGGATGAGATTAATGTGCCTTACATGCCGGACAGGTGCTTATGGCAGTTTGGATACCGCCAGGCCATCCCTACTGAGCCCCTTCACGTTGGTGCATCACGTTCAGCTTCTAGGTCCATTGTGGAGAGATGGTTGTACTACCAGGGCCTGGGTCAGAGTTTGCTCAGATCTGCTAGACAGGCCAGATAGTGGGGTGAGTGCGATGAGGACTACCTTCCATGGTACTTATCCGCGTCGATTCCCCGCCTCACTATGCCTCCGGAGGAAGCACCTGTATCAGATGAGGAGATGCCATCACCTGCTCCACGGACTCTAGAGGATAGAGTTGAGTCTGCAGCTGGACGTATCCGGGAGGCCATGGCATTCGACGGCATTCCACCTCCTGTATATCAGCTTCTCTCGATAGCTTTATCAGATTTGGGCATTGGCTCGTGATGTATTTTATTATCGGATTTGTACTTGTATTTCATGGATTTGATAGCTCTCATATTTACTCGTTCTCGTATTTTATGGTTCTCGTATTTTATAGTTGTCGTATTTTATCGTTCTCGTATTTTAGCGTAATTATTCGTGTTTACGTTATTTTAAAAGGAAAAAAAACAACAAAAAAACTTTCCAAAAATACATCAAATGAGGATATTTCCGGAACGTTCATCGAAATGCTTTCCGGAAATATCCTCATTTGAGGTATTTTCGAAAAGTTTAAAAAAAGTCATTTTCCATTTAAATTTTGCTAAAAATTGAGGGGTATTTTGGGAATAAAATGGATTATGGGGGTACAAGGTCTAAGAGGGGCTTAAAAAAAAGCCTAAGAGTTGGGTGCAATAAAGGGTGAGTTATTTGCTTTTTGTGCTAAGTTTCCTAATGAATTTATAGGAATAAATTTAAGTTCAAATTGGTTACGTAAAAAGTTATTCTCAATTGTAAGGAAGACCCCAAAATTTAGATGATAGATATTTGTAACAAAGCTCATGACAAGTGGAATGCTATTGATCTAGTTGATCAATCTCTCAAAAGAGTAATATAGATGGTTGTATGACTATTACCATGAAGTCATTAGATCAAATTTAAACAACACTATCAAACTAAATATGCAACCTACTGATGATCATGTGAAGAATACAAGAAAGATTATGTGGATAAACCACTATCACCTAAATGGGATTCTGATATTTGTAACAAAGCTCATGACAAGTGGAATGCTATTGATCTAGTTGATCAATCTCTCAAAAGAGTAATATAGATGGTTGTATGACTATTACCATGAAGTCATTAGATCAAATTTAAACAACACTATCAAACTAAATATGCAACCTACTGATGATCATGTGAAGAATACAAGAAAGATTATGTGGATAAACCACTATCACCTAAATGGGATTATGCTGAATCAGAATTTAAGGTACTTATCATGTGGACAATACTTAAATAAAAGGGTGAATTGAAAAGAAAATAAACATGGACCATCAACTAGATGTGGGATTTTTCTAGTCACCCATCTAAGGTTCTACATTTTGTTATTTTCTTATATCTATTTATTGATACATCTATGTAAAGTAAGCTTGAGTTTAGTTTGAAAGTAGATTTGTGATGAGTTTAGCTTGATAAGTATAAGAGTTACTTTGTCAAAAAAAGAAAAAAAGTATATGAGTTACATGCAGTAAATTCATCTCTTTATATTAATGATTACTTGAAGAGAAAAAAACTTACGGTAGTGGTATTTCACATATCAGGGCGCAAATTAAAAGTAAAGACAACAAATAAGGCCAAAGATCATTCTGGTCAAAAAATTAAGAAAAAGCATGACTCAATGATAACCGATAGGAGCTGGAGCCTCTTTCAATTCTTTTCCTTGATGCTGAATATCCTGCACGAAGAAGAACACAACATTCAGAAAAAACGAAAAGGAAACAAATTAAAATCAAGTGTGCTTTAGACAATTGACACACTTACAGAAGCAAAATGATTGACATCCCTATGGTGAGCCTCATCAGCACGAATAACAGTGATAACATCCTTGAGAGTTGCATCCTTAGGAAGCCTCCAGTAGTCAATTGCAATAGCAGGAGCAGGGACATTTTCAACTTTACCACTCTCAATAGCATTCAAATGTTGTGTGTAAGAAATCACAGCTTCTTCTTCCAAATACCCAACAAACCTATGAGCCGTTTTTGGCGAGAGTATGTAAAACACAAAGAAGGCATTGAAGAAAACACCCTGTGCTGTAATAACAAGAAGCCTCTCATGCCAACTTGGGTTGACAAGCTCCACCATGGTCATCAAGTGCATCCTCTCATTCTCTGCTTCCTCAAGCAATGCTTTGATCCATCCACCAGTGTGCTGAAACTTCCTCAGAGACTTCAAGTGTAGCAGCATCCCTCCCACCATTCCAGGGACTCCCGCTATTGTTTCCAGCATCATCGCATGGCAACCGTACCGCTCCTGAAGTTATAATTTAAATTAATCCCTTAATCAAATAAATTATATATATGCACAAGTTTTACACTTTTAAAGTACAAGGACTAGGACAGACCTTGAAGTAGAAATCAGAGAGAACCCTTAGAAACTTGACAGTCCTGAAAGCAAACTTGTCCGAGAACGACTTTGGTACGTGATGTTTGGTCACGTCTATGGACACATCTGCGCTATAAGTGTCCCATGGCTGCAAAAAAACATAGAAAAATTTGCCGAACATTCAATCTTCAGAACAGACACCATAATAATCTACTATATATAACTGTTTTTTTGTTGCAAAGATATGTATATGTCCTTACCATAAAACAGTTCCATGGCCACTCAGTTCCATCCTCCCTTTGAACCTTGGACCTCGCGATCCCCCAGTAACTCGAAACGACGGCGTTATTGTTGTTGTTGACCTTGTTCTTGTTCTTGTTCTCCTCTGACTGTTGATCCTTTGTCTCAGGAAGGGTCGACATCCTCCGCCAGTAGAAGCTTCCATATGCATTGCAGCCACCATGCTGGTGTCTAGGCTCAACGATTGCCGCAGTTGAGAAGTTGCGGTGGTAGTTATAGCCACCACGGAACAGAGCTCGTGCGGTTGACCTTGCTAAAAGATGCTTCATGTTGAAACTTGATCTATCTATGGATGACAAAAGTGGCTCATAATTGGAGATTTATATACAAGTGCAACGAGGAGTATATTTTAATATATATTTCTATCAACTGTGTGTTTGCCACATACAATGGTGGATGGCGTGAGGAAGAAGGCTCGGGAAGTGTATGATTGATCAAATTGACGTCAGTGATTACTAACTTGCCACAATGTTGGAAAAGTCGGTCAGCCTTGATGTGCGGCCTCTCGGACTCTATAATGTTGTTGACTTGACTTGACGTGACAATCACATGCGATGTACTTTTCTCCTCACTTGATTTTTCTCTAACACTGTGTTTGGAACGCAAGAATCTTAATGGAAAGAAAGCACATAGGATGGAAAGGTTTTTGAAGTTCGTGCTTCCAATGTTTGGTTCTCGGGTAACAGGGAAGGAAGGAACAACTTTTTACCCTTACTTTGTTTGAAAATCAATCGATCAATCATCAATCAATCGATCAATCATCAATTAATCAATCAATACAATATAATAAAATCATCAATACAATATAATAAAATCATATGCTAGCAAATTTACAAAATTAGACACTTTTATTATTTTCCACGTCACAACTTTTAGGGGCATTATTGTATTTTTATTCACTTACTTTTTTATTATTTCAATCATTTTCTCTCTCTTTATCAATCATTCATTCATTCCCAAATTCTCTCATTTCTTTTCATTCCAATCATTTTCTATCTTCTCATCAATCATTCTCTATTTCTCAAATTCTCTAATTTTCTTTCACTCTTCAATTCAATTTCAATCTAACTTTTCAAATTTAATTTTTTATTTCAATTCAATTCTCTCTTTCCCTCTTCAAAAATAATACTAGTTTTTAATATTTTTTTAATTCAATTATCTCTCTTTAATACCATCTTATCATAGCTTTTAATATTTATCTTTTTTTAATTCAATTCAATTCAATTTGAACCTATCATTACAATTTGACGCTCAATGTAACCACTAATAATTGTCGAAATAAATTTTAACCACTATTCTAACGGGAGCGCCAACGGGAGTGCCAACGAGAGACCGACAATAGGATCGACAACGAGAGCGCCAATGGAAGTGCCGACAAGAGTGCTAATGAGAGAGGCAATAAGATAGTGACAACGAGAGCAGCGTGAGTGGCAACGGGAGCGACAACTGGTGTGCATATCTTATGTTATATGACAAATATGTTTATGTTTCTAATTTCAAATTAAACTATACATTTTGGTAAAACCTAGCTTTTCACATTTAATTTTTTATTTCAATTAAATCTCTCGCTCTTCAAAAAATACTAGCTTTTAAACAAACCAATTATCTCTCTTTAATCCAGTCTTATCATAGTTTTTAATATTTATCTTTTTTTAATGTGTCTTTCTCTTTTCAATTCAATTCAATTTGAACCAAAACTCAAAAAAAATTAACCACTATAAAAAATTTCAAAATAACGAGATCGGCAACGAGAGGCTGCCAACGAGATCAGCTACATGAGAGCCAACAAGGAACGGCAACGGCAGCTGCAACGGGAGCGGCAACGAGAGATTGCCAACGAGATCCGCAACGGGAGAGGCAAAAGAGAGTGGCAACAGAAGCGCAAACGGGAGAGCCAACAGAAGAGCGACAACGGGGTGCATATCTTATATTAAACCTAGCTCATTTTCTTTTTCTTCTGATTTTTACTCTGTTATTAAGATTTGAAGAAGATACCGATTTTTTTTACTTTTTGCAACACAAGTATTTTAGTATTAATTTGAAAGATACCATTTTTATGGAGTTTTTCATTTCTCTTTTATTACATTTTGCATTTTTCAAAGTATTTGTAATTTTATAGCAAATTATAACAAATACAATGTCACCTGTGCGGATGCACAGGTAAAATACTAGTGTAAAAAAAGAATCAATAACAATGATGTTATTGATAATTTTTTTTGGTGAAACTCTTATACCCTTTGAGTGTTGACGAGTATGATACCCAACATCTAATCACTCAATGACACCTATTTTTTCCATTTAAATATTTTTTTAAAAAAATTAAATATTAGAACTCATTTTGCCTAGAAGGTATCATACCCACAAAAATCTCAATGGATTTGGTAGAATTTTCCTTTTTTTTTTGCTGTAAAACGTAATCTATGCTCAATTGTTTTCATAGAAAAAAGACATCTAAATAACCAATTTTAAATTTTAGGAAGCAAAATACATCTAAAAATTTTAGGAACCAAAATTTTTATCAGTATAGTTCCACGCAAAAGTGAAAAAAGATAATGTGATATCCAATTTTTTAAAAAATTATCATACTAGATTCATCTTATTGTTTGTTAATTTAAAACATATGAAATTAATATAAATTAATTAAGTAATTTAAATTATAAATAATATAATCTCATTTTTATATAAGGGTAATAATGACATTTACTAAATATACTTTTTTCTTTCCTCTCACATTTCATTCACTTTCACTCATACCAAACAACTCACAAATCATCTCATTTTCTTCTTACTTTCTTCTACTACTTGCATTCCTTCAACAATATTTCCTTTCACATTCTGCTTTCATACAAACAAAGCCCAACTATTCAAATTTATTTTGTAGCTTCTTTCTACTGATATGGCTGTAAAACAGACACTGTTTATTAAGTGTATGAAATTGTTGAGTTCCGTGTGTGTGAGAACTTTGGATTACTTTTCCTTGGATATTGTAGCGACCGAAAAATCCACGAAATGATTCTTCGAAGTTCGAACATGAAGCCGCCACCAAAATTTAGTTGTAAGGGCAAACATTAGTAAATCATTTGGTTTGGATAAGGGTCATTGAGACCATATTTGGGTTCGGGAGTTGGTTATGCATGGGGAAAGTATTAACACCCCGAGACATTCTTCCTAAGGAATGTTACCTTCTAATTAGTTATGTAAAAATAATGTTAATTTTGAAAAATATTTAATTTACCATTTTATTGTGAATTAAAAAGAAAAGACTTAATAAAAATATTTATTTTTTGTGCTTGACAGGAGTGGCCCCCGCTCCTACGTATCACCAGGTGTGCGGTGAAGAATTCAAAGCTACATAGTTCTTATTTTGGTAGAAAACGTTTGTCTGTTGGTATTTTTTAATTAGGGATTTTAAGACTCTTGACTTGTGCAAGTCATTTATCCTAAAAAGTAGATTGACACGGTTGTACAACCGACTCAATCCCCTATTTTTTGAAAATTAGATTTTTGAAAAGAAAGGAAAATTGTTTGTTTGTTTGTGTTTTTTAATTAGGAATTTTAGGACTCTTGAGCTGTACAGCTCATTTATTCTAAAAAGCAGATTGACACGGTGGTACAACCGACTCAATCCCCTATTTTTGAAAACAATTTTTTATGGATAACAACTTTTTATTTTTAAGGGGGAGAAGTAAAAGAGCAGCAAATAGATTAGAAATTTTTACTTTATGAGGAAACTGAAGGAAGCTGTATTGCAGGAATAAGGGGGTGCGATTAGTAATGGCTTATGTTTTCAGGAATTGAAACTTACGATACACAGCCCACAAATAAAGGTTAGGTTAGAGGAGGGGGGCTGTGATGAATGGGGGGTGTAATGAAAAGGTGGTGGTGTTTTCTTGTCATAAGTCATAACCTTCTTTTTTTTATATTCTTTTTTATGAATTATGAGAGCTAATCTGATAAATAAATAAATAAATGGAGAAATAAATTAAAAGAAACAGTGGAAAAGGAGCCATGCATTGTGTAGAGGAAAGGTGTCCTAACTCTTAATTTTTAATCAATTGATGTAGGCTGTAGTTCATATTTGATGTTCTATTCATGTTTCAATGATACCACAATTGAAAGTCTTAGATTTGTCTCTATAGTATGATTAGTGTGAGTTTCATCTTATGTATCCATCTATTTGATATTTTTATGTTTGGCTCCTCATTTTTAATGTGTCTTAATAATTTTCTAATGTCAATTGTTTTCCTTAGTATTCCAGATTTCAAATTGTTAAGATGACTACAAACACTAGTTCAATGCCCATGATGTGGATTCCGTACAATATCTTATTGTCAAGAATTGTGTCTATGATTTCTGGGTCATAAGGTACTTTATCCCCATTCATGCAATGCAATGCAATCTTTAGTTTCTTTTAATTGATCCTCTTGAATTCCCACCAAATAATTTGACCATCGTTCTGATATGGTGGAATGGATTGAGTTTGATATGGAGAATGTCAAAGAGAACAATTAAGTCGTTTGAGTGCCGAAGTATAGGTGCGTGGTCAACAATAACAATAGAGGATGCTAAATTGTTTTAAATGGTATTCACCCTCCAATCGAGATTTGAAAAAGCATGGGTATTTGCTGGTGGTAGAGCATGTCAAGTAAGCATGGATATTTGTTGCTGGTGGCTGTTTTTCTCATACAATTAAACATTAACCAACATACAATTAACCAATAAAGATTTCTACTACTTATGGCTTTTACATTTTCAACTTATGTACCCTTATTGTCTTTGACTTATTTATCATCATGTATCTCTAATGTCTTTGATTTTTTTTTGATCAGTACTAATGTCTTTGATTTGTATATCATTGTGCATGTCAAAAAAAAAAGATTTGTATATCATTGTGTATCTCTAGTATAAGGAAACGTGAGAAGAGTTGGAACCCTAGTTCCACTCTATTAGCCGCAATAACACAATCAGTGAGAGAGAGCGAGAGTTTCGGATGAGAGGGAAGGGAAGAGGGAGAGGGAAAGGATGAGAGAGAAAGGGAAGTCACAAGGAAACGATGGAACTTCGTCGGAGAAGATGACCACGAAAATCCCGCGGTGGTTGATCGCGAACGCTGTTGTCGGCGACGAGCGGTGTTGACGGCGTAACGAAAATGCGTCGAGCTCGCAGATAAAGGGGACGACCACCGTGACGGCCGCTGGAGACGATGACTCCGGTATTCAATGAATCTTATTCTCTTTTTTTTATGCCAAAACTGTCTTTGGTGTATGGTTTTTTTCAAGTCTGGTGCTTTGGTTCCTTCCTCTTGTTGATGATTTTTAACTTGCCCAATCCTCTATCCTGATTTAGGTTTTTAATCCTTATACCTACAGCTATTTTACTAGTTCCCTTGTTTGTGTGTTCTGTTTTATTTTACCCATTGATTTTCTCTTCTATTACCATACATATTATCTATCCAGAATTGCTACAACACATAGTTGACTCAATAATAATAATAATAACACCTAAAGCATATGTCTACAGATACATAAAAAGGAATAAAACCAACCTGGTTTCCAAGCTTTTAATAAAGATCTCGTTTTTAGCCTCTGCTTCCTTTACTTGAGTGTTACTGCTTTGATGTCACTGCTACTGCTGCTGATACATTACACACAGGACCTCGTCTTTTTTTTTTAGTGAAAACACTTTCCTCTGTCGTTTGTGTTTTTCAGTGTTCTTGATCGAACTTCTTTCTGTTTTTTTAGTGCTTTGATCGAATATTGTCCCTGCCTTGCTATTGATTTTCATTCTCCTTTTATAGGTCAATAACAGGATCAAGAAATTATGTTAATCAATCTTTCCATTTTCGGTGTTAGAAAACTTCTTCAGCAAGATGGACATGAGGAGGCGCAGCAGGAGGGTTGAAGCTGCCGGCTGAAGACCTTTTTTTTTTGTTATTTTGCAATTATATTTGTAATTTTTGTAATTTTACTATTTTTTGTAATTTTTGTAATATATTTTGTTTTGTATTAATGTTTATTTATATTTTTGTAATTTATTTTTATGTTTTTTCTTTTAACTAAATAAACAAAAAAAAACTAAGTTGGGCCGAACTCCATAATAACAAAAAACTGGGATTTTTTTTACCCCCATCAGATGATAATCTACCCCATCGACCCTGCGAAAAGATGCAATTGCCCTTCACAAAATTAAAAAAACCCGAACGTATCCTGATTTCAATTTTTTTTTTTGGAAATCGGATTTTTGTATCTGTGAAGTAAATACGATTTTCACTAAAAATTTTAAAAAATTAAAAGCCGATTTATTTAAGATGAGGGTAGATCGGCTTTTAAAAATAACAAAGCGGATTTATCTTAGGTGGGGGTAAATCTGATTTTTTTATTTTTAAAAGCGGAATTACCTTATATGGGGGTATATCCGCTTTTAAATAACAAAATCGGATTTACTCCCACTTAAAGTAAATTCGCTTTGTTAACCTAATTAATAAATAAATCAGTTAAAAAATTAGATACGAATTTCGACCGTCTTTTAGTTCTGTTTAGTGTGTAGTTCGTTAACACGTGACGATGTTGTACGTCGAGCGAATAATTTAGGCTAAAAAATCGGTTTTCGGGCAACCTACTCAAATTGTAATGAAATCACAGCCATTAAATCCGAAAAAAATCAAAGATCAAGACTTCTTAAGAAGTGGCTTCTTTCAGGATATGAGACCTCAAAATCTCAAATTCCATCGTTTACTATTTTTTATTAATTTTTTTAATTTTTCATAATCTCCAAAAAATCTGAAAAAATTTGCATAACCTTATTTTGGTTTTTTTAGATTTATAGTGATGTTTTAATAAATTTTAGATTAGTTTTGACTCTTTAACGGATTTTTAGTAGTATTTTTATAACATTTTTTAAAAAAATTAAATAAAAAATAGGTATTTTTAATACAGAAAGCGGATTTAACCCCCACCTAAGGTAAATCCGCTTTTAAAATTAACAAAAGCGGATTTACCTTAGGTGGGGGTAAATCCGATTTTCTTTTTTAAGGGAAATCGGATTTTCCTACTAAAAGATAAATCCGATTTTGGGAAAAAACCAAAATCGGATTTATTTTTTAGTAGGTAAATCCGAGCGAATTTTTTAAGTGAGGAGTATTTTCGGGTTTCACTTTTATGTGGGGGTATATGGTGATATGATGGGGGTATAAAAAAAAAGACCCAATTACTAAAATTAGGTCCAATCAAAACAAATTACTAAATCAGGCCCAATCACACAAACACAAGTCCAAATTGCATAAGCATAGGCCCAAATTATTAGACAGGCCCAACCACACGATCATATGCCCAATTAAATAAATAGTATCTTTGACCAAAATAAATAAATAAATAGTATCTAAACGAAACTTGAATAACATGACGCGTGCTAATTGGGTCCGAAACTTGCAAACCACCTACTATCTACTATTGCGCTAAGTGAGTGTTTGGATGCACGTTTGGCATCTCAAACTCACGTCCAGAAGCACCAAAACGGTACATCTCAAGCTCCAAAACGGCATCTCAATCGCGGCATTCCTGAAGCTCCAAAACGAAGCTTCTGCGTGGACGTGCGGTGGCGGTGAACCAAATTTGCAACCAAACACACGCTAAAGACACTCGAACTAAAAAAGGTATCGTAATATATAAAAAAAGAATACGGACAAAATTGGGGTATAACAGCGTGGATCACATTTCAGATTACTTTTCCCATTTGTAATGTATTCGTATCTTGATTATTTGCCAAATTGGCATTGCATTACATGAGAGATAGTAAAAATGTGTGTTACTGAAAATGCTGGTCATAGTAGATGCAGAAAATTGATGTTCATCTCTCTCAAATCCTCTCTTTAGCTATATCCTTGAGTTGAATATTCTATATGCTTGAACCTAGATATGCTTCAATTCTAATCAGTTGATTGGCTGCCAAATTATATATCCATGAACCTAAATAGCATATAGTTGGACTCAACCTCCAATCAAACTGTGATTTTGGAGATGGTAAATTGGTAATACTTGGATTTTTAGTGGATGGAAAGGGGGCATAAAACCTTGGATTAGTGGAGTTGTGAAAAGAGTGATGAAATCTAGGAGGAGTATGCATATTGCATAAGGCTGCAATAGTATCAATTAGATCTAGGAGGAGTATGCATATTGCATAAGGCTGCAATAGTATCAATTAGATCTGGAAGGTTATTGTTACTTGCATATGTATAGTATTTCCCCACTTCAATTTATTATTATCATTAATATTTGGCTCCCCTACCTCACCTTAATTTGTTTATCTTTTGCTTAAGTTTCCTAATAAAATTACCTTAAATTTGTTTTTCTTTCGCTCTGTAGTTCGGTAGAGCTAACAGTTATAATCTATTATGGTGACTATGTGGATTATGACCATGCTTCATATGTTTCTCAGCATTACATGCTTGTCAGCTACATCACTTTCTTAGCATTCTATTTGAATTTATGCATGAGAGCGAAGTTGTAGAAACTATAATATGGAGTATAGTAAGTATGAGGCGTATAAATTACTGAAACACTACTTCATATGAATACGTTCTTTCAAAATTGTTTGCTACTTAGTAATTTCTATGCTTACAATATATATGCATTACAAGATAGAAAAATGTGTATATCTTAACTTCCTCCTCACTTGAAAGCAAGTGCTTCTTTTAAAATCAGGTGTGTTTGGACGTTGGAACATGCTTAAAAATGAAAGTCACCCGTGTGAATGGCCCCGGTACTTTACTGGTTGCAAATTGAAATTTTAGGTACAAATAAAAGTTCACACAACAATTAAGGCTACAAATTATTTCTTCAAAAAATTAACAAAAAGAATGACTCAATGATAACCAATAGGAGCTGGAGCCTCTTTCAATTCCTTTCCTTGATGCTGAATATCCTGCACGAAGATTAACACAACATTAAGAACAAATGAATTAAGATCATGAAACAAATTAAAGAGTATTTTAGACAAATTGACACTTACAGAAGCAAAGTGATTGACATCCCTATGGTGAGCTTCATCGGCACGAATGACAGTGACAACATCTTTGAGAGTAGCATCCTTGGGAAGCCTCCAATAGTCGATTGCAATAGCAGGAGCAGGCACATTTTCAACCTTACCACTCTCAATAGCATTCAGATGCTGTGTATAAGAAATCACAGCCTCTTCCTCCAAATAGCCAACAAACCTATGTGCTGCTTTTGGCGAAAGGAGATAAAAGACAAAGAAGGCATTGAAGAAAACTCCCTGTGCAGTAATGACTAGCAGCCTCTCATGCCAACTTGGCCTCACAAGCTCCACCATGGTCATCAAGTGCATCCTCTCATTCTCTGCTTCTTCAAGCAATGCTTTGACCCATCCCCCAGTGTGCTGAAATTTCCTCAGAGACTTCAAGTGTAGTAACATCCCTCCCACCATTCCAGGAACAGCAGCAATTGTTTCCAGCATCATTGCATGGCACCCATACCGCTCCTGAAATTATAATTAAATCCATCAATTAAATTTGTTCTATATGCACATTTGCACTATAATCAGCATGTTACATTTTTTGGAAATATACCATTGAACTTTGTTAACTAATTCTTTTATTTGACAGATTTACTTGCAAACCAGGAATAGTCCAAAATTAGAGTTCCTAATTATTACTTACGCATTGAAGTTAGCTTCATGAAGTACAATTATTATAAGTAGTGAAAAAACAGCAGTACACACACACCTTGAAGTATAAATCAGAGAGAACCCTTAGAAACTTGACAGCCCTGAAAGCAACCTTGTCCGAAAACGTATTTGGCACGTGATGCTTTGTCACGTCTATTGACACATCTGCACTATAAGTTTCCCATGGCTGTAAAAAACATCATAAAAAATATGCTCATTCAGAGACATCATCGAAATATACAACAACAACATGCTCACAATTCGGTTAGTTTTTTTATTGTTACTTACATTGAAACAGTTCCATGGCCACTCAGTTCCATCCTCCCTATGAATCTTGGGCTTCGTGATTCCCCAGTAACTGGAAACAACGGAGCTGCTGTTGTTGTTGACCTTGTTCTTGCTTTCCTCGGACCGTTGTTCCCTTGTCTCTGGGAGAGTTGACATCCTCCGCCAGTAGAAGCTTCCATCCGCAACACTACCATACTGGTGTCTGGGGTGCACGATTGCAGCGGTTGAGAAGTGGCAGTGGTAGTTATAGCCACCGCGGAGCAGAGCTCGTGTCGTTGACCTTACTAAAATATGCTTCATATTGAGTCTTAGGTTAATCTAATTTTGGATGAATAAGTTGGGTCGGAATTAGAGATTTATATATACAGCAACAACAAGGATTTTTATTTTATATTTCGTATTCAATTTTGTGTTTGCCACATGATGGCGTGCAGAAGATGGTTCAGGGAAAGAGAGGAGAAGGGTGGTAGCCATGAACCTAAATAGCATAATTTGACTGCAGTGGTTACTTGCGACAAAGTTGGAAAAGTGGGTCAGCGTTGACGCCCTCTCGGATACTGTATGGGAGATGCTAATGTGGTTGACGTGGCAGTCACTGGAGCGCTGTGGACTTCCTCCTTTCTTGATTATTTGTTCAATGGTTAGTACTTTCTTATCTTTGGCTTGAACGGACCATTGAATAGGAAGTTGGGACTCTTTGGACATGTGAGAAGCCAAGTCAGACCAGTAAGATTAACACATTCCCACCTCCAAAAGTTCTGCAAATAGTCTTAATTAGTACTATTTTAATTTTGATTTTTCAGTCCTTCTTTATATAGATCACTCATGATTTTTAGACAAAACAGATATTCCCTTGACGAAAAGCTAGGGTCCGATGGAGGCGGCGCAAATCTGGCACCTTTTAAAATGTGTTTTATAAACTAGGTGAAAAGAATCACGTGTCTTTAGAACTAGAAGAGCTGATGTAGGGGTTTGTTTCTTAAAAGAAGAGAGTATTTGTTATAAGAATTTAAAAATAGAAATTATTATGATTTGTAATAAATAATAAATTGTATTATAGATTATTTTTTTTACTAAAATAGCAAAAGTTTATTAATTTATATGTAAGAGTTTAATTATTAGGTGCCGTTGGTGTAATTTTTTTATACTCACAAATCACAATCATCGTGGATAATATATATTGCGGTTATTATCGATTCATTTATTTTTAATAATATTTTTAGGTAAATCAGGGTATCCTCTACGGTGACCGTGAAGACTAATCCCTCGAGGTATTGGAGTTCATTTAAGGGCTGACCTCTCCCAAACGATGTCTCTCCATACACACCGGTCAGAGATCGAACCCCTGACCAAATGCTTAAGGGCCCAAACAACTTATCACTTGTAATTTATTTTTAATAATATGTTAACCCGTAATTTGTCGATTGTAAAATATTTATACACGGATGTATATAAATTATTAAATTTATATTTAAAACAAATAAAATAAAATGGAGGTAATAATTGCTGTAAAAAAGATGGGAGGTAATAAAAAAAGTGAAAAGCAATATACGTGAGTGGTTGTTTCCGACATTAAATGTTGACGTCATCACAGTGTCAGAGAGAAGAAGCTGACTGGAAAGAGCGAAAAAGGCCGAAAGAAAGGAAAATCAGTCTGATAGAGAGATATCCGTATCGTATCATATCAGAAGCACACACCTCGGTTTCCGCGTTGATCTCTCCCTCTCTCTGATCATTTTCAGTCTTCTCCATGGCGGAGCGCGCGTCTTACGGAATAGGTCCTCGACTAGGTCAGATTATTTTATAATTCACTCGCTTTTTTTCATCATCCTCTTCTTTGAATTCAATTCATATTTTTAATTCAAGACTTGAAAAATGCTTCGATCCTGTTGTTTGATTTTTCTCTGCAAGATTGTTGTTTCTGTGGTTTTGGAACCGGGTTAATCGATATGGGATTCGGAATCGGATTTTGTCAAAATTCGTTTTGGTTTGTTGCATGTGCATAGGGTTTTGGATGACCTTGTTGGCTCAATTAGGTTTATTGGGTGAAAATGAAGAAGCCTATATTTGCGTGACTCTGTCTAAGAGCTGTGAATGGCTTGGACTACAAATTGTTTTCAATGGCGTGTATGCTTTTTTTTGTGTGCAGAATTAAGCTATTTTTGTTGTTGAGAAACGTAGTACTCTATGCTAATTGGCTGAAAACTGGTACATCTTTGTTAGCGGTTTGCATCTGATTTTGGATTCCAAATGATGAAACGGACTATACTTTCCCGCTTACCAATCGTAGCAAATTTATGTGGTTCAAAGAATTTCTCCTATGTGGTCGGTTCTGAGAAACTATGTGAGAGATGGGCAGAGCAAGAGATTAATGTCTTGCCAGATAAACCGTTCTTTAACTATTTCAGAAAAAAACACTGCTTAACTGGTTTTTAAGCATTTCCTGGATGAAAATTTTCTTAGCTGGCTTCTGTTCCTGTTGTAATGTAGCAACATTATCTGCTTTTGTGGTTGGTAGAGCCACATTTTGAATCTGTAAGTACTTAGTAGTTACATTTCAGATACTAAATGATCCATGTGTCAGTCACTCAGTCTGCCGATATTCCATGTTAGGTCTAGTAGAATGTAGAAACCATTACTTGCCTTAGACTTTCAACTGTTGAAGCAAGCATCTGGAACTTGAAGTATAAAATCAAGTTCTTATCTTGGGCATTTGATCCCTAGATAGCCTGTGGTAATTTGTTAGTGAATCTTATATTCTGTGTTGCCAGGTGGTTATAGCTTCAAGGTACTTACCACTCAATTCTAAACAATTCTCATTCCGAGATTTTGCTTTGCAAAATTGGGTCAACAGATTCCTCATCGCAAATTCTTTAGTTGTGGATGTTATACCCTGCAATAAATACGACATTTATGTAAACTAAATGGATAGTATGCAGCAACCAACAACCAAAGACATTTGCTACTTGACGGGGCCAACTAGGTGGATCAAACAATGTTATAATGCCCTGTGAAACCTGTCCAATGACAGACCATTTCAATCCAGAAGTTGCTCGACAGTTTGGCTTACAGTTTTGCTTAGTCTCTCCCTCTCTTATCCAACTGTTGAGCTTTCTTCCAGCTGGTTTATCCTTCCTATTGGTGCTCCTTTTGGTCTTCTCAACACTTGCTTAAACTACCTAAGATTGGTCTATACTATATTTTTTTACAATAGGAGATACCTTGACTTTCTCTCTAATGATTTTATTATTTCCTGGCTTGTCTTGTGTAACCACTCATTTATTGTAATCTTCTTATGTCTGCAACAAGAACTTCCGTTCTTGCTTCTTCTTTACAATCCAACGTTAGTCCTATATAACATTGCAGGTTATATAGTTGTGCAGTGAAGTTTTTCTTTAAGATTGAGCAGTATTTTTTGAAATCATGAATTTCCTCAGAAGCATTCATCGATTGATCGATCTTGCTTGGACCCTATAGTTGACATCGTCCTCTATCTTCTCTAATTTAGAATGTGCGCCTCTTGCTAAACCTGCATTTTAGATTCCTTCCTTTACTTCTACTTCAATGAAATGCATGTATTTCTAAGGCTTGTGTCCATATATCTTATTTTTCGTTTATTTTTTTTTCTCAACCCTCTTACAAAGATTATATTATTCGCAAAAAACATGCATCATGGCGCCGACCCTTGGATATTTACAGTAAGTACACATAGAACCAACAAAAATATAAAAGCTTAGAATTGACCAGTGTGCAAACCTATAATTGTAGGGAATTTTTCTATAGCCCTTTCTTGTGTTCTCATACTAGTCATGTGAATAAACCTATAAACCTATAGTTCATGGGAATTCTTCTATAACAAGATAATATGGTAGTAATAATTTTGTGAAGTATTACATGTGAATAAATCAAATTTCTTATGTATGTAATATAATTATAGTTGTAATCTTATTAATCCATATGAGGTGTGTGGCTACAGTTTGATTTTTGAAATTTGTATCAATTGTTGCACGTGTGCATGTGATGTTACAGCAATAAAATATCTGAGTGGATTCCATGTTATATTATCTATCAATGTGCAGATATTCATCTATTACAAATTGAAGCCCAGCATCGGTGGTTGCGTCCTGCCGAAATATGTGAAATTCTTCGTAATTATCAGCTGTTTCAAATCACACCAGAGCCACCTAACAGGCCACCGAGTAAGTTTTTTTTGCATATGTGATTAGTTTTTTAGTTCATTTTGTCCAAACATGGGTAGACTAAATTGCTTATAAGAAATTAAAGTCACCAATCCTCCGTGAATTGTTTGTTGCAATGCAACAGTGGATTTCTGAAATTTTCTTGACAACCTTCTAGATGCCAATCTTGGAGGATGGACATGGCAGTCTTTCTCTCTTTAGATTCAGCTAATTTCTATAATAGTTGGTTCCTTGTAATTCTGCACTGGGTTTTCTATCTGTTCATTGTCTGAACTTAACAGATTCCCACTCAATAGATCCCATATATTTCAGTTATGGTATGTTTGTTTCAAGAGAAATAAGGAAGAGAGAGTGGGCTTCGCTTGTTTGGTAGAGCAGAGAAGTAGAAGTAGAGGAGAGATTAAAATTACCCTTTTTTCTTTCTCCCCTTTGGAGTGAAGAAAGGGACGAGAAAGAGAAGCGCTTCTGCATTTACATTCCCGCCCCACACATAGCTGGATATGTCAATATTTTATTTTAGTTTTATTTTTTTGTCAGATGCCATTGACACTTTTGATCACGTCTAAAAAGCCCAAACAAATTATCAAGGCCGTGTGCACGACAATGGGAGAGTATAATGAGTGAAGTTTTGGCTTTCTTTTTGAAGAAAAAGAAATTAAGAGATTAAATGCTTATAAAGAAGTACTCTAAATATCCCAAGTAGGTAGCTCAGTTGGCGAGCTAAGGGATACCGAAGGAGTGCACCAAATGAGTGCAAGAAGGAGGTCCTGGGTTCAAACCCGAGAAACTAACATTCCCCCTCCCCCACTAACATTGCTTATAAAAAAAAAGTACTCTAAATCTATATTTTGAAATATATTTAATAAAATATTTTCCTTTTGAAATTTTTCATGAAAAAAGTTAGGCGAGACATGAATAAATAATAAGGAAATTAAACTCAAGAACTACAAACTTAATTCATAAGTTAATGCAAATAAAGGGAAAGAGAAAAGCTCATTTCGTTCTTTTCTATTTCTTTCCTCTGACACTCTTTTTCACCACTTTCTCTCATCTCACTTTCTTCTTGCAACCAAACATAGCATTGAAGAATATAAGGACTTCTTGGCAATCCCCTGAGTTTTATTTTTTCATGAAATTTGGACGCAAAGGGAACCTAATAATATGTTCTCATTGTGCATTATCTTGTCTGTAGTTTGTAGGGTACTACGAATAATTTTTTTGTTCATACTGAAGTCTTACTTCATGGTTAACTTCAATTCATGGTACTTCATTTCAATTTTCACAAAGATGACTTTTGGACATGTATTTGATGATTGCAGGTGGTTCACTTTTTCTTTTTGATCGGAAGGTTTTGAGGTACTTTAGAAAGGATGGACACAATTGGAGAAAGAAGAAAGATGGAAAGACTGTGAGGGAAGCTCATGAAAAATTAAAGGTGGGTATTTGCTTTTGTTGAATTTCTGGTTGATAAAATCTTTATATTTTAAGCTTATATATGACCTAATCAAATTATTTCAGCTAATCTTCTCTAATGGAAATATGTCTATACTTTTAAATAACTATTATTTGCTGAGATGGTGACATCCTTCAAGTATAGGTGGGAAGTGTTGATGTGTTACACTGCTACTATGCTCATGGAGAAGAAAATGAAAATTTTCAGAGACGAAGCTATTGGATGCTAGAACCGTGAGTATGATGGACTATTCTACCTTTTTAGTATTTTGTTAAATAATAAGTTTCTTTGAAATAATAGTACGTTGCCAAGTTCTAAATACTGCATCAGTGCATTTTTAGTCACATTTCGAGTCAATTTATAAATATTGTAATAACTATATGTTATTGGAATTTTAACAGTTTCTAGTTGTTAGAAATTTAAGGTTTCCACTAAAGTTCTATGGAAATGTTTTTTATTTTTCTTAAAATTAATTAGCACATGGTTTTCTAACTAATCGTTTGGCTGCAGGGATATGATGCATATAGTATTTGTCCACTACTTGGATGTTAAGGTAATTTTGCTTTTACTTATTCAGTGTTGTTATTGCTGGTGGTACTATTATGAGTTTTTGTTTCCTTATGTATCAGTTTACATTTTGGCTTTAGAAAAATTGTTCTTTTGGCATATTAAAAGAAAGTTAATTTCTTATGCAGTTTTGCTTGATAAAATTAGTTTGGAAAGTATGACCAAATAGAAAGGATCACGAATCTGAGTTATGACATCAAACCTCATTAGAGCAAAACAAGTATACTAGTCTGGTTTTGCTACCGTTGTACTTTTAATATGTTAATGTGTGGCATCTACTAGTTCAAGTTCAAGCCAAGTCAGTTTTGATTTTCTTCATCCTTGAAGTTTCCCTCTAAACTGTATGGAGGGGTAATAGAATACAAGTACAAATTTCCTTCCTTTAAATGGGAATATAGGATTGTGCATTCTTTTGTAATGGTAAACCTATTTATCCATTGTAGCATTCACCAAATAATAGCAGACAAAATTTTCTCTTCTGCTGCTAAATTATGATATTATCTTCCTACATAGGAACTTGATTTTTAATCATTGAAAATACCAATTGATGATACTGAGTAAGTTGTACAATCCCTTTGAAAGATTCTAAAGTCCATTTCTATTATGTCATTTCTTGAAATCTGGGAGAAAACTTGTGAAGCTAGTATGGACTACTTTCTTGTTTGATGACTTATTAATAGATATTTTGTGGGTTATTCATCTTTCAGGTTAACAAGACCAACGTTCGTGCAAGTACAGATACTGATGAAGTTGCATCAGATTCCCAGAAGAGCAGTTGTGTTTCGTCTGGCTTTCTCACAAGTTATGGTAGCACACCTTCAAGAAGTGCAGATTCCATGAGCCCAACTAGCACTTTAACTTCTTTGTGTGAAGATGCCGATTCGGGTAATTCTTATATGTTATCTAATGGACACTACATTTAAAAAGTTGATCCTTGTAATTTGGATTTATATGCTAAGGCTTTAAATATCTCAGTTTATTTGCTACATGCAATTGCATAAGCAACATGTAATTACATAATAGTTTGGTCCATTTAGTCACTGCTAAATGATTTAAATGAATTTCTTGCTAGAGGATATTCACCATGAAAGCTCAGGGCATTCTTTTCACGAGCCACAAAATCTGAGGAATGGTCGGTTGGATAAGATTGATGCTCATTCAAATAGTTCATATCTTATGCACCCCTTTTCAGGTTATTTTGTCCTTCTTTTAAATTTTATTTTTTTGTAGCAGACAATGATTTTGTAACTTCTTTTTTACATCCAATATTTAGCGATGCCTCAAGTTATTCACTTTTGCTAGCATTTGAGATTTGAATTTTGTTGTATATTCTGAAAATATTTTCAGGTGATTATGGACAGTTATCAATTTCTGGAACAGATTATTCCCCACTTGTTCTGGGGGATAAATCCAGACCAAGTGATACTACATACAATGAGGGACTGAGAGCACACGGCATAATATCCCGGGACAATGTCATGCAGCAGCCTGCAGGATTGCATACTGATCCTTCTCTCGTGTCATCTATTTCCGTTCCATCGAGTTTAATGGGGAACATCCTTGAACAAGAATTTACTGCCTTTACTGAAACAGCAGTGGCCTCACAGTCTCTCCAATCGAATTGGCAGGTATTTACTGCTATTACTCATCATATCTTCCAGTTATGGGAATTGTTGCTTGATATGGAAGGAATGTTGAGAGTTTTGAGATGTCAAAATCGCAATGTGCATTAAGGTCCATCTCTGGAATGTGAGATATATGAGATTTTGGAGTTTTAAAGGCTCTTCAGTTTTAAACTCTCTTTTATAGAAGTTAGTCATTTGGCCATATGTATTGATAATTTTCAAAACAGTAGAATGACTGGTTAATACGGGTCGGGCATTTTTCGTTACTTGTTACAGATATACTGATACATGTGTAGCACTAAATGTTTTTAATTGTTTCCGAAATTGTAGAAATGCCATAAACATATTGGAATTTATCTTATCATTTCGTTGCCAAATTCCTTTTTTATTTGATCCTGATCCTAATGTATCCTTATCTGATCCGTTCCATTGAGATGAGAATTTAATGGCTTAAGCTATTGCTAAATACCCTGGCAGAGCCAGTGGCAGTGCATCGGCTTTGTGTCAATTTTATATTTGATCTGCAGTCCTGATGTTTGAACCTGTAGTTGTTTCTGTTATGTAAAAGATTCTACCTACACCACTTTGTGCGATTTGGCAATTATAAATAATTATTTTCATTTTGTTATTTGAATTGTTGATCCAGATTCCTTTTGAAGACAATATGGAAGGATTGCCTAAATGGAGCTTTACCCAATCTTTGAGTGTGGAATTTGGATTTGATTATACCACTGAATTACTGGGAAAAGAAACTAATAGTAATAATGCAAGTCCAGAAATCAGTCCTGACCTGTTCAATTTTAATTACGAGCCAAAAGAGCAGTCTGTGCAGAAAAACTTCTCAAAGCAACATGATCATGCACAATCTCAGGATGCACTGAAATCTGAGTTTGAAGCTCACGGTGAAGACAGTATCAATCATGCCTTCACCATGAAGCATGCCTTTCTGGATGGAGAGGAGAGCCTGAAGAAGGTTGATAGCTTCTCTAGGTGGATTACTAAAGAACTTACTGCGGTGGATGATCTGCATATGCAGTCTTCGCCTGGTATTTCATGGAGTACAGATGAATGTGGGAATGTGATAGATGACACCTCATTGAACCCGTCCCTATCCCAAGACCAGCTGTTTAGCATAAATGATTTTTCACCTAAATGGGCTTATGCTGAATTAGACATTGAGGTACTTAATCGGCAATTTGTTCTTTTCCTGTATTTGCTGGGAATAAGCAATTAATTATGCATGATACATAGAGTTTTCTTTAGATATTTATCGTTGTATCTTTTGCCTCAGATATTAGCTGCTCTTGTTTAGGTCAGATGCATATAGTTTTTGTTCTTTCATGTAGTTATTTATTTGGATATTTCCCGTCCTTTATATATTTCTTCGTCAGCCAATATTTCTTGTATTTCATTATGTATACTGATAGCTTTCATGGACTGCTTTAGAATTTTGTACATGATTAATAGTCTTACTCCTTTTTCTATGGGTTTCTGCTACAAGATGGATTGTAGTTGGACTGTCTGACTTGTCCTATTGAAAACAATACAGGTGTTGATTATTGGAACATTTTTGAAGAGTCAACCAGGGGTGGAAAC
Organism: Astragalus membranaceus; assembly: GCA_039519185.1. NCBI lineage: Eukaryota > Viridiplantae > Streptophyta > Magnoliopsida > Fabales > Fabaceae > Astragalus > Astragalus membranaceus. The sequence continues at coordinate 148,042,836 of CM076850.1, read as the reverse complement.
ATGTAACTGGTCCTGTATGTTTGGGGAAGTGGAAGTTCCAGCTGAGGTTTTAGCTAATGGAATTCTGGCCTGTCAAGCTCCACCTCTTGAGATTGGGCGGGTTCCTTTCTATGTAACATGTTCTAATAGGTTTGCTTGCAGCGAAGTTCGGGAGTTTGAGTACAGAGAGGGCTTTGCTGGAGATGTAAATTTGGCAGATTTTTTTAACAGCTCAACTGAAATGCTGCTTCATTTGCGACTGGATGAGTTACTTTCTTTAAACTCGGTGCATCCTCCAAAACAAATTTTTGAAGATGATATGGAGAAAAGAAACTTAATTCTTAAGCTTATTTCACTGAAAGAGGAAGAGGAATATTCGGGTAATGAAGAACCATATCTAGGGATGGATGTATCAAGACACAGGTTGACAGGGCATATGTTTCACAGGCAGGTTAAGGAAAAGTTGTACTCATGGCTTCTTCACAAAGTAACTGAAACTGGTAAAGGGCCACATGTATTAGGTAAAGATGGGCAAGGTATGTTACATTTGGTTGCTGCTCTTGGTTATGATTGGGCCATAGCACCAATTGTAACTGCTGGAGTTAATATCAACTTCCGTGATGTGAATGGATGGACGGCTCTACACTGGGCTGCATCCTGTGGCAGGTAAGGAGCTTACATCTTTTCTTTATTATTTATAGTAGATTTTGATATGTTGGAACTATTTTCTGGTTGAAACTTTCTCTTCTTCCCTGATTATCTCCATTTTGTGGGGGGGTTTAGAATTTTGAATTTGATCACTCACCCACTGTCTGTTTTGACGTCTTGTTCACAGTGGTTTTTTTATGCATGTGAATGTGAATTTGTTTTTATGCCTAGCTTGCAGTGGTTTTTTGATGCATATGAAGGTGAATCATTTCAAAACTGTCCTACTGTTTTGATGTCTAGTTTGCAGTGGTTTTTTTATGCATGTGAATGTGAATTTGTTCAAAATTATTTTTAAGACAATTGCATTGGTCAGCTAAAGGCAGATTGATCAGTCTCTATATTCTATGATGCTTTCAGCATTGTTAAGAACATTCCTTTGCGAAACTGTTAGGTAAGTTCATCTAGCATAACATGAATTGGTTCCTAACTTCAATTATTCTTTTCCGCTTCTCAGAGAGCGAACAGTTGCACTCCTTGTCTCCATGGGTGCAGCAGCTGGAGCATTGACAGATCCATGTCCTGCATTCCCATCAGGAAGAACGCCTGCAGATCTCGCTTCTAGCAATGGCCACAAAGGAATTTCTGGTTTTCTTGCAGAGTCATTATTAACTAGCCACCTTGAATCACTCAATGTGGATGATGTGAATAAAGATGATAGGAAAGAAACTTCAGAAATAAAAGCAGTGCAGACAATTTCAGAACGAATTGCAACACCAGCGCTTCTTGGTGATATACCAGATGCTATCTGCCTTAAGGATTCTCTTGATGCTGTCCGCAATGCTACACAAGCTGCTGATCGAATACATCAAGTATTCAGAATACAATCATTTCAAAGGAAGCAACTAGCTCAGTATGAAGATGATGATGAGTTTGGATTGTCAGATCAGCAAGCTCTTTCTCTTCTAGCTTCAAAGGCATGCAAATCTGGACAGAGAGAGGGTTTAGCCAATGTTGCTGCAACACAAATACAGAAGAAGTTTCGTGGCTGGACGAAGAGAAAAGAATTCTTGTTCATTCGAGAAAGAGTTGTTAAAATCCAGGTTTCGAGCTGATCTGTTTCTTGGATCGTCTTTATTTTTGATATTAGGGATGGTTGCTCTTTTCAGCTAAATGGTTAATTACTTGGACAAAGATTTCTCATTATATCATCTTATCGATGAGAAATTTGAAGTTACTGCATTCTAGGGTTCAATAGATAAAAACCTCGTGAGGAATACTGCTTTTTCATTAAACAGTTTTTCTGCCTTTCTGCCTTTGATATAACTTACGTGTAGATCACGTTTGTTCGATTTTCCTTTCTAAAAACAGTTTTTAGTATTCAAAAAATTTAAAAGAACAAATTTGTTCTCTTTCAATTTTCATATAACAGAAAATAGTTTTAAAAAACCACATAAATCAGACCCTAAGTACTCATAGACAGAACTCTTTCCTTTTTTATTATGTGTCCTTGTACGTTTGATACTAACTTCTACTAACTTGAATTTTTGTTTTGCAATAAACTACTGACTTGAATTTCATTGTGTTAAAGGCCCATGTAAGAGGTCATCAGGTAAGAAAGTTAAAATCAATCATTTGGTCCGTGGGAATTGTGGAGAAAGTCATATTACGCTGGAGGCGTAAGGGTAGTGGTTTACGTGGATTTCGACCAGATGCCCTTACTAAGGTCCCTGATCAACCAAAAGATGCTCCAAAGGAGGATGATTATGATTTTCTCAAGGAAGGAAGGAAACAAAGTGAAGAAAGGTTCCAAAAGGCCCTTTCAAGGGTTAAGTCCATGGTTCAATATCCAGAGGCTCGGGCTCAGTACCGGCGACTGCTAAATGTAGTAGATGACTTTCGCCAAACCAAGGTAATTTCTAATATGTCCGATGCCTTAACTAACGTATATTTTTGGCTTAATGATATTTTCTTTTGATATCTGGCAGGCTTGTAATTTGAGTTTGATGAATTCGGAAGAGGCAGTTGATGGTGTGGAGGATTTAATTGATATTGACATGCTTTTAGATTATGATAGTTTCTTGCCTATAGCATTCGATTAGCCACCCACCCTCTCTACTGTAAATAGGTGGCCCTGCGGTTTTATTCAGCATGCGAAAGATTCTAACATTGTGTATATATTATTATAGATATAATCAGAATTCTTTGGATCTCAGGTTTTAAGTTTTGTATATTAGTTGGATCCAAGGCGGCGTATAAATAGATTATGGAATCTAGAATATGCATCAGGTTTGACAGTTCAAATACTGAAATCTAGACATGGTATGATTTTATTTATGTTGTTTTTAATATACATACAACATAGGTTTGAATATTTTTTTTGTCAGAAAAAGTTTGGATATATTTATAGTTCTTATTTGTGTATCATTTTTGTACCCGTAGTCTTAATATATTTTCCATTTTGCTTTGGGTCCAACATTTTTTGATTTTGTTCAAGTATAATCGGACTCTAGCTTTGTAACCTAAAATCACTTGGTTCAAGTGATTTTAGGAATTTGGTTTCCTTAAGCAAAGTTGTTGTGAACGGAATAAATAGGTGTGGGAAAAGCTTTGCCCCCTTATGTGGGTCTATCAAACTCTATGCGACATTCGGATACTGAGGGAAAAAAAATTATGGTTGTGTTGATTATTATTTTTTCGATGCAGTTTATTTGTTTGGTAAAATTTTGGGGTGGGAAATTCTATGATTAGCATGATTTTTTTTAGCAAAATCATTTATTTATAATTTGGAGTACAAAGCACGAATTTCTCTCATGATTTGCATTCATGCCACCTATATTATCCTCTTGACTTGGCCATGGCATTGTACAAAAGGTTGAAATGCACAAGATCCCAAAACATACATAAATAAAATAACTTCTGTTGGAGGGTGCTTACCATTAGGTGGCTTATTGTATGGTGATTTGTACCGTGGTTTGTGCATGTAAACAAGTGGCTTGTAATGTGGATGTGGTCGCTTGTAACTAGCTGGATCGTATTTCTCAGGTGGGTAATCATTGGTAGCAATCCCTATTTGAGGGACGAGGAAAAGAGCTACTCTATGTTTCTTTTATAAGCAAAAATTGGTCAACGCAAGTTGGTCCACATTGCTAATGAAGCCATTGTTGAGAAGTGCCGCTCTTTCCAGCATTCTCGGCCTTCCACCACCCATCGAGAAAGAGAGTTGTATTATGATTGATGGGAAAAGAGAATAGGAAAGCAAGATGTAGAGGGAAGGAGAGGAAGGGCCAATGACCATCATGATCTCACCACCAAGCAACACGCGTACAACAGTTGAGTTGAGTTGAGTTGATTGCTCTTTTCTCACCTTTAGAGATGTATCCTAGTTACGAGAATATTAGATTGACAAATTTAGCTTTGACTAAGTTTTAAGTTGATAAATGATAGTGTCGATGAATCCACGAGTATTCTTAGCGAATACCTTATTTGCCCATTTTGAAAATTTTAGAGATTGAAATTGTGTTGTGAGAATGAGTCAATGCAACATCCTTAAGATTGTTGGCCAACATATTTCGCTTTTATAATTTGATTGATGTGACATGATCGTAATATGCCAGTCTTTGAAGAAAAGTAAGAGATGAGAACCTAGAACATGTTGTTCATTGGTATTTTTTAGTAAAAAAAACCACAAATAAAATCTATTTTTTTGGCACAATTGATTAACATTCAATTTAATTAATTAAATAAAACAAAATCATGAATATACAGAACAGTAGTTGAAGGATTTTGGACCAGCTCAGATAGATGGAAATGATTTTTTCAAAAAGGAGAAAAGAAAAAAGAACAGATTTGTTGGCTGCGGAGAGGATTTAGAATACACAACTCATCTGATAGGGTGATATTGATCAGAAACTCGCTTTGGGGGAAGCTTTCGCAGAATAAACAGCACCAATGCTGATGGAACAATCTCTACCAACTGTAACACAAAAATCATTAACAAAGCGAAAATCATTATATAAGACTCAATGTGTAACAATGTATGTATGTATGAAAATGTTAATCTTTGTATTAAATACACATAACTCAATGACTCATATTTTCAGCAGAAACAAAGTGTATTTTGCTTATGCTTTACTTGACACGTATGACAATATAAACTAAACATGATCCACTATTTCTTCCCAAGGTTAACTAAAAAACGAAAGATGTTGAAACTTACCAAATAGTACACTAGGTTAAGAATGGGATGATCTAAAACATCAAGATCTGCATCCTCATCAAATGCAGAAACAGCAAGCTACATAAATATGAAAACGAAGGTCATGTTAGAAAACAATAACTTCAAATATATATACACATTATAATTTTAAACTTGAAGGAACTCACCAAAGCACATCTTATCAAGAAACAAGTGCAACAAATACTTGTAACTGATCCAACCTGCCAAGGTAAAAAAAAATTAGAGTTTTTATCAACTAAATACTCTACAAATGTTTCCATGTAACTTGCAAAATGGTCCAAATATAGCATCTAAGCATATACTTCTTTTTTGAGGCTGAAAAACATAAAACAACACATACTTAGATACTAACCTCGTAAAGTTTCTTTTGACGACCCCTGGATTCAATGGGAAAGCGCCTCAACAGGAAAAACAACCTACATCATAATGAGAAGGTTAGTGTCCATGACATGATAAGAATAGTGAAACTTCAAAGAAGAAAGAAAGCATATATACCTTCCACCATACAACAAAAATCCAAGAGCAGCACAGAATGATATAACTACAAAACAACATTAAAACAAAGTTCAAAACACCATACAAAATATACACGAGAATTTCCAGAGTAGCAAGTTACATCATTACAATATTCACTCTAGCTAACATTTTAAGCTCAATAGAGATGGTTTGATCTTCTAAACAACATGAAATTAATGTAAAAAGGTTATGGATTAAAATAGTGGGGACAGATATAACCTGCAAGGAATAGTTTAGCTGCTTCCATGCCAGTGGCAGTTTTGCTCACACTCATGTAAATCCAGAGGCAAATCTAGATTAAGGGAAATAACGCATTTCATTAAATTAACTTGTAAAGGAAACTTCTTATTTTAAGGACTAGATTGGTGGGCAAGGCAAGGAAATGAAACTTGTATGCTTGCCTGAATGAGGTAAACAATTCCATTTACACTAAAATAAGCAGGTCTAAGTTTTTGTGCCGGTTCACTTCTTGCCTGAAATACAATTTGAGGCACATAAAGAAAATATAATTCACACCAAATGAATAAAAAGCTAATAATGTTATTGTAACTCTCCTAAAGAAATAAAATATACCTGGTGATATATCTCAGCCCAAAACAAGACAAGCAATGTATAAGTAGAGAAAAACAAAAGACCAGGAACTTCCATTAGCACCTGCTCCAATGCCTATAACATGATATCATAAGAGGTCAGAACATTATATGAATATTATTGTAACAAGAAATGAAGAGGGAAATACCTTTGGTCTAATTGCGAAAACATTTTTGTACAAACCAAAAAGAATTGCCCTCACTGCAAATATAATAAATATGGGTTTATATCAAGAATAAAAGAAAAGACAAGCTAAAAGAGGTGTTTGTAATTGTGGATTCAAAGCTCTTACATAAATTGACAGCAAAATTCATCAAGTGAAAAACCTTCTGAGTTGTCCACCCATATTCAGGTACCCTCATTTGAATCCTCACCAATTGCACCTGATTAAAAACAAATTAATTAAAAAGAAAGAAAGAAAGAAAGAAAGAAAGAGTGATTAAAAACAAAACATGCGGAAAATGAAGAAAGTGACTTACAAGGGCAACAAAGGAAACGAGGGCATAAGCGGCACAAAGGGCAAAGTAAATGGCTCTTTGCCATTCATCTGATTCATCGATCTCATTCCACGACTGAAGTGGAGGAGGAGCCACTCCTTCTTCTATAAACCCAAACCTATTTGTCCTCAGTGAAAATGCCATTATTGAATGAAGAAGAAGAAGAAGAACAACAACAACAAGAAGAAGAAGCAATGATGAGGGGAGTTATTCCTTTCCTATATCTCTCTCTCTGCGTTCTGTTCATCAGAGAAACAGAGCAAAGAACAGATACATTGGAAACATGGGAAGTTTGTTTGTAGGTGGTGTACACGTGGCGATGTGTTATGTTGTACACGTATGTGTCTTGTTATACACGGGTGATATCGTGGCATATTCGTTTATTTTGTAGTGGACATCCAATTCTTTGCTTTTGTTTAGGGATCCGTTCGGTGATGATGATGATGATGATGATGTATTTGGTAATGGGATTTTGTGTGTTTGACTTCATCCTATTCATCCGATCTATCTGTGCACAGATATATGCTTCCGATCGAGTTGACCATTTCATGTTCATAAATTTCATTTTTTAATATGCACATGCACACCACGGGTAGATGGTTTTTCTATTTTTACAGTATATTTGGATGGACAATTTAACGACGAACAACCTATATGAAGATTCAAGGATTTTTTTTTACTCATTGAAGATTTAAGGACGATCCACATTATCAAGCAATACTTAGGTACAGTATTGTTGGTACAGTATTGGTCTAGAAACAAACACAATTTTTTATAAATAAATTAATAATAAAAGTGCATTTATAATCTAACAACTGTCTAGTGGTCTGTGGCAGTTTTACTATTTTTCTTTGAAGTGCAGCACCATCCGTATCTATGAATATGATACTGTATGCAAGTTTTTTCCATATAAGAAGTGTGTTAGCGGTATGATTTTTTTATTACAATTTTTAGTGGTTAAATTGATTGATTTTAGTAGAATATAGTAAATAGTAAAAAAATTGTCGTTTATTTTTTTCTGATTTTTGAATACCCAAAAAAATGCATCTGCGCGTCGCGTTAGCAGCTTTATTAAAGTTTGTTTATTTTTTTGTCTATTATCTAAATGCATTTAAAATGTACACGTGTCAATCTTTTAGATGCACTAAATATGTGACTTTGCTAACACATTTGTTTATTAGATTATATTAGATTAGATTAGATTAGATTAGATAGGTTACATTAGATTAGATTAGATTAGATATTAGATTAGATTAGACTATGTTGCTCAAGTGGTCCACTGCTCGGGTTGCCCACCTCGATCTTTAGGCTCCCCTGGTCGGCCATCCGGGCACCCCTAGAACATACAAAAATGTTGAGTTGCTTAATTGTAATAAGTCAAAACCTCTTTTAATTGTTAGGGGTTGTAGTGATTAAATTAGGGATGTGAGTATCAAACTCTATGGGCTGTAGCCTGTAGCATGTTTAGGCCTCCATGGGCTTACTTTTTTGGACTTAAGGCGCCACACGTGCACACTATAAGAGTATTCTTCTTTCACCCCCTAATACTTTTCCACTCCCACTCCCTCTCTCTCTCTCTCTCTCTCTCTCTCTCTCTCTCTCTCTCCCTCCCTCCCTCCCTCCCTCCCTCCCTCCCTCCCTCCCCCCCCTAATCCTCTCACAATCCCTCCCCTCGCACTCTTCCTCTTCCCACCACTGCTCGTGTCGCACCACCACCACTACTGTGAGTCCTTTTTTTTGACCAAACTACTGTGAGTCCTCTTTCTCCATTTTCCTTCGTGTTTCTCTGTATTTTTTCTGAATCTGAGTACCATCCAGTACGTTTGTACTGAGTGTACCTTTAGTGGAGACCTTCAAGAAATACATTTGGTACCAAGGTACTAGATGATTTTGGTACCAAAGTAAAACTACATAATAATTTAGTATCTTTTGAGTTGTGAACAAACTAGTAATATCAATAGAATAAACCAAGGAGTCGTTAACTACACCATCACTTGCCACATTTGGACAATTCTCTTCCATCCCAAACCCTAAATCTGTTAAACATAGAAACAAACTGTTAAAATACAATTCTGCATAATTCAGTAGATGTGTACCAAGACACCGGATATATAAGACTATAAGAGGAAGTGTTTCTAGCTTGGCACACGCGATGCCTTTGGTACCAGACATCAGTGTCGGATACACATTACAAGGTGTGGGGGTCAATTGCCCCCACCATGTAAAATTATTTTAGCTAGTTATATATATTTGATAAAACTCTTTTGCCCTCATAAGAAAAGAGTGGTTGTCCCCATGAGTTAATTGTTTTTTAAATGAAGGTATAAGGAATAGCAGCTTATTTTTTATCGTTTCAGTCTCTTCTAGCACTAAATATACACAATGAAAAACTTAAATATTTTGGTTTTTAAGATGACTCAAAAAATTTGTGTACAAATAATAGATACCTATTTTTTATAGGTAAATATCGGTGGTTAGTATTTAGTCAGGGGATGGGAGAAATGTTAGTTTCTAGGATTTGAACCTTCTTTTTCAAACTCCTTCACGTCTGCCAACTGAACTACCTTATTGGGATAAGTTGAGACTTATTTGTTCTACGAGAAATGAAAATTACTCATTTGTTTATTAAAAACTTAAATATTAATCAAACTAATTTTTAGAGTGACTAAAATGTCTCTAAAAATATTTTAAAATGACAAACTTGACTAATATATGAGGACTAAGTTGATATTTTTCGTTTCTCAAAGACCAAATAAGTTTGTTTTTTGTCAAGTAAATGAGTAATAGTTTAGAGTTGAGTCTTTACTTTTTTTATCGTGAAATTATATATTTTATAAATATTTATAATATTTTTTTTCTAAAAAATACTAGACTATTTTTCACCCCCACAACATAAAGTTTCTGGATCCGCCTCTGCGAGACCTGTAATAGAGAGAGACAATTATATAAAAAAAATCATTGATGTGTTTTTTTTGACTAAAATTTATTGATGTTTTTAGTTTTTTTTGGATAAACTCGAGTATCCACCTGCACGGACAGCAGTGACTAATCCCTCGTTCAAGGTAGGTGCCTCGAGGGGCAAGGACATCCGTGACTAAAAAATTATTGATGTTTTTAGTTTGTGTAAAACAACATTAAAAGACAATTAAAATAAAAAAGAGAGGCTACAAAATTACAAACATTATAAAAATTATTTTCTAATAATAATTTTTTTAGACAAGATATGGACGGATAGCCGGTTTGTGGGCAACAAGATAGGAGCAAGTAAATGGATAATAGTTTAGAGTTGAGTCTTTGCCGACCCATTGAAGTGGACCCCACAGTCCCTCCCTCCCTCCACACGGCCACGGAACAATTGGAAGGAAAGAAGGGAAGTGAAACCTGAAAAACAAAACAAAAACAGCTGTAATAATAATCAAAGAAACAGTAGTGTCGTCAGCAAAAAAAAAAACAACACAACACACGGGTAACTGCAAAAGTCAATAAGGGCAAGCTTTTGGCCCCCCCATTCGATTCCTTAATTTTCCATTGCCAACAAAACAATACGAAACGACTTTTCACCAAAAAAAAAAAACAATACGAAACGACTCAAAGACTTTCTCAACAATAACGGACGAGACGACTATCATCTTACTCTTTAAACCATCCTTTTTCTTCTTCTTCTTGCTTGTCTGCCAATTCCCTCTCTCTTCATCTCTTAGACCACCCACTTCCTTTCCAGATCTTCTCTATCGTTTTCTTTGACAAAGTTGAGATTTTTTATCGGTAAGCGAATTTCGGATTACTAGTTGATTATCTGGGTGTTGAATTTTTTATCTTTTATTTTTTGTTTCTAGGGTGCTTTTCTGGATGACAAAATTGCTTGTTTCAGTGATCGGCAGCTAATTCATTGTTATTGGGATTTTTTGGAATGTTGTGGACTTTTTTTAACGTAGAGTTTTTTGTTTTGAAGGTTAGCAAAAGAGTTAGATGTTGAGTGATAAACGGAAAAGTTGAACCGGGGTTGGATTATATTATGGATAGTTTATGTTGTTTCAGCTCTGTCAGTCAGGTGAGAATTCTTCCCCCTTTGTAATTCCCTCTTCCAATCCAACCTCTTTGTCTTTGAATGATCAATCTCCATGCATATGCATATACTATTGGTTTATGTTTTTGAGTTTTCCTTTGGATTTTACAAGGGCCTAGAAGAAGGCATATCCCCATGTTTGATATCATATAGTGTATGTCCACTTGAGACTTGAGAACAAGTTCTGGTGGCATAGTGAATGGATTTGGGAGTTTCCCAATTTTCATTTTCCTAAGCTTGATGAAAAATTAAAGTTTGAAATATAGATTATGTTTGTGTGTATTCATGGTCGTCAAGGACCAATTCTTCTAAAAGTTCAAGCTTCTTAAGGAGTGGCCTAACAATGGTTTTATATCTCTTAACATCAAACGTGTCCCCTTATGTGAGAACCTATGTTGCACGGTACGATACTGGTACCAATACCAGTAATGGGTGCGGTTACTGGTACATGATATGTGGTTTTTCAAAAAGATCAAGGTACGGGGACGTCATATAAATTTGATATAAACATGACTAAAAGCTAGAAAACACAAATAAGTAAAACATATATAAAAATATATACAATGAAATATAAGAAAAACTTATTTATATAGCAGAAAATAGATAGATAATATACAATGTACTAGGAAAAGTTTCAATATCATAAAAAACAGAATGGAAAATCTAATTTTTTACTATACGACAAATATATACGTATATATCAAACCACAAATGCAGACTGATAAGTACCCAATGAGTATCAGTACCTGGTACGAGTATGGTACGTACAACTCTAATTTTGAAGTACCCATGCTTTAGAGGTGAGAACTCCTTGAGCTTGAAGAGTGTACAATTCATGGACATGCTTTATCTTCTACCCACATTGAATCATCTTCTTACCTTGGTTTTGGATGAACTTATTGATTATATCCAGGAGCCAATGGCTCAACACATGTTTTTTTGAATATGATATGGTCCTAGTGTAAGGGTCAAGAGGGGGAATTACAAAATTAGTTTTCGTGAGAAGCTATGGAATCACATGATTTCCCATTAAGTGGGAGTAAGACAGAGCATATCAAATGCAAATTCAGTAGGACAAATCACGTAGTTTACCTTGTAATTTATCATACTAGGTGCCTGTTTGGGTAAGTAGCTTAAGTACTTATGGATAAGTTATTTCTATTATCAAAAAGAAAATATATTCAAACTGTTTTCATAAGCTAGCCTGGAGAGCTTATTGAAATAAGCTGAAAATAGCTTATGGACATGTGATAAGCTATTTCTATAAGCTCTCTCAAGTTCAACCATTTTGATAAGTGCTTATGCGAGTAGATAAGCCTAAATAGGCTGTAATAAGTCAATCCTAAGAGGCCTTTAAGTGACAGAGCAATAGGGGAAAGATGTAAAGCATAAATTTAGGTAGGGTGGATAACATTGGAAAACACTAGTATGAATTGTAATCACTGTCAAACTTGAGGGAAAATTTCACTAAATAGCCGTAAGACCAATGACGTTGCAGTGGATGAGTGCACTTACAAGAAAAGAGGGCTAGTCATTCCAAGGTTTTTCTTTTGGTATAAAAAAGTTTAGGCGGAGAGCGGGTTGCTCTGTTCTGGGGTAAGAGCATGCCGCAAGCCTCAAAGAGGGCTGGACATTTTCTGGTTTCTTTACTTCCTCTACTGCCTAAAAATATTGATCCCAAATGAGTGGAAATGTTACTTGCATCTTCAGAGAAAAAGTATGGGTGGTTTCTTGAGATGAAATTCATGGTTCCTGATCAATGATCATTCTTTTACTGGTTCAGAAATGTTGATACTGAAACACGTAGGACAGAGAACAACACCTCCGGTATATTTGCTGTAAAGATGGAAACTGCCATTTGTAAGATGTGTTTCATTTCAAATGGCTACGTTAATGATATGTAACAACATAAATGATCTTTTTGCGCCGATTAATGGGTTTTGGTTCACATTGCTGCGATGTCTCTTATCTTCATTTGGTTTCGTTTAATTTAGTTGTTTGTGCTTGATGGAAAATATGTTGCTGGGATGCCACTGATGGTTTTATTACTGTTTCTCTGGCGTCATTAAAATTGAGATTCCATAACTACATGGAAATGTAAGGTTATTGGGTAGGAAGTGTGTTTCTCCATTTTATTTTCAACTGTGGCTTAGTGATATCTTCCTACATATACAGACACAATCTTTTTCCTTCAATATATATTGTTGAAATATGTTCAACAAGATTAAAAGCTCTTTTATCATTGTACTTTAAATCCTCTATCTTTAGGTGGTTGGAGGGCGTTCTTCATGTACCTCTGGCAAAGGCAAGAGCAGTCAATCGTCGGTCAAGTATGGCTTTAGCCTTGTTAAAGGGAAAGCCAACCATCCAATGGAGGACTATCACGTCGCAAAGTTTGTCCATTCCAAAGGGCAAGAGCTAGGACTTTTTGCTATATATGATGGACACCTGGGAGACAGTGTACCCTCATATTTACAAAAGCATCTTTTTTCTAATATCTTGAACGAAGTAAGTTATGAAACCAAACTAAAGACATTATGTAATGGTTATTCCTCACATTTTATTTCTCTGAAAATAAGGTTTTTCTTCCTTTCTTGTAAATGATTATCCAGGGGGAGTTCTGGGAGGATCCATTCATGTCAATTTCTAGAGCTTATGAGTCAACAGATCAGGCAATTCTTTCTCATAGTCCTGATTTGGGACGAGGAGGATCAACTGCGGTAACTGCTATTCTCATAAATAATCAGAAACTATGGGTAGCGAATGTTGGAGATTCACGAGCAGTTTTGTCACGTGGAGGGACAGCTGTACAGATGTCAACTGATCATGAACCTAATACGGAGCGAGGCAGCATTGAGAACAAAGGTGGCTTTGTCTCAAACATGCCAGGTTCTTCAACTAACCCTGAGGTCTATGAGTTTTTGCTTTAGATTTTCAGTGCTGATTTATCTTATCAGTTCTCTTCTTCATTTGTTGGCTATATCAGGAGATGTTGCAAGAGTGAACGGGCAGCTTGCGGTTTCTCGAGCATTTGGAGACAAAAACCTCAAAACTCACTTGCGATCCGATCCCGACATCCAGTATGCTGATATTAACCCAGATACTGAGCTTTTGATACTTGCTAGTGATGGTCTATGGAAGGTTTTTGATTAATCTCTCTTTTTGTCTATTCATAAAATCAAAAATATGCTTCTATTCCTTGATTTTGCTTTTATTTTTGTCTCACAACAAAAAAAATCTTATTTTCCTTTCATTAACAACTATCGTGTAATTAAATATTTAATTGTTTTAGGTAATGGCAAATCAAGAAGCCGTTGATATTGCAAGAAAGATAAAGGATCCACAAAAGGCAGCTAAACAGCTAGCTACTGAGGCATTGAACAGAGACAGCAAAGATGATATTTCATGCATTGTAGTTCGTTTCAAGTGATGAAAAAAGGGAACATACACACACTCTAAATTTCCAGGGTATATATCTATTCTACATATCAAGATTTCCCATATAGGATGCAATCTCATACTCAGTTGAATCCTTTATCTATTTGGAATTTTCTGTAAAATAGGTTTTGTCCCTTCCCTTCCTATGTAAAAATATAAAGTTTCATGTTCTTCAGTTTAGGTTGTGGCATTTAGTATTTATTATTGATTATTGATTTCTTCGTTGTGTAGATTCATACCGTGATTTTTTCTTTGTAATTTGCATTGATTGTGTCATGGAGCAGTGTGAAGATGGACACAGTTCATACATTATTAAACATGGGAATTGTGAGTGTATGATGATATACTTGAAATGACACTAGTTTGAGTTGTTTAAATTCCAGCTACAATTCAAGTGATCATAGTAATAATTATTTGAGACATGAATTTTTTTGTTCTCATTTTCTTGATCCCCGCTCTCCTTTTCTGGGGTATTCTTTTGAAGCTGCTTCAGTTTAAATTTTTCAGCAACCAACTAGTTACGATTAAATGGTTGTTGAAGAACCTTGAGGTGAGTGAGCAAATCAAATTCCTCACCGGTGAACTATTAAATATGACCATGTGATGTAGTATAAAAATTCATCAACAGTTGAGATTTAATATTGGTTGATTCAATCTTAACCACTCATAGCATTTTACACAATATCCTACGGTCAATTTTAGTGGTTCACCGGTGAGGGGTTTGATTTGCGCCCTCACCCTAGAGCTTTCATATACTACGTATCAAATATTTTTTTATAGGCTAAATTGTGGTTTTGGCCCTTTATCTTTGGAGTTGGTGTCACTTTGGCCCTTTATCTTTTTTTTTCTCGTTTTAGACCCTCATGTTTTTTTTGTGTCATTTTGGCCCCTGCCGTTAGTTTTTTCTAACGGACGCCACGCTGGCAGTTAACTGCTGACGTGGCGTCTTATATGTCAGGGTTGACTTAGACCTGATTTGGTGATGTGGCACATAAGGGACCAAATTGAAACTTAAAAAGAACATGAGAGGCCAAATTGACACAAACACAAAACATTCGTCTTCTTCCTCCAACAACCACCTCCATCTTCATCTTTTGCTAACAGTCAGTTACTGCACCAATTTCGAGTCTATTGCAAGTGGTTTGGTGAATTTTGGTTGAGTTTTGAAGGTTTCCCTAATTTGCAAAACTCAAAACGCGTTTTCCTCTGAAAATCACATTTTTGATTAAGTTCTTCCACTTTTTTGTGAGAATTGGTGATGGATACTAGTTTCTTGTGAAATTTTGCATGAAATGCACTATTTATTTGCTTGATTTGGTGAAGAATTGAGAATTTTGGTGTTCTTGAGGAGAGAGAGAGGGAGAGAGAGAGAGAGAGAGAGAGAGAGAGGTGATGTCACTGTTTGTGGTGGTGGTGGCGGAGGCTCATCGGAGGTGGTGGTGGCTCGCCGGAGAAGATGAAGATGGAGGTGGTGTTTGGAGGAAGAAGATGAATGTTTTGTGTTTGTGTCAATTTGGCCCCCATGTTCTTTTTGAATTTCAATTTGGTCCCTTATGTGCCACATCACCAAATCAGGTCCAAGTCAAACCTGACATTTAAGACGCCACGTCAGCAGTTAACTGCCAGTGTGGCGTCCGTTAGAACAAAACTAACAGCAGGGGCCAAAATGACACACAAAAAAAAACATGAGGGTCTAAAACGAGAAAAAAAAAAGATAAAGGGCCAAAGTGACACCAACCCCAAAGATAAAGGGCCAAAACAACAATTTAGCCTTTTTTATATTATTGTATGTTTTTTTTAACAAAAGGAAAACACTAAAAGGAAACACAGAACGAACAAAAGTCTAACATGCTTTATCCCCAATAGCATCGACTATAAGGAGAGGCGAAACAACGGTAGGACAGAGAGGCCAAACTTGATCTCCATAGTTCATATTAGCTCCAAACTTTACTAACCAATGAGCATAGGAGTTGCCCTCACGAAGTGTGTGAACATAATTCAAATCCCAAACCTTAAGAGAAAATGATTTTATGTAGGAAATAATGGAAGCATAAGGGTCAGTATCTTCGAGTTCACAAGCAATCAATGATAGGGCAGTTTCAGAGTCTGATTCACAAATAATAAACCTATAGCCATTGGATCAAACTAAGTTCAATCCCTTGGCAATTGCATGAAGCTCTGTATTCAAGTTGGTAGCAATGCCACAATTTCTTGAGAAACCAATGTAGCAACCGAAAAATCCGGAGGAGGGATTCTTCGAAGTTCTTGAAATGAAGCTGCCACCAAAGTTTAGTTTAAGGGCAAACATTGGAAAATCCCTATTGAGTGGATAAGGGGGTTTTGCGGACCAGGTTTAGGCTCGGGAGTCGTTTATGCATAGCGAAGGTATTAGCACCCTACGACATCCTTCCTAAGGAAGGTTACCTTTTAACTAAATGTGTAAACATCTATTAATTCAAAAATAATGATTTTACCTTTATAATAATAATAATAATAATAATAATAATAATAATAATAATAATAATAAATATAATAATAATAATAATAATAATAATAAAAGACTCGATAAATGGTTAGTTGTTTTTTGTACTTTTTGAGGAATAGGAGAGAAATGAATTAAAAGAAAAAAAAGGTTTTTTATTAATGCAATTGACAGAGGTCGGCCGCCCTCTGCTCCTACGTATCTCCTGATAGAGAATCAAATCACACGAGTTCTTGGGGTAGAAAATATTTGTGTGTTGGTTTTTTTATTACTTGAATGTTTTTGAAATTGAAGGGCGCTCATAATGACCAAATAGATAAATCTAGAGTGACCACCATTAATAGCCTATTTGAAAAATTAACGTTGTTCATAATAATCAAATGAGTTGATCTCAAAGTGACCATCACCAACAATTTGTTTTTTGAATATGAATTTGATTTTTTTGGAAATGCTAAATTAAAACGTGGATTTGGAAGTTAACGAAAATGGCATGAAGATGAGTTGGACTTATTGATAGATAATGGAAAGAAAATGAGAATGGAGAACTCAAGATCCATATAGGTTTAGGAAAAAAAACGAAAGACCAAAGGTGTTTATGGTAAAAGTGATTAATAGTTATTAAAAAATGAAATAAATAAAGATAATAACATCAACAACAACAACAAAAAGGTTAGGGGAGGGGGATCTACGTGCGTATATATACATGTACATAGTAATAGCAATAACAATTAAATAAGTAAATATTGTGTTAAAAGTAAGCAAATGAATGGGAGAGCAAATAAGCGAGAGAGGGTCGAGAGTTAGCAAACTCAGGGGGTAAAAGTTAGTATATAAAATAATAAGTAATAAGATTAAAAGGAATAAGAGTGGGGTATTTAAAGGTAAAAAATTAGGGTTTGGGATCCTAATCTTTCACCATCAGCGGCAACCCACTTTCACAAGAGAGAGGGAGAAAGAAAACCGATAAAACATGGAGAGAAAGAGAGATACGATGAGAGTGAGAAGGAAACGAAACTCAGAGGGAGAGAGGAGGGGCGTATTGATTCACGATTGTGAAAAGCAAAGCCGACGGCGACGGCGGTAGTGGGCCGGTGGTGGTGCGTCAGTGACGGCGACGAACGCCATGGCGGAACCGCGGAGGCGTGTGGTTCTGGTGGCTGTTTACAGTGGTGGTCGGAAAAATCAGGTTCCTATCTTTCATAGGTATCTCATCCTTTTCCTTATTCTCTAATTGATATTCTGGTTCTTTCTTGGTTTGATTTTGGAGATGGAGGGTTTGTGATAATGGTCACTGTTTCGGTTTTGAAGGGGTGGTGGTAAATGGGTTACAAAGACTATTTTGTGGAGGTAGTTCCCTTTTTTGTAGAAATCCTCTCTATGTTCTCTTATATGACTATCCCTTTTCTCAGAATCGTTTCTTTTCCCCCCTTCTCTGTGCTTTGAATCTGAATTTATAAACCTTTTGAAATGTTGTATGTTGAGTTTGTTTACAGGCTGGTGCTAGATGTCAAAATGTACAAACGCACAGCCTGAAGTTGTCCACCGCATTGTTGGAGCTGTGATGTGGGTATAGAGGCGTTGGAGGGGTTAGTGGGAACAAGGAACAGCAACTTGCAGGGTGGTATCTGCAAAGCTGCTTTGTTGGAGCGAAAATGGAAAGGATCAAAGAGGATGAAGAAATGGGCTTTGGCATAATGCTCAAGGTGTTGCTGGCTGGTTCAGAGGTGTGGGTGCATTTGCAGGCTGGTGGTGCAGCAAGCAATGGTTCATTTGGCGAAAAAGGGGGAACAAGATAAAAAAGCTATGGACTCCTAGCTCAAATTAGAAGATTCTCTCTATTTATTTTTAATAGTTCTAATTCTGATTTCCATTTCATTTATTTTTCTGTATTTTAATTTTGAGATTTAAAGCAATGCTAATAACATTTTTTTTCTTTTTCATGCAATAAAAGTAAATAAGTTCTACTAATAATAACAGAAACGACACAAAACCGCTTTTTTGGAATTTCACTTTAAAAGTAAATAAGTTCTACTAGTAAATAACTTCTACTAATAATAAGTTCTAACCGGTCTTCTTTTTTGTCTTAGAATTTCACTTCTCAAAATTTTAACTATAGGACAAAACTTCATGTTTAATATATTTGCTCTTTCTCTTTATTTTTCTTTTTATGCCCTAATTTTTGCTTAGGTTGCCCTTGCGAGTTTTCAACCTAACGGGTTTTTTTGGATTTTTTTTACTCAAAAGACTTGCACAAGTGTTTAGAACGTCGGCAAGAAATCTTAGTGATCACAACTCTGCCCCAGTATGGAGCGTTCAAAGTATTATTCATGATATTCTCACATTGGAAAACAGTGAATTAAGCACTCTTGTGGGGACTAAAAATTTTATGGACAGTTGGGGTAGGTTTTGGAAATGGATGAAAGATTATGATGAGTGGTGAAGAAGAGGAAAGTATAACGGACTTAAACAAAAATGAATACACATGTCATGTAGATTTATTCTACAGTTGCTTCATAGAGAGTTAACATCGGTTAAGATAGAACAATTTTATTGGCAAAACCACACAAGTTAACAAACTAGACATTTCATCTTCTTGTCGAGATATATGGTTTTACTAACCTACAATGGACATTGGCTTATGCCTTTGGTGAGGCACGCCTTTTGATCAAACCTACAGGGAAGGGTTGAAGTGATCGAGTCAATGCGGAGTGAGCTCGATGGTAAGTGGGTGATTGGTGAATGCCTTTGAGGACAATACCTTTGGGGTTAGAAAGACAAATTCCATAAAGGTGATGGATTTAGATAGAATGTATATGAGGTGAAGAACGACACACTTGATATTGGTGAGTCAAGGTACGCATTTAGATAAAGGATAGGACAACTTTTTCCAAGAGAGAATAATCAATTCAAGAAATCATGTTTCTCATCAAACTGTGTGCCCAAATTTTTTTACGAGTTTTTCTTTATTTTTTAGAATTTTTTGCATGGAATGCATGAGTGTATGCATGTGGCTAGATTTGGATAAAAGTGCTGATTGTTTGAATTAGAATGATACCTTAAACCGGCATATGATTTTTATTATTATTTTTTTCATGTTTCAATGCTAACAAAAACTATTGGATGATGAATGATGCAAGAATAAAAGAAAATTAAGTAATTTCTAATTTTTTGATGCATGCGGAAATAATGCCTTTGAGATGCATGTGAGAGAAATAAATGACTTTTGTTTTTTGGTTTTTTATAATGTATGACGAGAAGTAATGCATTTGAACATTTTTTATAATATCAAGGTGATACTATTTTCTTTTTTGGAGTACTGATATGCAAGATGATGCCACTAGATAAAATGAACAAGTAAAAAAAGTGATATTTTGTTATTTTCTAGATGATAAGATGCATAGTAGCGCAATGATGATGGGATGCATGGGAAGAGAAGGATTTTATTATGAATGCATGATGATTTTTGTTTTTTTTTGTATGATGATGTTGCCTCATGTGCATGCAAATGAAAGAAAGAAGCATGAAAATGTTTTTTTTTTGAGTGGTTTTATTTTTTTTGGAGAAATGCTAACCATATTAATAGACAGAGTAAGTATAATTCCCCTGTGTCCTAAGTGGGTCATGTCTAAATTGGGATTTTCAACAAGATCTAGGGTCACTTTAGTGATCATCCTTTCAGGTGGCTCTAGTCACTTCCTCACAAAGGTCTCCAGAGCTAAAATTCCCTTCATTATATGATCCACAACGATAGCCAGCTACCGGGTGTGGGATACCATAAAAGAGCGTACTCTGGCTGAGATTTTCATGAGAGTCAGACAGATAAAATCCAGAATATCTGTCACTAATAATCTCCACTCGTTCTAGGTTATTTTCAGACCCGGGTATAAGGCCCCACTCGAAAGTGTGTGCAATATGTGTAGGTGATGTGTGTGATAAGGGCAGAATACATAAACTAAACAAGTTGGATAAGATATACAACAACAATAACAAAAAGGCTGCTACCCTAAGGTTCAATAATATAAAGAAATGCTAATAAATAAATAAAATAAGCATAAGGGCAAAAACAAAGTATAAAATTAACAAATACTTACACATTTAGTTAACTAGGTTTGACTCTCTTAATATGTCCCCAGTGAAGTCGCCAGCTGCAGCGACCGAAAAATCCGGAGGAGGGATTCTTCGAAGTTCTTTGAAAAGAAGCCGCCACCAAAGTTTAGTTTAAGGGCAAATGTAACACCCCATTTTTCTAACCTTTAAAAGTGGTGCTACACTTAACTAATATTCCCATCATCTAATTTCATTTGAAAATATATTGATTCAAAGTAGATATGAATTTCGATTCTCAATTTACGTAAAAATAATTTTTTTTAATGTGTGAGAAGCGTAAAGGATTTGTCATATCACACAACATCGAAATATATATAATATGCATCATATATTGATCACTAACAGTTAGATCATAGACATGCCCTTGGGCTTACATAGGTTATCGTCTAAGTACCACGTCACAAAGGTGTCCCAAAAGGTGGTACGGTCTATAAGGTTATATATATATATACCATAGGTTAGGCTAAAAACTAAGTAGTCAAGCTATTATACTGAAACGCCTAATAGTCATTGTATCAAAAGGTAGAGTTATAAGAGATTACAAGCCAGACTAAATCCCCCCCAAAAAAAAACTCTTATACTCTAAGTAGAACCAAAAGAACCAACTCCCAACAACCACTAATGATATCCATTGGGGAGATTCCCAACGGTACCACTACTACCGAAGCCATCAGACGGCTCCCACTCGGGTACGATAGGTACATCAGGAACCACAGCATCCTGAACTATAGCCCCAAAAATTGCCACACTAGGAAACAAAGCCTCTATTATACGGTTCATAGGCAACTCAATCTCTAAAGTCTGATGAGCAGTAATAACAGTCATGGGTATTCCCTGTGCCCCATCAGTGGTCTGAGTCACACCGGTATAAGTAATGGTCTGAGCCACTGGGTCGATCTCCTAGATGGGATCTCCCATATCCTCCAGAAATCTAATCTGCCTGTGCCCAGAGTGTCCGAGAGGCTCCTCCGTTGTCATTTGAAATGTAAGAGATGAAATACTCGTACACAAGTTTACAACATGATGGTTACACAAGTTACATATAATAGGATACAGTCATAAGTAATAATAATATATAGACGTAATAAGTGATCCCCATCAGACTAATTCAAAAACCAGGCATTTAACCACACACAATCATTAAGTCCTGCAAAAACATGACAGACAGCCTAGTGAAAACGATTATGAATAGTTAGTTAAATACTAGACATCATACTTATCCTGTGATCTATCAACAAGGTTAGTCTACTAACTAGAATAATATACTCAACCTACTCCATGGAGATTTCTCTATCCTATTGAGCGTAAGGACCGTTTCAACTGCCATAACATGATTGTTTGCAATGAGGAGATATCCAATCCATACTCCAATCATTCTGGCCCGAGCGCTGCACCTTATTATAGATAGTTCTGTACAGTCAGGCTCACCGTGTCGGGTAGTACGATTTCCCCCAGTCAGAGTTGCTACAACTGACCATTGGTAGGAGTTCAAAACACAAGTGCCCCCAGAAGGCATGTAGTCGACCCAACCGAACCTATCCTCAGTCTTATATACTTGATAGTACTATAAGAAACATCCTGTGATAGCTCTTAGTAAAATCATCAGTCTTTCTAATCTAATCCATAATCAACTTGATAGTTCAATCCTTAGAATCCACTTGTGAGATATACCTTAACTAATTAATTCTCATGGGCCATATCACTAAGTAACGAGACGACTAATGTTTCTCGACCAAATTCAAAATGTACTTGTTTTGACACATTTTCAAATAAATCAAACAAATCAAACTCACACAAATCACTTAAGAATATCTAAATAATATATGTATACAAGCAACACACAATTTGTGCCCATCAACTTATTATTAGTATTTCCCCTTACCTCGATTTTTTTCTGAAATAGCTGGCTGAATATTTTTTTCGGTTCCCTCAATACCTATTACTCATTAAAACAGTTTTGTCTTAACACACTATACTCATGACTATATCAAACTAAAATATTTTACTAAAAAAATTCTATTTAATGTTTGTGTGTTTCAAAAATGCAATAGGCATTTATTTAAAGTAAAAACCCATTTGATAGACATACTTTTTTTTTGTTGAAAATAATAATAACATTAAAAAAAAATTCAAGAAAGTAAAGAGATAAACTTTCAAGAAAGCAAGACAGTAGATAAGAATTAAAACAAGAAAAAGGAGAATAGGAGTAAGATAAGAAAACCTGAAAAATGAAGAGTTGGCTCTCGTTGAGCTTTTTGAGTGAAAGTGAGTGTTTTGAAAATGAAAGAGTGACTCTCTTATTTATATTAGTTCCAACAGGTCATCCGGTCATAACTTACGCATACGTTATCAGTAAACAAAATATACTATTCATACTATTTTGTTGTTCAAAGAATGACCATACGTTATTCTCTTTTTTTTTTTGCTAGTCACTTATTTGTTATACTGATAATAATAAAAGACACATCTTTAGTAAAAATAAAATTTTGCAGATACAGTTTCGATCTTTATTTCTTTTAGAACTTAACGAACTAAATTTCAAAATTTTCCGATAAGTTTGGGCTTTTTAGTGCAGTACTATTTGTATTGACAGATACTTTTTAGCTATAATTTGATAGAGGTTTAAGTTCAAATATTTCTCATAACCTTCTATAATATTTCTCTCTGATCCTACAAAATTATTTTTCTTAAAAACATTATCTAGATACAAGACTAATTTATTATGTCTCATAAGGTAAATAAAAATTATAATACACACAAAGGCAGTAAAAATTGAGGGTGTTACACCAAACATTGGAAAATCCCTATTGAGTGGATAAGGGGGTTTTGCGGACCAGGTTTAGGCTCGGAAGTCGTTTATGCGTAGGGAAGGTATTGACACCCTACGACATCCTTCCTAAGGAATGTTACATTTTAACTAAATGTGTAAACATCTATTAATTCAAAAATAATGATTTTACCCTTATAATAATAATAATAATAATAATAATAATAATAATAATAATAATAATAATAATAAAAAGACTCGATAAACGGTTAGTTGTTTTTTGTACTTTTTGAGAAATAGGAGTGAAATGAATTAAAAGAAAAAAAAGGTTTTTTATTAATGCAATTGACAGAGGTCGGCCGCCCTCTGCTCCTACGTATTTCCTGGTAGAGAATCAAATCACACGTAGTTCTTGGGGTAGAAAATATTTGTGTGTTGGTTTTTTTATTACTTGAATGTTTTTGAAATTGAAGGGCGCTCATAATGACCAAATAGATAAATCTAAAGTGACCACCACTAATAGCCTATTTGAAAAATTAATGTTGTTCATAATAATCAAATGAGTTGATCTCAAAGTGACCGTCACCAACAATTTGTTTTGTGAATATGAATTTGATTTTTTTGGAAATGCTAAATTAAAACGTGGATTTGGAAGTTAACGAAAATGGCATGAAGATGAGTTGTACTCATTGATAGATAATGGAAAGAAAATGAGAATGGAGAACTCGAGATCCAAATAGGTTTAGGAAAAGAAACGAAAGACCAAAGGTGTTTATGGTAAAAGTGATTAATAGTTATTAAAAAATGAAATAAATAAAGATAATAACATCAACAACAAGAAGGTTAGGGGAGGGGGATCTATGTGCGTATATATACATGTACATAGTAATAGTAATCTTTATTATACTAAACCATGGATCATACATATCAGCGTCCACGTAGCCAATTCAGAAAAAATACGTCATCATCCTTAAAATTCCACGTCTGTGTTTTTATTACACATGGCCAACACGTATAGGATATTTATTGAGAATTATGGCCAACACGTCTGCGTTTTTGTCATAATATTCGGTTGGCTTCCATTTAAAAACGGGCCAACATCTGCGGAAATTTTGATTCACCGCATTCATCATTAATAATATCGGGTAATTTGATAATCAACAGGTACCTTAATTATCGCATGGCTTATGGAGGAAGAATTTCGGTTATGATGGAAATGTTCCCATCACAACTGGAATATTATTGGCAATATTTTTCTTGATTCAAATTTGAAAGTCACAATGGTCAAACTACCAATTATACCTGTGCTAATATATCTATCTAATAAATTATATCTGTCTGATATAGTGATTTGTTTTACGCCATAGTTAAAAAACAGATTAGACAAATTACATAATCTCACACAAACTAATCAAACCCATTAAACAAAAAAATAAATCAAATCCTTAAGAAATAAAACAATTAAATCTGAATCAAAACCCTTATAGAGCAATCAAGCCCAAACAACCCCAATAGGCAGTAGTAAAAAAACACCTCACAGTCTCACTATTGATAGGTCAAAAACAACTGCTTCAGAGGCACCAATCTCACGTAGGCATGGATCTTCCCGGGCATCTTCTGCATGATTTCCTCTTTCGTTATTGCCCTGTCAACCTTCGATCACTGCAAGCACCTCCTCCCACGCAAGTAGTACTTACAAACCTTACTGATCCATGCAATATGTTCATGGCTAATGTGTTTATTGTAATATCCGAAATACTCTGTTTATAACTAATGTTAAACAAATGTTTCATGCTATCAGGAACCTGCATATGTGGTGATCGCATGCATCACACATGTCCATTCAAACAACGCGTTAGTGATCGAAAGTCCTATAATTTATATGAGCACGTATTTATTATTATAATACTAATAAGCAAGTTGTTCTGTTATTAGTTTTCATGCCAATTCATAATATCTAATTTCAAATCTTAGATGGTCCATGTACTAAATTGTTGATTAAATTTGAATTCATTTTTTAAATTCAGCTGATGGGCCATCGGGTATTCTATAATCCTGTCTAACAAATGAGCACTCCATGCCGAATGTCCCCATTTATGGAGCGCCACACCGTGGTGCAGGATCTACGAGTTTACCAATAATTAGACTTGATTTTGACACCGAAGAACAAATAAACTCAGGAAACACACCATACCATCAATCAGGTATAAAGGATTCACCTTAAATGAGAGGCAATAGCACCCAGTTTGTTCATTTTGCCATTACAACTTATGATTTTGTTGTGTTATGCGATATAATAATGAGACATATTTTCTGCAGGTCCTGAACCAGCCGAACGCAACAATGCTTCAACTCTCTATGACAGCTACGAGTCCCAAAGTGAGATGTGTATATACTGTTGTTTATTTGTCATCATATTTTACCCGGACTGCTCTTAAGTTATAGATATCATAACAAAAACATAATACGACTAAATAATTTGAAGGCGTATTTATAACAACACCGCTTAATTTATTCACTCATGGACAGTTGTACGTTGCTATTTCCCGTGTAAAGTCCAGAAAGAGTCTTAAGCTGCTTATACTGGATGAGGACAAGAATTTGATGCGGTCCACAAAGAACGTGGTGTATAGGGAGGTTTTCGAGAATATTTAGCTATTTTCTTCGTTTCGCATTATGTAAAGAAAAATTCAAACTCAAGTGTAGTTGTTAGTGATGTATTACACCGAAAGTCAGGTTATCAAGGATTTTAAATGACCTCCACATATGCCAAATGATTGTATCTTAGAAACACTTGC
Source organism: Astragalus membranaceus (assembly GCA_039519185.1). Taxonomy (NCBI): domain Eukaryota; kingdom Viridiplantae; phylum Streptophyta; class Magnoliopsida; order Fabales; family Fabaceae; genus Astragalus; species Astragalus membranaceus. Next base: position 148,016,710 of record CM076850.1, on the reverse strand, counting down.
AGTTATGTTACTCGAAGACTGAACTTGGAGGTTAACTGCTATGGTTGGTTAACAAAAAAAATCAGCTTCTCATTACAAAATTCCTAAACAAAACTTTCATAATTTGATGGTGGATGTATTCAAAAGTGGAAACAAACAAAACAGGAGACCAAACCAAAGTCTATTTATGTTTGATATTAGTGCCTATCTAAAAAACTCAAAAAATTAGAGGCGAATTTCAACTTTGTCTATTAAAATGTATAGTATTTAACGGCGTTTTGACTTCAAGTGTGAAAACTACGATCCAAGCATTGGTTTAAGCACTGTTAGGGATCCAAAGGTATCAAAGCACATTTAAGAAGCACTTGCGAGTAAAAGGTTACCTCTGTCGCCGGTATATCAGATTTCTGGCGAAGAGTTCCATGTCCATGGCTGCCGAAGTTGCTATTTATAATAACTACGAACAATTTTCGGTTACCAACCTCCACATGATCTGTTAAAGCATCAGAGATTCATCAGAAATATCGATCGGGGGAGTAACACAAATCGCTTTACAGTTGAAAAAACAAACAAAATTAAAAAGAAGGATAATTGATTTGAAGGACTTTACAACACTTATAAGAGTTCCCTGTACAGATCACTTATAAGAGTTCCCTGTACACTTATAAGAGTTCCCTGTAAAGAGTGAACCCAATTGTATAAGATTCCCCTGTAAAGTACAATTTACCCGAAACAAAACCAGCATGTTGAAGTAGACCTGTAACTACAATAGTTACAATTCATCAGTAATTTGAATGTTTTAGGATTCTAATATGAATTACCATATCTCTAGAACCAAAACCAGTAAATCATCTATTTCGTTCATCATCACCATCAATTTCGTTCTATCCCCTTGATAACTGAAGAAAAAACAAAATCAGATTTAGGACCAAATTTTTATAAGGCAAGTCAATCCATAAATTGATAAAAATTGTGTAGATGTGTCAAAACGTCATTATCCGATTGATATCAAATTAGATTAAGACAGTATGATGAAAATGGTACCGTGGAAAAGCTTTCAATAGTGAAGATATAGGAGCCACTGTATGGCTCGATGGATCCCATATCGATGGCCACCAAAACCAGAACTGATCCGGTCAGATGAGGTTTTCGAAACAAAAGGGATCCTGAAACGTCAGTGGGTTCATGGGTTGTTGTCGTGATCTGGTGGCAGGTGTTTCTCAGCTGCATATGTACGAATGAAGGGGAAGCAGCGATTACAGCGTGAAATCAGGTTTGTGGTAAAGGAAAGCTGAGATGAACTATCAGTTAAATGACTAAAATACCCCCAGTTTAGTTTTCTCATAAGAAGTTAAGTAGTTAATTTACCTGTATATACATTGCTGAATCTCAGTGATATGTCTAACTGATAGTTCTTTTTTACATTATTTGTATCACTATGTGGATTTGTTTCTTACAGTTAAATGACTTATTTATATTTGTAATATGATCTCTTTATATTTGTATTTAATTGTAAAAAAATTCAAGCTGAATTTAACATAGAGTATGTAAATATATCTAATCAATTTTTCAATATAAGAATTACATGCTTTTGAGAAATCCTAATTATATAATTTCATATATATATATATATATGTATAACTACCATTAAAAAAAAGGTATGTCAACTTGGTGGTGCCGAAATGAATTAGATATATCACATACTTAATTATAACATACAGCTGAATATTGTTGAACGGTCCGTATAGAGTATAGGACGCTGTTTTAAATATAAATTAAAAACGTCGGTTAGTAAATGTTTTTTTATAAATGTCTACACATCTCTATTAAAATTTCCTGTTCTTCTTTCACCGAAATTACGATGCGCAATACCGAAATTGCAGTTGAACTAAATTTTTCTCAACTGATTACCTAATATAAATCCTATTCTGTTCAGTGCATGATTATAAGGTTATTCTACACTACTGTTTAAATAAAGCTAAATGAGCCGACCCGTAAAAAGATTAATACTGGTACTACATCTCATTCTGTTGTCGAAACTATTATCGTGACATCATAATTTTTTAAACATAAAAATTTGTCTACCCGTGCTGGCACGGGTGCTGTAAACTAGTAACAATTAAATAAGTAAACGTTGTGTTAAAAGTAAGTAAATGAATGGGAGAGCAAATAAGCGAGAGAGGGTCGAGAGTTAGCAAACTCAGGGGGTAAAAGTTAGTATATAAAATAATAAGTAATAACATTAAAAGGAATAAGGGTATTTAAAGGTAAAAAATTAGGGTTTGGGATCCTAATCTTTCACCATCAGCCGCAAACCACTTTCACAAGAGAGAGGGAGAAAGAAAACCGATAAAACATGGAGAGAAAGAGAGATACGATGAGAGTGAGAAGGAAACGAAACTCAGAGGGAGAGAGGAGGGGCGTATTGATTCACGATTGTGAAAGGCAAAGCCGACGGCGACAGCGGTAGTGGGCCGGTGGTGGTGCGTCAGTGACGCGACGAACGCCATGGCGGAACCACGGAGGCGTGGTGGTTCTGGTGGCTGTTTACAGTGGTGGTCGAAAAAATCAGGTTCCTATCTTTCATAGGTATCTCATCCTTTTCCTTATTCTCTAATTGATATTCTGGTTCTTTCTTGGTTTGATTTTTTTTTTTTGATAATAGAAGGGGCATAACGCCCAAAGAGAGAAAACTACACAGGAACTAATCTTGGAGTAAGGACTCCATTACAATCATCATGCAGGAGCTGCAGAATACCATGAGGTGGTTGATGAAAAATACAAATCTCATCACTAGGGTCACACCCCATCATGGCAAAATAATCCGCGACTTTGTTCGCCTCGCGATAGACATGAGACACAGTCACCTGCCAATCCAGCTCAATCATCTGCTTAATACGCCGGAGCAACTTCCGCTCGTCTATGGATGTCTCCATATGGTTGTTAATGGAAGATACCACTGTCTTGGAATCCACCTGCAACGATATGTGAGAATAGCCCAAGCTCCTAGCCAACTTCAGGCCTTCCCAAACACCCCACAACTCTGCCACATAAGAATTGGCTTCTCCAAGGTGACGAGAGAAACCACCTAGCCAAACACCATGCTCATCACGCAAAATTCCCCCACAACCACTGCGAGTACCTCCCTCTTTGGCTGCCCCGTCTGTATTAAGGGTCACCCACCCTACGCCAGCTGGCCGCCAACAAACATTAGTTAGAGTAGTAGAGCCCGATGAGCTGGGGCTGAATTTCTCCTTTGCAGAAACATACTGATGAACGTATCCCATAATAATAGCCACCGGATTGAAAGGTCTGTTGAAATTGCTATCATGCTCCTCTTGGTTCCTCCATCTCCACAAAAAGTAGCAAGTAGTAGCCCAATATTCACACCACCCTGAACCTGTATCAAAAAGAGTGTTGTACAAAAGCCAATCCTCAAAGTTGTAACCAAAGAAATTAGACCGCATAGGGACCGGAACAAGATGCTGCCACACACCGCAGGCACGCGGGCAGTCACGGAGGACGTGAACAATGGACTCAGGAACCCCAAGACAGTGACGACAATCAACGGAAACCCCACTCCATTTACCACAATAAAGCCTCGTGGCCAATTTTCCATGCATAATTTGCCACACGAAACTTCTAACTCTCTCCGGCACCGCGAGCTTCCAAACCACCTGCCAATGCTTAGCACTATGCTCCATATGGTCACTGCGCAAGTAATTATAAGCACTAGATACTGTAAAATTTCCATTCTTTTCTCTAGGCCAGAACGTCATGTCCACGCCCATGGATGTCTCCGGAGTAGGACGTGAAAGCAGGCTATTCACAATCCTTTCAGGCAGTAAAGGGCGCAGGATGTCTAACTTCCATCTATTATTATTGTCAACATAATCAATTACCTTAAGATGCAACATGTCACTGGGAACATTTGAGGCATGCTCGATAAGAGGGGTTCTAGTATCTAGCCATTTGTCAAGCCAAAAGTGAACCGTGGTGCCGTCACCGATCTGCCAAGCCTGTTCGTTTTTTATATCACCCCAACAAACCGCTAAAGCTTTCCAAATATAGGAATCTGTAGTTTTACACTGCATCTCACCATTCCTCCATGTACTCCGACCATATTTGCCGACAAGGACTTTACTCCACAACTTATGTGCTTCTGGTTCTAAATTCCAAGCTAATTTCATGAGACAAGCCTTATTCATATCATCAAGTCGCCGTAAGCCAAGGCCCCCTTGATGCTTAGCTAGCGTTAGGATATCCCACTTAACCATATGAAGTTTCTTTCCGGCCTCGCTATCCCCCCAGATGAAGCCCCTTTGGATCTTCTCAATTTCTTTCAAGCAAGATTTTGGAATAGGAGTCGTCATCATGGTATAAATAGGAATAGCTTGAATGACAGACTTGGCAAGAGTTATCCTACCTGCAAGAGATAAATGATTTGACTTCCAACCCGAGAGCTTTTGGGAGACCTTCTCCACTAGATAAGTGAAGTCTTGCTGCTTGGGTGCTCTCCCAAGGAGAGGGATCCCTAAATATTTGCCCAAGGTGGCTGCCACTTTGAAACCAGACATAGTACTCAGTCTATTACGCGTGCGGATATCAACATTTTTTGAAAAAAAGATACTCGTCTTTTCCGCGCTGACCATCTGGCCAGACATTCCACAAAAGGTATCAAGCACGTCCATAACACACTGCACATTTTCATCCTTGGCTTTCCCGAATAATAACAAGTCATCAGCAAACATAAGATGGGAAATGCTAGGACCACTCCTGCCTGCTCGAATAGGCGTCCAAAGATTCCGATCAACAGCTTCTTCAACCAAATGGGTGAGCTTATCCATGCACATAACAAAAATGTATGGAGACAAAGGATCACCTTGGCGGATGCCCCGTTGAGGCTCAAAACTTTCAGAGCGAACACCGTTCCACAACACATTGGTGTGTACGGTAGTAATACACGTCATAATAAGAGCTTGAAAAGATTCGGGCAACCCAAACTCAGCGAGGACCTTAGCTATAAAAGACCATCGAAGGCGATCATAAGCCTTGGCGAGATCAACCTTGATGGCAAAGTAGCCCGTCCTACCACGCATCCTTCGCATAGAATGAAGGAGCTCCTGGGCGACAATGATATTCTCATGAATGCTTCGGGTGGGAATGAAACCCGTTTGGTACGGAGATATAATTGTAGGCATCAAAGGCTTCAACCGGTTCACAATGATCTTGGTAATAACTTTGTAGCTCACATTACACAAAGAGATGGGCCGAAACTGAGTAATGAATTCAGGCTTGGAGATCTTGGGAATAAGGCAAATATCAGTGTCATTTATGCTCGCCAAAGTCTCCGGATTATCCCAAGCATTTTTAACAAGAGTATAGCAATCGCTCTTTATGATGTCCCAGTTATTTTGATAGAAACCTGCTTGGAAACCATCCGGTCCAGGTGCCTTCCAAGGTTGCATGCCAAACATTGCATTATCAACCCCAACATCTAACACTCGCCTGTCAAGAGATTCATAAGCACTCGGCTCAACTGGCCTAAAATGATACTTCATGTCAGGATAGCTCTCAATCACCCCATCCTCCGAGAAAAGGTTCTTAAAAAAGTCAGTGGCATGGGTTCTAATCTGAGCCTCATCATCCATCCACTGGCCATTATCATCCCGAAGCATAATAATATTATTCTTTCTTTTCCGGTTAGTTGCCTTGAGATGATAGTATTTAGTATTGCGATCTCCATCTTGCAACCATTTTGCTCTACTACGTTGAAACCACATAAGCTCCTCCTGGTAGAGAATATCATGTAGTTCAATTTGGAGATCCTTTTCAAGGTTGTATAGAAACCGGTTCCTTTTGCCAACATAGAATTGTTTCTGGATACCATCGATCCGAGCCAACAACTGGCGCTTCTTCCTTTTCAGAGAGCCAAAGACATTGACCTTCCAAAACAGCAGGTGATCTTTCATTGCAATAAGATTGTTCTCCAAACCATTATTCACCTTCCACTTCTCGGCTATCAAGGTAGGGAAATTCGCGTGAGTCAACCAAGCACTTTCAAAACGAAAAGGTTTGGCTGGCCCATCCACATTACTCATCAGCAAATTAAGCATAATTGGATGGTGATCCGAAAACTCCACACGAGGCAAGACTTTCAAAAAAGCATGCGGAAAAGATAGTCGCCAAGAAGCATTACACATACCTCTATCCAACCGAGCAAAATGTCTGTCATAAACCCTATGGATGGCCCCTTTCCACGTGTACTTAGACCCCACCGATCCCACATCCATAAGACTGCATTGCTGTATTCGAGAGTGAAAAAGTTGACACCTGCGAGTGTTAATTGGGCCACCTCCTCTCCTTTCACTACTATCCACAATATCGTTAAAGTCACCCAGCAACAGCCAATCCTCTTGAATAGAAGCAGCCATAACGCTAAGCTGGCTCCACAGCTCGGTTCTCAACTCATCAATTGGACTAGCATAAACAATAGTCAGACACCATCTCTGGTGTTGTATGTCAACACGAAAATGAAGAAACTGAAAGTTATTTTGAAGTTCAACCATTCCAACCACATCAGCTTTCCATCCCACAGCAATACCACCTGCAAAACCTCTATTCTCAGTAAATGTGAAACCATCATATCCCAACAGACGAAAGGTGTTCTTAAGCCTGGCTGGGTTGCACCTGGTTTCAAGTAATCCAAAAATGTCAGGATGGTGAACATCAAGATACTGCTTACAATTCCGAAATAAATCCGTACTAGCCGCTCCACGACAATTCCAAATAATTATTTTTTGTAAATTCATTAAAACAAAAAAAATAATAGGTTTGGAGTCAACACACCACAAGGGATGAAACAAAGATTAGTGGTGAGGGGTCTCATGGACCACCTCCATATCAGAGTCGCTGGCAGTTGCGTCTCCTTGATCATGTGCATCCATAAATTCATCTGTGTCCATCATGCCCACATCCACAGAGCCAGAAGTAGTCTTGGGGGTGTGGGTAGTAACTATTATATTTGTATCAGGTGGTCTAGTGTGGTGAAAATTAACTGGCCCACTGATATTGTTGGGCTTGGAGTGGTCTGCTGATACTCCTGTGTTTGGAGCAGGGCCCGACCCCACAATAGAAATTCCAGTTTTAGCAATTTGGTGGTCCCCAGCGCATGTGTGCATGTGGCTCCCACTAGTTATTCCACGAGAAATGTTCGCAGTGCTGGCAGAAATAATTGCTGCGTTGACCGTTTGGCCAACATTCCTAACGGCTTGCGCAGGTTTGTCCCGTGGGCCCTCTGCCAGTTTTTGGACTTCGGGTTCCGCTTGTGTTGGCACGTGGGGCCTGGGAGCACTTCGTTGGCGCTGGATTGTCACATTATTAGGCGCTTTTTTAGTCCCATTCGCTTTTGAAGGAACATCCTCATGATTAGCATTTATAACCTCAATAAATTCCTCCATCTCCAGCTCTCTCTCCAAATTAACTGCTCCCATATTTTCCTCAGTATTGCCTAGAACATTAAATCTGGATCCACCGTTTGCGCCGTTTGCATTAAAAGTTGCCGGAAGAACACGGCCACCAGTCGGACCACCTCTATCTTTACCTTTTTTCTGCCAGCGTGGCTTTTGCACCACTGTCCACGGGCCATCTTCAGTTGTGGTATTGCCCACATTAGTGTGCTGTCTACCAGCATTCTCCTCCCTAGCGTTCCCCACTGGAAACTCAAAGGTTCTATTCTCCACACATTGATCCTTGTGGTGCCCAAAACGTCCACAAGCCATGCAAAGTAAATGAAGGCCTTCATATTCAATCTTGTAAATATGATTTTTAAGCTCAAACATAGCAAGTAAAGGTGCATCCAAATCCACTTCCACACACAGGCGCGCATATTTCCCACGACCCACCAATTGGGTTGTATCATCCACCTTGACTGTACGCCCTATTCGATCCCCCAGGAAGAACAGGAAATCTGAGTGGTAATATTCCACAGGTAGCTCTGGCAACCTTACCCATACTGCAACCTTGTTGATCTCTTCCTTCTCCGGCCGAAAGTTTGGTTTCCATTCCCGCACTGTAAGATAGTGATCGTAAATTAGCCATGGTCCTTTGGTAAGGGCACGACTATGATCATCCGGGCTAGATAAATACACCAAAAAGAATTCACATCCAAGGTCGATAAGATTCATCGCTCCCTTTTGAACCCACATCTGATTCAAACGATTTTCAAGTGCCTTAAAACCGATCCTTCTACCTAGTAGTTTAACCAACAAGCCGTGTTTCCAAGGCCTACATAGACGTTCTTCAGCACTTGGAGGGACAACGATCTCTGGGCACTCGTGATCACCATGCTTCTTCTCTATAATTTGTAAATCAAAGGCACCAGCGCTATACTCACCTGGCTCGTGCGTGCCATTCTTAGCACCAGCCTCATCAAGATCAACTTCAGCATCGATCCCAAGGACAGTTGCCTTGTAAGATCGTACTGCCGGATTCACTTCTTCCCTCGGATCCACCAAATCATCATAGCTGATTGGGACAGTAGAGGCGTTGGAAAAACCATGGTCACCTCCTTTGACTTTCTTCGTATGTCGTTCTCGAAGATCTTCTTCTTCTTTCGAGTCGGTTCGTTCGCTCATGATCTATTCCTATTCGCCGAATTCTTGTTGGTTTGATTTTGGAGATGGAGGGTTTGTGATAATGGTTACTGTTTCGGTTTTGAAGGGGTGGTGGTAAATGGGTTACAAAGACTATTTTGTGGAGGTAGTTCCCTTTTTTGTAGAAATCCTCACTACCAGAAATTCGTGCATTTCCGGCGGGCAATTTCCGGCGGATTTCGACCGCCGGAAAATTACCGGCGGATTTTAGCCATTACCGGCGGAAAAAATCCCCCAGTAAATTACCGGCGGATTTTAGCCATTACCGGCGGATTTAATTTCGACTGTTAAATTACCGGCGGTTTCGGTGCTATTACCGGCGGACCGTTTCCACACGAAATTTTTTTAAAAAAAATCCGCCGGTAAGCAACAAAAATCCGCCGGTAACAACCTGTCAAAAAATCCGCCGGTAAACATCACAAATCCGCCGGTAATATTTAAATTTAAAAATTATAATCCGCCGGTACGCATCAAAAATCCGCCGGTAATAACCTGTCAAAAAATCCACCGGTAAACAACAAAAATCCGCCGGTAAACAGGAAAAAAACAAAGTTTATTCTTCCTTCTCACTTCTCACTTCTTCCTTCTCACTTCTCCTATAAATAAAACTTTCTCCTACACTCTTCTCATTCTCTCATTTCACTCTTTATTTCTTTCTCATACTCTCCAATCTTTATTTCTCTACATATCTCTCTTTCTTCTTTCTCTCGAATCTTTATTTCCTCTTTCTTCTTTCTTCTCATTCAATCTCTTCTCAAATATTCTTCTCACATACATACACTTCATTTTTCTCAATCTCTTCTCAAAATCTTCACACATTTATACACTTTATTTTTCTCAATCTCTTCTCAAATCTTTATTTCCTCTTTCTTTTTTCCTTCTCATTCAATCTCTTCTCAAATCCCCTCACATACACTTCATTTTTCTCAAATAATTAAAATAATATAAATTTTTTAAATAAACGAATTTTAAAAAAAGAAATAAATTAAATAAGAAATAAATTAAAATAAACGAATTTAAAAAATATATAAATTAAAAAAATTAAATAATATTAATTTTTTAAATTAACTAATTTAAAAAATATTTTTTTAAAAAAATAATTAATTACCGGCAGATTTTTCAGAATTACCGACGGATTTTTTAAATTTTTTTTTTTTAAAGAAAATAATTACCGGCGGATTTTGGGTGATTACCGGTGGATTTTCCGCAGGTAATTTCCGGCGGATTTTCCGGCGGAAAATCCGCCGGTAATGTCCAATTTCCGGCGGATTTTGGCCATTACCGGCGGATTTTGTCCGCCGGAAATCGCCGAAATTCTTGTAGTGCCTCTCTATGTTCTCTTATATGACTATCCCTTTTCTCAGAATCGTTTCTTTTTCTCCCCCCTTCTCTGTGCTTTGAATCTGAATTTATAAACCTTTTGAAATGCTGTATGTTGAGTTTGTTTACAGACTGGTGCTAGATGTCAAAATGTACAAACGCACAGCCTGAAGTTGTCCACCGCATTGTTGGAGCTGTGATGTGGTTATAGAGGCGTTGGAGGGGTTAGTGGGGACAAGGTGCAGCAACTTCCAGGGTGGTGTCTGCAAAGCTGCTTTGTTGGAGCGAAAATGGAAAGGATCAAAGAGGATGAAGAAATGGGCTTTGGCATAATGCTCAAAGTGTTGCTGGCTGGTTCAGAGGCGTGGGTGCATTTGCAGGCTGGTGGTGCAGCAAGCAATGGTTCATTTGGCGAGAAATGGGGAACAAGATAAATGAGCTATGGGCTCCTAACTCAAATTAGAAGATTCTCTCTATTTATTTTTAATAGTTCTAATTCTGATTTCCATTTCATTTATTTTTCTGTATTTTAATTTTGAGATTTAAAGCAATGCTAATAACATTTTTTTTCTTTTCATGCAATAAAAGTAAATAAGTTCTACTAATAATAACAGAAACGACACAAAACCGCTAACGAGCACCAAATGACACGTGTCAACGGTTAAAATCTCCAAATGCACAAAAAATAATATTTTTGATTTTTCAAGGGAATTTAATTAGCTGGACAAAATTAGGGTATAACAACCAAGAAGCCAACCATCTGTATAATCTTGAGGTAATCCCCCATAGCCACTACGACCTAGGTTACCAATGGACATTCCATCAACATTAAGTTTAATACAATTGCTAGCAGGAAAAAACCAATGAACCAATCTAGGAGGACGAGTAGACTCCCCAGCAGACAAAAATTGAACATCATTATAAAGTTGTTTAGCTTGATTAAGAATCTTCCAAGTTGCCCATTTTGCATCATTTAAAACTTCATCATTTTGAGTCATTTAGAGGAACCAACAACAACAGATAAAGATAATACTTGGTCATTACTAGCGTGATGTTTAAACCAAAGCCGGACATCATCATTAACCTCACCAACATTAGTGTTAAAAGACAATAACATCCAAGCATTATGAGCTCTAGAGCAATCCCGCAACATGCATGTGAATAATATCCTCTCTATCAGCACCGCAGAAATGACAAGATCCATCTTGAGTAAAATGTCTATAGTACTGAAAACCATTAGTAGGAAGGCTCGTGTGCATGATAAGCCACACAAAGTGTTTCAAGTTTTCCAGAATTTTCAACTTCCAGATCTAAGACCAGCTGTCACTATGATTTACAGTTTGATGCAAGAAAAAAGGACCTTCAATACTTGTAAGCCACACATAGGCACTTTTGGGGGAGTAATCCCCTGATGGAGATGGAGCCCAAGTCGGGATGTTAGTGAAATTAGGATTAAGAAATAAACTTTGAATTTCTAGTTGCACATCCAAAGGGATATAAGTATAGAGAAGGTCAAAATTCCACCGAGAGTCCACATATATGTCTCTAACCAAGAGGTGAGTGTCACGAATATCAACAAAAGGAACCGAGTCACATAATCGCCCCTTATGCAACCATTTCTCATACCAAAGAGATATATTACTTGTACCAACTCTAAAAATATAGCCGGTTTGCAAAACATCAACAACTTTTAGCAGGGATTGCCAAGTATATGAGGCACATGTACTACTGGATTCAAGGAGAATATTGAAATTAAGAGTATAACGAGCAGTCAATAACTTAACCCATAGTTTGTCAGGATTATGAATCAACTTCCACACATGTTTGCTAAGCATATCTATATTAGCCGGTCTTGTCCTTTGCAAACCAATACCTCCTCTACTCATAGGAGTGCTTGTTGTCCCCCATTTGACCCAGTGACAAGTCTTGCCTCCCCAAACAAATTGCTTTATAGCTGAATCCAAACTATCGCAAATGCCTTCAGGAATCCAGAGATTAGGCATAGTGTATATGGGCATAGAGCTAAGGACAGACTTAGCTAAAGCTACTCTCCCTGTTTTGCTAAATAACCTTTCCATCCAACTTGCCAGTCTGCTGTGAACCTTAACAATAATAAAAGAAAAACAAGAGTTGGTAACTCTACCTGACAGCATAGGAGAACCCAAGTACCGCCCAATGTTGTATGTATGTCGAACCATCATCCTTTCAAACTTGAGAACCTTTGTTCTAGTAAGATTCTTTGAAGGAACAAATATACACTTTTGGACATTAATCTTAATTCCTAAGGCTAAACAAGGAGAGTGAAGCACCTCCTTGACAAGTTGAACCCGAGAGGACTTAGCACTCGTGAAAAGAAGGCAATCATCTGCAAAGAAAATATGAGAGATGGTTGGACCATGCTCACAAATCTTGATAGGCTTCCACAAATGGTTCTTCACTTTAGATTGAATTAGAAGGGCAACTTTCTCCATAAAACAAGAAAAAGATAAGGGGAGAGAGGGTCCCCTTGACGAATGCCCCTTGTGGAGAGAAGTTCCCAAGCCTCTTGTTATTCCATTTAACCGTCAAGCTAGATGAAGTAACTCTCATTTTCATACATGATAACATTTAACCAACAAGGGTTGGTCCGAGTGGTAACTGGGTTCGGATCCCACCTAAGGTCTCGAGTTCGAATGATGACAAAAACTCTGTTGGGAGGGGAGAATAACACGGGCCGACAAATGCGAGTACTCGTGGTCAGTCAGGTTCTTTGGTGTAGATTATTGATCGGCAAAACCAATAGATACTGCGCACAAATAACACAGTTACAAATAAAGACATGATAACATTTAGTTTACTCTCTTCATAAGCCATGTGGTTATTTCTACAATAAATTCACTGTGTTTTGTTTATTTTTATGGTTTTATTTTATTTTAAACTATAAGTAATTAAACTTAGTTAACTAGATACATTTTTACTTTATAAATATATCATAGTTTTTCACAAGTATTCATAGTTCTAATTTAGAGTATATAAATTTGAATTTTGATACATCAAATGTAAATAATTGTGTGTCTTGATTCATATCATTTTTTATAGTATAACTATTTAAATCTATACATAGATGATGTATCAAGTGTTAAATTTACCTGTTGCTAATAATTTGAGTAAACCCTCAAATACTATCACTCTCTCTTTCCAATTTGGTCCTTGAATTATATAAATACAATAAATAGACTCTAAATTATTTTAAATCTATCAAATTAGTCTCTTACATATTCTTAAAATAAGAGAGAAAATGATAGTTGAGAGACTAATTTGATAAAGACAAAAATGCTCCCGGGTCCCTTAATCTTTATTTAAAGTAACGATTTAGTCTTTTATCTTTTTTTTGTCCCAAATAAGTCCTTTATGTTTCAAATTTTAAGCAAAGTTGCCCTTTTCCGTTAGCCTCTATTAACTCTGTTAAAAAAAATCCATGTGGCTGTTTGTCAGCTGACGGTGCTGACGTGTTAATTCCAAATGGATTTTTAAATAGAAAATTATATTTTTTTAATAAACTTTTATTAAAATAAAAGAAGAGGGAACGAACAACATGAACAAATCCAGAAAACCCAAAAATCGAATCTGAACAAATCGAAATCGATTTTGTTTCCTCTCAATAATAGTGATTTCGTTACCAACAACAACGACAACAGAGATTTCGTTTCCTGACGAGAGTGGTGAAACCCAGAAACCCATAAACAACATGAAATCCAACTGAAATGAAACCCAGAAACCCATAAAAAAATTGAAACCCAGAAATGATATTAGGGGAGAAGAACGATATCAGAAGAACGAAATGAATGATTTTGAGGGGGCGTAGTTGCAAGGCTTGGCGTTAGATTTTCTGTAAATGAATTATGGTGATAGATTTCCAGAAATCGTAGTGAAAGGACGGAGATGAAGAGTTATATTTTTATTTTTAATAAAAATTAAATTAAAAAAGACATGAATTTTGACACATAAGCACCATTTTCTCCACGTAGGCACTTTTAACGGAGTTAGATGGAGACTAACGGAAAATGGCAACTTTGCTTAAAATTTGAAACATAAATGACTTATTTGGGACAAAAAAAGATAAAAGACTAAATCGTTACTTTAAATAAAGTTAAGGGACCCCAGGAAGCATTTTAGCCTTTGATAAAATTAAAATAATTTAGGGACTATTTATTGTATTTCTATAATTTAGAGACCAAATTAAAAAGCAAGTAAAAATATAGGGACCAAATTGAGAGTTTCCTCGATAATTTTGTATACAAAATTACAAACGTTATTTTACTTGCATAGGAAGTCTTTTTTTGACTCAAACTTGCATAGGAAGTCTTATATTACTTAGGAATAGTAAATTTAGAATAAATGATTATACTTTTTTTGACAGCAATAAATGATTATAATTAAAAGTTATGCAATAATCACTTACAAATACTTTTTTTATTTTAGTCTTAACTATTTAAAAATTGATCTATTATAAAAGTCTCCTCTCACTTAATAGAAACAAAACACATATATAAGCACAATTATAAAAAAATTATACTCTTTTGTAGTCTTTGTTTATTTGGTTTTATAAATAAAATGAAGTGAGGGAAATTTATTTAAGTTATCTTTTTTGATCTTCCTGATAAAAAAATGAGGTCTTTATTATTTGTTTTAGATAAGAAAAAATTCATTGAATGGAGCACAAGAGGTGCCCAACCTTTACAATGGAGATATAGGAAAGGGGAAGGACCTCCTTAAAACCTCCTTAGCCAAAACCCAATGAGAAAAAGACCCAGGAAAAAGAGTACCTCGTACAACCTGCACCACAGTTTTCTCCCCTAATAAGTTAGCTTTTTTGGTCTTTATAAATTGATTTAAGTTAGGTTTTTTGGTCTTTTTATATAAAAGATGAGGTGAGGAAAATAAATTGTGATTCTCTGAAAAATGTCCAAATAAAGACACAATAAACCGCTGTGCTGTTCCACTCTCTCTCTTCAGCTGAGGTGTGAACCCGCCACTCGCTTCCTAAAACCCTTCCAAAACCCTGCAACCCTCTTTCTTGATCGATCATGTCCAAATCTTTGAAGCTAGTGAAGGAACACGCCTCCAACCCCAAACTATGGTTAGTCGTCGGAATAGGAGTCGCCGGGATCATCGTTCTCGCCGAGACACGCCGTAGAAGACGCCGTGCGATCACACAGAGACCAGACTTTGGTGCTTTTATTGAACGTTTTGAACTTCTTCCCTTCCCTCAACCTCCTCCTCCCGCTCCCAATCAAATGCTCTCTTCTCTCACCTTCGCCTTAAGCGACATGTTCGTTTCCTGCTATGCCTTTCTTTATGATAACATTTGATTTTACATTAAGAACGTCTCACTTTTTGGACATTATTATTACTGTCTTTAATTTTTTCAATTATTGATTCGGTTTTGGTATTTATTTGAGTCAAAGAGTTTACTTTTTTGTTGTTGTGGTTTTTCTTTCATTTGAGGTTTTTGATTTAATTATTTATATTTATTGGGTTCTATTTTCGGGATTGGCAGATTTGATGTGAAGGGCTATGTGACGGGGTTTGGAAATCCAGAGTGGAAGAGAACACACGGGGAGGCGGAAAAGACTGCAATAGTGGTGACTGCTCTGCTTAAGAATGGGGCTACTTGTGTTGGCAAGACTGTTATGGATGAATTCTCTTTTGGGTAAACTAGTCCTTTTGAAATCCTTTAATTTTTTTTCCTTCTAGTTAAATTCTTACAACTAGTCCGAGTTTTTGGGATAGTTGAGCATTGTATATAACTAACTTTATCAGCTAGTTTAGCTTCAGTTAGGAAGTTAGTGATAGTATGTTATTCAGTTAGAGTTCAGAGTCTATTGTCTGTTGCTTAGCTAGTTTCAGTAGCTGTATATAGCTAGTTTGTACAGTTTCTTTCAATCAATAGAATTCATTTCTCAGTTTCCAGAGTTGAGATGGAAACTAAATTCTCTGTGCATTATGAGTTCCATAGCTTACTATAAATGATTAATTTGTTCCCATGTGATTTACTTAAGGCATTATTGTGTCAGGATTTCTGGTGAGAATAAGTATTATGGAACTCCAACAAATCCTCAGATGCCGTCGTGTATCCCTGGAGGGTCTTGTAGTGGTTCAGCTGTAGCTGTTGCTGCAGGGCTTGTTGACTTTGCCATTGGTGAGTTTATGTGGTTAGTTACCTATGAGTGTTTCCTCTATTTGCTTGGAAAAATGCAGTTTTAAGGTTTATTTTGGTCATTTATGGATCTATTAATTCTAGCAGTTGTCACCTTTATCATGTTTTGGCGATTCTACTGAACTATGACAGTTATTCTACTGAACTATATTCGTGGATAAGCTTTTTTTGATGTATTTCTTTGAGTTTAAAGATTTTCTGTTAACGTACCCTCCTCCCCGGACAATATTTTATGTGGACTACATATCAATTTCGTAATTGGTAAACAATAGATATAATTATATATCATTGGGACTGCATGTCAGTTTTGTAAACTATAGTTATTAAATCTAACAATAATTTGAATGTTGGGAGTTCATGCATTTTAAATTTGAATTTAGTTGGTAATAATACACCTCTAGGTAGTGAGACAAATGGCATCTTGCTGATGTCTTAAAGAATTAGGTTTAATTTTTGATTTGATCTACAAATTTATCAGCTGTACAAGTCTTGTGGTTCTAAGTCTTAATTTGTTATTTTGATCCCTTCAGTATATTATTGCAGCACAGCTTACCATGCACAAGCCTGTTTCTTTTTGATCCAGGATAGACTTAATGGGCAAAGCAATTATATTGTGGCCTTAATAACTGTTAGTTCGATTTTAGTTTTTTAACTATAGTCTTGAACATGGGAGATTGTTTTATCTTTGTAGGTACTGATACTACAGGATGTGTGAGAATTCCGGCATCACTCTGTGGGGTTTTCGGTTTTAGACCATCTCATGGGGCCATATCTACCATTGGACTTCTTCCAAGTGCACAAAGCTTAGACACTATTGGTAAGATGCATAATTTTGTCTTGTTTTACTATGATTTTAATTCGTCATAAGTTGTATGTTTCAAATCTTGATATCCAGAGCATAATCTATTTCTTTTGGCTTGCTTTAAGAATAGAGTAATTAGATACATGTGTTAAAAAATGGCATGAATCATATGATATAATATATGGTTTGGTAGTGCTTTCTACAGTTGAACAGCTTTTGTACATATGCTCCAGGTTTTGATCTGCCATCCCAGATGAAAAAATGATTTAACTTAATAAGAAATTACACATAATGAGGTGAATAGGACTCAATTATTCTAACATTTTTTGAACAAAATATTTTAATCTGTTTTCTTTAGACTTTGTTTACTTTATTACATAATTGCATTGCAGGATGGTTTGCCCGTGATCCATCTATCCTACATCGTGTTGGACATGTTTTACTCCAATTGAATTCAGTTGATACCAAAAGGTCAAGGCGTATCATATTTGCGGATGATCTCTTTAAATTATCTAAAAATGCTACACAGAGGACAACATATGTCATTGGTAAAGCAATTGAGAATATGTCTGGATGTAAGTTTCTGGATCTCTGAAAACCAATTAATTGTCCTATAGATTTAGTAAAATCGGTTATTATTTAAAACACAAGTTTACCGTAAGAATAAAAGTTGACCCCCAGACCAAATTACCAATCAAAAGGAATTTTGTTTGAATTATTAAGTCTTTTGGTCATTTTGATTTTGCAGATCAGGCTCCAGAGCATATGAACCTTTGTCAGTATATTGTTTCCAAAGTTCCTAGTCTACAGCGTCATGAGCAATCAACACACCAACAAAATGGAGCATCTATATTGGAAACTCTTTCTTCGGTGATGCTTTCATTACAAAGGTATTCTATTTAATGTTTTAAAGTTCTATTCCTTGATTTCACTTACGAAATTGGAATTTTCTAAAATTTTGAGAGGAGAAAAGACCGCCGCCGCTGGGTGGGGGGGGGGGGGGGGCTCCCTCCCCGTGGGCTTCTTCCCCCTTCCACTCCGAGCTTCCGCCTCTGCTGTTCCTGAATCCTGAATCGTGCGATTGACTGCGATTTGATTTCGGAATCTGGGTTTCAGATTTGTTCTTGGCCGCTCTCGGATCTGGGTCTGCGTCTCTAGTTGTTCTGGCCGCTGTTCGCGTCATTGGTTCGCGATCTGTTTCTGCTTTCTGCGTTTCGCGATCTGTTTCTGCTTTCTGCGTTTCGCGATCTGTTCTGGCCGATGCTCGCGCTGTTGGATCGGGAGCTGGGTTTCACGTTTCGCGTCTCTGTGCTCGCAGGATCTATTGTTGTTTTTGTTTTGTTTTCAGGACTGGATCTCTACGTCGTTCATCGCCCCGCGGCGCCGCCCTCTCTGCTGGTCTGCCCGTTCTGATCCTGCGATTGTTCACGGTTCCTCTGCGTCGTATAAAGTAGTTTCCCCGCGGCGTTGCTGGTTTGGATCTGCCTTTTTGGTGGATCTACGCGCCTTAGGAGGTTCATGGTGTGCCTCTGTTTCGCGGTGGCTTGCTGTTTTGTATCGCGAAGGGGTCTGTGTACTGATCGCGATGGTGGCTGGTAGCTCGATCTTGTTCCACAGTCACGGTTCCATCCTGATGCAGCTTCCTTGTCCCTCGTTCGTTGATCCCTGCTGTTCGTCGTTGATTTGCTCATCGTCGCTTGAAGTCATGTTTGGTTGTGTCACAGTGTTGGCTGGTGGCACAACACCGTGGTGGTAGCTTGATTCGACGACCTCGGTCAAGCTCGGTCGTGTCGCGGTGTTGGCCGGTGGCACGGCTTCGCGGTGGTGACTGGTGTTTCGGCGCCTGGGGTCAGGAGGTGTGCTGATTCGGTGGGTGCTGATTAGGTGGGTTTTCTCTCAGAGTTGGTTGGAATCCGGGTGTGGTGGGTGATTGCTGATGCGTTGCCATTGTTCCTTTTGCCTTTGAGCCCCTTCCCAATCCCAGGGCCTCCTCCTTTATCCTCGATCTTTGGAAGGGAGCTTAATGTGAGGATATTGAGGTGGTGCAGGGTGTTTGGCGCGTGCGTTCAGTGGGCGATGGATGATGGTTGTGTGTTCGGAATTTGGGTCCATTGGTCGACACTTTCAGTTAGCAGTTCTCTTCGTCGGGCTCCCCCCTTTTGCCTATAACTTTAGAGCCCCTTCCCATTCGTCTCCTGGCCTCCACCTCTAAACCTCGATCTTTGGGAGTGTGCTTAATGTGAGGATAGTGAGGTGATGCAGGAATTCGGGTTGTTGTGGGTGTTCAGTAGGAGGTGGGTGGAGTGTGTGGGGGTTTCATCGGGTGTTGACGTGCTCTTTTCTTCGGGTTGTCCTGGTCGCCTTAGAATTTCTTTTCTTAGAGTTCTTTGGTTGTTTATTTTAGGAGCCTTTTTAGGCTCTCTATTATTGTCATCATTGCCAAGGGTTTTGGTCTAGTCCCCCTTGTGGTTTGTCATATTTTCTTTTTACTTTTAATAAATTCTGGCTTGCTGGCCGTTTGTTTAAAAAAAAAATTTGTTATGCTTTCATTACAAAGATATTCTATTATATGTATATGAAGTTTTATCATTACATACATTATGATAGATCATGTTGTACTGTATGACTATGTTGATCGGAGTTGACTAAGGAATCACGAGACAGTTTCAAAATGGAGTACAATTTTTTTAAAAAGGACAACCTGCTACTAATTAACTCCTTCCACTTGGGAAGGTTGAACCCCTTTTAAGAAAGAAAAATTATACAATGAAGCTCGGTATTTGAAAACTCTGAAAAAAAACTATAAGCTGAACACAAAAGGAGATTTATACTGGATAAGTATACAGCAAAAGTATTTTAATAACGGAGACCAGTAGCTGTGAAATATCTGCAACTGATGGTAGGTATTCATTCTTGTCCAACTTGTTCCGTACAATCCACCTTAAAAAGGACATGTATAATTCCCCAATCATTATCAATGGTGCTTTCTTTAGCAATTAAAGGAAGTTCCATCCTTGAAAATATTAATGTCAAGTTGTCGAAAAAACTTAACTTTTTTGAAAGGACTTCATTCCAATCACCGGGTTGTTTTCCAGGGGCCTAAATTTTCAACTTTGCTGCTGATAATCCTAGTATCATTTATCATAGACAAGTCCCAAATTTGTCGTCACTTACTAGGTACTACGTATAAACGCATATCCATGGATGCCTGTGCTTGGAATATTTTTCTTAAACAACATAAAGGTTTTTATCACAGGAATTGTCCTTTTCCAATGAACAGGAATTCTCTATGCCACAACAAGCTTCGTGGTGTGTAATCATGTCTTGTTTATTTAATGATAGTTTTATAGATAATATTGCATCACTGTTTTTTGTTGAGGGCCTTATATTATGTGACAAGTGTATTTTCATCTATCCAGATATGAATTTAAAACCAATCATGAAGAATGGGTTAAATCAGTCAAACGCAGGTTAGGCCGTGGTGTGCCTGATCATGTTATTGCCGCCATTAATACCACACTTGATAATATAAAAGCCTTGTATAAAGTCAGGACTGAGATGCGAGTTGCATTTCATAATCTGTTAAAGGTACTTGTCTGTTCATACCCTCCTTATGATAGAAGTTGAACTAGACTAACAGAATCTTTCATAATTTGTGAATTGTTTTCATTGATTAGAGAATGAGATACAATAGGTTTATATAGACTTTACATGGATAGATAGGGCTTAGCTGAATCAGGAGTTAGTTACAGACTAACTGCCTGTTCAACTAACTTACTAACAGAATCTAAACAGTTAGTAACAAACTACTAACTGTAACTAATAACCCTAATAACAGTACTTTAGAGTAAAGCTATATCAATACATCTATTACTCCCCCACAAGATCAACATGGGAGCAAAGCTTTGCTTGAAATGTTGAGCTTGTCTCTTTGGAAACAAAATGGGCCCTTTGCCAATGGCTTAGTCAAGATGTCAGCAACCTGAACATCAGCAGGGACATGACAGACAATGAGGGTCTTGCTTAGAACCTTCTCACGAACAAAAAACAAGTCTAGCTCCATGTGTTTTGTCCTGGAATGCAACACAGGATTATGGCTGATGGCAACAGTACTCTGATTGTCACAAAAAATTACTGGAGGGGAGTGGGTGATCTGGAGCTCTTGAAGAAGGGACTGTACCCACAGAATTTCTGAAGCTGCTAGTGCCAAACTTCTGTATTCAGCTTCAGCACTAGACCTAGCTACTAGGGTTTGTTTCTTAGACCACCAAGAAATAGGATTAGGCTCTAAGAAAATGCAGGCACCAGAAGTAGATCTCATATCATCAATGTCACTGGCCCAGTCAGCATCACAGTAGGCTTGCAAAGATAGAGGTATAGATGGAGTGGCGGGTTTTAGAAGAAGGCCAAGCTGTTGAGAGCCCTGTAGATATCTTAGGATTCTTTTGACTGTAGACCAGTGAGATTCCAAGGGTTGAGAGAGAAACTGACAAGCCTTGTTGACTGCATCTCAGGTCGAGTAATTGTTGCATATTGGAGAGCACCAACGATAGATCTATAAAGTGTAGGATCAGCCACATAATCTAAGCCAAATTTTGAGAGTTTTGCCTTAGCAGGGAGAGGAGTGGAAATGCCTTTTGCAGAGGACATACCAACTCTATCTAGTAGTTCTCTGTTGTATTTTGACTGAGTTAGTAGGAGAGACTCATCTTTCATGTAGGTAACCTCAATAACAAGAAAATAGTCAAGAGCACCAAATTGTTTGAGAGCAAACACAGTTGTTAGTTTGGTGATTAAGTTTTGTACTGCTGTAGGTGAGGAACCAGTAATAATAATGTCATCCACATAGATGAGCACATAAAGACAGCAGCCTTTGAATGAGTAGACAAATAATGAAGGATCACACCTGCTAGTTTTGAACCCAAAGCTGAGTAAAGTGTGAGTTAGGCGCTCATACCATGCCCTAGGAGCCTGTTTTAGCCCGTAGATAGCCTTATTCAGCTTGCAAACCAGAGACTTGTCTCCTACCTCAAAACCTATGGGTTGGGACATGTAAACTTCTTCCTCTAGATGACCATGAAGAAAGGCATTGTTTATGTCTATTTGTTGAATAGGCCAATGATGAGTGATAGCAAGAGTGAGGATTATTCTCACTGTGATAGGTTTAATGACTGGAGCAAAGGTCTCAGAATAGTCAGTACCCTCCTTTTGTGTGAATCCCTTGGCAACCAACCTTGCCTTATACTTATTGACTGAACCATATTGGTGCTCCTTGATTCTAAAGATCCACTTGCTGCCAATGGCCTTCCTATGCTTGGGAAGAGGAACCAGGGACCAAGTGTTGTTAGCAATCAAGGCATTGTATTCTAACTGCATTGCTTCTTTCCATTTTGGACAAGAGAGAGCCTGCACAGTATGGGGTTCTGTGGTGGTGAGGTGTAAAGTTGGATACAGTCTAGGTGGAAGGGTGTGATCCTTGGATCTAGTGATCATTGGGTGAGTATTTGTGATTGGTGGAGGTTGTGGTGAAGGTAAAACAGAGAAAGATGTATTTGTAGAGGATGTGACAGGTGATGTTGGATCAATTGTACTAGAGGCTGATGATGGCAGAGGAGTAGAGTAGTTGGAGGAAGGTAAGGGAGAGGAGGATGGCATATGCGGTGATGTAGGGAAGGGTGGTGAGTTTGGTGAAGTATGTAAGGGTGGTGAAGTAGGTATAGAGGATGGTGAGATAGTTAAAGGTGTAGTAACAGTGAGAGACGGTAGAGTGAATGAAGTGTCAGTGTGTGTTGATGATATAGAGGGGAACAGTTTATGAAAAGGAAAAACAGTCTCATTGAAAATAACATCTTTAGATAAAAATAGTCTACCTGTGGAGTCAAGGCACTTGTAACCCTTATGGTTAGATGAATATCCCAAGAAAATACACTCAGCTGATCTAAATTGAAACTTTTGTTTATTATATGGGCGAAGAAGAGGAAAACAAGAGCAACCAAATACCTTTTTAGGAAGCCATAGTTAGGAGACTTTTGATATAATGTAGTATAAGGAATGGAGTTGTTTTGGGAAGGAGAGAGTAATCTGTTTATGGTATAAACTGAGGTATGAAAAGCATTATTCCAAAAGTGGATGGGAATGGAGGCTTGAGAGAGAAGAGACAGTCCCATATCAACTATGTGACGATGTTTTCTCTCTACCACTCCATTTTGGTGATGAGTATGAGGGTTTATAAGGCGATGAATAATGCCTAAGGAGGCTAGGTACCGACTGAAAGGGCGAAATTCTCCCCCCCCAGTCAGTTTGGAGAGCCTTTATAGTGTGACCAAACTGATTTTCAACTAGAATCTTAAACTGTTTAAATGTAAAAAGAGCCTCAGACTTAGTTTTAAGGAAATAAATCCATGTATACCGAGAAAAGGCATCTACAAATAACATATAATATTTGTAGCCCATAGATGAAACTATAGGGGCAGGACCCCATAGATCACAAAAGATAAGTTCAAGAGGTGTAGAGTATATAGTAGTAGAGGGTTGAGAAGGCAATCTATGTAATTTGCCCATACAGCAAGCTGTACAAAAAGTAAGAGCATTTTTATTGATTGAAGGAATGTTACACAGATGCATGACAGAGTTAAGTACATTAATGTTTGCATGACCTAGCCTATTGTGCCAAAGATTACTACTGTGAGTAGGAGCAGTGGTTACATGAGTTTGAGGATTATGTTTAGCAACTAAAGACTTAGAGACAGCTGAGGTAGGTCCTGGAATAGTGTATAATCCAGCCTTTGTGCCTTGACCCCTTAGAAGAGTAGAGCCATCAACCTGTGATGTAGCAATGCAATGAGAATGATCAAATTGGAATTTAGCATTATTATCAGTGGCAAACTTTTTAACACTAAGTAAATTTTTGTTCAATTGAGGGACATAGAGAATATTGTTAAAATGGAGAAGATGTTTAGGGTTATAAGGTGAAGGTGCAGACTCAGAACTAATAGATAAAATAGGCAAACCTTGACCATTGCCTAGAAAGACATGGTCCTGTCCAGAAAGAGCAGTAGCAGTAGCAGGATCAGTAGCAGAAAGACATGGTCCTGCCTGTCATGTGATGTGTAGCAGCAGTATCCCCTTTAAGCATGCTAGCAGCAAAAGTTGTTGGAGCCTGAGCAGCATAAGCCTGTGGCAGGGCTGCAAGGGCAGGAAAGGCAGGGATTTAAGGCCACACAGTTGCATGAGCAGTGGGAGCTGGTGTAGGAGAAGGATATGGAGTGACAGCAGGTACTGGAATGTAACCAGGTCTGATATACTGATATGGATTGGCATATTCTTGGCCAAATGATGCAGGATACTGAGGTGCATATCTGTGATAGCAGGTGGATGCATCATGACCAAATCTTGAACAAAGTTGACATTGAACACCCCTGCCACGACCAAACCTGCCACCACGATTGGAACGACCACTCCTGCCACCTCTGAAGTTGCCTCTAGAGGCAGAGAATTGAGCTTGAGGTACAGTTTGTTGACCTGTTTGAGGATCAGCCTGATTCTGTTGAGTTTTATTAAGAACAACAGTATTTGTGGCTTGAGATACATTGAGAGAAGGCACTGTAGGGACAGATTCAGTCGCCTTAGCAAGCCTGCTCTCATGAGCAAGAAGAAGAGCTTCAAGCTCCTCAAATTCAAACCATTCAGACTTGGTGGCAAGAAGAGTAGTAATGGACTCATATTCTGATGGAAGTCCTTGAAGGACTACATCAAACTGTTCTTGTGTAGAAATAGTTTCTCAAATAGACAAGAGAGCATCTGTGATAGTTTTGATGCGAGCAAAGAATTCTGAAATGGATCTTTCACCTTTCTTGGTGCTATGAAGTTCTGCGCAAAATTGTCTTGCTTGAGCTTTAGTCCTAGCATTGGAGTGGTTATGGTTTTTCTCCCATAATTGAAATGAATATCTGCACCCAATAACCTTGGCAAGAATGGAAGGAGAGAGGGAGGATTGCAACCAAGCCAATAAAAGTTGGTCTTGAAGTTCCCATTTTATATATGCAGGATTTTCTGTCTCTTTTAGGTGATCTGCAGGAGTGAGATACCTTGGAGGTATTTGAGGAGAGACACAAAAACGATGTAACTTGTGAGCACGAAGAACAGGCTCAACCTGTTGCAACCAGAGAGGAAGATTGTCCCCTGTTAATTTCTCAGAAACTTGATACTGAAAAGACTAGAAGGGTTTTAAAGAGGGAAGATTCGAGGATTGAGAGTCAGGGGCTGGCAATGCCATTGCAGCAAAAAGAAAAATGAATCAAGATGGCAAGGCGACAGAGAGGGAAGAAGAAAAGGAAAGAAAAAGCCTGACATAGAGTAAAAGCCCCAAAATTTGGCGCAGGAACCCTAATTTGCGCAAAACAAAATTAACCAAAGTTGATCTGAGAAATGGAAAAATTGAAGGATAGGGAAGGATCGAAGGAGTATTGCGAGCGAGAAGGATGAAGAAAAGAAGGATTTTTCACCAGTTATGGTGAAAATCAGAATCTGCATCCACTGTGGTGGTGCGATGAACATGAAGAAGAAGGCAGGAATTCTGGCTTAATCTGATACCATGATAGAAGTTGAACTAGACTAACAGAATCTTTCATAATTTGTGAATTGTTTTCATTGATTAGAGAATGAGATACAATAGGTTTATATAGACTTTACATGGATAGATAGGGCTTAGCTGAATCAGGAGTTAGTTACAGACTAACTGCCTGTTCAACTAACTTACTAACAGAATCTAAACAGTTAGTAACAAACTACTAACTGTAACTAATAACCCTAATAACAGTACTTTAGAGTAAAGCTATGTCAATACATCTATTACCTTATATAATTTTTTATGATAATGAACCTTTTTGAAGTTATAAAAAACCAGATATGAAAAAACTGGAAAATACACAAGCAAATAGTCTAGTTTAACAATATAGTCTGATAACTTTTGGAAGATCTTACCATGGAGTTTCAGCACACACACACACACACACACACACACATATATATATATATATATATATATATATATATATATTGAGATAACTGAAATCTTTAATTCTCAAAGTGAAATGGGCAGAATAATTTTGACAAGTCTACAGTTTGAATCCATGCTACCCTATTCTCTTCTTGTTTTGAATCTTTTGATTGTCCTGCAGGATGATGGAATACTAGTTATTCCCTCTGTAGCAGACAGTCCATTAAAACTTAATACAAAGAAACGTTTTTCTACCGAGTTCCATGACAGAACTTTTGCATTATCCAGCATTGCAAGCATGTCTGGATGTTGTCAGGTAATTTGATATCTTTTAGAATATTTTCCCTTTTCTCAAATTTTATTTATTGTTCTGAAACTTGCTTAGACTTATATATTGCTCTTACATTATTTGCAGGCTACAATTCCATTTGGATATCAAGATGATTGTATTTCGGTTTCCTTCATCTCATTCCATGGAGCTGATAAATTTCTTCTAGATACAGTCTTGGATACGTATACAACTCTTCAAGAGCAACTTAGTGTTGGCTTCTATTCCTTGCCATTACCAGAACTCAATGGCAACGGGGAAACTTCGGAACTTTTAAAGGAGGAGGTTAGTTTAGTCGGGATATTATGTCTTGTAAGTTTCTTTTGCTAGTTCAGTTATCAAGTAAAACCGATGATGTGAAGGTCTCACATGTATATGTTTTAATCTCATGATGAAATGTGAATACCAATTATTGTTTCCGCTGCTTTTGCTACTATACCATGCTGAACTAGTGTGCTTTTATATGGTATAAATCTTCGCAAGGATAATTTGATTTAATTTAAGCTAGTAAAATACTTTTCAGGGAAATGCAGCATTTAAAGATAAGCAATGGACCAAGGCAGTCGATTGTTATACAGAGGCTATTAAATTGAATGAGATGAATGCAACTTACTACTGCAACCGAGCAGCTGCCTACTTAAAGTTAGGATGGTATGAGATTTTTCCTGCTTGTCAGTAGGTACTTTGATGGCACTTTAACTATTTCCGTTGATTGTTATCTCACCTTTTAAGTTTTGCAGCTTTCAGCAAGCAGAAGAAGACTGCAGTAAGGCAATATTGCATGATAAGAAGGTGAGAAGATGGGCACGCGACAATAGCTAAGAACATTTATCTCATTCAATATCTGTTGTCTAATTATACATTTTAAACTCTAATAACCACCGATCCAAATCCGGTCTTCCAAATGTTTGGACAGCCCCCCCACAATTTCAATATGCTGGCTGCACCATGACGATCTTACCTGATGGATATCTGTCTTTTGCAGAGATGTTCACAATTTGAGCTGATTATTGTTTATCTACCCTGATAATAATTGATTTGATAATGCTTAATATACTCCTTCGCTTTATATGGATCTTTAAGATTATGATACCACCTGAATCTGTTTAATATATAATCTGCTTCATTAAAAATAGTGCATAATTATTTCCCTGCAGAATGTGAAGGCATATCTGAGACGTGGAACTGCTAGAGAATCAGTACAACGGTATAAGGAGGCTCTTGAAGGCGAGTCTTAAATTTTACCTAAATGTATTTGGTTTCTGCTTATTTTAATTCTTTTATATTTTTTTATTCCTCAGTAAAGTACTAACGAAAAATGGTTGGTTGAGGCCCAATCACAACTACCTGAAGTATTAAATAATTTTACATCTTGGTTGCACTTTAATTACTTGCATTGATATAAAGTGTAGTTCATTGTTGTGTTTGTGTCCGGTAGTTGCCATGGCACCTATCTACTCGTTTGCAGTTCTATGTCTTGCAATTATTTTTGAACTTGCACTTTCATATATCCTTAATGTTGTTCCTTTTCCTAATCATTTCTCTTATATTCTGCAGATTTCAAGCATGCTCTTGTTCTTGAACCAAAGAACAAGGATGCTAGTCTTGCTAAGCAAAGGGTTGGAAAATTCATGAGTTGAGTGTGCTTCCTCTCTCCTTGACCTCCCTCCATCCAAGAGAAGTCAATAGCCGCGGATATACATGATTATGGTTCTTTTCTTGCACTGACCACCTTCAGAATTAAGGTAAACTGAAGGGAAAGAAGAAATAAATTTTGTTGTGAGGTGCCACATTGCTCTCCTTTTGTGCATATCCCGTCAGAAAGCTCATTCAACCCCGTTAATTATGCCTATAATTTTGGATTTACATATATAAGATTGGTCTGGTAGCCCCTGTACAACTTTAAAGTGCATGATCCATAAAATACAATACTCAAACAAATTTTATTGTATTTTTTGTTATTTAAAATTTTAACTCTGCAAACTTTTTAGGCCGAAAGTAATTAATATTAGTGCTGTGATTTCTACAATTGTTGCGCTTTTTTGCCATAAATTTTATTAAAATTTGACGTTAAAAAAATACATGAGAGGTTCCTAAAGTTTTTTTTTTTTTTATATATTTCTGAAAGAATCTACACAACAAATGAACGAAACATGAGAAACTTTAGGTCCTAGGGCAGCTTTCTAGGGTGGAGAAGCTCAAATATGGTCCATAATTGACCAATTTTCTTCACTGTTAGATCAAATCATGTCACCAAATCTTATCGGGTCTATTTATATTCTGATATTTCTGAAGGAGATGGGAGTGAAGTTATGATGGTTAGTACATATAGTTATGCGGGATAC
The DNA here is from genome assembly GCA_039519185.1 of Astragalus membranaceus. NCBI lineage: Eukaryota > Viridiplantae > Streptophyta > Magnoliopsida > Fabales > Fabaceae > Astragalus > Astragalus membranaceus. Next base: position 147,988,085 of record CM076850.1, on the reverse strand, counting down.
CTATGGCATGGATTTTAGTTCTTATTATCATATGATGGGCAAGTGAAGGGAAGGGTTAACATGATATTTGTATTCTGTAGGAAACTACAATAGTTGACTAAATGCCAGTATCTAATCATCCTGTGAGTTATCTATTTTTTCTATGATTTTGAAGGTATTTTAACAATCAAATCAGAAATTAAGTTCATAGTCTCTATTCAATTCATAAACCCTAATTAATAATTTATAAACACTAATGTAGATCAAATCTGTTAGAGAATCAAATCTGTGGTGACTTTTGGTAAGAGTTCTTTTTGACATCTCTCCTTTCTCCCGTTGTTAGAGAATATTTTATCTTTTTTATAAACATTAAAATCATATGCTTCCATTCCCTCATGAACTGATTTATTGATGGAATGGATACGTGGGCTATTAGTTTATTCTGGAGCAGACAGCATCTAATTTCTGTGTTTTATGAATGCTTGTGATGTAAGCGAGAGTAAAAAGTTAGGAAAAGCATTTTGGAATTTATATTCTTTAGGCTAAATATCGTCCTTTATCTTTACTCTTAGTTTCACTTTGATCCTTTATCTTTTTTTTGGTCCGTTTTGGTCTTTTATCTTTCATTTTCGTTTTATTTTGGTCCCTGCTGTTAATTTTTTTTCTAATGGCAGTTAACTGCTGATGTGGCGTCTTAAGTGTCATGTATGACGTGTCATACATTAATTGAGGTGGCAAATAAATGTATTATTTAATTCAAAATTATTTCACACTTACGCATTTTAATTGAATGAAAACAAAAAAAATGAAATTAACTAAAACAACTTCCCCAAACCCACTGTTCTCACCCAAATTTGTTCATCTTCTCCCCAGATTGAGAAATTGAGAAATTAAAAATAACAAGTTGACAAAAACAACACTGAAACCCAGATTTGTTCATCTTCTTCCCCAAACCCATTGTTTTCACCCAATTCTTTCCCTCACACCCAATTCTCAATTCTCAGATCTGTTCATCTTCATAAAACGAAAAAACGAAAAAAATCTGGAGCTAAAACGAAAACGAAAAAACGTGTTTTCATGACAGGTCTTCGTTTTCTTTCAGATTTTGTCTTAAATCGAACCAAAAAATCGAACCAGAAAACGGAAACAAATCTGGAAGATTCATAAGCGGAAACAGATCTGGAAAATTGAACCAGAAAACGGAAACAGATGTGAAAAAACGAAAACGAAAAAACGCGTTTTCATGATAGATTGTGGGTTTCTGTTGTTGTTGTTGTTGTTGAAGAAGAACCAATGAGTGCGACTTGAATCTGGGATTGTTGTTGTCCATCGTCATCTGTCATCGTCCATCTTTCAATTTTGAGTTTCAATTGGGATTGTTAAATTTTCAATTGGAATTGTTGAATGTTGTTAAATTCTCAGTTTGGGATTGTTTTTTAGTTTTTGTTAAATTTTCAATTGGAATTAAATAATATTAATTTTGCCACGTCATTTAATGAAGATGGACACCACGTCAGCAGTTAACTGCCATCATGGCGTCCGTTAGCTTAAACTGACGGCAGGGACCAAAATGAAACGAAAATGAAAGATAAAGGACTAAAACGGACCAAAAAAAAGATAAAGGACCAAAGTGAAACCTAGAGCAAAGATAAATGACCAAAAGTGATATTTAGCCTATTCCTTAAGGGTCCGTTTGGTGGTCAGGACAAGGAGACAGGATATGATAAATCTATTATATCCTGTCTCTATCCTATCATCTATCCTATCCCGTCTTTATCATATCCTGTGCACCAAACGGGCCCTAAGGGTCCGTTTGATGGACAATATATGGAGACAGGATATGATAAGTCTATCATATCCTGTGTTAGTCTAGTGTTTGTTGAACCAGCAGGATATGATAACTTAATCCTGTAACTTATCTTATCTTGTGCTGTAGTTAAAATCTTATCCTGAATTTGAGTTGAGTTAGAAACCAGCAGGATAGGATAAGAAAATAATTTACTCATTTACCCTCTTAAAATATATTTTTAAATATAAAAATATGAAATCTAATAAAAAATATAAATATATTTAAAAAAAGACAAAAATAAAATTTAATGTTAAATTTAAAAATTAAAAGTATTAGTACTTAATATAAAAAAACAATGCATGATTCTATTTCATTTTGTATAATCTAAAAATTAAAAATATATTAAAAATTAAAAATATTAAAATAAGTGATAAAAGATTAAAATTATTGTTAAAAAACATAAAAATAGAAAATTAATTTAATTTTTTAACAAATGAAATATAGTTGTCACAAGTGTATTTTTGTATTTAACATATTTATATATATATATTATTACTTATTAGTTTATCTAAAATTTATAGTAGAATAACATATGTTATCTTTGTACCAAAAAATGAATAATGTATATTATTTTATTTCTTATCCGGTGTTGCACATCAAACACATAATATTATCAGGTGTTGCACATCAAACACATAATATGATAGTGATATCCTGTCTCTATCATATTTTATCTGGATCCTACTTTATATCCTATCTTTATCCTATTATGACCATCAAACGAGCCCAAGAGTATTGCAATCATTGATCACATGCATACAATTACTGAAACCATAATCATTGATGCGAGGTTTAGAATTGAATACAAATAGTGATTCAGAAAATAAATAAATCCAAGGCCTTGCAATTTGCAAACAATGAACGCATGACATGATTGTTGTCTTTTTCGAACTCACGTGCTCATCACAATGTGAATTTTGTCGTAGAAACATCAAATTTCTCAGATGATGATAAAAGAGGATCCTGCAATATTCATTCAGTTTCATCATGAAAATCTTCATCACGGATTCTCAATTATGATGTATAAAAAATTATCATTAATTAATGAGATAAAAGGTTGTGACTTCTGAGATATATATGTGTGCTTCATGCAACCTTAGGGAGGTAGCATGATAAGTGTTATACTTAGCTAGTGACCATAAAGCACGTGCTAAACATAACATTAAACATGGAAATTATAGTGACCATAAAGATGATGGAATTCACCTGTACAATTTTACGTTGGAAGATATGTTGCAAGATGCGATTATTGCATCTGCTTCGGTTAATCTTTATAAGTTCATCATGTATCTTTCCTAGTAGACTTCCATAAGTTATTCCAGGGCATTCTCTGACTGTTTTTGTTAGAAGGTATGTCAGAACACCATTCATTCCCTTCCCACCAAAAACCTACATAAGTTAGTCAATAGCCATGATTATGTACAACTTTTTTACACTGTCAGTCCATAGTCCTTAAACTCATTGTTATGTAAGAAAACACCTAAGATGTTCTTACTGTGCTATCAGTAGCAGTCTGGCTATCCTCACAAGCACTAAGACAAATAGCCACTCCACCACTTGTATGTTTTCTGATAGGTTCTTTAGATGGAGGCTTGTTATCCTCCCAAATGCCTCTGGAAGCATGCAAGAATATTGTTGGAAATGCAAACAGATAGAGTATGAAAAAGCATATATAAAATTGTACTTACCTTTTGTAGTTATAGACATATAAAAGATCAAGAATTGTTCCACTATGACAAGCATCAACAATAGCATGAAGTGTGACACCTTTCTTTAGTGGCCAAACAATGGTAGAATTTATGTCATTGTCAATTATCATTCCTTCTTTCATGAAATCAACTGGACAAAGAGTCTCATCAAATCCATCAATTTCATCTTCTTTGAAATCTGGTTGTTGCAAACCATGTCCTGAAAAGTAAAACACCAATGAGTCTCCTGCTTCACAGTCCTTCACTAGCCACCTTAAGGACTCCAATATGTTGCGTTTCGTTGGAATTAAATTGCCATTCTGCTCTTGTTCTGCATTTCATTTTAGTTTTGAAATTAGATTACGAAAGAAATATACATACTCCCTCCGTAACAAAATATAGGTAAAATAGTCTTCGTATTATTTTGAACTAAACTTGAACCAAATATATAGACTTTTTTGCTTATATTTTGTTACGGAGGGAGATAGTACAAATATGTAATAATACAGATCGAGCGAGTCTGTTGTGGCTATACCGATGCAATGTGACCGCTATATATAGTATAATAGTAAAATAAAAGTTTCTAATCATACCAGTGAGGACTCTTATGCACTCATTTGGAAACTTAAAATTCTTAACAAGAAGCTCCTTCATATTACTAATGTCATTAATGGTTCCCTTGAGTCTGAATTTCCTTTTTGTGTAAGAAACTCCACAGAGAACAGCACGCTTGTTATATCTTATAGGCAAGGCTGAGGAAAAGGCAATTGAAGGAGATGATGGCTTAGCCAGCAAGTTTCCATTTCTGTTAGATTTGTCAAGATGACCAAGTCTTAACAATTTACTTCCAATTTTCTTCACTGGACAGTCTATTCCACAGTCTACCTTTGAATTACAAACATTACATAAAAAACAACAGCAACCTTTGCATGATACTTTTGTTTCCCCACTAGTTTGTGAACTACTAATGTTTTTGCAAGCATAGCAATCACCATGCATAGAAGTGCTTATTGTAGGAGATAAAACACCTTTTTTGTACCTTCTATATTTGGATGTAGCTTCCATTGTTAGGAGTGTAGTTTTCTCTGTGGGCCAAACATGCAGGCAACATCAAGTTATATATAATGCATATTGTGTAGGAAATTTAGACTAGCTCTTAGCTTTCAGCTTTAAACATTTCCAATGGTTAAAAATTGTGAGGGACACAAAAAGCTTTTATTTTATTTTATAATTTTTTATTTTTATGAAAAGAAGTAGACAAATAAAGAATCCAATTCTATTGGGTGGAAAATTGGGATGCCAAATGCTAACTTTTAGTAAGTCTTAGTTAAGGTTAGTCAATTCTTCACTGTGGGGTACGCATAACAGTAAATCAACGACTATAATTTAAGAGTGGAAATATGGAAAATTAGAATTTGTTATCAATGGTGTTTCTCGTTTGTGTCCAAGTAAAGATGTACTTCTATTTGTTATTCTCACAATTTAAAAATCAAGAACCAGATGCCCTCAACATTTCCTTTTTTCTCTAGAGAATATTAGAAATTTAGAAGCTTAGCAAAGTCTTTTCACTAACTAACTCACATACAATCATATCTACATTTTTGTGAAATATCTTATCTTATCTTATATACAAAGTCGTCATATATAGCGGCCTCCAGCTCATCTTATACAAATTGGTGTATACTTGGTTGCACGGTGGCGATAATTGATTTTGGCAAAATTCAGTTTGCAGAATTTGAGTTTAATTAAAACTCAGTTGAACGTAACATGATTTTTGTATGCATATATATATATTTATCAAAAAAGTGTTTTTCACCAATTCTTATTGTTTAGATAGATTAGATCAAAATTACTTTTGTGTATAAAATTATCAAAATGCGTATCAACTTAAAACTGCATTTTTTTAACATCACTTAAAACAATATAAGAAATTTAAAATTTGATAAAATAAACAACAAAACAAATACTAAACTAACATATAAAAATAAAATAAGGGGTAAAAATGTAATTTTAACCTTTTTTTTTGAAAAAAAAAACAATTATTTAAATTCATGTTAAATTATCTAATTTAATTTAATTGTATATATAGAAACTTTTTTTAAGTGTTAATTGAGTATATAAAAGAATATACATGTAAGTTGTCATGGGTAAACGTGAGATATGAGCTAGTTAAAAAAGAGACAAAAAAAGAGATTGAGAAGGCTCATGCTTTTCCCAACCACTCTCCTACTCACCACACACCTCTAAACACAGCGAAAGTACCAAAATACCCTTAATGAAGCGAAAAGTTCCAAGCGCGTCCGTCTTTTTTTTCTCCAGATTTTCATGGGTTCGACAACTGTCAACCAAACCAGTCTGGTGGTTCCCTGCCGGGGCTGATTTCTTTTGACACACACCCCATGGTTTGAACTTTGTTTGGTACGACTATCAGCAACCGAACCAGTCCGGACCAAGACCATCGAACTAGTTCGGCGCCTCTCTGCCGTACCTGTTAAAATCACATTAGTGCCTATGATTTTAACAAGTACGATGCTTTAGTACAGTACTTGCAATTGCAACATCTTGATCCTTTTTGCTTTCCCTTTCCTTTTGTGTTTTGAGTCATAAAGTTCCATCTCATTTTGTCTTTCCAACTTAACTCTCCCTCTTCGTTGTGAAGCCAAGGATCATTTACATAGACCGAATCTAAATTTCTGAACTGGTTCGTTCTCAAAGTTTCGAACCATGCGTTGTTGGTTTTTCAAAAAGTACGTATGGAAATGAAAATCCGAACCGGTTCGAATCTAAAATAACGAACTCCCCTGGTTTTATATTTTGAAAATTAATTTATGTTTAATGTTTTTTGTAGGGTTGGCAAAGACTAGGGGAGGTGCAGATGCGTGGACGTGGACGCGGGTGGGGCAGATGGATCGGTGCGTATGTTGAAGACCCACCACATGCTCATGCTGCTCTTCAGCATGATGTTGTTAATTTTGTAGCTGCTGACTTAGCTGGTCCAGATCATGTTGATGCTGATGTTGCTTCCCCAGTTGGTGAGCCCTCTACATCCAGACCCTCCACATCAGCACCAGCCACATTCCCGTTCCCCGGTGGTCCAGATGACAGATCAGTATTGCCTACCTACGGCGCGCACGTTGCCCAGAAGATATGGGAGGGGACAGTAAGTTTATAGTTATTTAAATTAAAAATGTTGGTTCCATTGTTATGTTTCCTTAAATATTCGACTAACGGATACCATAACCACAAATGCAAGAATGTGAACCCTTGAAGTTTCATAACCACAGCCTTAGTGGGATCACCATCGTACCAGATGTTGAGGGCTATATCAGGGCATCTGGTCTGTATCCCCTTCGAGATTTCGGATTCACCAACATCAATATCGGGTTGGTGAATGCCTTTGTTGAGAGATGTCAACCTGACACTAGTAGCTTCCACCTTCCGGTGGGTGAGATGACGATCACGCTGGATGACGCCTCTCAGCTTCTGCACATTCCTATCTTGGGAATGTTCTATGACATGCCTGGGTATACGAAGTTTGACACTCAAGATCTTCTAGTCGATTATTTGGGTGTTGACCCTGAGGATGCCCAGGCACAAATTTCTGAAAAAGGGCTGTATGTTAATCTGAAGTGGTTGAGGACTACGGTGTACCCCACAGCCATTCATGAAAATCGTTTTGAGGACGCAGCTCGTGCTTATCTTCTACACCTGCTGGGGTGCACCCTGTTCATCGACAAGTCTGGGAATAAGGTGAAGGTGGGGTATATTGGGATGCTCACTGACTTGGAGTAGACTAGCAGCTACACTTGGGGGTATGGCTCTGGCACACTTATATGATCAGCTGAGAGATGCAGCAGAGAAAAATGTAGGCATATAGCTGGGTATGCGTCACTTTTTCAGTTATGTTTTCTAAAATTTCTTTACTTCTTAATTAGCTTCTTAATTTACTAACCCGTGTCCCATTTTGATTACAGGTCTGGATATTTGAACATTTACAGGGTCAGATTTTTGGTACTAAGAGGATTATTGTCGATTTTGATGAAGAGAACGTGCTAAGAAATGGGACTGCAAAAAAAGTTATGGGTCTGTGTCTCACTTTTGGGTAGCACTTGATAGGCTTATTCTTGAGGAGGTCACATGGGACCCATACAGGGATCACATACCGGTCCGACCCAGGGAGCCACTATCCCTTTTTAGGGGGTTTGTGCGTCATGTTGGGTGCATGATGCCATACATGCCTAATCGTGTGGTCTGACAGTTTGGCTACGTACAAGGGATCCCAGATGACCCCAAACCTTCTAAATGGGCGCCTGTTACCCATGAGGAGGCTGACGTTATGTGGGCAAATTTCATTGACCATCTTATTCCCCGTGGTCAGGCTGTAGTTGATGGCCTACCAGACACTGTTTAGGGCTACTTTGCCTGGTATATGAGAGTCTACCACCCATACCTAAAGCCGGAAAATTACCCCATGTCGGATGCTGGAGATGCTAGACAGGTATGCCTTTTATTTTAGTCTTATTACTTTATAATATTAAAGTTGATATTATTTTAATTATTTTATTTTCTGTCGCACAAATGATGCCAGAGATGATGGGTAATGATGAGATGGAGGGGCAGCTTGAGGGGAGGATTCCAAGGCAGACCCGGCCATGGACCATACTGGATAGGCTGAAGTCTATGGTGAGGCCATTAATTCACGCGAGGAGTTAGGGAGTATGGTTGTGTCTACTAGAGGAGAGGGCGGCAGACACAATAGTTGTTTGTTTTTTATATGATCATGTTGTTTTTTTTTTTGAACTCTGTAACTCGTTTGTGTTGTACTCATATGCTACTAAGTAATTTATAATTCCCTATTATTTATTTTATACGATGAATTTAATCATAACCGTACATCAAGCACGAACGATAAAAAGTTCATAGGTTCGAGACAGCAAATATATATATATATATATATATATATATATATATATATATGTTGTTCATATTTAAAATAAGGCAACCTCTATATATATATATATATATATATGCCTTACATAAATGCAGTAATTTCGAAGGTTCGGGACTTTAAATCTGTACCGGTTTCGATACAAAGTTTCGGACCAGTTAGAAATGGACAAATAGGGATGTCTCACTAGGTAAGATACTTTGAATCCGTACGGGTTCAGTTTTTTTATTTCCGGACGTGTTGAAATAATCATTTAAAGGGTGTCTGCCAAGAAACAACACTCGGTACTTTGGTTACGTATCCGTTCGGAACTAAACCTCCGAACCATCGTAAACCCATAAATAAAGGGGAAGCGCGCGTTTCATTAATGACAATTTGGTCTTTTCAAATGGTTTGAGGGTGTTTAGTGAGTAGGGAGTTGTCGGAAGTATGAGCCATTTTTTTCCATCGACTTAGATTTCTATTGGTATAACAATAGTGGGCCCTCAAATTTTTTAACGCCATTTAGGCTTTAGCTATCATCTTTTACAATGGTCACTAAAAAAAATTTCTTTTACAATATTTTATTATTTTGTTTAGCAAAATACCAAAAAAAAATAAAGATAGAAAATTAACTCACTTTCAGCAATTATTTATAATTTTTTTAATTTAAGTTTATGTTATATATATATATACAAGTAATTAATATATTTTTAATTTAAATTTATATATATATATATATATTAACTTTTTTACCTATAAAAAAACTTCATATCAAATTTAGCTTTTGGCCTCAAATTAGGTTGGGTCGGCCCTGTTTTTAAATTTCCCCCTTTCTAAGAAACGTATAGTTCTGTCGAATTAAAATAAATAAACAAAAAAATTTCCATAGACCCTAGTAACATCGGGGGATCCCGGTTCGATTTTCGCAGTGGACAAACTCGGTGTTGGTCAGTGCGAAATTTGATTCTAAGCACGAGCAGAGATTAGTCTTTCGTTGAAAGAGTTGGGACACTCCGTGGGTAGTCAACAATGGTCCATACCAAAAAAAAACATCGGGGGGATCTATTGAATATTTACCCATTTCAATTTAATTAGCGAAAATACTAAAGGATCTATTATCAAATTCAAATCAATGAGTTTGTCGGAAAAAAATTCAAATCAATGAAAAAAATTGATTCTTATTCTCAAAAAAAAAAAATCAATGGAAAAGAATTTGTGCAACTAAGCCAATTTGTTCTATTGAATTGGATGAAATTCAGCATTACAAAAGCATTAAGCAAAATAAATGATAACACAAGCGATTGACACAGATCTGTAAATTCATAGGATATGAAATTTTTAATGTTGAATATTACCTTAAAAAGGGAAGAAAAAGCTGATTAAAAAATAAATTCGACTTTATAAAAGAAAACAATAAATAAGATTCAAACCATTGAAGTTATTGTGCTCAATTGTGTATATTTAAATGTTTTAATTTTAATCTCTATTATTTTTTTGGTAAACCCGGGTATCCACGGCACGGATAGTAGTGACTAATCATTCGCTCATTGTAGGTGCCTCGAGGGGCAGGACAGCTGGTCCAGAGTTTTAACGCTGCTCCGTACCCAAGGCGGGGATCGAACCCCCGACCCTTGGTTAAGGGAGGTTCAGCCCCAACCGCTGAACCCACGCTTTGGGTTATTTTAATCTCTATTATGAAATAAGGGTTATAATTAATCATTTTACCTAATAAAAGTAAAAATTTTACGCTACAAAAATTAACTTATTAGAAAGAGAGAGAGAGGGGGGGGGGGGGGAGCATGAATTTTTGCTAAAAATAAAAATAAAAATTGAGGTTTCGGTTATGTTTCCCTAAAAACAGTAAATACGATTTAAAATCATTTTTGAAGTTATTGCGTGCAATTGTGTATATTTAAATGTCCTAATTTTAATACTAATAAGGATTGGTCTGAGCTAAGTTCTGATTTTATCTCAATGTCTCAAATTTGAGTCTTGAGTTTGACAAAAACTTTATTGAGAGGAGAGAACCACATGAATTGACAAAAACTTTATTGTGTATAGACTTTTACAACCACCACCAATCACAATACATGAAGTGGTTGGTTACTAATTGACTAATTGGTGGTTACTAATTGACCAATTTCCTTTTGATGATGTGCCAGCCTCTAATTCGTAGACAGTGTGAAAAAACCTATACACATATTGTGTATATAAATTAAATCCTAGTGTCTGTGTGTAATAAAAGGAAAAGTATATATATTTTGGTTAAAATAAAAATTGAGGATTTAGTTATTTTTTTCCTAAAGGCCGAAAAACAAAATACCTTAACCATTAATGATGAAATCAATATTTTATTATTTTAAAATCATGTTTCTCTTAACCCAAAATATCTAACTAAAATTTAAAATATATATACGAATTGTTATTAATATTCAACTAAATATTCAATTAATAAAATGTCCACTCAATATTTTTATAACTTAATTATGCCAACCTACAAGCATGCATACCTGATAACACTTTAGTGTCACATTAAATAATAATATTAGAAGGGTATTCAAATTGATGATTATATTTGTATGGCTAAATTGCATCCCAAGAAGGTAGCTCAGTTGACGAGTTAAGAGGTACCTAAAGAGTACACCAAATAAGTGTAAGAAGAAGGTCCCGCGTTCAAACCCGGGAAACTAACACCCCCTCCCCCAAATTGCTACCAGGACCCCTTAATTTAATTTCAATTTTCGATTTAGACCTTTAAGTTTTTTTCAAACTTAGTCCTTTAAGTATTAAAAACAGGACACGATTGACCTTTCCCTCCACCTTCGTAAAAAAAAAGATATGTGGCGGTTATATTGTTTACATGGCGCATTAGTCATAAGCTCATTCATATTTTTTGTAAAAATAAAAAGATGAATCATATTTCTTATTTATTTTTGTTCTGTACCGTGCTACCGATCGTGAGGATCGATATTATGCAGTTGGTAGATATTTTGTCCTTGATTCTATCGTTGTCTTCAGGCTGAGAGGAAAGTCTTGTTCGACCCAGGACGTTCGACCTTGAGAGGCGATGTTGAGGCGTTCGATCTTGAGATGTTCGATCTTGGAGGGCGAGGTTGTACCTGCAATGATACTCCGACGCTTAAGTCAGTATTTGAGAGAATAAGTGTTTTGTTAGAAAAGTGCTTACCATTAATGAGCATTGAATGGGGTATTTATAGAGTTTGGATGTGTTTGTGTTGGTGTTTTTGGGCCGTCCGATCTTGCAGGCTGATCTTGGCCATTGAAGATTGGACTCTCTTGATTACAATTGGGCTTCTCAACAATTGGGCTTTTGGAGAAGGGGTGCAAATAGAAATTACTGTAATTACCATAACAGTGGTCCCCCAAGTCTGGTCGCTATGAGGAGCGATCTTGACTTTGAGTGGAGGTTCTATCCGTTTATCGAGCTTATGTTGGGGCCGGGGTTTCTCGAGCGATGCTAGCTGTCGTTCGAGCTTTCGAGCGACGTGGGCATTTTTTCGAAACTCAGCGCTGCTTTGGAATCAGTGCTGCTTTGGAATCAGTGCCACTTTTACTGTTTCTGACAAGGCGTCTCTTCGTAGTGGCGGCGCATGATGGTGACGTTTTATTTTTCAGCGTGCGGATTTTAATGGACCATGGGTTGGGCGTGACGCTTCGACTTCCAGGCCCAGGCCCATTGGATTTGCTATAAATAAAGGGTCTCACCAATTCATTTGTTGTTTGTTGTTCATTTGTTCTGATTTGCCGATCTTTCGAGAGCTCCCGAGTTTCTTTAGAGTGAACGTGTTTGAAGTACCTTTAAGGTCGGTTTCTGAGGATCGACAACCGTTTATTTCCAGACATCATCAGCTTGCGACATAGTTTCGAGGTTAGTCTACTTTTTGGTTTTTTTTCTTTACTTTTCATTTGTGCCTGGACCTTCCCCCGTCCCTTTTGATCTCAGAATGGGGGTCGTCAGGTCGGGTTCCGACTTGCTCGCGAACCCATTTTTCGATCTTTATTCCTGACATTTCGTCCCCCATTCCTGTAGATTCGATCTGGCGAGGACGAAACAAACTCGGAGAGACGTCACTCAGTACCGGAAAGAGTTTGCGAGTGCGATGGCTTCTGGTGGTGAAATCCCTGAGGTCCGTGCCGAGCCTTCGGAAGTCGCCGCCCCGGACGTGCAAGAGCACTCTGCTTCCGCCCCTGTGAGTGATAAGGCGGAAGATAATTTTGAGAGCGAAAGTTCCTCTCCTGCGACCGATGCTAATGAGCCGAATGACGATACTCCCGAAGATGTGGAGGAGGATTGCTTGGTGGATGTGATGGCTGTTACTTCCGAGTCTGATGAGGAAATCCCAGTGGAGGAATTAGAGGGTTCCGAGGTCGATCTTGGGTCGAGTTCCGACTCTGCTGATGAGTCCGATAGAGAGGGTGTTGAAGAACAAGTTGAATCTCGCCCTAAGAGCCAACCGGAGTCCAGCCGAGCTTCTGCCGTTTCTCTGGATGAGTACTCTAGTACTGGTTGTGGGGACCTTGACGTACCGGTGCGAGAGGTCTCCCAATATGATTGGGTTTCCAGAAATATTTTGGAGATCGAATCGTTGTACCAGCATGGGTTTAACTTGGAGAGGGTCGGGAGGAAAGCTTCGGGTCGCTCGAAGCGAATTTGGAGAGTTGAGGGAATGAAAAAGGGAGAGCATGTGGCTTTGTGGCCAGGAGAGCTCAAGTTTACTTTGTATCATATGCTGATAAACGAGATGAATATCAGGCCTCCTTTCACTTGGTTCGAGCAGACGGTCTTGGCGACTTTGGATGTTGCGCCTTCTCAGTTGCATCCAAACGCGTGGGCTTTTGTTCGAGCTTTCGAGCTAATGTGTCTTCATCTGGAGAGGCCGGTCTCGCCGTTGCTCTTTTTTCATTTGTTTGAGATCAATCGGAATAGTAGTGAGAATAAGTCCGGTCGCGAACACGTCAGTCTTCGTTCGAGGCGAGGTGCCAAGATTTTTAAAGCCTATGCGGACTCGTTGAAGGGGAATTGGAAGGAGTTATTTTATTGGGTCGAACCGGTGACCGATGAAGCGATTGAGAGAGTGGGAAAGTTTTCAGAGGATGGTCGGACTTTGGTGTCCACCAAGTTTCCCATTGGTTGGAGTCAGGCCCATTTTGAACGATCCACCAATTCCTTTTCTGTTAGTCAGAATCGTTTGAACGCTGCCGATCTTCTTACCAAGAGGATCCTGATGTTTATTTCTGAGAGCATTCCGTTTTCAAAACATAAATATCGGGGTATCCCTGCGGCTAAGATAGTTCAGGCCGGGAAGCGAAGACGAGTGCAAATTGTCTTAGGTAGCCTTGTTTTTCTTGCTTTTGATATTTGCATATTTTGACCGTAGTTTGTATGACCGATTTATGTTTCTTTTCCAGATACCATGGCCCCAAAGAAGCTCGCCGTAATGAAGGCGCTGGCGATGAGGAGCGTCGAGATATCTGGAGATGCTGAGGGGGTTGGTGTTCCGCTTCCGACGTCTCCCCAGGCCGAGACTGTTGTTGGGACGGTTACTGCTGCTTCTCCGATAAATATTGTTACCCAGGAGGACCTTGCCTATGAGGCTATGGTCGATCTTGTTTCCAGTTCTCCTCCCCCGACTGCTCCCGATGTTGGTGCGGGTGCCTCGGCGAAAAGGGTGCGCACCGAGGCAAGTGGCGAGCAGAGGCCAGAAAAAAGGAGTAAGACTTCGAGGAGACCGAAGCATAAGAGTAAGGCCGTACCCTTGGAGGAGGGTTTTTTGGAGCAGAATTACGCCCAATGGCGGGAGGATCCTGTCGGGGCGTCTGTTAAATTGTTGGCGAATTTGGCCGATGTTCATAGGATCGAAAAGGAGAAATTCGAGCAGCGGGCTAAGGGTAAACGACATTATTTCTTTTTACATTCATAAAAACATCTCTTTCTTCATAAACTGATTTCCCTCATCTTTCGATTTTGCAGCTTCGTTGGAGCTCGAGAAGTCAAAAATAGTGAAGCTCGTGGAAGACGTGGCTTTAAAATCGAAAGAGCTTGCTCGAACAAAGCAAGAACTTCTGGTTCTGAGGGAAAGCCAAGGGGAAGTTGTACGTCGGGCGGAGTTTGCGGAGAATCGCGTCAAGGAGCTTGAAGAAAGGGAAAGAGTTTTGGAGGGGCAACTTGCCGAGGCCAACGAGAAGATCAAAGGTTTGGAGTTTCGTGTAGCTGGTTTGGAAGAGGATTTGAAGAAAGCATCTGAGGCACGGGTCGGTACGAGCGGTGATGCGGAGGCTCGAATTGCAGAGCTTGAGGCAGCCCTTCAGCAAAGCAGAAGAAATGCTAAAGAGGCTACAAAACTTGCAAATGAGGCTAGGAGGGAGGCTCGGGAAGCTGCTAACTCTGCAATTGAGCTGTACAAGGAGGGTTTTGAGTGCGCCCAGGAGCAAATTACTTTGGTCCACCCTTCTGTAATTTTGGATCGGTCGATTATTGACGTCGACCATGAGGTTGAAGGGGGTAAGATTTTTAAGATCGATGCTCAGACGCAGACGAAGAGTGTGATATTCCCGACCTCCACTGCCTGATGTTTTAACAGCGTTTCTTTTGCAGAAGTTCCTGGTGTATGCTTTTACTTGTGTATTTTTGTATAGATCCGGAACTTCTGTTCGGTCTAGCTGGAGATATTTGTAACCTCTTTTTGGAATATGCCTATAAGGCCTTTACGAGCTTTAATGAATGCTTTTCGAATTTCGCATGTCATGTATGTCGTTTTTGCGAGTTTTTAACGAGTGCTTTTTAAATTCTGCACGTCGCGTAAAAACGTCGGTAAACGAGGAACTCGATTTACCGGTTTTGAACCTATAGGACAGTTTACTAGGACTCGGCCCAGATTTAACTCGCCCCATAGGGGTATCGGCAGCTGTGGCCGATGGTCGTTCGTAGGACGTTTCGATCCTTGAAGACCTGGTCTCTTTGAGATAGTTTGCCAAGACTCGGCTCGGATTTAACTGTTTTCTCAAAGAGTTTTTGACCTTGGGTGGTCGTTTTTGGGGAGATCATTTAAGATCGGTCCCAGTTGATTCCTGTTGGGGGGAATTAGGTCCCTTCATTTTGATGAAAATCAAGAATGTGTGGCGACTTGAAAAAACTTTTGAGAAGTATTGAAAGCGTTTTGAAAGAAATGTCAAGTTTCTTATTAATAGCTTGTTCCGAGTTTACATAAGATCGGTGTGAGTGACTTCTTTCTAAGGATAATAACTTTTCAGTTTTGTTGCGTTCCAAGTTCTCTCAATCTTTCTTCCTTGGAGGGTCTCCAATTTAAAGGCTCTCGTGCCGGTTTTAGATAAAATTCGGTAGGGGCCTTCCCAGTTTGGGGCGAGCTTTCCCTGGGAGGCGTTTTTCTGACCGACGTCAGCCCTTCTGAGTACCAGATCGCCAGGATTGAAATCTCTGTGAACGACCTTGGTGTTGTATCTGGTTGCCACCTTTTGTTTGATGATCGCTTCTCGGAGCGAGGCTCGACTTCGGACTTCATCGATGAGGTCGAGTTCTTCTCTTAGGGCTTGATCGTTATTGCTTTGTGTTTTGGGATTTGCCGTTCTCCAACTAAGTTCGCCGATCTCGACGGGGATGACCGCCTCGCTGCCGTAGGAGAGCCTAAAAGGTGTTTCCCCAGTGGAGCTTTGGGGGGTCGTCCGGTATCCCCAGAGGACGTAAGGCAATTCTTCTACCCAATTTCCTTTAGCATCGTCCAAACGTCGTTTCAGCCCGTTCAGTATTACTTTATTTGCAGCCTCTGCTTGACCGTTGGTTTGAGGGTGCTCTACTGAAGTAAAATGGTGCTTAATTTTAAGCTCGAACATTAGTTTGCGAAATCCCGTGTCTGTGAATTGCGTCCCGTTGTCTGTTACTATTACCTCGGGGATCCCGAACCTGCTCATAATGCTTTTTTTGAAGAATTTTATGCAGTTTTTCGCAGTGATGGTCGCCAGGGGTTCCGCTTCTATCCATTTACTGAAGTAATCTACGGCGACGATCAAGAATTTGACTTGTCCTGGTGCTTTTGCGAAAGGTCCGAGCAAGTCCAATCCCCACCATGCGAAGGGCCATGTGGAGGATAAACTCGTGAGGTCTGTGGGGGGAGCCACGTGTATGTTGGCGTGGATTTGACATTTTTTGCATTTCTTCACGTGATCACTAGCATCGCCGATCATGCTCGGCCAGTAGTAGCCGGCTCGAAGGGTTTTTCGTGCTAAAGATCGAGCTCCCATGTGCTGGCCGCAGATTCCCTCATGAATTTCTGTTAACACATAGGCCGCTTCCTCTCCCTCGATACATTTAATTAACGGGGAAGAGAGGCTTCGTTTATAGAGCGTCCCGTTGATGGCTGAAAAAGCCGAGGCTCTTCTCCTGATATATTTGGCGTCGTTTCTGTCTGGGGGTTCCGTTCCTGAGACGATGTACTCTAAAATTGGGGTTATCCAGCTGTCTGCCTCTTCAAGCATGTAGATTGTCGGGTTAAACAGCGGCTCGAGAGATACACTGGGATTGCGTAGTGTTTCTTGGATGGTCGTCCTTTGGTTACCTGGGGTTTTTGTGCTTGCGAGTTTGGCGAGGATATCAGCTCGTTGGTTTTCCGTTCTTGGGACATGAACTATCTCGCTTGCTTCAAATTTAGCCATTAGCGACTGTACCTGAAGTAGGTATTTTTGTAGGATCGGTTCTTTGGTCTCGTATTTGCTTTCGATCTGGGAGACCACCAAGAGAGAGTCGGTATGGAGTTTAATTTTTGGGACTTGGAGGTCAATTGCCAGGCGAAGTCCGGCAATGCAAGCTTCGTATTCTGCTTGGTTGTTCGAGGTGGGAAAACCGAATGTAAGGGAAACTTCGATGATGACTCCAGTCGGGCTTTCTAGCATAATCCCTGCGCCACTCCCTTTTGGATTTGAGGAACCATCGACGTAGAGGATCCATATGTCAGAGTCGGTGTTAGCAGGCGTCATCTCGGCGATGAAGTCCACCAAAACTTGTGCTTTAAGTGTAGTTCGAGCTTCATATTTGATACCGAACTCTGAGAGTTCTACGGCCCATTTGATCATCCTTCCAGCTAGATCGGGTCTGTGGAGTATCTGTCTGATTGGGTAGTTAGTGCGGACGACTATCTGGTGTAGGGATGGCAAAACGGGTTTGGCCCGCCGGGCCGGCCCGCTGACCCGCCAAAAAAAGGCGGGTTGGGCTGGGGTATTGGGACCGCTGACCCGCCGAACCCGCCCCGCCAAAAAAAAAAAAACCGCGGGCTAAAGCAAAAACGGGGCGGGTCAGCCCGCCGGCCCGTTTTTTTAAAAAAAAAAAAAATTTAAACAGAATCACTTTATGTTTTCAACTTTCCCATTCTTTCACTTCTCACTGTACAAACAATAACCAAACACGCTCTTCTCCCTTCAACGGCGTCTCATCTCCTTTCAACGGTGTTCCTGAACTCTTCTTCTCTGCAAGATCGAACATCTGAATCGCGTTTTTGCTTTCTGGATTGCTGAATCATCCAACGCGATTTATCTCCAGAGCGTCTTGTGCAGCATCACGTTTTTCTGCTGAATTATCTCCTGAATCACGGTTTGTTCTCTGGATCATTTTTTTGTTCTCTGGACTGTTTTGTTCTGATTCACGTTTCCCTGGTTCGCATTTCTGAATCACAGTTTGCTCCGTATCCTCCATAATACAAGTTTTGTTCCAAGATTTCTTGAACAAAAAAAAATCGATGCATGGGCTGTCTTCGTTCGCTGGAAATTGGTGCCTGTTTTTGTCAAATTGGTCCACAAAACAATAAATACAATTTTGATAATTGTTTGTGTATTCAATCTTTTGATCTGTGCCATATATTGTACTTATTATGGTTTTTTGGTTCCTGAAAATATTTATTTTGGTTGCTTGAAGTTGATGGTTAATCCCTAGTTATCATTATCAAGCAATCAAAATACTTATTTTGGTTTTTAAGATCGAATTATGGATTTGGACCTTTTGGTTGATGGTTCTAGCCTTTTAGGTGACATTTCTTAATGGTTAATCCTAGTAATTCCAATGTTATTTTTGTTTTATACTTTTAGCTGCTATATAGTTAATCCTAGTAATTCCAATGCTATTATTGTTTTATACTTTTATTTTGAATATGTCAAGAGTTTTTAAAGTAAAAATTTGTTAAAAATGCTTTATAAAAAATCTATTTTAAAAAGCAGGTGAAAAATCTTATTGAAATTGAAATGTTAAAAACATGTAAGTTTTTTGTTCAAAAATATTGAAAAAAAAAATTCAGACGGGCCGGACCGCCAACCCGCCAGCCCATCACTTAGCGGGCCGGGCCAGTCTTTTGAACTCGCCATTTTTGGCGGGCCGACTCGCCCCGCCCCGTTTTTAGCGGGCCGAAGGCAAAACGGGCCGGGCCGGGCCGGGCCGGACCGTTTTGCCATCCCTAATCTGGTGGGCGACGAAATAAGCTCGAAAACGTCGAGCTGCAACAATGAGGGCCAGGGCGATTTTCTCGATTTTCTGATAACGACTTTCAGCCCCGTGCAGAGCCTTGCTTGCGAAGTAGATGGGACTTTGCCCGGTTTCGAGTTCGCGTACTAGAACGGCAGCCAACGCCTCTTCCGAGACCGCTAGATATAAGTATAATGTTTCCCCTTCATTTGGGCGAGTTAAAATTGGAGGTTCAGAGAGAGATTTTTTTAGTTGCTTCAAAGCTTCGTCTTGCTCGGGTGTCCATTCGAAATCTCTTTCTTCTTTTTTGAGGATTTCGAAAAGTGGAAGAGATTTGAATGCTGCATTTGATATGAAACGAGATAGAGCAGCTACCATTCCATTGAGTTTTTGTACTTCTCTTTTGGAAGTCGGAGTTCGCATTTCTGTGACGGATCGGCATTTATCCGGGTTCGCCTCGATACCTCGTTCTGTTAAGAAGAAACCTAAGAATTTCCCAGCTCGAACTCCGAAAGTGCATTTCTCTGGGTTCAATCTCATTCTGTTTTTTCGTACCTCAGAGAAAATTGCTTTCAGATCGCTTACATGGTCGGCATCACTTTTGCTTTTGGCGATCATATCGTCGAGGTAAACCTCTACGCTTTTACCGATCTGGTTTTGGAAAACTTTGTTCATCATTCTTTGATAAGTTGCTCCAGCGTTTTTTAAACCAAAGGGCATAACACGGTACGCGAAGTTTCCTCGGTCAGTGATGAAGGCGGTTTTTGCTTGATCTGGTGGAAACATGGCGATTTGGTTGTATCCGGAGTATGCGTCCATGAAAGATAACAACTGGAAACCGGAAGCGCTGTCGACCAAACGATCGATGCTGGGGACCGGAAAAGCGTCTTTTGGGCAAGCTTTATTAAGATCGGTGTAGTCGACACACATACGCCATTTTCCGTTAGATTTCTTCACCAGGACAGGGTTTGATAACCAAGTTGTGTATTTAACCTCAGAGATAAAGTTGGCTCGGATGAGGTCGTCTACTGCTAAGGCGGCAGCAATGGCTTTTTCTTTGCTTTGGGCACGCTTTCTTTGGGCGATCCATTTTGCTTCTGGGTTTATTGCGAGTCGATGGCAGGCAATCTCTGGCGGGATCCCAGGCATGTCTTCGGCCGACCAAGCAAAGATGTCTTTGAAATCTTTAAGACATTGGGTTAATTCGGTCTTGATCTTGTCTGGAAGGTCGATCCCTATTTTGATTTTTTGGGAGGGATCTGAACCGAGTTGTGTTTCGACGAACTTTCCATCAGGCTCTGGTCTTCTGATTTTTCGTTTGAGCTCTTTTGTTAGCTCGTCGACATCTGTCTGTTTTTCGACCTCCGGACCGCAGTTGGTTCCCACGTTAGTGGCGGTGTTAACTTCAGTTGATCTTCCTTTTGGCATTTTGGGAGTTGCCAGTTCTTCCGAAGGGGGAACCCCTTCATGCTCCGAAGCTTTTCGTTCGTTTTTAGTCCATAGGAAAAAACATCTGGAGGCCGACTCTAAGTCAGAGTTTAAAGTGATAACTCTGTCGCAAAGGGAGTGGAATTTCATCTTTAAGTGAGTGGTGGATGTAACCGCCCCGAGCCTGCCGAGGGTCGGTCTTCCTATAATGCCGTTGTATATGGATTCACAAGGCAAGACGAGGAATTTGGTTCTGACGGTTCGGACCATTGGTTCGGTTCCGTAGGTAACCATTAGCTCCAGATGTCCAAGAGGTTTCGTTCGAGATCCGTTAAAACCGGACAAAGCCGTTCCTCTATAAGGGGTGAGTTCCTCTTTACTGATCCCCATTTTGCTCAGAAGATCGATAAAGATGATGTCTGATGAGCTCCCCTGATCGACCAGGATTCTACGTACCTCCTTGTTGGCTATGATTGCCGATATCAAGAGAGGTACGTGTTTGTTAGCTTTTCCGTCAATAAGGTCGTTGTCACTAAAAGATAATGGAGGTCGATTAGTCACGACCGGGCTTGTCGACGTTGAAGCCACGCATAACAATTCCTTCCATTTTCTCTTCATGGATTTTCCCGATCCTTCATGATCGAAACCCCCAGTTATCATCATGATAACCGAGCGTTTTATATCCAGCTCTTCGCGGTCTGGGTCGATCACTTCTTTTCCTTTTGTCCTGAGGTTTTCATTTCTTTCTCTTCCGAGGTTGTCAGACCGTTCCCCCTCTTTTTTGACGTAAGAAGATAGTTTTCCCCGTTTTATTAAATCTTCTATGTCATCCTTTAGGGCGTTGCAATGGTTTGTGTCATGGCCATTGCTTCTGTGGTATCGGCAGTATTTGTTGGCCTTCTGCCCAGGTCGGCTAGGCAAGGACCTGGGAGGCTTGACGTCCCTGAATTCGACGTTCCAACATTCCCCTAGTAACTGGGCGTTGGAGACGTTGAGTTCGGTGTATACCTGGTGACGATTTTTCTTACCGATATTCCACGAATTTTTGCGAGGGTCGATCTCGATCTGGCGTTTTGATGGTTCTGCATGTGACGACGTTTTATCGACCTTGGAATTTTCTTCTTCGTTAATGAAGCACTGGGATAGTTCGAGGAATTCCTGGAGGGTGTTAGGTTCCCAGGTATTGATGTGTTTTCGGAACGAGCTTCCAGGTAACAGACCTTGGGCCATGAAGAAAATTCGAAAAGCGTCGTCTAACCGCCGAACCTGAAGAGCTTCAACGTTGAATCGCTCTATATATTCCCTCAGGGGTTCATTTACTTTCTGGACAATAGATGCTAGAACATTTTTGTTTTTGGGTTTGCTCTTGGAATGGGCAAAGTGCACCGAGAAGTGTTTTGCTAACTGGTCCCATGAGGAAATGGTATTCGACCTTAACGTCCGAAACCATTCGGAAGCCATTTTGTCTAGGGTTAAAGGGAATATTCGGCATTTCATTTCCATGGGTACATTTCGATACTGCATGGTTGTGTCAAATTGGTCTAGATGCCTGTCGGGGTCGCCCGTTCCGTCGTAAGTTTTCAAACCTCCAGGGGGTTTCTCGAGATACCGGGGAACCCGGAAGTTGTCAATCGATCTTGTGAAAGGACCTTTTCTCCCAGGTCGATTAGCCCGTGACAGTGGTTGGCGTCCGTGATGGGGTTCAGGACGTCCGTATCGTCGTGTTTGATTGTTTTGAACGCTGTCACGGCTTCTCGATCGTCTCCTTGACGAGGTCGAGCCTTCAATTTGGCGAGCCGGAGGAGAACGGGAACCATTCCCTCGGTGGCGGCGTGGAGGGGAATGAGGATCATCAAGATCGTCGTATTGTCGAGCTGATGGAGAACGGGAATCACTCCCCTGGTGGCGGCGTGGCGGAGAATGAGGATTATCAAGATCGTCGTATTGGCGAGCCGGAGGAGAACGGGAACCATTCCCTCGGTGGCGGCGTGGCGGGGAGCGATGACTGAGCTTTCTCCGAGGGGGTGATCGATGAAAAAGTCTCCTTCGAGTTGGGCGTCGTTCTTCCAGTGAGCTCTGCCCGGATGATTGTTGATCCAGGATGTTTCGATTTTGCAGTCTCGCCACTTCGGATTCGAGGTTGGCGAAACGATTGTGTCTTTCTTCACTCACCGCTTCTTGCCGAGCCAACAGCTGAACGAGCTGTTGAACCGCGTCAGTCAAAGCCGGAAGTAATTGGGGAGGTGGCAAGCTCGTCTCATCTGCGCCCGATTGAGTTCGGGAAGGTCCCGTGTTGGGATGGCGACTTCGTGTTTGTGACGAATTCGTGAGTTCCTGGACGTGGCCTTCAGGGGTTCGCTGAGGGCCGAGGTCAGGCTCGGCCATGAGACGAGTCGGTATTGAGCGGCGTGTTGGTGCCATTTAATAGGTTCAAGGAGTCGGCGAACTTAATTTAATTTCAATTTTCGATTTAGACCTTTAAGTTTTTTTCAAACTTAGTCCTTTAAGTATTAAAAACAGGACACGATTGACCTTTCCCTCCACCTTCGTAAAAAAAAAAGATATGTGGCGGTTATATTGTTTACATGGCGCATTAGTCATAAACTCATTCATATTTTTTGTAAAAATAAAAAGATGAATCATATTTCTTATTTATTTTTGTTCTGTACCGTGCTACCGATCGTGAGGATCGATATTATGCAGTTGGTAGATATTTTGTCCTTGATTCTATCGTTGTCTTCAGGCTGAGAGGAAAGTCTTGTTCGACCCAGGACGTTCGACCTTGAGAGGCGATGTTGAGGCGTTCGATCTTGAGATGTTCGATCTTGGAGGGCGAGGTTGTACCTGCAATGATACTCCGACGCTTAAGTCAGTATTTGAGAGAATAAGTGTTTTGTTAGAAAAGTGCTTACCATTAATGAGCATTGAATGGGGTATTTATAGAGTTTGGATGTGTTTGTGTTGGTGTTTTTGGGCCGTCCGATCTTGCGGGCTGATCTTGGCCATTGAAGATTGGACTCTCTTGATTACAATTGGGCTTCTCAACAATTGGGCTTTTGGAGAAGGGGTGCAAATAGAAATTACTGTAATTACCATAACAATTTTTATTAAAAATAAAAAATTGTACTTCCCAAAAAAAAACTAATCTAGAAGAAGAAAACTCATAATCACCTCTCCCCCCCCCCCCCACGGGGGGAATGCACTCCCTTGTTGAAGGTCTAGATCTAATTGATGAGTTTTGATGTTCTTGGCCAAACCATTGCTAGTTCATAAACAAAACCGCAAAGTACAACACTAGATATTACCTGCAGTTGCACCATAATTGGGTGAATTTTGCATCTCAAACAAAGCTTATTTCCGTAGAGTGTAGACCCATTTCACCATTCGGGTAAATTGTACCTTTGATGTTTCTAATTGATGAGTTTTTATATAATACTTGTAGGATACCCGTGCATACGCACAGGTGCTTCCGTGTTCTTTTTATGAATGAACGCAGACACAATTTAAATAGTCTGTACATTACCCCGTGAAAATAAAGACAAATTTAAAGTAGATAAAAAATGAGTTTCAAATAAAAAATAGATAAATATTAAAATCTAAAAATGTAAAAGTATCATTTAAAAACAATCTGTGTATTTATCCCGTGTTTTTTTATATATCAGTGCAGTGTTTTTTTATATATCAGTGTTGTTATCCCGTGTTTTTTATATATCAGTGCAGCTATCCCGTGTTTTTATATATATCATTGCAGTTATCCCCGTATTTTTTTTATATATCAGTGCAGTTATCCTGTGCCTTTTATGTATCAGTGCAGTTATCTCACAGTTTCAATTGATTATTTGAGTTGATTAGTAGATTATAGTAGATAGTAAAAGATAGATAGTAAGAAATATTTATCCCGTGTTTTTTTATATATTAGTGACAACTATTTGTTCTTTTTTAGGTATTAGTGACAAATATTTGTCACGTGTGTTTTATATATTAACCAGTTTAAATAGTCATTAAGCCTTTTTTTTGGACAATAGGTTTATAGTAGTCTTCAAAAATTATAATTATCAATGGCAAATATTAATCTCGTGTTTTTTTATATATCACTGCAGTTATCCCGTGTTTTTTTATATATCAGTGCAGTTATCTCGTAGTTTCAATTGATTATTTTAGTTGATTAGTATATTATAGTAGATAGTAAAAGTTAGATAGTAGATTATCAATAAGAAATATTTGTTTTAAATATTAATTAGTAGTTTAAATAGTCATTAAGTCTTCTTGTTTTATAGATAATAGGTTTGTAGTAGTAGTCCTTAAAATTTTTAATTATCAATGACAAATATTAATCTTGTGTTTTTTTATATATCAGTGCAGTTATCCCGTGCTTTTTTATATATCAGTGGAGTTATCTAGTAGTTTTCAATTGATTATTTTAGTTGATTAGTAGATTATAGTAGATAGTAAAAGAGAGATAGTAGATTATCAATAAGAAACATTTGTTTTAAATATTAACCAGTAGTTTAAATAGTCATTAAATCTTCTTATTTTTTAGATAGTAGGTTGTTATACCCCAATTTTGCCCGATCTTTTTATCGTATTTGTTTTAGCCCCGTATCACAAGCCCATGGCTTTTCGAGTGCTGTTTTGCTTTTAATTCGGACCGGTTTGTCCAATTGGGCCTATGCCCAACCTTTTGGGTTTGGTTTTGTTAGCTTGCCTAATTGGGCTTACGCTTAGTGTTTCAAACCAATTTTTTTTTATAAACGGGCTTATGTCTAATGTTTTAAACATTTGCCTAATTGGGCCTATGTGGCTATTGGACCTATGATGGTAATTTGTCTAAATTGGGCCTATGTCTAGTCTTTTGATTGGGCTTGGCCCAATTTAATTCTTTTATTCCATTTTGACCAAAAAACAATAAATCTGTCCACAGCAAAATAACAAATATAATCAAAAATCAATAAAAATTAATTTACAAATATTTACAATAATCCAAAATCCAAAAAATTAAATTAAAAAATACAAAAATAATACAATCCGAAAAAAAAAAAGAAATACAGAAAAACAACAGCAGCAACAGCAGCAACAGCAGCTTCCTTGGGCCTGTTCTTGCTGAGCAAGTTTCCTCAGTATGTCCAAATACCTGAAAAAGGAAAGAAAATAGAGAAGGATCAGAAAAAACCCTAAAATCTGCCTATATAAACAAGCTGGATTCAGAGGGAAAAGGACAGCAATTCACACAGACAAGAATACACAGATTCAGAACCAAAAGATTAGGGTTTTCACATTGAAACCCTAATCGCAAAACCCTAAAAATCTAGAAACAGCCACACAGAACAGAAGCAGTAACAGTAATCAACGGTTGGAGCAGCAGCAAGCAAACAAAAGGAGTGGTTCAAAGGCTGGAGAAAGAGGTAGGTGTCCATTTTCTTTCATTTTTTTTGTTATTTAGGTTCTAATCATGTTTTAGTTCATAATAGATAGTAGTTGCAATTTGAAACCAAACCTAATAATAATAAGATCAAAGCGGTATGAACCGAAAACCATATATGTTTCAGTCTATGTTCGTTCTATTAGAAATGTAGGATCTGGTGAAACTATGCTGTAAATAGGCCAGGGTTTAAATAAAGAAATCTATAGGTTTGTAAATAGTTTAGAATTTTCAAGTTAGGAACAAATTAATTTTTAGTATTCTGCTTGTGTTAAAAAAAACGAATATAGGAAGTAATATCAGAAATTAGTTGTTTTGCTTATCTGTTTTAGAAAAAGAAATTAAGAACTTATTTAAATTAGGTTCAAAAATGAAAATTAACAATTAGAGATTAATTAGTAAAAGGTTTAGTTAGAAAAAAAATAGAGCTAATGTTCTGTTTGCTATCCTTAAGATAAAAATAAGAATTAGGTTTAGTATCCTTTTGTCAAAATTTAGTAATTAGCATTAGTTAGGGTTCAGATTTATTTCATTTTTCAAAAAAATAATAAAAAATAATAAAGAACCGAAACATACCCAGACTCTGACCGCCACCACCGGCGGAGGTCATCGCCGTAAGGCGTGGCCGCCGTGCTCCTCCACGTCGTCGTTAACCCCACTGTCGGATTGTCACCGTGTCGGTGTCAGTTGCGTTCTATCACCGCACCAATAACCACCCAAAGAAACAGCAAGAAACAAAATCAAAAAACAAGAAAAGTAGAATAGGAGGAGAAAACAGCAAACGAAATAGAAAAGAAAAGGGGTAGAGGTTACCTCCGGCCACCGTATATGGTGGTTGGCTCTCAAGTCGCCGTCACGGTCATCTCCCCGTTTACGCCATCGCCGTAGTCAAAACCTCCACCGTACTTTCCCCTTCGCGAAAACCCAGATTTGGAGTAGAAGAAAGCTAAAATAGGGGTCAGAATCGTTCTTACACTTCTAGCCACCATAGACGGTGGCCGTTTGCCCCAGACTGCGAACACCACCGCTATTTCTTCACGCGCCGTCGAGCCCCGTTCACTTCACCTTTCGTTCTACCTCCAACAGAAATCGTATCCACTTCCTTCCCTCCTTTCTCACCATTCTGCAAAGCAGCGCCGTGAGGAAGGGAAGATGAAGGCTTGGGTTGTATCGGTGGTGGAGGAAAAAGGGAGAGTGAGATTTGGGTTGACGGCGAAGAAAAAGAGAGAGAGGTTTGGTTTGGTGTTAAACAGCGGTGGAGGAAGAAGAGAGGAGGGATGGGCTACGGTTCCGTGAAGTGAGGCGGAGAGAGAGGGGAAATGAGGGAAATCCGGGTTGAGGGATTCGGTCCATGGATAGCGCCGCAAGATTAGGGAATTGAGAAAATAGGGTTTGAGAGAGCGAGATTTGGGGACGGCGTCGCGAGAGAGAGTGTGAGGGGATTAGGTTTAGGGTTTTTTTTTTTCAGAATGCCTTATATAGTGTGAAAACCTAGGGTCATTTTTGTCTTTTCATTTAATTCAATACTATTTACACCTCTCATCTTCCTGTATACGCCTCCCCTCTGAAAAGCCCATGAACTCGTTGATTAGTCTACAAATTGGGCTACTACTTTTCACACCCAGTTTTAATAATACAGCTCCCTTCTGCAAACTGCACCCCATTTTATTGCTGCACCCTCCCTTCTCGTTTTTATTAATTTCTTTTACAAAAAACCTATAAAATATATAAATAATTTACTTAATTCCCAAAAAACATAAATAGGGGACTAAGTCGACTGTACAATCGGGTTAGTCTGCTTTTTAGGTCACTAATGAACCGTTACGGATCATGTCCTAAAATCCCTATTTAAAATAAACAACTTCTAAATCAAAATACAAACACACTTCTTTCCCCAAATCAAATTCTCAAAATAGGGGACTAAGCCGACTGTACAGACAAGTTAGTCAGCGTTCTAGGTTGAATGAGCCGTACGGCTTAGGAATCCTAAAACCCTTATTCCAATAAAATCAAACCAACACACTTCAAATCATTTTCCAAACTCCAAAAACTCTATTTCCCGAAAATAGGGGACTAAGCCGACTGTACAGACAGGTTAGTCAGCGTTCTAGGATGAATGAGTTGTACAACTCAATAATCCTAAAGCCCCTATATTAAAAAATATCAACCAACAAACATTTTCTACCCAAGAACTACGTAGCTTTGATTTCTCCATCGCACCTAGAGATACGTAGGAGCAGGGGCCCACTTTTGTCAAGCACAAAAAACTAAAATTTTCATTAAGTCTCCTTTCTTTTCAATTCACAATAAAAGGGTAAAAATAAATGTTTTCAAAATTAACTTTTGCTTCTACAACTAATTAGCAGGTAACCTTCCTTAGGAAGGATGTCGTGGGGTGCTTCTACAACTAATTAACTTTTGCTAGTAGAGTAGTGTTTGTATAAATTTAGAAATTTAATTAAAAAAACTAAAGTGAAGTGACAAGAGAAAGAGAAGAATTGTTTATGGGAAAAGTAAAAGTAAAGTAAAAAGAAAAAAGCAAGAAAGAAAGTGCAAGAGAAAAGTGAAAATGAGGAAATAGAGTGTATGAAGAAAGAGAAAAAAAAGGAAAAAATAGAGGGTAGTGACATTTTTACCCTTAAATTAGATATGCGTCTTATTAGTTTATATTCATTTCACCATTTCTGAGAAACAGGTTCACAGAAACACGTTTTCTAAAAGGAACAACTAGAAAAAGTTTGGGTTCTTTTCTTTACTCAAACATGGGTTACTGTTGTGATGGTAGGGGACGACTAGAATACACGCTGTGAGAAACGGGGCGGTAAAGGAACGATGGTGAAGGGGTGGTCGGTGCAGCAGGTGGGCAACAGGGAGAGGATGGAGCTCCGAGTGTAGGGCTGAGAGAGGGTTGGGGAAGATGAGTACATGTGGCTTTTTCATTTTTAATAAAAAATAATTTTTAAATAGGATCCAAGCTTGTACTGCCATGTCAATTTTATTGTTGGCCATATCAGTACTGTTAGCCACTTAAGCTTTTTTTCTAACAGAGTTAAACAGAAAGTTAAAGAAAGGGGTAACAACGAACACATTTTGACACTTAAAGGACAAAGTTGGGAAAAAACTTAAAAGAACGAAAATGTGATAAACAATAGCATGTGTAATGCATTATTTGTTTGAAAATTTGATAAACAATAACTCGTGCAATGCACGAAAACGTGGACTAAAATAAAGTGACTAAAAGAAGTCACATTAAAAAATTTAAACATTTACCTTGTCGAAAAATAATTAAATGAAGTTTGGATCAACATCTTAACATAAAAAATATATGAATATAAAAAAAGATCATATCTAATCCAGAGCGTGGGGTTCAGTGGTTGGGGCTGAACCTCCCTTAACCAAGGGTCGGGGGTTTGATATCCGCATTGGGTACGGAGCAGCGTTAAAACTCTGGGCCAGCTGTCCTGCCCCTTGAGGCACCTACAATGAGCGAGAGATTAGTCACTGCTGTCCGTGTGGTGGATACCCAGGTTTACCAAAAAAAAAATCATATCTGCACAACATCTCCTTAAATGGAAATGTTTTAATTCTTAAAAGGAAATCTCAAATTCCTATCGGTGCTGTTGAAAGCAAATGCTGAGCGCTACCATGAGGCTACCAATCTTATTGTACGTTCATCCTCATGGCATTAGCTTGTAATATTAATATTATGTTTCAACAAACTTATTTAATATTAAGTATTTTTTTAAAGATTTATTTAATATTAAGTTGTTAACTTATGAAATTTGTTCTAAATATTTATTGAAGCATGATATGAACTTTTAAAATTTATTTAATATATACCAAGCAAATAAAAATAAAATAGGCATGGTGTGTAATTTTAGCAAATTAAGTTTTACAAGTATGAAATATACAGGTCTTGAAAATTTGGGAATTTTTTATATTTTAATAGATATAAAATAAACATAGTTATTAATTTTACAGGGACGAAATTTATATCATATACTATATAGGTATTGAAAATTCTCGAAATAAAGAATGGGTCCGAGTCATCCGGTCCCGGTTTTGGTCATGCGGTTCAACTGTCGACCTCTCGGTCCGACCCTTGACCCAGTCCCGATACCTTCACCGAGTCGGTCACCGATCCGAGTTTTAAAACATTGGCTATATGCATCATTAGCAGAATTTGTTTATAAATTGTCTTTCCTTTTGTTGTTAAAATGCAACATTACAAAAGCATTTAACAAAATATTTGTTAATTGAGCGATTGACACATATTGGTAAATTCAAGCAAAATAAATTCGACCAAATATGATATGAAATTTTTAACGTTGAACATTGCCTCTGGTAAAAAAGATGTTGAATATTGCCTAAAAAGGAAGAAAAAGTTGAATAAAAAATAAATTCAATTTTGTAAAAGAAATAAATAAATAAGATTTAAATCAATTTTGAAGTTATTGTGTGCAATTGTGTATATTTAAATGTCATATTTTCTATATTATTAAATAAGGGCTATAATTCATTATTATACCTTAAAAAGTAAAATTCTTATGCTAAAAAGTCTTAATATATTTTTGTTAAAAAAATCTTGATAAAATGAAATTTTGTTATATAATTTATTGTTTTCTTTTTTTGTCACATTTATTTTTTGTCTAACTATTACAAAAATTAACTTATTATAGTGTGTGTGTGTGTGTGAGAGAGAGAGAGAGAGAGAGAGAGAGAGAGAGAGAGAGAGAGAGAGAGAGAGAGAGAGAGAGAGAGAGAGAGAGAGAGAGAGAGAGGGAGGGAGGGAGAGAGAGAGAGAGATAAAAGGAAAAATATATAGTTTTTTAGTAAAAATAAAAATTGAGGATTTGTCTATTTTTTTTTGACCAATTGTCTATTTTTTCCTAAAAACAAGATATAATATTTATATCATTTTTGAAGTTTTTTTTTTGACAAAATCACTTTTGAAGTTTTTTTTTTGATAAGCAATGTTAGTGGGGGTGGGGGAATGTTAGTTTCCGGGAGTTGAACCCAGGACCTCCTTCTTGCACTCATTTGACAAAATCACTTTTGAAGTTATTCCGTGCAATTGTGTATATTAAAATGTCAGAAATTTTAATCCCTATTATTAAGTAACGGCTATTATTGTTTTCTTTTTTTTTACACATTTATTTTTTCTAACTATTACAAAAATTAACTTATTACAGATGTGTGTGTGATGTAAAAGGAAAAATATATATTATTTGGTAAAAATAAAAATTGGGGATTTGGTTATTTTTCCTAAAAACAATAAAAATCATTTTTGAAGTTTTTTTTTAACCAAATCAGTTTTAAAGTTACTGTGTGCAATCGTGTATATTTAAATGTCATAATTTTAATCCCTATTATTAAATAATTGCCCTTGTTAAAAAAAATGCGGTAATTCATTATTTTATATTTGTTACACATTATTTTACCTTAAAAAATTAAAATTCTTACACTACAAAATTTAAATATAATGATTTTTTGTTACATATATATGTGAGGGAGAGAGAGAGAGAGGTAAAAGTACATATTTTTTGGTAAAATTAAAAATTGAGGATTTGGTAATTTTTTCATAGAAGAACAATAAATAAGATTTAAATCATTTCTGAAGTTATTGTGTGCAATTGTGTATAGTTAGAAGTCATAATTTTAATCCCTATTATTAAATTATTAAATAAGGGTCGTAATTCATTATTTTACCTTATAAAGTAAAATTGTTACGTTACAAAATATTAATATTTTTTCGTCAAAAAAAATCTTAATATAGTGTAATTTTGTTATATCATTTATTGTTTTCTTTTTTTGTACACACTTATTTCTTTCTAACTATTACAAAAATTAACTTATTATAGTATATGTGTGTAATAAAAGGAAACGTATATATTTTTTGGTAAAAGTAAAAATTGAGGATTTTGTTATTTTTTCCTAAAGGCCATAAAACAAAATAGATTAACCATTAATGATGAAATCAATTTTAACCATGTATACATGATATCAAATTTTCTTCTCTTTTGTCAAAAGTTAATTATTTTAATTATATAAATAAAATAATTGAAAATTTAACTCCACAACAACCCTTTGTTTGGTGAGATAACCCACTAACACGTGTCCTTTCTTCTAATCACAGTAACATTACATGAGCCCTCTATAAATATATGCAGAGGGCTCATGTATATATCAAGGATCAATTTCACTTAATCACCACTATATATCAAGGATCAATTTCACTTCTTCAAATCTTTGAGGGTCAGCCTCTCCAACAACCATTGCTAACGCGGGTTTACAAAAAGTTGCATAAGCTTTTCTTTCAATTTTTTTTTATCTCTCTTTCAAATATATGTTTACAAACATATGCTTGTAATTGAATTGAAATATGGAGGGGTATGTCAATATTGTAACTCAATTATCCTCAAACATGTATTATAGATCTATTGTCAAATTCATATATTTTTTGTTGTTGTTGTTGTTGTTTAAATTGCTATGTTTCTTTGTCTCCATAGGATTCTCCAGAAAACCAGCTGGTTCACGTATCTGGGTTACAAGTTTGGTCAAATGGAAGTCCTTGGTGGTTTCTTACATAAGTTATCATTCCTTATTATGCTAGTCTATTACTCAGTGGCCAACATAAATCTCCAAACGACTGTGATTTCATTGATTAAGAATGGGCACCCAATTAATATGCTTTCTCAGGGATGAGGTAATTATTTCAAGAACCAACATTTTCTTTAATTTATACAAAAGAAATATGTAAATTTTAACCCAATTTTAATTATTGCTGGAAATGGAAGACAATTGCAGTCATATATATGCATGAAAATAAAATTAAAATGATAGGCTGAATCATAAGGGTGATTTGAAAATAAATAGTCCATTTTTCTTTAAATCCGGTATTCTTTTACACACAACTACAAATACTAATCCTTCCGTGTTCATATGTTCAGATGCATTCAAACCTGAATTTTCCAACTTTGAATTTTTTTCTCTGCAGATTGCAAAGGCTAAGCGAAGGCACCATTTTCACCTGCCATTCTCATTGATCCTAAGTCTCGGGTGGCACTTAAGCTGGTCTTGAGGTCGTGCTTTTTTGCTGTTGCTTGGGTACTTTGAGAACGAAAATCAAAGAGTATATATTTATAGATTTATTATGGTAACCTAGTTACTTTACTCTTTGTAAATCTAGCTACAAATACTCCTTATATTCAGTTACTTTTCTCAAAAAAAAAAAAACTATATTCAGTTACTTTACTCTTTGTAAATCTAGCTACAAATACTCCTTATATTCATCATTGTAATCTGAGAGAATGAATATCAAATTCACAATTCTTCAAGAATGCTTTCTCTATAATCTCTTCACGTTTGATAGTCAGGATATCAGAGATAAAATAGATAAATTATTTTATGTCAATCCAACGTTTGTTGAGTTAACATGATATGATAAGCTAATCATATATCACCTTTTCATATCTTGTCTCTCTAGTTAAATTTTTATCCGTTATGAACTAGGTTAGAAACTAGGATTAGAAAATTATTTCTTCATCTTCATTGAAAAATATAAAAAATAAAATAGAAAAACTTAGTGTGGTTGAGGTTGTTTTCTAATCACACCATTACACGTAGATTAATTATTTATATTATTTATTTCTTAGAAAAGAAGTAAGTAGTGTGATTGGAAAACAACACCAAACACACCTAGGTTTTGTACAAAACTAGAATGTAACAAAATATGAATATATATATATATATATATATATATAAATCGATATTCAATTACAATTATTAATACTTAATATAAAATCAATTTATAATTTTAGACAGGAAAGCGCTTGGGCGCATGACAGGTAGAAACATCAGATGCAGAAGCGCCCCAAGTGCATGACAGAAGCGCTTGGGCGCACCACAAGCAGAAGCATCAGACAGGAAAGCACCCTAAACGCATGCAGAAGCGCTTGGGTGCATGGCAGACAGAAACAACATATGCAAAAGCGCCCCAAGCGCATGCAGAAGCGCTTGAGCGCTTTGTAGCAGTTCTTTGAAGTAGTAGGCGCTCCAAACTCCAGGCAGACGCATCCTTGGGCACACGGCAAAACTTTTAGCAACTCAACTCATTCTTTCAAGCTTTAAAATGATCCAAAACATCAATTTGCACCTGAAAAACATGGTTATGACAAATGTGGCAATTTGTGGTCCAAGATCAATATCATTCTTCAAATTCAATGTAAAAACACTTAGTTTTGGACCAACAAAACTATATGCAATGCAAACTTATCACAAACACAAGCTTCAACATAGAAGTGAAGAATGTATTAAGCTTGGCTTATCCCCACAACACAAGGGATATAAATGCCTCAGCCCTGAAGGGAGGATTTATATCACCAAAGATGTTGTATTTGATGAAACAAAATGCCCTATCCAAGTCTCTTCAACAACTCATCTAACCATCCTGAGCCCTCTATATCCAACCCCGCATATTCCCATCCATTTTGGCCCATACAGATACCACTCCTACAATCACAAATAATACTCCCCCTTCCCCAACTCATTTACCAAATAACACACCTGTTGATACACCAGAAAACACTCAACATACCACTGCCACTGCTAGTGCACCAACAGAGACAGAAACTATCTCTGCTGCTACTACACCAGACACTTCACATCCTCAACCCCCTGCACCTCAAAATCCTCCTCCCCAACTACCACCTCACAAGAAAGCTATAGGATGCAAGTGGGTCTTTCGAGTCAAACAAAACCCAAATGGCTCTCTTAACAAACACAAAGCCCGATTGGTTGCCAAAGGCTTTCATCAAGTGGAAGGTCAAGACTTCACTGAAACCTTCTCTCCTATCATTAAGCCAGCCACTATTAGCACTATATTCACTTTGGCAGCAAAAAAACCATTCCATACAAAAAATTTTTTTTTACCTAAATACTACACTTTCTACATTATATACCAAAGTAACCCACTTTTTTTTAAGTGGAGAACTCGCCCCCCACCACCCAACTTTCTAAACTAAAATTTTCCAAATTTTTTTTATTTCTAGTTCAGAACTCGCCCCCCACCAGGGAGAGTTCTGACCTGCGTTTTTTTATTTTTTAAATTTCTTATATTTAATTTGATTAAAATATAAATTAATTTAATTTAATTACACTAATTAATTTAAATAATTAGAATAATTAGTAAAGTATAAACACTAAATTTAATTATTTAAAAAAATATAAATTTAAGTGTCACAAAGTAATATTAAAAAACATGAATTGATTTAAAAGACTAATACGAAAAGAACAGTAGTAGTAAATGTGACTAGTTGACATTGCGGTTAGGGCAGTTATTTTTGTTGTGACCCTCATTTCTACAAATTCCGCATCTTTTGGTGCGGGTACCCGTTTCTCTTTGATCCATCTCTGTACGAATACAGGTAGACTGTGGACGGCCCTTTTTATCTCTTCGTTTAGTTGGGAACTCCACAATGTAAGTATTGAAAACATTATGCATTGTGTAATGTGCATCCACAAACTTCATATGGTCGAAATTGCATTTTGCGCATGCTGCGATTGCATGTGAACAAGGGTAATGAAGTGCCTGGAATTCCCCACACTCATAGGTTTTTGCTCTAAAGTCGACCACAAATGTGGTAGAAGGTCTACCACTTTGTGGTCGTGCAAGTTCCTGAACTCTGAACAATTGGGTGGCACGATCGTGAATTGCAACGCCATGCGTTTTTGAGACTTTAATGTTTTCGACAATGTTTTTCAACAATTTTTCAGAGAACATTGTTCCGGATGTCATCATCGCCTGTGCCTGTGTTCCCCGTTTGACAAAAATCTCGTTCATCCTGAAATATGTTGCATGTATCAATGAACGGATAGGGAGATTACGCACCCCCTTAAGGACATTGTTGATGCACTCTACAAGGTTTGTTGTCATGTGCTCCCAACGGGAACCTCCATCGCACCACAGCAACAATTGTTCTGGGTTAATGTCTTCAACCCAAGCCACCCCATCAGGACCTAGTTCGTCAGCAATTTTATTTTTCTAGTGAATGGCAGATCTTTCCGTCATTGAGTATGCTGAAGCAAGTAAAGTAAGATGTTGGTAATTATGGAATGGAAAATAGAGAATAAAAAATTAAAAAAGTTTCAAAGATATTGACCCATATTGATGAGATCTTTCCTGGCAGGAGTGTTTTTGAAGTGTCTCATGAAGTTTTGTGCTATGTGGCGAATATAAAAGGCGTGTTTCCAGTTGGTGTTTAGACGCCTAACAACACTTTTGATAGACTCGTGTCTATCCGATATCAAACAAAGACCCTCCTGTGGTGTCACAAACTCTCTTAAACGAGATAGGAAGAAATACCAAGCCTCCGCTGTCTCACCCTCGACAACTGCATACGCAATTGGGAAGGTGCCGTTTCTTCCGTCTTGTGCGATTGCCAAAAGAAGAACCCCTTTGTACCTACCATACAACCATGTTCCATCAACAGAGACCACTGGTTTGCAGAATTTAAAGCCTTTTATGCACGGGCCAAAACTCCAAAAGATGCAGTGGAATACACCTTTGTTGGTAACTTGTTGTCCATTCTCATAGAATGGTTTGGACTGCCAGTCGATAACTGTGCCTGGTATATAGTAATAGAAACCATTTAGGCATCCAGAAGAAGTCATTCATCTTCTGCAACAAAGACCACCCGCACCACAACAACCCATACCGGAAAGAGTCATTACGCACACCTGTAAAATTTACTATCAGGGCATTGTCGAGGGCAAGGAACAAAATGGTGTGTATTTTGAGGGTCCCAACACTAAACATTCCAGGCTTAAGAACAACATCACCTTCGCCGAAATGAAAGAAAAACTAACGGAAAACGCGCACGTAGAGGGTGTGGAGCAAGAAATCACTAGTATCGTTTATCGCTGCCCCTACATCGGCCCACATAATCGTATTCGGTGGTGCCCCATGCCTATCAAGAAAGACAAGGACGTTCGAGAAATGTTTCAAGAACATGAGAGGTTCCAACGTTGGATTGAAACTTATCTCGAATTGTGCGTCGAAACCAGAGAGTCTGGCGAATCCATCGTCCGTAGCCTTATCCCTCCAGTCATCCGATGGCCACTACCTAAGAATGTATGGTGGAAGTAGAATTAGTTTACATCATGTTTGCCTCTTCTTGTATTATGTTTTCCTGTCGTTTCGTTTTAAATTTCCTATCCTTGTATTTCTGCAATTTGTGTTTTTCATTTCTGTTCTTATCCTATATTAAATTTTGTTCTAATTTTTAATATCTTCATTTTTTACCGTAATTATTACCGTAATTACTTTATAAATAAGTTTACTAATTATTCAAATTATTTAAATTAATTTTTGAAATTAAATTAAATTAATTTACAATTTAATCAAATTAAATATAAGAAATTAAAAAAAATAAAAAAACGCAGTGCAGAACTCTCTCTGGTGGTGGGCGAGTTCTGAACTACAAATAAAAAAAATTTGCAAAATTTAAGTTTAGAACTCGGTTTGGTGGGGGGAGAGTTCTCCACTTAAAAAAAGTGGGTTACTTTGGTATATAATGTAGAAAGTGTAGTATTTAGGTAATTTTTTTTTTGGTATGGAATGGTTTTTTTGCCCACTTTGGTTATCACTCACAAGTGGGAAATGCAACAAATAGACATCAACAATGCCTTTATCAATGGCACAATCCAAGAAGAAATATATATGAAACAGTCTGCTGGGTTTGAATCTCAGGATGCCTCTCTTAATATTTGTCGCCTTCACAAGGCTCTATATGGCCTCAAACAAGCACCCTGTGCTTGGTATGACAGACTGACTCGGGTACTTCTTTCCTTTGGGTTCACCTATAGTAAATGTGACCCCTCCCTCTTCATTTACTCAAATTTTGGCACCACCCTCTATGCTCTTGTGTATGTTGATGACATTATAGTCACTGGCACTTCATCAACACTGATTCACAGCCTGATCACAAAGCTAAACACCACCTTTGCTCTCAAAGAATTAGGTCAGCCTGATTACTTCCTAGGCTTAGAAGTCAAAACTCTCTCTAATGGAACCCTCCTAATGACACAAACAAAGTACATCCAAGATCTTTTAGCAAGGGCTAACATGGTTGATTGCAATGGCATGGCTACTCCAATGCTAGCCAATCTGAAACTGAGCAAAACTGGAAGCAATTCTTTCAAGGATCCCCACACTTATAGGTCCATTGTAGGTGCCTTACAATATGTCACATTAAAAAGACCTGACATTGCCTCATGGCTTACTTCTCCAACCTGCCTCTCCAGATGCTAAATGCTCACTGAGAGCTTATTGTGATAGTGACTGGGCCAGTGACCCAGATGATAGGAGGTCAACCTCAGGGTATTGTGTATTCCTTGGTCCTAATTTGATCTCTTGGAGTGCCAAGAAGCAAACATTGGTAGCCCGTTCAAGTGTTGAAGCTGAATATAGGGGTATGGCTCAAGCAACATCTGAATTGCTCTGGTTTCAGTCTCTGCTGCAGGAACTCAAAGTTCCATATCAATCGCCTACCTTACTATGTGACAATCTCTCTGCTGTAATGCTTGCACATAATCCCATTTTACACTCTAGAACAAAACATGTTGAGTTGGATATACATTTTCTTCGTGAAAAAGTTGTTGCCAAGACTCTGTTTGTTAAACATCTGCCAACTACTATGCAGATAGTTGATATCTTCATAAAGACACTGGGCACTGCCTCATTTCAGCTACTCAGAAGCAAACTCAAGATCAAAGATCTCCATGAGTTTGACAGGGGAGTAATAGAGACTAACTCTCAGTCAACAGAATGACCACTAGTTGACTTTGTTAATTGTAATTAGTAGTTAGGTAAAAAGGAGTTTTAAGTTTGTTACTTTACTGATACTGTAACTATATTCAGTTACTTTACTCTTTGTAAATCTAGCTACAAATACTCCTTATATTCATCATTGTAATCCGAGAGAATGAATATCAAATTCACAATTCTTCAAGAATGCTTTCTCTATAATCTCTTCACATTTGATAGTCAGGATATCAGAGATAAAATAGATAAATTATTTTATGTCAATCCAACGTTTGTTGAGTTAACATGATATGATAAGCTAATCATATATCACCTTTTCATATCTTGTCTCTCTAGTTAAATTTTTATCCGGTACGAACTAGGTTAGAAACTAGGATTAGAAAATTATTTCTTCATCTTCATTGAAAAATATAAAAAATAAAATAGAAAAACTTAGTGTGGTTGAGTTGTTTTTTCTAATCACACCATTACACGTAGATTAATTATTTATATTATTTATTTCTTAGAAAACAAGTAGTGTGATTGGAAAACAACACCAAACACACCTAGGTTTTGTACAAAACTAGAACGTAACAAAATATGAATATATATATATATATATATATATATATATATATATATATATATAAATCGATATTAAATTACAATTATTAATACTTAATATAAAATCAATTTATAATTTTATGATAAAGGTAATTTTGTCGGTTTATATAATCTAAAAAAATAAAAAACTATTAAATTTAAAATACTTTTATGGTATCCGTAAAAAAAATATTTTTATGGTCCTATTTATAAGAAAAAATTACAATTTTATGTTCATTGAATAACTGATGTATCTGGACTGTATTATGAACAAGATACCTCAGTTATTCAATAAACGTAAAACCGCAAATTTTCTTATAAATAAGACCACGGGGAGTATAAAAAAATAATTATTGAAAAAATATAAATTTAATATGAAAACGAAACAATGGTCCAAACCAAAAAAGAATATAAAAAACGAAACATGCAATAAAGCCAAGTCATTAATTTTAATTTAAAATATTTTCTATCAATAGTTTTATATTTTCTATCAATAGACCAAATGATTAAAGGACACAAGTATCTATCACTTGTGCTACATCATGTTGGTAGTTTAATGTTTTATTTTTTGGTACACAATTATTTCTATCCAACTATTACAAAAAATTAACTTATTATAGTGAGTGTGTGAGTGTGTGTGTGTGTGCGCGTGTGTTTGTGGGTGCGTGTGTGGGTGGGTGGGTGGGTGTGTTTAAATAAGTTTTGAAGTTATTGTGTGCAATTGAGTATTTAAATGTCGTAATTTTAATACCAATAAGGTTTAATTAGTCCGAGGGTTTTGAGTGTGGCAAAAATTCTATTGAGAGGTAAGAACCACACGGACCCCAAAGCCGGTACACGTGGCCAGCCAGGTTCGGGTGTAGGTGGGTGTGGGTGCGTGCGTGCGTGCGTGCGTGCGTGTGTTTAAATAATTTTTGAAGTTATTGTGTGCAATTGAGTATTTAAATGTCGTAATTTTAATACCAATAAGGTTTGGTCTGAGGGTTTTGAGTGTGGCAAAATTCTATTGAGAGGTAAGAACCACACGAACTCCAAAGCCGATACACGTTGCCAGCCAGGTTCCCCAACAAAAATTAGTCATTGACAAAACCAATAGATACTACACATCATTAACATGATAAATAAAATGTCGTAATTTTAACCCGTATTATTAAATAGGGGCCATGATTCATTATTTTAACTTATAAAAGTAAAATTCTCACGCTACAAAATCTAAATATAATGCAATTTTGTTATATAATTTATCGTTTTCTTTTTTTGTATACGTTTATTTCTTTCTAACTATGACAAAGATTAACTTATTCTTGTGTGTGTGATAAAACGAAAAGTATACATTTTTTGGTGAAAATAAAATTTGAAGATTTGGTTATTGTTTCCTAAAGACCGTAAAACAGAATAGCTTAACCGAAAATGATGAAATCAATTTTAATATTTTAACCATGTATACATGATATCAAATATTCTTATCTTTTGTCTAAAGTTAATTGTTTTTAGTAAACCAAAATATCCTCAATGACGACGGTAGAGACTAATCTTTTGAATTATGGAGATCCATTTACAGGGTTGACCTCTCCCAACAAATATTTTTACATACGCACAGGGAATCGAACCCAAGACCAAATAGTTAGGGGACTCAAATATCTACCACTTGTACCACATCGATTAAACAAAATAATTGAAAATTTAATCCCACAACAACCTTTTGTTTGGTGAGATAACCCACTAACACGTGTCTTCTCTTCTATACCAATAACAATACCATGAGCCCTCTATAAATATACGCAGCTATCACTTTAACACCACTATCAAAGATCAATTTTGCTTCTCCAAATCTTTGAGGGGTCTCTTCCGCAACCATCGCTAACGCGGGTTCATGGAAAGTTGCATAAATTTTTCCTTATCTCTCTTTTAAATATATGTTTACAAACCTATGTTTGTGATTGGGCTGATTATTATTATACTATGGTGGGGTATGTCAATTGTAGCTTAATTATCCTCAAACATGAATTATAAATCTATTGCCAAATTCATATTCATATATCTTCTTTTTTTGGTTTTAAACTGCTATGTTTCTTTGTCTCCATAGGATCCTCCAGAAAACCTGGTTCACGTATTTGTGTTACAAGTTTGGTCCAATGGATGTCATTGGTGGTTTCTTACATAAGTTCGCCTTCCTTATTATGCTAGTCTATTACACAATGGCCAACGTAAATCTCCAAACGACTTTGATTTCATTGATTAAGTATGTGGTGTCTAAGTCTCTTGGTGCTCCGGTTCAGTAGCTCGTTGTTACTCCCGTGCTCCCTGGAACTCCCCAACAAGTGGTATTAGAGTCCCGGTTCAGCTTGGTTGGGGAGTGAGAAGTGGATTCTGGTTCGGATCAAGGCTAGCAAGGTGGGTGACTCACACTTGAGGGAGAGATTGTTGGGAATTTAAGTGTGAGTGGTTAGTTCCACATCAGCTAGGAATGAGCTATATGAAGGATATATAAGATAGGGGACCCATATACCCATGACCTTTAGGTTTCGGGTGGAGATGTGGCGTCCAAGTCTCTTGGTAGTCCTGGTCATTAGCTCGTTGTTGCCCCCGGTGCTCCCCAGCAGGTTTCTCAAGAATCAATTAGTAATTATTTCAAGAACCAACATTTACTTTATTTTATGGGTACCCCCAATATGGACATCTCAAAAAAAGGCCATCGGTGGACCTTTACTATATTTAGTAAAAAATGAATTTTAGAATAATAAAAACTAGAAAATAAAAATAATCTTTCATTAAACTTACTAAAAATGGTAAAGGTCTACCGGTAGACTTTTCTAAAGAGGTCCATATTAGGGGACCCTTAATTTATACAAAAAAATATTATGGAAATTTTAACCTAAATTTAATTATTGCTGAAATGGAAAAAAATCGCAATCTTATGCATGAGAATAAAATTAAAATGATAGACTAAATCATCAAGGGTTATTTGAAAATAAATAGTCAATTTTTTTAAATTCGCTATTCTTTATGCAAAACTACAGATACTAATTCTTTCTGGAAGCAGTTCGCGTCGCGACGCTTTGCAGTTTTTCAGCAACTGTACACTGATTTTGTTTTCGCGATAACTTTTGATCCGGGAACCCGATTGAGGTGTTCTAAAATGCGTTTGAACGCTTATTCAGAGGCCTAACTGAATATACAATCACTACAAGAATAACCTCTGTTTCCCACGAAACTTTCCGACGAACTCTTATTCGTCGCAATTTCCGACGAAAAAGTCGTCGCAAATGTTCACCAAAGTAAGGCGCTAAAATTCCCGCTTACGTTTGCGACGAAGTTGTTTTCCGTCGCAAATTTCCGACGGATATTTTCGTCGAAAACATCTAAATGTCCGTCGCAAAGTACCAGATCTCAAATTAACTGTTTTTGAAGTCATAAATTGTTTCGAAAAGCGGCGAGTTAGTATGCGAGAGCAAACGTAGATTTTGTTTATGATGCGAACTAAATGTTCAAATAAAGGTCTAATGTAAATGAACTATGAGTTCATATATATATATATATATATATATATATATATATATATATATATATATATATATATTATATCGAGTTTAGGTGACGACCCATGATGCTAACATACTAGGCGGGGTAGTCATGCACCCTTACCCTAGGCCCTGTGCCATTAGGGAAAGTACTATTGGTAAGGGGGTTCGCCGAGCTTAGTGTACGCGCAGTAGGTGTTATGTTAAAAAGTTTGTTGTGCGATACACCGGGCTTAGCGTTCGCGCAGTCAGTGTCGTACTGAGTTATAACAGGTTAGCCGGGATTAGCGTTCGCGCAGTCGGTGTCGTACTGAGTTATAACAGGTTAGCCGGGCTTAGTGTTCGCGCAGTCGGCATTATATTAAAAGTTAAAGAATGCGGTTCACTAGGCTTAGCGTTCGCGGAGTCGGTGTCGTGTTCGAATGGTTTCATAATTGAACTGTGTGTTGTTAAGGGCCTCGGTAGAACTCACTGAGATTGTATCTCATTGTTTATATGTTGTTGCTTTACATTACAGAGAAACAGGGACAGCGGAAATTCAAGAGGCACGAGTAGGTTGAGCTCGGGCGATTGATGGTGACTTAGCTTTCATGCTTAAGTTTATATTTCCTTTTGTTGTCTGTGTACTACAACTCTATGTCGTTAGTGTTATGACCTTATTCCGCTTTCTTGTATGATATTGAGCACTATAGTTTGCTGAAGGTTACGGTCCGGAAACCTTTTTGGTCTTATTTGTATTTAAGACTGTTTTGTTGTTATTCAGCGAGAACTATATTGCAGTGTTCAGTATCTATGCAAGAATTTTATATCTCTGATATTTTAGGGATGATGCACTTGAGTATTTCTACTCGTTAAAAATTCCGGGGTGTTACATTTTGACACTTAAAGGACAAAGTTGGGAAAAAACTTAAAAGAACGAAAATGTGATAAACAATAACATGTGTAATGTATTATTTGTTTGAAAATTTGATAAACAATAACTCGTGCAATGCACGAAAGCGTGGACTAAAATAAAGTGACTAAAAGAAGTCACATTAAAAAATTTGAACATTTACCTTGTCAAAAAATAATTAAATGAAGTTTGGATCAACATCTTAACATAAAAAATATATGAATATCAAAAAAGATCATATCTAACCCACAGCGTGGTTCAGCGGTTGGGGCTGAACCTCCATTAACTAAGGGTCGGGGGTTCAATCCCCGCATTGGGTACGGAACATCGTTAAAACTCTGTATCAGCTGTCATGCCCCTTAAGGCAGCTACAATGTGCGGGGGATCAGTCACTGCTGTCCGTGCGATGGATACCCAGGTTTACCCAAATAAAATCATATCTACACAACATCTCCTTAAATGGAAATGTTTTAATTCTTAAAAGGAAATCTCAAATTCCTATCGGTGCTGCAAATTCTGCTATATGCATCATGTGCAATTGTGTATATTAAAACGTCAGAAATTTTAATCCCTATTATTAAGTAACGGCTATTATTGTTTTCTTTTTTTTTTTACACATTTATTTTTTCTAACTATTACAAAAATTAACTTATTACAGATGTGTGTGTCATATAAAAGGAAAAATATATATTATTTGGTAAAAATAAAAATTGGGGATTTGGTTATTTTTCCTAAAAACAATAAAAATCATTTTTGAAGTTTTTTTTTAACAAAATCAGTTTTAAAGTTACTGTGTGCAATCGTGTATATTTAAATGTCATAATTTTAATCCCTATTATTAAATAA
Source organism: Astragalus membranaceus (assembly GCA_039519185.1). Lineage (NCBI taxonomy): Eukaryota > Viridiplantae > Streptophyta > Magnoliopsida > Fabales > Fabaceae > Astragalus > Astragalus membranaceus. The sequence continues at coordinate 147,943,648 of CM076850.1, read as the reverse complement.
TTTCCCTTGTCAAAAAAATGCTGTAATTCATTATTTTATATTTGTTACACGTTATTTTACCATAAAAAATTAAAATTCTTACACTACAAAATTTAAATATAATGCTTTTTTTGTTACATATATATGTGAGGGAGAGAGAGAGAGAGGTAAAAGTACATATTTTTTGGTAAAATTAAAAATTGAGGATTTGGTAATTTTTTTTCATAGAAGAACAATAAATAAGATTTAAATCATTTCTGAAGTTATTGTGTGCAATTGTGTATAGTTAGAAGTCATAATTTTAATCCCTATTATTAAATTATTAAATAAGGGTCGTAATTCATTATTTTACCTTATAAAGTAAAATTGTTACGTTACAAAATATTAATATTTTTTCGTCAAAAAAAATCTTAATATAGTGTAATTTTGTTATATCATTTATTGTTTTCTTTTTTTGTACACACTCATTTCTTTCTAACTATTACAAAAATTAACTTATTATAGTGTATGTGTGTAATAAAAGGAAACGTATATATTTTTTGGTAAAAGTAAAAATTGAGGATTTTGTTATTTTTCCTAAAGGCCATAAAACAAAATAGATTAACCATTAATGATGAAATCAATTTTAACCATGTATACATGATATCAAATTTTCTTCTCTTTTGTCAAAAGTTAATTATTTTAATTTATATAAATAAAATAATTGAAAATTTAACTCCACAACAACCCTTTGTTTAGTGAGATAACCCACTAACACGTGTCCTTTCTTCTAATCACAGTAACATTACATGAGCCCTCTATAAATATATGCAGAGGGCTCATGTATATATCAAGGATCAATTTCACTTAATCACCACTATATATCAAGGATCAATTTCACTTCTTCAAATCTTTGAGGGTCAGCCTCTCCAACAACCATTGCTAACGCGGGTTTACAAAAAGTTGCATAAGCTTTTCTTTCCACTTTTTTTATCTCTCTTTCAAATATATGTTTACAAACATATGCTTGTAATTGAGTTGAAATATGGAGGGGTATGTCAATATTGTAACTTAATTATCCTCAAACATGTATTATAGATCTATTGCCAAATTCATATATTTTTTGTTGTTGTTTTAAATTGCTATGTTTCTTTGTCTCCATAGGATTCTCCAGAAAACCAGCTGGTTCACGTATCTGGGTTACAAGTTTGGTCAAATGGAAGTCCTTGGTGGTTTCTTACATAAGTTATCATTCCTTATTATGCTAGTCTATTACTCAGTGGCCAACATAAATCTCCAAACGACTGTGATTTCATTGATTAAGAATGGGCACCCAATTAATATGCTTTCTCAGGGATGAGGTAATTATTTCAAGAACCAACATTTTCTTTAATTTATACAAAAGAAATATGTAAATTTTAACCCAATTTTAATTATTGCTGGAAATGGAAGACAATTGCAGTCATATATATATATATATATATATATATATATATGCATGAAAATAAAATTAAAATGATAGGCTGAATCATAAGGGTGATTTGAAAATAAATAGTCCATTTTTCTTTAAATCCGGTATTCTTTACACACAACTACAAATACTAATCCTTCCTTTATATGTTCAGATGCATTCAAACCTGAATTTTCCAACTTTGAATTTTTTTCTCTGCAGATTGCAAAGGCTAAGCGAAGGCACCATTTTCACCTGCCATTGTCATTGATCCTAAGTCTCGGGTGGCACTTAAGCTGGTCTTGAGGTCATGCTTTTTTACTGCTGCTTGGGTACTTTGAGAACGAAAATCAAAGAGTATATATTTATAGATTTATTATGGTAACCTAGTTTGTATATCTTGAAAGTTAGCTTCTTTGGCATTCTTTTTTATGATAATGGCTATTTATTGTGGTTTTAAATTGTGTTGAGCAGGGCTGTGCATGGATAAAGTATGGGATGATTTTTCCGATTGTGGATTATGCAAACAAGTGAGTGAGGAGTTATTGTTGTATACTACTATTTGTTTTACATTGATTAGATTTGTTGTTTTGATTTTTCTTTTTGGGCTTACTAGAAATGATCGATGTTATTTTGAATTAGGTTTGAGGGATAGTCTGAATTGAGTTACTGTGATCCGTCTCAATTTCAAAGAGTAATTGAAGAAGCCTGAAATTCTCCATTCTACGCCAAAATGTGGAAGTGATGAAGCCTGCTAGCATAAGGTCAAAATTAAATAATGCTGGATTTGAATTCCATGTGTAGGAGTTATTTGTCAAGAAAAACGGCGTGCGACTTTGTGAAGTGCGTGGATTGGACATTCCTTGCAGTACGTCAAAGAAAACAAAGGACATTCCTTCAAATGAATGTGATTTCCTTGATTAAATATGGTTGCCCAAATAATATGCTTTTCCAAGGTTCGGGTAATTATTTCAAGAACCAACATTTTCTTTAATTAATACAAAAGAAATTTATTATGTGTATTTTAACCCATTTTTAATTATTGCAGGAAATGGAAGAAAATGTCAATCATATGCGCAATAATAAAAATAAAATGATAGACTAGATCATCAAGGGTGATTTAACAATAAATGGTCTAGTTATTTTTTTATAAACCGGGGATTTTCTATGCGGAAGAACTACATGGAGTAATTCTTCGAACCAGATAGGTCAATAATGGTCGGCAAAACTCTCCTTCAAAAGTTTTCATGTTGTTGCATTCCCATAATTGGATTCGAACCTAAAACATTTAGTTAAGTTGGAAGAGACTTAAACCATCTATAAGCCAAACACGGTTAAGTGAATGATCTATTTTTGATTAACGCACAATAATGTATTGTGATAATATTTTAATCGCATGGCTACTGAGCTACTCCACTCATCGACAAAGAACTTTGATACGGTGTTGTTGTTTTGTTCTTGGCGTTGTGTTGTTGTTTTGTTTCTATGGTGTTAGTGATGTCATATGGATGTGGTTGTAGTTGTTGAGGAAAGGAGGATTGTATAATAAATTATAGCTCTGTAATACATATTACTATTCATGGAATAAAATTTTAGTAAAGCTCGTTCCTATGTTGAGGTGTATTTTTATAGCCGTGGCAATGGTAGATTGGTAGTCATTTACTTTGATCATCTTAATTTCAAGTCCGTTTTAATAGAGACTAACTCTCGGGCAACAAAATGACCACTAGTTGACTTTGTTAATTGTAATTAGTAGTTAGTTAAAAAAGAGTTGTAATAGTTAAGTAGTTTAGTTTGTTTTAAGTTTGTTACTTTACTGTTACCGTAACTATATTCAGTTATTTTACTCTTTGTAAATCTAGCTACAAATACTCCTTATATTCATCATTGTAATCTGAGAGAATGAATATCAAATTCACAATTCTTCAAAAATGCTTTCTCTATAATTAATCTCTTCACGTTTGATAGTCAGGATATTAGAGATAAAATAGATAACTTATTTTATGTCAATCCAACGTTTGTTGAGTTAACATGATATGATAAGCTAATCATATATCACCTTTTCATATCTTGTCTCTCTAGTTAAATTTTTATCCGGTATGAACTAGGTTAGAAACTAGGATTAGAAAATTATTTCTTCATCTTCATTGAAAAATTAATATAAAAAATAAAATAGAAAAACTTAGTGTGGTTGAGGTTGTTTTCTAATCACACCATTACACGTAGATTAATTATTTATATTATTTATTATATTTTATTTATTTCTTAGAAAACAAATAAGTAGTGTGATTGGAAAACAACACCAAGCACACCTAGGTTTTGTACAAAACTAGAATGTAACAAAATATGAATATATATATATATATATATATATATATATATATATATATAAATGGATATTCAATTAGAATTATTAATACTTAATATAAAATCAATTTATAATTTTATGATAAAGGTAATTTTAATTTGTCGGTTTATATAATCTAAAAAAATAAAAAAACTATTAAATTTAAAATATTTTTAAGGTATCCGTAAAAAAAATACTTTTATGGTCCTATTTATAAGAAAAAATTACAATTTTATGTTAATTGAATAACTGATGTATTTGGACTGTATTATGAACAAGATACCTCAGTTATTCAATATACGTAAGACCACGGGGAGTATAAAAATATAATTATTGAAAAAATATAAATTTAATATGAAAACGAAACAATGGTCGAAACCAAAAAAGTATATAAAAAACGAAACATGCAATAAAGCCATGTCATTAATTTTAATTTAAAAGATTTTCTATCAATAGTTTTATATTTTCTATCAATAGACCAAATAATTAAGAGACCCAAGTATCTACCACTTGTGCTACATCATGTTGGTAGTTTATTGTTTTATTTTGTGGTACACAATTATTTGTATCCAACTATTACAAAAAATTAACTTATTATAGTGTGTGTGTGTGTGGGGTATATATTTTTTGATAAAAATAAAAATTGAGGACCTGGTAATTTTTTCCATAAAAACAATAATTAAGATTTAAATCATTTTTGAAGTTATTGTGTGCAATTGAGTATTTAAATGTCGTAATTTTAATACCAATAAGGTTTGGTCCGAGGGTTTTGAGTGTGGCAAAAATTCTATTCAGATGTAAGAACCACACGGACCTTAAAGCCGGTACACGTGGCCAGCCAGGTTCTCCAACAAAAATTAGTCATTGAGAAAACCAGTAAATACTATGTATTAATAACTTGATAAATAAAATGTCGTAATTTTAACCCGTATTATTAAATAAGGGCCATGATTCATTATTTTAACTTATAAAAGTAAAATTCTCACGCTACAAAATCTAAATATAATGCAATTTTGTTATATAATTTATTGTTTTCTTTTTTTTATACTTTTATTTCTTTCTAACTGTTATGGTAATTAGAATTTCTACTATTTACACCTCTTGCAAGGCCCAATTATTTAGAGGCCCATTACATAAAAACAGGGTCCATTCATCGATGGCCAAGATCACTCTGCAAGATCGGACGGCCCAAATCGACCAAAGCAAACACCACTCAAAATCTATAAATACAGCATTCAATGCTCATTAAATGGGAAGCACTTTTTCTCAACAAAATACTCATTCACTCAAATACTGACTTGAGCGTCGGAGTGTTATTGCAGGAACAACATCGGACATCTCAATATCGAACAACATTATATCCCAAGATCGAACAACATCGAACATCTCAAGATCGAACAACATCGAACATCTCAAGATCGAACAACATCGAACATCCCAGGACCTGAAGACAGAAACAGAATAAAGGATAAAACATCTACTAACTGCATAATACCAATCACTAAGATCGGAAGCACAGTACAGAACATTGGCGACCACAGTGGGAGAATCAATACCCTATTTTCTCACCATCTCCTTGATCTTAAAAAATGGCACCAACGCGCAGTTCAAGACCGGCTAGTCTCATGGCCGGACCCGAGGTCGGTCCTCAACAAACCCCTGAAGGCCACGTCCAGGAACTCACAAATTCATCACAAGCTCGAAACCGATATCCCAACACAGGTCCGCCCCGAATACCTTCGAGCACAGATGAAGCGAGCTTACCACCTCCTCCTCAATTACTTCCAGCTTTGACTGACGCGGTTCAACAACTCGTTCAGCTACTGGCTCGACAGGAAGCCGTAAACGAAAAAAGAAACAACCGTTTCACTAACCTCAAAGCCGAAGTAGCAAGGCTCCAAGCTCGGAACGTTCCGGACCAACAATCGACCGGGCAGGACTCCCTTGAGGAAAGAAACCCAACTCGAAGGAGACTCTTTCGTCGATCACCCCCTAGGAGAAAGCTCAATCATCGTTCTCCCCCACGCCGTCATCGAGGGAATGGTTCCCGTTCTCCGGCTCGACAATATAACGATCTCGACGATCCTCATTCTTCCCCATGCCATCACCAAGGGAATGGTTCCCGTTCTCCGTCGGCTCGACAATATGACGATCTCGACGATCCTCATTCTCCCGCTCGCCGCCACCGAGGGAATGGTTCCCGTTCTCCTCCGGCCCGACGTTTCGACGATCTTGAAGGCTCGAATAACCCCCCTCAACATCATCCACACAGGGACTCGACCTCGCCAAGACGACGTTCAAGAAGCCATGACAACATTCAAAACAATCAACTTTGACGATACGGACGACCCCGACAGGCATCTCGATCAGTTTGACACGACCATGCAGTACCGAAATGTACCGATGGAAATGAAATGCCGAATATTCCCATTAACCCTGGACAAAATGGCCTCCGAATGGTTTCAGACTTTAAGATCGAACTCCATTTCCTCTTGGGACCAATTAGCGAAACACTTCTCGGTACACTTTGCCCATTCCAAAAGCAAACCCAAAAACAAGAATGTTTTAGCATCTATCATCCAAAGGGGAAACGAGCCCCTGAGAGATTACATAGAGCGATTCAATAACGAAGCTCTTCAGGTTCGACAGCTAGACGACGCTTTTCTAATCTTCTTCATGGATTAAGGTCTACTTCCTGGAACCTAACACCCTACAAGAATTCCTCGAGCTATCCCAGTGTTTCATCAATGAAGAGGAAAATTCCAAAATCGACAAAGCATCATCACACACAGAACCGTCAAAACACCGCATCGAGGTCGATCCTCGTAAGACTTCGTGGAACGTCGGTAAGAAAAATCGTCACCAGGTATATACTGAACTCAACGTCTCCAACGCCCAATTATTGGGGGAATGTTGGAACGTCGAGTTCAGGGACGTCAAACCTCCCAGATCCCTACCTATCCAACCTGGACAGAAGGCCAACAAATACTGCCGATACCACAGAAGCAATGGCCATGACACAAACCATTGCAATGCCCTGAAGGATGACATTGAAGATTTAATAAAACGGGGAAAACTATCTTCCTATGTCAAAAGGGAGGGAGGACGATCTGACGATATCAGAAGAGAAAGAAATGAAGATCCTAGAGCAAAAGGAAAAGAAGTGATCGACCCAGACCACGATGAATTGAATAAAAGATCAAAAGGACACTCGATTATAATGATGATAACATGAGGATTCGATCATGAAGGATCCGGAAAATCAATGAAAAGAAAATGGAAGGAACTGTTAAGCATAGCTTTGACGTCGACAACCCCGACCAAGACAAATCGACCTCCGTTATATTTCAGCGATGACGACCTTATTGACGGGAAAGCTAACAAACACGTACCTCTCTTAATCTCGGCGGTCATAGCCAATAAGGAGGTACGTAGGATCTTGGTCGACCAAGGAAGCTCATCAGACATCCTTTTTATCGATCTTCTAAACAAAATGGGGATCGACAAAGAGGAGCTCACCCCTTATAGAGGAACGGCTTTGTCCGGTTTTAACGGATCTCGAACCAAACCCCTTGGGCATCTGGAGCTAATGGTTACCTACGGAACCGAACCAATGGTTCAGACTGTCAAGACCAAATTCCTCGTCTTACCTTGTGAGTCCATATACAACGATATTATAGGAAGACCGACCCTCGACAGGCTCGGGGCGGTTACCTCCACCACACACTTAAAGATGAAGTTCCACTCTCTCTGCAACAGAGTTATCACTTTGAACTCCGACTTAGAGTCTGCTTCCAGGTGTTTCTTCTTATGGACAAAGACCGAACGAAAGGCTTCGAAGCAAGAAGGGGTTCCCCCTTCAGAAGAGCTGTCGACTCCCAAACAAGCTAAAGATAGATCGACTGAAGTTAATACCACTAACATAGAAACAGGATGCGATCCGAAAGACAAAAATGAAAAAGATATTGACGAGCTAACCAAAGAGCTCAAACGAAAAATTAAAAGACCGGAGCCTGACGGAAAGTTCATCGAAATACAGCTCGGACCAGACCCCTCCCGAACTGTCAAAATAGGGATCGACCTACCGGAGGAGGTTAAGATCAATTTGACCAAATGTCTTAACGACTTCGAAGACATCTTCGCTTGGTCGGCAGAAGACATGCCTGGGATCCCACCAGAGGTCGCTTGCCATCGGCTCGCAATTAACCCAGAAGCAAAATGGATCGCCCAAAGAAAGCGGGCTCAAAGCAAGGAGAAAGCCATTGCTGCTGCCTTTCTCCTGCCAAAGCAGTAGACGATCTGATCAAAGCAAACTTCATCTCCGAGGTTAAATACACGACCTGGTTATCAAACCCGGTCCTGGTAATAAAGAAAAGTAACGGAAAATGGCGTATGTGCGTCGATTACACCGATCTTAATAAAGCTTGTCCAAAGGATGCTTTTCCGGTTCCCAGCATCGATCGATTGGTCGACAACGCCTCCGGTTTTTGGTTATTATCCTTTATGGACGCATACTCCGGATACAACCAGATCGCCATGTTTCCGTCAGATCAAGAAAAAACTGCCTTCATCACCGACCGAGGTAACTTCGCGTACCGTGTCATGCCATTTGGGTTGAAAAACGCAGGAGCGACTTATCAAAGAATGATGAACAAAGTGTTCCAAAACCAAATCGGCAAGAGCGTAGAAGTTTACCTCGACGATATGATCGCTAAGAGCCGAAGTGACGACGAGCATATAAACGATCTAAGAACAATTTTTTATGAGGTGCGAAAAAATAGAATGAGGTTGAACCCAGAGAAATGTACATTCGGAGTTCGAGCAGGGAAATTCTTGGGTTTTTTCTTAACAGAAAGAGGAATCGAGGCGAACCCTGATAAATGTCGATCCGTCACAGAAATGCGAACTCCGACATCCAAGAAAGAAGTACAAAAACTTAATGGTATGATAGCTGCTCTATCTCGTTTCATATCCAATGCAGCATTCAAATCTCTTCCACTTTTCAAAATCCTCAAAAAAGAAGAAAGAGATTTTGAATGGACACCTGAACAAGATGAAGCTTTAAAACAACTCAAGAAATCTCTCTCCGAGCCTCCCATATTAACTCGACCAAACGAGAGGGAAACCCTGTATCTATATCTGGCAGTCTCGGAGGAAGCTTTAGCCGCCGTTCTGGTGCGCGAGCTTGAAACCGGACAAAGCCCGGTCTACTTCGCAAGCAAGGCTCTACACGGAGCTGAGAGTCGTTATCAGAAGGTCGAAAAGATCGCCCTGGCTCTCGTCGTCACAGCTCGACGCTTCCGAGCCTATTTTGTCGCTCACCAGGTGGTCGTCCGAACTAACTACCCCATCAGACAAATACTCCATAGACCCGATCTTGCTGGAAGAATGATTAAATGGGCTGTGGAACTCTCAGAGTTCGGAATTAAATATGAAGCTCGAACAGCACTAAAAGCACAAGTTTTGGTGGACTTCATGGTCGAGATGACCCCTGCTAACATCGAACCCGATGTATGGATCCTATATGTCGATGGATCCTCTAACCCAAAGGGAAGTGGCGCTGGAATCATGCTAGAAAGCCCAACAGGGATCATCATCGAAGTTTCCCTAACTTTCGGTTTCCCAACCTCGAACAACCAAGCAGAATACGAGGCTTGCATCGTCGGACTGCGCCTGGCAATTGACCTCCAAATTCGGCAAATAAAATTACATACCGACTCTCTCTTGGTGGTCTCCCAGATCGGAAACCAATACGAGACGAAAGAATCGATCTTGCAAAAATACCTACTTCGGGTACGGTCGCTATTGGCTAAATTTGAAGGGAGCGAGGTAATTCATGTGCCAAGAACGGAAAATCAACGAGCTGACATCCTCGCCAAACTCGCAAGCACGAAAACCCCAGGGAACCAGAAGACGACCATCCAAGAAACACTCCACAAACCCAGTGTGTCTCTCGAGCCTCTGTTCAACTCGACCATCTGCATGCTCGAAGAAACTGACAGCTGGATCACTCCAATTGTAGAATACATCGTCATGGGAGCTGAACCCTTAGACAAAAACGACGCTAAATACATCAGGAGAAGGGCTTCGGCTTTCTCAGTCGTCAATAGAACGCTTTACAGAAGAAGCCTCTCTTCCCCATTGATAAAATGCGTTGAGGGAGAGGAAGCAGCCTATGTCCTAACAGAAATTCATGAAGGAATCTGCGACCAGCACATGGGAGCTCGATCTTTAGCTCGAAAAGCTCTTCGAGCCGGATATTACTGGCCGACCATAATAGGCGATGCTAGTGATCATGTGAAGAAATGCAAAAAATGCCAAATCCACGCCAACGTTCACATAGCTCCCCCCACAGATCTCACGAGCTTATCCTCCACATGGCCCTTCGCATGGTGGGGAATGGACCTGCTCGGACCGTTCTCAAAAGCACCAGGACAAGTCAAATTCTTGATCGTCGCCGTAGACTACTTCAGCAAATGGATAGAAGCGGAACCTGTGGCTACCATCACTGCAAAAAACTGCATAAAATCCTTCAAGAAAAACATTATGAGCAGGTTCGGGATTCCCGAGGTAGTAGTAACTGATAACGGGACTCAATTCACAGATAAAGGGTTTCGAAAGCTAATGCTCGAGCTAAAAATCAAGTACCATTTCACTTCAGTAGAACACCCTCAAACCAACGGACAAGCAGAGGCGGCGAACAAAGTAATACTGAACGGGCTAAAGCGACGTCTGGACGATGCTAAAGGAAACTGGGTGGAAGAATTGCCTTATGTCCTCTGGGATATAGGACCACCCCCCAAAGCTCCACTGGAGAAACGCCTTTTAGGCTCTCCTATACGGCAGCGATGCGGTCATTCCTGTCGAGATTGGCGAACTTAGCTGGAGAATGGCAAATCCTAAAACTCAAAGCAATAACGACCAAGCCTTAAGAGAAGAACTCGACCTCATCGATGAAATTCGAGGTCGGGCTTCACTCCGAGAAGCGATCATCAAAAAAAAAGTAGCAACCAGGTACAACGCCAAGGTCGTTCACAGAGATTTCAATCCAGGTGATCTAGTGCTCAGAAGAGCTGACGTCGGTCAGAAAAACGCTTCCCAAGGAAAGCTCGCCCCGAACTGGGAAGGCCCCTACCGAATTTTGTTTAAAACCGGTACGGGAGCTTTTAAATTGGAGACCCTCCAAAGAAAAAAGATTGAGAGAACTTGGAACGCAACAAAGCTGAAAAGTTATTATCTTTAGAAAGAAATCATGTACTCCGACCTTATGTAAACACGAAACGAGTTATTTATAAAGAAGAAGGTAACCTGTCAAGTGTTTTAACAAAAAACTCATCGAGCTTGTCGAGGTTCTCACCAAGTTCCCACGCATTTTTGTTTTCATCAAACAGAATGTACGGACCAAAACTCCCTCTACGAGGAAACAGCTGGGACCGATCTTAGATGATCTCCCCGAGCGACCACCCAAGGTCGCAAACTCTTTGAGAAAACAGTTAAATCTGAGCCGAGTCTCAGTAAACTATCTCAAAGAGACCAGGTCTTCAAGGATCGAAACGTCCTAAGAACGACCATCGGCCATAGCTGCCGATACCCCTATAGGGCGAGTTAAATCTGGGCCGAGTCCTAGTAAACTGTCCCATAGGCTCGAACCCGGTAAATCGAGTTCCTCATTTACCGACGTTCTTACATCATACATGACATGCAGAATTAAAAAAGCATTCATAAAACTCATAAACGAGTTCCAAAAGTAAACTCTACGAAAACGACATACATGACATGCAGAATTTAAAAAGCATTTCATTAAGCTCGTAACGAGGTTTGAAAGATAAAGATCTGATGAAACGTGTTCCAAAATTACAAACATCTCGGATATGGCCGAGCCCTCAAAAAAGATCATGAATTACATATCAAAGTTCTGGATCTATGCAAAACCTACACGGATAAAAGCATATACACAGAACTTCTGCAAAAAGAACACACTTAAAACATCAAGCAGTAGAGGTCGGAAAGATGACGGTCTTCTCTTCTGTTTGAGCGTCGATCTTGACAATCTTACCCCCTTCGACCTCATGATCAGCATCAATAATCGCCCGATCCAAATGGATAGAAGGATTGACCAAAGTGACTTGCTCAAGGGCACACTCAAAACCTTCCCTGTACAGCTCGATTGCAGAGTTTGCGGCTTCACGAGCTTCCTTCCCAGCTTCGTTAGCAATTTCCGCAGCCTCCTTGGCATTTTTTCTACTCTGTTCAAGGGCTGCTTGGAGCTCTGCAATTCGAGCTTCAGGATCGCTGCTGGTGCCGACCCCTGCCTCAGAGGCCTTTTTCAGATCGTCTTCTAGAACGACGATTCGATGCTCCAAGCTTCTAATTTTTTGATTAGCCTCGGCCACCTTCTCCTCCAGACCTCTCTCCTTTTCTTCAAGATCCCTCACCCGAGCCTCCTTCTCTTCAAGCTCCTTCACACGAGCCTCTGCAAACTCGGCCCGACGTATAATTTCCCCCTGCCCTTCTTTCAAAGTTTGAAGCTCTTGCTTGGTTCGAGCCAACTCTTTTGATTTCGAGGACATGTCTTCCACAAGCTTCGCCCTTTTCGATTTCTCGAGCTCCAACAAATCTGCAAGCGCGGAATAAAGAAAAAATCAAGCTGAGGGGAAGGTCATAAAAACAAAAACAGCAAAAAACAAACAATATGAAAACACATACCTTTAGCCCGTTTCTCATATTTTTCCTTCTCGATCTTGTAAACCTCGCCCAGGTTTACCAAAATCTGAACCGACGCTCCAACAGGATCCTCCCGCCACTGAGCATAGTTTTGCTCCAGGAAACCCTCCTCCAAAGGAACAGCCTTGTTTTTGTGTTTGGCCTCCTTGAGGTTTTACTCCTTTTCTCCGGTCTTGACTCACCAACAGCATCGCTACGCACCCTCTTCGCTGAAGGCCCTGCACCAGTGTCGTGAGCAGTTGGGGGAGGAGAACCGGAGACAAGATCGAACCGATCATGGGCAAGATCCTCCTGCGTGACGGTGTTGATCGGAGAAGCAGGAATAGCAGCCTCAGCGGCGATCTCAGTTTGGGGAGACGTCGGAACCGGAGTAGCCTCTTTTTCAACATCGACAGGTATGTCGACACTCTTCATCGCCAATGCCGTCATCGCTGCGAGCTTCCTTGGGGCCATGGTAGATTATATTAGTTGATTAGTAGATTATAGTAGATAGTAAAAGTTAGATAGTAGATTATCAATAAGAAATATTTGTTTTAAATATTAATCAGTAGTTTAAATAGTCATTAAATACTCTTGTTTTTTAGATAGTAGGTTTATAGTAGTATTCAAAAATTGTAATTATCAATGACAAATATTAATCCTTTGTTTTTTTATATATCAGTGTAGTTATCCCGTGTTTTTTATATATCATTGCAGTTATCTCGTAGTTTCAATTGATTATTTTAGTTGATTAGTAGATTATAGTAGATAGTAAAAGATAGATAGTAGTGTGTAACCAAAAAAAAAAGATAGATAGTAGATTATCAATAAGAGAGGTGATAGTAGATTATCAATAAGAGTGTAAACAGATTTCGGAGAGAAAAATTAAAATTTTAAGGTGGTAACTTTTTCCAAAAAGGTGATAGTTTTTTTTGTTTTTTAGTGTGACTCATTTACATTTTTATAGGTCATTTTAGTAGAGTAGTGTTTGTATAAATTTAGAAATTTAGTTAAAAAAACTAAAGTAAAGTGATAAGAGAAAGAGATGAATTGTTTATGGGAAAAGAAGGCAAGGTAAAAAGAAAAAAGAAAGAAAGAGAGTGTAAGAGAAAGGTGAAAATGAGGAAAGAGAGTGTAAGAAGAAAAAGAAAAAAAGGAAGAAAGAGAGTGTGAGAAGAAAAAGAAAGAAAGAGAGGGTAATGACATTTTTACCCTTAAATTAGATATGTGTCTTGTTAATAAGAGATCCAAATTGGTAATTTCATAAGAGGTTTGTTTGTATAAATAGATATTAGATTAGATTAGATACCATGAGCCCTCTATAAATATATGCAGCTATCACTTTAACACCACTGTCAAAGATGAATTTTGCTTCTCCAAATCTTTGAGGGGTCTCTTCCGCAACCATCGCTAACGCGGGTTCATGGAAAGTTGCATAAATTTTTCCTTATCTCTCTTCCAAATATATGTTTACAAACCTATGTTTGTGAGTGAGCTGATTATTATTATACTATGGTGGGGTATGTCAATTGTAGCTTAATTGAATTATAGATCTATTGTCAAATTCATATATCTTCTTTTTTTTTGTTTTAAACTGCTATGTTTCTTCGTCTCCATAGGATCCTCCAGAAAACCTGGTTCACGTATTTGTGTTACAAGTTTGGTCCAATGGAAGTCATTGGTGGTTTCTTACATAAGTTCGCCTTCCTTATTATGCTAGTCTATTACACAATGGCCAACATAAATCTCCAAACGACTTTGATTTCCTTGATTAAGTATGTGGTGTCTAAGTTTCTTGGTGCTCCGGTTCAGTAGCTCGTTGTTACTCCCGTGCTCCCTGGGACTCCCCAACAAGTGGTATTAGAGTCCTGGTTTAGCTTGGTTGGGGAGCGAGAAGTGGATTCTGGTTCGGATAAAGGCTAGCAATGTGGGTGACTCACACTTGAAGGAGAAATTGTTGGGAATTTAAGTGTGAGTGGTTAGTTCCACATCAGCTAGGAATGAGCTATATGAATGATATATAAGATAGGGGACCCATATACCCATGACCTTAAGGTTTCGGGTGGAGATGTGGCGTCCAAGTCTATTGGTAGTCCTGGTCATTACCTCGTTGTTGCTCCTAGTGCTCCCCAGCAGGTTTCTCAAGAATCAGGTAATTATTTCAAGAACCAACATTTACTTTATTTTATGGGTCCCCCTAATATGGACCTCTCAAAAAAAGGCCATCGCGCGGTGGACCTTTACTATATTTAGTAAAAAATGAATTTTAGAATAATAAAAAATAGAAAATAAAAATAATATTTTATTAAACTTACTAAAAATGGTAAAGGTCTACAGGTAGACTTTTCTAAAGAGGTCCATATTAGGGGACCCTTAATTTATACAAAAAAATATTATGTAAATTTTAACCTAATTTTAATTATTGCTGAAATGGAAAAAAAATCGCAATCTTATGCATGAGAATAAAATTAAAATGATAGACTAAATCATCAAGGGTTATTTGAAAATAAATAGTTAATTTTTTTAAATTCGCTATTCTTTATGCAAAACTACATATACTAATTCTTTCTGAAGAGTATGGGTGGCTACTAGTAATGATGTTATTTTGAATTAGGTTTCAGGGGCAATCTGAATTGAGTTACTGTGATCCTTCTCAATTTCACGCAGTAAATGGAAAGCATTTTTAGGGGATCAGGGCTTCGTAGAGAAGTTGATGGAAGATATAAATAAGGCAGTTGGTAACACTGGTTGCAGTAATTCTATTCTTAATGGGTTCAAACCAGAATGCAAATGGTGAGTCACATGGCGTGTTTTCTTTCATTTTGAGGGTCTACATGACTGTTCATTAGCTGTTAACGTTGTCATGGATAATATTTAGAGGATAATTAAGGAAAACTGATAAATTGAAACTTCAATGGGTAACTGAAAATTGACTGTGGCAAGTATTTTTTTTGTTTTAGTAGTCTTTAGATGAATTGTACATTTGACATACATGTTTGTTTTGCTTTCAGAATGCAATTACTGACATTCTCCATACTACGCCAAAATGTGGAAGTGATGAACCTTGCTTGAATAAGGTCAGAATTAAATAATGCCGGATTTGAATTCCATGTGTAGGAGTTATTTGACAAGAAAAGGGATGTGCGACTTTGTGAAGTGTGTGGATTGAACATTCCTTGCAATATATCAAAGAAAACAAAGGATTTGACTCATGGAGGTCAATTTGGAGGCCAAGATAAATCTTCAAACGACCGTGATTTCTTTGTTTAAATATGGATACACAAATAATATGATTTCCTAAGCATCAGGTAATTATTTCAAGAACCAACATTTTCTTTAGCTTATACAAAAGAAATTTTCTATGTATATTTTAACCCATTTTTAATTATGGCAAGAAATGGAAGAAAATGTAAATCATATGCAGGGGAATAAAATTAAAATGATAGACAAGATCATCAAGGGTGATTTAAAAATAAATGGTCTAATTTTTTCTATAAACTGAGGATCCTCTATGCGGAACTATAGAGATTAATTCCTCGAACCAAATAGGTCCACAATTGTCGGCAAAACTCTTCCTCAAGAGTTCTAATGTTACTACATTCCCATGACTAGATTCAAATCAAAAACCTTCGGTTAAGTTAGAAAAGACCTGAATAATCTCATCGAAACATTGTTGAGTATTCATTGTTCATGGTGTTGTTGTTCCTTGGCGTTGTAGTGTTGTTGTTGCTATGGTGTCCGTGATGTTATACGGATGTGGTTGTAGACTTGTAGTTGCTGAGGAAAGGATGATATATTGTATTATAAATTATAGCTCTGTAATGTTACTATTCATTGTTCATGTAAAATTTTGGCTAAATTTTACAACGAAATTTTTGTCTCCTATGACCAGTAGACAATTTTGACACAATTGTTTGGGTCTGGACACGACCATTAGCAGCAGTAAAAATAGTTATCGGCTCGGATAGCGGAGATTCGCTAGTACCAACCGATCCACACATGATTGAGTTATAAAACAGTGGGTTGCACTAGAATCATATAATATACTGATGGAGTTATTGAAAACTGATCTCATACCCCTCAGTAACTTGTCTGCAGGTGTGACTATCTGGGCATCCGAAGTGTTGATTCGCTCGCGTGTTGGAGCAGCTTGAGCTTCTTTGAAACTCTTCCTTGCAGGGCAGTTATTTGTATAGTGACCCTCTTCTTTACGATAATAGCACCGATTGATCTTTGCTAACAATCACCACTGTGATGCTTTCCTTAGTTAGAACATCTTCTGACCTTTGAAGATTCGCAGAATTGCACCTGCTCTTCCTCTGATGAAATTATCTTAGGACTTTGCATTCGGAGTTGATAATCCAACTACCTTCTTTCCTTTCCAGTACTCTCCTTTAGATCATCCTCGGCGACATAGGCTGGTTGCACTAATGCAGCATAATCGGTGAGAGTATAAGATTGAGACCCTAAGTCATATAAGCACGAAGGCCCATCTTATACATCTGCATTCTCCATTCCTCATTCGGAGCATACTTTACCACTTGATAAAACTGAGACAACTTCTCAAACTTAGCGATGTATTCTTCCACTGTCATGTCACCTTGCCTGAGGGTGCACCGGTTGGAGATTCCGGTCTTGGTTGAGGATTGCGTCTTGATCATCCTGCCATAATTCCGCTTATGATGCACTAAGTATTAAGTTGATCAAGCTCAATGTCTCTTAGCATCACAAGTATAATTACAACAAGGACTATCAAGGAATCGACTCAACCCTAAACTAAGTCCGACTAGGTCGAACTGCTCTGATACCAACTGTAACACCCCGGTATTTTCATTTAGTAAAAATACCCAAGTGTACCATCCCTAGAACATCAGAGATATATTTCCTTCTTAGACACTAAATATCACTATAAATTTTCGCTGAATATAAGCCAAACAGTCTTATTTACAAACAAGACAATACGGTTCTCAGACCATAAACCATCAGCAACTATAGTATTCAGTATCATACAAGAAAGCGGAAGAAAGATATAACACTAAAGACATAGTGTTTCAGCACATAGATAATAAAGAAAAACATAAACTTAAGCATAAAGCTAAGTCTTCAGCAACCATCCGAGCTCCACCTACTCGTGCCTCTGTGGTCCTCTCTTTCCCTGTTTCTCTGTAAAACAACAACATATAAACAATGAGATACAATCTCAGTGAGTTCTACCGAGACCCCTAACAACACTCTCGGTTCAATTATGAAACCATTCAAACACGACACCGACTGTGCGAACGCTAAGCCCGGTGAACCGCATTCTTTAACTTTTAATATAATGCCGACTGCGCGAACGCTAAGCCCGGCTAAGTTCAATTATGAAACCATTTTAACTCAACACGACACCGGATACGCGAACGATAACTCCCGATGAACCGCATTATTTTACACATAGCATTCCACCGACTGCGCGAACGCTAACTCCCGGGGAACCTGCTATAACTCAGTACGACACTGACTGCGCGAACGCTAACTCTCGGTGAACCGCACAACAAATAATTTAACATAACACCGACTGCGCGAACGCTAACTCCCCGTGAACCCCCTTACCAGTAGCATTTTACCTAATGACACGGAGCCTAGGGTAAGGGATCATGACTGCCCCGCCTAGTATGTTAGTCTCATGGGTCGTCACCCAAACTCGATATAATATACACATATATCCACCCGCATTTGGGCTAGCTCCTATACTCGATATAATTTATATATCATGAATCATAGACCGGTTTAGAAGAATAAATAATAATCATCCCGCGTCAGTTATACCATACCACGTAGGACTCATAGTCCGCTTTATTATTAATAAAACATATCCGCACACGTGTACTACTATTCGGTTTTTCGAAACAATTTCAACTTCAAAAACAGTTCATTTTACCTTTTAAATTGTATATTCAGTTAGGCCTCTGAATAAGCTTTCAAACACATTTTAGAACACCTCAATCGGGTTCCCGGATCAAAAGTTATCGCGAAAACAAAATCAGTGTACAGTTGCTGAAAAACTGCAAAGCGTCGCGACGCGAACTACTACCGTCGCGACGCGAAAAGAGTCAGAAACATTTGCGTCACAAAATTAAGCCTGGTCGCGACACGATGGGCTCGCTTCGCGACGCAATGGGTGCTGGGAAAGGCAGATTTTTGCGGTTTCTTGCGAAATCCGCTATTCCGCTCAATTCCGATTCTTGTTCCGATTGAAAACAGTCCAAACAACCAGAAAAACAGATTCAATCAATATCACACAATCAATCAAACCAATCAAAAACTCAATCTAAACGAATTTTATCAAAATACGACATATTTCCAAATAACGGTTTTTAAGTCAAAATCTTTCGAAACCAAATCACGAAAAATTCATTTCAAAACGGAACAATCCTAAACGTGAGTAAAACTCACTGGTTGTGATGAAAATCACAAATAGCCGAGACTTTCTGCGAAATCGCTTTTCCGACATAACCACACGAACGTTCCCCGCATAAACTTTACGCTTCGACGACTATCGAATCCGCTTCCCAATCTTCCCATTCAACCATGAGTCACCCAAGGACACTATTCATCATCCCTAACCTCCAAATTGCTCCTATTCACCTAAAACCCCAGATTGATTTCAAAACCCTAACTCACCCAATCCTTGTTTCCTTCCCTCCAAGTTAGCACCCAAGCTTCCATTTGAACTTCCCACACTTCCAAATCACTCAAAAGAAGAAGCAAGCTCCAAAACTCCTTTTCTCCTCAAGAAAACGAAAATGGTGGATGGAGAGAGAGTGAAACATATGATGTGATTCTTGTATCAACATGGAGAGGATGAGAAGGTGATGATTTTTGGTGAAGGAAAAATGGAGTTTGGCATGAAATCTTTCTTCCCTTCTCTCCTTCTCCTCTTCGTTTCCCTCTTTCTCTCTTTCTCCATTTCTCTTCTTTTCTTTCTTTTCTGCTCTCCCTCACGGTTCTGTATCTCTTCTTTTCCTTTCTTTTCTTTTTAATTCTTTCTTTCACTTACACACACCTATATATATTTATTTAATATATAAGTGGTAACGTGGTCAAATTACCATGTTGTCCTTAATCTCTTATTTCGATTCTAAATCGTCATTGCCCCGAATTAACCGGTTAACAATCCTAAGACAACCAATAATTATCTTTAGCACTCAATAATTTTACCAATTAAGTACTAAATTAATTCGATTGGGCTAACATTCAAATAATTTTATTAATTATTTTGAGGATATTACAATTTTCAACCCTATACCCATAGATTTTAGCTGTTGCTATATGACAATTTCCTTGTAGTGATATAAAGTGACTAAAAGAAGTCACAATAATAAATTTGGACATTTAACTAGTAAAGAAAATTAAATGAACTTTGAAACAAAATATTTATTTGGAAAAAACATCAATAAGAAAAAAAGGGCACTACTCCTCGTGTTATAAAAAAACAAGGAATTACATCGATTAAGATTAAACTATACGGGACCAGGCCAATACACTTGTAAACAAAACAATATATGCTAGCATCTATAACAACACTACAAAGCACAAAACAAAAGACCAGGAAAACTTAGCTTTGAAACCAAAAATAAAACTTATTTAAATCTAAAATAGGGAAGACCATATCTATTAAGGAAAAGATTCTCCCTAATAAAAGTCGGGGTATTATCCCACCAAAGCAAACCTTGAATAAAAGTCAAATAAGGGGCAAAATTTACTTCACAAGAACACAACATACTTATTTGACTTTTTACAAATAAAACTCAACTATTCTTTATTGAAAAATTATTTCATTTATCATCATATGAGTGTAACATAAGTTTATAAATTTATGCATGATTTTTTTTGACAAAATAAATCTATACAATATTGTCTTGTCCTTTATATTAATTAATAAGTACAAGTGTGATTAAATTGATATGCAACTTTATATTATTTTTAAACTTTTAAAATAGGAACTAATTGTTTAAAAATTTACGAGATCAATCGTTATTTTGAAAATTGTTTATGTAAATTATATTCACTATAATATATTTTCTATCAATATTTTTTACATCTAAGTTTCTCCCATTTACAGAAAAAGTAAAGTTCTTTCGTATTTCAAGTTAAAATAAATTAACAAACAATAAATAAATTTATGTGGATCCTGGTGTGTTTTGGGGATCTATAACACATTAAAGAAGTAATATTATTATTTATATTTACCTGTTTAATTTAATTAGCAAAAATATTAAATCTCCTATTATTTTTCAAATTGATGGAAAAAATATATTCCCACTTCTATTGTCCAATGCCAATTTGTTCTATTGAATTGGACAAAATCGAATATTAAACACGTGTTTAACAAAAAAAATGATATTAGAAGGGCTGGATCATTTTCTCTTCTATGGTAATTTAATTAAAGGAAAAAGGTGCATTCGTGAGAATAATTTTATTTGGTTAGCAAGGATTTGGTGCTTGTGGTTGAAGCCGACTAATGTCCTTTTCAAAGGAAATGTTTTTGACTATTCCTTTTTGTTGAATATGGCCAAGAGTACCTCTTGGGAATAGTTTATTTTTAGGCTAAATTGTTGTTTTGGTCTTTTATCTTTGGGATTGGTGTCACTTTGGCCCTTTATCTTTTTTTTTCTCGTTTTAGACCCTCATGTTTTTTTTGTGTCATTTTGGCCCCTGCCGTTAGTTTTTTCTAACGGACGCCACGCTGGCAGTTAACTGCTGACGTGGCGTCTTAAATGTCAGGGTTGACTTGGACCTGATTTGGTGATGTGGCACATAAGGGACCAAATTGAAATTCAAAAAGAACATGGGGGGCCAAATTGACACAAACACAAAACAGTCATCTTCTTCCTCCAAACACCACCTCCATCTTCATCTTCTCCGGCGAGCCACCACCACCTCCGATGAGCCTCCGCCACCACCACCACAAACAGTGACATCACTTCTCTCTCTCTCTCTCTCTCTCTCTCTCTCTCTCTCTCTCTCTCTCCTCAAGAACACCAAAATTCTCAATTCTTCACCAAATCAAGCAAATAAATAGTGCATTTCATGCGAAATTTCACAAGGAACTAGAATCCATCACCAATTCTCAGAAAAAAGTGGAAGAACTTAATCAAAAACGTGATTTTCAGAGGAAAACGCGTTTTGGGTTTTGCAAATTGGGGAAACCTTCAAAACTCAACCAAAATTCACCAAACCACTTGCAATAGACTCGAAATTGGTGCAGTAACTGATTGTTAGCAAAAGATTTCAACAAAAATGATAAAGAATTGAGAACGAAATGGAAATGTAGATTCACGTTTTACGGTTTTTTGGATTTTTCAATGACGAAGGGAGAGAGAGAGGGGGAGAGGGGGAGAGAGATGAAGATGGTGGTGGCGGAGGCTCACCAGAGGTGGTGGTGGGTCGCCGGAGAAGATGAAGATGGAGGTGGTGTTTGGAGGAAGAAGATGAATGTTTTGTGTTTGTGTCAATTTGGCCCCCCATGTTCTTTTTAAGTTTCAATTTGGTCCCTTATGTGCCACATCACCAAATCAGGTCTAAGTCAACCCTTACATATAAGACGCCACGTCAGCAGTTAACTGCCAGCATGGCGTCCGTTAGAAAAAACTAACGGTAGGGGCCAAAATGACACAAAAAAAACATGAGGGTCTAAAACGAGAAAAAAAAGATAAAGGGCCAAAGTGACACCAACCCCAAAAATAAAGGGCCAAAACAACAATTTAGCCTTATTTTTAAGATTGGGAGGTTGTCAAATTTCTCGATTATAAAGATGTGGTCTAATCCCACAACATGTCTTGAAGCTTTTTGATTTTGCCTTTTTGTAAGGGGTTGGAATACCCATATATAGTATCCCCCCACAGACTCAGTTGTTGTGTTGCTGTCTAGTTGTTGTTGTGGCTTGGGTAAGTTTGTTGTGTTGCTATTACTGGTTTCGTAACATTGATGTTTGCTGCTTGGTTGTGTGCTGGTTGTTGTTGGATGCTGAGTTGTTGTCGCTGGTTTTTAGCATTGTTGCTATTTTTTTGCTTTTGATGGTTTTGTGTTTTTGTTCACTAGTGTAATTAATTAGCTTTGTTTTTGTTGCCTTGTTCTTCTTGTGGTACTCTTTTTCCTTTTTGAGTCTTTTTTCCACGGGATTTTGACTCAGTGAGGTTTTAACAAGGCCTCAAGGTAATTGTACGGGTTGGAATACCATTATACTCTCATTAATACAATCATTTGCTTATCAAAAAAACAAAAAAAATGATAACACGAGCGATCAACACAAATCATTAACGAGTTAGGGCATGAAATAAATGAGAAAAAAGTACATTAATGTGTGCGGCTGTGCATATTAAAATCTTATAACTTTAACCCATAATATTTAATCAAGGACTATAATTCATTATTATTCTTTATAAAAGTAATTTTCTTATATTACAAAATCTAAATTTATGCTTTCATGTAAGTTTGTTATATAATTTATGGTTTTCTTTTTCGGTACACATTTATTTCTATATAACTATTGCAAAAGTTAAGTTTTTTATAGTTATTATATATATATATATATATATATATATATATATAGATATATATAAAATAAAAGGAGTAATTTTTTTTTGTTTTTGGTAAAGTTAAACTTGAGGATTTCGTTATTTTTTCTAAAGGGGAAAACAAAATAGTTTAATGATTGATGACGAAGTCAAATAGTTTATCTACTATCTATTTAATCAAAACACTAAATCATCAACTATCTATTTAATCAGGGTCCATTTCCCCTGGACACCGGAGGGGGTCAAACACCCTAGACCAAAAACACTATCTATTTAATCAACTCAACCACTATAAAAAATAACAAAATACCTATATCTAAAATATCTATCTATTTAAGAAAATAAAGAATTGATCAAATTACTAAATTGCCCACTTAATTTTTTGCTTTTTTGAGGGCAAATTTG
The DNA here is from genome assembly GCA_039519185.1 of Astragalus membranaceus. Classification (NCBI taxonomy): domain Eukaryota; kingdom Viridiplantae; phylum Streptophyta; class Magnoliopsida; order Fabales; family Fabaceae; genus Astragalus; species Astragalus membranaceus. The sequence goes on along the minus strand of CM076850.1, from coordinate 147,920,226 downwards.
GAAATTCATAATTATTCCATCTCATTTTTTATTTTTGTGGGTCTCACTTTCTCCGATCATCTCTTAAGTTTTTTATCTCACATTTAAAACTCACTTCACATTTCTCTCTCTCTCTCTCTCTCTCTCTCTCTCTCTCTCTCTCTCTCTCTCTCTCTCTCTCTCTCTCTCTCTCTCTTCACATTTCAATCTTTTAATCTATCTACTATCTATTTAATGTAAATACTAATCATCAACTATCTATTTATCAACTATCAACTATCTATTTTTGGTGAAAAAAACTATCAACTATCTATTTATAAATTTTATTTTGTCTTTCTTTTGAGTTTTAATGGGTAAACATTACATGTGGATACAATTTCATTCTTTTTGATTTCTTACGGGGAAATGTAACACGTTGTCGATATAATCATTTTTATATCTGTTTTCATGAATGTCTTTATTTCTTATAATTTGTTGCTATTATTTCATTACTATTAATTTTTTATGGTGGAACGTTACACATTGTCAGAATAATTATTTTATATTCTACATTTGGGGTACAACGAGAAAATGTTACATGTTGTTATTACAATTTTATTACTGATAAAATGTATTTCGTTACGATCAAAAATGTCAAAAGAAAATAATATTCTAAAGTTGTAATTGAATTCTGTCTAAGTTTATTTATACAAAAAATATGACGTTACCCGTGCGTATGCAGAGGTATACTTCTAGTTTTTTTCTAAAGGGGAAAACAAAATAGTTTAATGATTGATGACGAACTCAAATTTTGATATTTTAAAACATTCCTAGCAATTTTTTTTTTAACTAAAGTATCCCCTGCGCGCAACTACAGAAACTAATCTATCGAGGTGCTGAAATCCATTTAAAGGGTCGGTCTCTCCCACCAAATCATATCAATTTACTTTAGATAGTAAAATAAGTAATTTCAAACATTGACAAAAAATAAGGGTTGACAAGAGTAAAACAATGATTGAGAAAAGTTAGTACGTTAACCGGTGGCGGATCCACCCTTATTCGAGGGTGGTCACCTGCACACATTGAAAAAATAAAATTAGTACTAATACTTCTATTAAAATAAAATTTGCACACTTTGAAAAATATTTTTTTGCACCCAAACCCCTAGTTTTGCACCAATTCAATGCACCACACTCAATCCCAAGTAGGTAGCTCAGTTGGCGAGCTAAGAGATATCGAAGGAGTGCACCAAAAGAGTGCAAGAAGGAGGTCCCGGGTTCAAACCCTGGAAACTAACATTCCCCCACCCACACTAACATTGCTTATAAAAAAAAATGCACCACACTCACACAATCATTAACTGAATGATGGATACATGGATGAACGACTGTCTAATAACTTAAATATTGAGAGACATATATTTAATAACATTCACGTAGAGCTCATTATTTAACGATTCCAAACTATAAAATCAGGGAGATGACAAATATGAAGTGATTAATTTATGTATTTAATTAAATATATTAATGTTATATTTTTATAATTTTTTTAGAGATGTGTGTGCATATATAACTCCTAATGTAGCTCAAACCAAATTACAACAAAAATCTGAGAGACTCATTGGATATAACTCATGGGACTCCATCATACAGATTAGGCTAAAAAGGGACAACATGAATAACTCCCTACATAATGTCCCAAATGCCTCTAGATATGCATAGTAAGATCGGAAGGAGTAGAATTATTGCTAAGCATTTCACAACCCGTTCTAAAGTTATAGACAGCCCATTATTTAACTCTTGGAAGGCTAATCACCAACAAATTGGAATATTTTTTTTGACTGAACCAACAAATTGGATCCACATCAACCCGTTCTAACCCTTGGGCGATCAAGGTACAGATCATTGGCGACCACAGTGGGAGCCCAGGCGCTATCCCACCTCTTCATTTTTTATCTCCTCTCCTGAAATGGCCCCTCGAGGCAGACCGCCCGGCAAACGGGCCCCGCGCTTACATAGCGTGGCCCAGATATCGACTCAGCTACAGCCTACACCAGAAGTCATTGCAGTAACGGCTGAGGCAACCATTCCTGTCGCTCATCTTGATATCGCTCCTCAGGCGAACATCATTATGCCCGTAGTCGCTGTACAACAGGACTTACTTAACGGCCGAGACCAAACGCTAGCGCAGCAAGAAGAGCGGTTAACACAGATAGAAAGAGAAGTGGCATCGGCCCGGGTAGTGGCTACTCCTGTACCCCACCAGAATGAAACTCAATCCCCGCTCAGAAGAAGAACGCTCTCAAGGAGACATCCATCCCCGTCCAGGAGGCAACTTGTCCACCGCTCCCCGCCCAGGAGAAAGGCGCGGAGAAGATCGAGGTAGCCCCCTCAGACACCTCCGTCCTCCTCAGACTCGACCTACTTGCCAGAAGGGTCTCCCGGTCACAGTTCGTCATTCACTTCCTCAGACTCACCCCGAAGGTCAAAAAGTCACTCGCCCACCAGAAGGAACCGCCGCTCTCCTAGTCGCCGGCGGAGGCCTCGAAGTCGGTCTCCGCGGTGAAGGGGTGGTGGTCGCACCCGCATAGGCCTATTCACGAGAGAAATTGATGAGTTTCCTATCCCGACTTCCTTGGATAAATCCCCGGTCATGAACATGTATGACGGGATCGGCGACCCTGACAACCACCTCGATTATTTTGATTTAATGATGCAATATAGGGGCGCCAGAGACCCTATGAAATGCAAGATCTTTCCTTTGACCCTCGAAAAGGCCGCCCTTGCTTGGTTCAGAGATCTTAAACCAAACTCGGTAGGCTCTTGGCGATAGCTGGCCCGACTTTACTCCGCCAGGTTCACCACCTCCAGGATCAAGCCCAAGACAGTTGAAGTACTCAAGGCCGTCCGACAAGGAGATAAGGAGACACTTCAAGAATATGTAGAACGATTCAACAAGGAGGCGTCTAATGTCGGGGATCTAGAGGATAAGACGCGACTCTACTTCCTGACAGACGGTCTCAAGCGCGGAAGCTTGTTTGAAGTCGAGATCAGCGTCAACAAACAGCGAAGCCTGGGCAACTTCCTCAGAAGATCGCAGAAGTACATGGATTACGAAGAGGCTGGTATGGCAAACGAGGCGGTTGCGAAGAGCGCATCCGAAAAAGAACAAAAGGGGCGTGACTGATAAACTCAAATTTAGAGCATTTTTAGAGATATTTTTAGGCCACTTTTAGAGCAATTATATATCAATTATGTAAAGTACTGACTTAATTTGCTCTTTATTTTACAGAAAAAAAGATAATATGAAAAGAATAAATATTCAATTTAATGCCACTCAAATCATCAATTATATATATATATATATTACTGGCTAGCAGTGATTAGGATTGTCAATTGAAAGAAATAAGCACATATGGCCCATGCTTAAATCAAAAGAGACAACAAGCCCAAATGTTGGACATGATGGAGGTCTATGTATCAATTAGAAGAGGTGCAATCCAAATTAAATAAAAGGCAAGCAATTGAAGCAAGACAACAAATAGAAGGCACGCACGACTTAATTGGAGATCACGTAACCTACTAGGTTCACGTGACAATTATAAATTAAAGGCTTAAATATCATTTACCCCACGTGACAATCGCCATAATTCATTTACCTCAATGCAAATATTAAGTGTTTCTAGTTACCCCCTGCTGTTAACTTTTTGTAAAAAAAAATGACGTGGCAAACTGTGATGACGTCAGCACTGACGTCAGTGCCACGTGTCACCATATTATTGGACCTTTGTGCCACGTCACCAACCAATGGATGGCTGCCACGTGGCACTGGCTTGGCATTGTGGAATATTGTGTGTTACTAAAAAAAATACAAGTTTTGGCTAGCCTGGGATTCGAATCGAACTCCTGACACTTGAGTGAGCAAACTAATTATTACCACTAAGCCACCTACATTTTCGTGTACATAATGCCAGCAACAAACATATATTACATCATTAGTTCTTATTTTCAACAAATCTTCATCTTCAACGACAGATACTGGGTTTCGATTTTTGCTCCCAGAAAACAACAACGAACAAATTTCACACCAGAAATTTTGCACCTTCGATTTTCATCAACGAACAATGAACAGATACTGTTATTTCGCACCTTCGATAACAACAACAACGAACAAAACGAAAACGAAATTATATTAACGAAATCCAGATCTGAAACTAACGAAATCCAGATACTGTTCATCTTCTCCAAACTGCTTGCAATTTCTGGAAATAACGCTTGCACACTGCTTGAAACGAAAACGATTTGGAAAGAACGAAATCTTCATGTTCAATTTCTGGAAAAAACGATAACGAAAACGATTTGGAAGAAACGAAAACGATTTCGATTTTGGGTTTGAGTTTTGAAGATTAATTTCTGCAATCTTCATGTTCAATTTCTCCTTTTCTCATGTTGAATCTTCATGTTCAATCTTCATGCTAAGTAAGTGAAGATCTTTATTTTCTTTTTGTTTTTTCGGTGATTGCTAGATGTTGATGATTAGTTTCTACTTTTCGGTGATTGCTAGATGTCAGTGCCACGTGGCCATGGTGACATAAGATGCTGACATGGCATGTCAGTGCCACGTGTCACAATGATCCAATAATATGGTGACACGAGACACTGACGTCAATGCTGACGTCATCACAGGTTTGCCACGTCATTTTTTTAACAGAAAAGTTAACAGCAGGGGGGTAACTAGAAACACTTAATATTTGCAAGGTCCATTTTAATTTTTTTTTTTTTGCAGGGGGGTCAATGGATTATGGTAATATTTGCAGGGGGTAAATGATATTTAAGCCTAAATTAAAGGAGGCGGTACATACACATAAGACAGCTGCACAACACTAAAGAGGAGGCACACGCAGACGGTGAGAGAGGGAAGAATTTGGGGTACCGTTCTTGACACCGTGAGAGAGCTCTAGAGTAGAAAAAAGAGATTGAAGACTTAGACCAAGAATTTCTCTATTTACCGGGTTATTCTTATCTCTGTAATTCGTGACTCTAATTTCTATTTTATTGTTCTTTATGACTTTGGATAGCTAAATCCTCTTCTAGGGTCTTAGGTGGATCTTGCAAGTTTAGAGACATTTTTATGTTCTAGTTTCATATTTGAATTCTAATTTTTATTTCAATTAATATTGTTCTATTGTTTTTATCACATAATTATGATTAACTACCCTTTGCATGTTCATAATCAATTAATTGATCAGCGGCCGTACTGCAATTAGTTGGTGGATCTATAGGATAATTGGGGCTATATTTATTGCATGACCAAACCTTAATTTAGTCTTCCAATCATTCAACTTTTTAGCTCTTTATGCTTTTCTTGAATTTAAATTTTTGCATGACCAAAGGAATTCGGGTAGAATTAGACATAAGGGAATCGAAGCTTGCAAGTGAAACCGTGACCCTAGGCCTCTCTCCATTGATTCAATATTGCATTTTACTATTTGTTATTTCATTATTTTTATTTAGTTTACATTACAACTCTATTATTGGTTCGTCTAGTTTGGTACTTGTTAATTAATCCCTGTGGATACGATAATCTTTTATACTACTTCTGCGAAAGAGTACACTTGCTCTAAGTGTGTTTTTAACGCAACAAGTTTTTGGCGCCGTTACCGGGGATTAAGTTAGCAATATTAAACGAAAAAGATTTTTATTGCTTTAGACATTTTTTTATGCACTAGTTTTAATTTTTTTATTTATCTTAGTGAAAAAATACAAAAAAAAACTGCTAATACTTTCCCCAGAGACCGCTGCAGTTCACTTTTTTTTTGCAGATAAAAGTTTAAATCATGGTTAAGACAATTGGAGATTATATTAGAGCGGCAGAGGCACAAAGGAATTTGGAGAAGTCAGATCTCAATGTCAGATCCCATTTCCTCCTCCTCCTTATGAGCCTTATTCAAACTATTGGAATGACTATGAGCCACCTCCTTATTCCTCCAACTGGGATAATTATGAGCCACTACATCTTCATAGGCAAGAGGAGGAGATACAAGATATCAATGATGTATTGGCAAAATTTATGGAGAGGACAATTGAAAAATTTGAATCATTGGAAAAAAAACTGGAGGCGACCAACTTTAATGAAAGGTTTGACTGCATGGAGGACCAAATTGGAGCCATGAATGATTAACTATCAAGTATCATTGCTTTATTATATCAAGAGGCCCAAGAAACTCCTTCACAGACTAAGTCTACCCAAAATGAAGAAGCTGGGCAATACAAAGAAAGTACTCCTACGAGAGATGAAGGTGTCTCCATGGAATATAATTTGGAGGAAGAAGCTCTCAAGAAAGATGAGGAGACTCTTAGTGAAGGGAGTCAAATCAAAATAGTAGCTCCTTCTGAAGGGAGTCATATTGAAACAAAAGATCCTACTAAATGGAGCATTTGTGAGGATAGTGAGAAAGGTCCCATGGTTCTTGATTTGGAGAAAAATTAGATGGTCCCAAATTTTGGGCAAAATATTTTAACCATTGGTGATGCTATAATTGAGTTTCATAGGGGCAAGGTAACTTTAAAGAGTGGTAAAGAAGACGATGTTATAAAAGCTTTAAACTCTAGTGAAAATTCCTCTCTTTTTACTTCTCCTTACTTTGATGAGTATGTGGTTGAAACTAACAAATATGGTGATTTAAATATGCAAGACCTTTTGAAAGAAATTTTTATTTTGCAGGATCCTAGCATAGTGGTGGATGAAGATAAAATAAAAATTTCACCATCCTTTGAAGTTCATCCACCGCGTGGAAAAAGAAAGAACAATGTGAACCACTTGGTTAGAAAGTTAGAAGGTCTACTGCGTTAGATGTAAAATTTGCTCTTGGAGAGCCCCCTGATTAAGCACCACGTATCGTCAGGCTCACGACGTTAAACAAGCGCTTCGCAGGAGGCAACCTGTGTTTTACTTTCAGTTATTTTTATTTTTGATCATATTTGAATATTTTGCATTGAGGACCATGTTTCATCCTAGTGTGGGGGAAGATATTATATCTTGTGACTTGATCTCTTTTAATGCACATACCCACTACATGTGTTGATATCATTTTTTTCCTGGCTTGTTTTGAATGGACTATGCTTAAAGTTGAAAAAAATAGAGATCTTGCCTTTAGGGGACCCCAAAAAAAGAATTTATTTGACAGACTTGTGCTTATTTGTAACTATGAGGTTGTCCTTAGGAAGCTGATAATTAGCATTGTGCATGTTGAGTACTTTTTGTGAACTAGTTTCTAAATGTGAGATTTGAGCCTTCATGAGGGAATTGATATTCAATCATAAATTTTTACCCCTTCTCTTTGTATGAGTGTGTTTCCCAATTTGCTACATTCTAGAATTTGTCTTTTGACCGTTTCAAGGCAAAAATTGATTTGCATCATGTAAAAAGATTTGGGGAATTTAGATATTTTTCTGGCCTCAGAGTTGTTTGTTGAATTTATCCATTAGTTGCCCCCCTTTGAGCCTATTTGTTATATATTTCTTTGGTACCCAAATATAATTTTTTTTTTTGTGGTAACCATTTGAAATTAAATTTAGAGCAACTATTGAAAGTTACAATTTTGTCCTATATTTTAATTGTCTATCTCATCAGGACATAAAAACAAAATAGGAGTGGCTAATCTGGCTACAAGTACTATGAACATCCAATTTTAACCGACAGTTACGCGTTATTTTCAAAAAGAGTCCCAAAAAAAAATTAATTATAATAGTTCACGCGTGTCATACCTAAACCATATGCGTATCCTACTGCCAGGGTGCATTATGTGCGTATTCAAATCATGCACGCGTTCCTAGTCTTAATGCGAGCGCGCGTTCGCTTCGAGTCGTGCGTAAGTGGTTGCGTCGGCACGTGTTATTTTTACCGTTTCTTTTTTTTTGTATTATTAGTGACATAAAAAAATATATAGTAATAATAAAATAAAATCAGTTTTAAATTACTGTCCTTTTTATTTAATTTATTACACATATAGACAATAATAATAATAATAATAAAAAGCAGAATAGTACAACAAAATAGAGGAATGAAGTCAACTTTTTATTGCACATATAGCCAAAAAATAAATGCAAATAATACAAAAAATATATATAAATAAAAGGACACAAAAAAAGGGGTACAAAATTTCAAAACAAAAATGGGGGGTGGGGGGGGGAGGGCAGTAAGGCGCAAGCCTGCTGTTAGTTGGAACAGGAATGCAATTTGAGAATGGGGTTGAAGCTCCCTTCTCCTTTTCTCTTGGCTTTTCACCTTCTGGGCAAAAACATGTTGCTCCCCTGCTGCTCCATCTGCTGCCTCCCAGAGGTTGTTATGCTTTCTTGTCCCTTTGGGTTGTAATCCTCTAGTTTGAGACCACACCTACACCACAATCCTTTGCCTATAAATACAAATGAACAAATGAACAGAAACACCGAAAGGGGGGCAACACACACAGATACAGAAAAGACACGGCAACTGAGTCATTCACCACCAAAAGAATTTGAATTCAGCATCAGAATTCTAGTTCACTTGAACAAACACACTTGTGAAAATAAAATCTTTGCCCACCACCAGAAAGAGTAAAAGATAAGGAGATGCAGTAGATACAAGACCCTTTTTTCAGAAACTTGGGATAAAGGTCGGTTTTTTTTCTTATCATGAATATCCAAAATATAGAATTGTATGCTTAGGTTGTTTGCTCTTCTATTTAAATTGCTGTTTTATGTATACAGTTTGTTTTGTCACACAATAATCACTACGTGGACAGTTAATGCAACTATGATCATAGAAAATCTTTAAGTTCATGATGTCCTAGTTCACTGTCCTTTTCCTTTATTTTTTTTTTAGTTCCCTTTATTTCCTTAGTGACAGATTTAGAACATTTGGAAGCAAAATAGGGATTCATCAAAAAAAATCGATTTGGAAAAGTCACAAACAAAAATTTGGGTTATAGGAAAACAAGCGACTTTTTTTAAACACAAAACAGAAACGACAATAAGAATTAGGGTTTTAGATAGAAATAAAATGGGAAGCAAAAATCAGAGGCAACAATAGAGAGAGGTCAGGTTTTAAAAAAAAAAATATGTAGGTGGTACAACCAATCCGAAATAGGGTAGAAAGGAAGAAAAGAAAATCAAAAATAGTAGAACTCACCTCCGGCCACCGTAGGCGGTGGTCGTACGCCGTGAACCGTCGCCATGGCCCCGCCAAACCTTCGTCTCCGTTTTCCCCAAACGCGCCGTCGCGGTAGTCTTCTCCTAGCTAGCCTTCAAACCCGAACGAGAAACAAAGGACCACCGTACGGTGGTCATCTCCGTCACCTTTGCCCCCACCGTCGCCACCCCCTCTCCCTTCACCGACCAACCACCAAAACAACCACCATAGCCTCCCTTTCGCAAACAACCCCATCCCCACCGTGAACCACCGTCGTCCACCACCACCATCGTCGTCCATAGCCACCACCGTACGCCACCAACCGCTACCAAACAACACCAAACTCCCACCATCGAAAAAAACCCACCGCGTCCTCCCCTCTCCTTCCCTCAATCGGTCGCTTCGATTTTCTTCCCACACCCACCGCTCTCCTCTCTCTCTCTCTCTCTCTCTCTCTCTCTCTCTCTCTCTCTCTCTCTCTCCACCCACGTTTTCCGTTTCCCTCTCTCTCCCATTTCCCACTTAATGCGACGCTGAGTTTTTTTGGAAAGATTAAGTTAAGAGAAACTAGGTTTCAGAGGTTATGTTGATATTCTTTGGGCCTGGTTTATGTTGTTTTTTTTAATTTCGTTCAACCCGTTTTAATATTTGCACCCCCACATCTCCTTAAAACAACCCTCCTGCTCTTTAAACCCAAAATTACTACTACGCCCCATTTTTTCGCTGCGCACCCCCCCTCAAGGCCTGCGTTTTTGTGGGCTAGCAGAATTGGTGTAACTTACTTCGCGCACCCTCTTTTCTTAAGTACAACCCCCCTCATGTTTTTCTCTAGGATTACCGTTTACACCCCTGTTATTACTATTCTGCATCCCTTTTTCTAGTTTTGTTATTTATTTATTTATTTCCTATTGCCTTCCTTATTGTGGATATTATTGTTTATTGTTTTTTACTAGTTATTATTATTATTATTACTATCAGTATTATTACTATTGTCTATTTCAAAAAAGAGGCGAACAAATATTAGTTCACATAAAAAAATTCTTTTTTTTCCTTGTTTTCTCTAAAATACCATAAATATGGGATTTGCTGAGATGTGACATCTTGTCAATCCCAGTTTAAGATGCCTGAGTTGTACAACTTGGTGATCTAAAACCCTTTCAAAAATTAAAAGCAAATCAACAAACAAATATTTTCAGGAAGAACTACGTAGCCTTTGATTCTCTGCACACAGAGATACGTAGGAGCGGGGCTTCCTCGTCAAGCTAAATTAATTTTTCTCTAATAAATAATCAATTTTTTTTCTTTCTTTAACACCTACTTTCCAGAAAAACTAAAAAATGAGCTTGATTGAGATGTACATCTTGTCAACCTCGCAATCCTGGTTTAAGACGCCTGAGTTGTACAGCTTGGTGATCTTAAACCCCTTCAAAAAATAATAAAATCAACCAACCAACAAACTTTTTCGGAAAAGAACTACGTGACTTTTGAGTTCATCACTGCACCGGAGGATACGTAGGAGCGGGGCTTCCCCGTCAAGTCAAAATTAAATTTTTCTTAAATTAGTCCCTATTTCATTTCTTTCTAAATAATTCTTTTTTTCTTAATATTATTTTTGGGGTAAATAAATGACTAAGTAATTTATTAATACTTGCACAATCAGATTTATGGTAACTGTCTTAGGACAGATGTATTAGGGGTGTAGTGGAATTAAGTTTTTTCCCTTCCCTATGCATAATCGACTCCTGAGTCCAACTCAGTTTACGCAGACCAATAACTTCTAGTTAGGTTTTTCTCAATTTTTCCTATTAAATAAATTGGGTGGCGACTCCTAAAATAATCGATTTTTGAGTTGTCTACATCGGGATCCCGGTCACGACAAGTACCTTTTCCTCCAAAAAAAAATATAGAAAAATGAAAAGTTGAAGAAAAAAAAAGAGAAGAAAGAAAGCAAGAAGGAGGAAAAGTCAAATCAAAAAATGAAAGACCCTACTCAAGAGAAAATGCAAGTCAAAAAGAGCTGACTCAATAGGAAGTGATATTAACTTGGAGTTTGGACAAAATTTGTAAAATAAATAGGAGCTCCATATTTGCTTTCAAAGGTTACTATTTATTTCTTGTTTTTAGCCCTTTGATTATCCCTTTCTTCTTATTTCCTACCCTACTTGAATTAACCTTGGCCCCATTACAACCCTTAACACCCCCATCTTTTGCATGCATGTGAACTATTTAGTGGAGATTTGGTCAAATTACAAACATATGGTAATGTGCATTTTATTGAAACTTGAGTGTATATTTTCCCTAGTCCCTAAACACTTAGAGAGATTGTGAGCGAGCGTCATTGTTCACAGAAATGTATTCTTCAGGGACATGAGCCTCTAATTGGGCAACCATTTGACACCTCATATACGCTATATTGTCTACTGTCTGTCATTGTAATTCCAACTTTGGATTCTTTATTTGGCTGTCTCTATTATTTATCTGAAAATTTTACTGAGCCAGAAAATTTGCTTGAGGACAAGTAAAAGTTAAGTGTGAGGGAGTTGATAAACTCCAATTTAGTGCATTTTTAGAGATACTTTTAGGCCACTTTTAGAGCAATTATATATCAATTATGTAAAGTACTGACTTAATTTGCTCTTTATTTTACAGAAAAAAAGATAATATGAAAAGAATAAATATTCAATTTAATGCCACTCAAATCATCAATTATATATATATATATATATATATATATATATATATATATTACGGGCTAGCAGTGATGAGGATTGTCAATTGAAAGAAATAAGCACATATGGCCCATGCTTAAATCAAAAGAGACAACAAGCCCAAGTGTTGGACATGATGGTGGTCTATGTATAAATTAGAAGAGGTGCAATCCAAACTAAATAAAAGGCAAGCAATTGAAGCAAGACAACAAATAGAAGGCACGCACGACTTAATTGGAGATCACGTAAGCTACTAGGTTCACGTGACAATTATAAATTAAAGGAGGCGGCGGTACATACACATAAGACAGCCGCACAACACTAAAGAGGAGACACACGCAGACGGTGAGAAAGGGAGCAATTTGGGGTACTGTTCTTGACACCGTGAGAGAGCTCTGGAGCAGAAAAAAGATATTGAAGACTTGGACCAAGAATTTCTCTATTTACCGGGTTATATATTCTTATCTCTGTAATTCATGACTCTAATTTCTATTTTATTGTTCTTTATGACTTTGGATAGCTAAATCCTCTTCTAGGGTCTTAGGTGGATCTTGCAAGTTTAGAGACATTTTTATGTTCTAGTTTCATATTTGAATTCTAATTTTTATTTCAATTAAAATTCTTCTATTGTTTTTATCACATAATTAGGATTAGCTACCCTTTGCATGTTCATAATCAATTAATTGATCAGCAACCGTACTGCAATTAGTTGGTGGATCTATAGGATAATTGGGGCTATAATTATTGCATGACCAAACCTTAATTTAGTCTTCCAATCATTCAAACTTTTTGCTCTTTATGCTTTTCTTGAATTTAAATTTTTGCATGACCAAACAAGGGTTAATTTAAGAAAAAGAATATTACTCACGAATGACCAAACGGATTAATAGTTTTAGTAAAGGGATTGGTAATTAAATAAAATAAAGGAATTCGGGTAGAATTAGACATAAGGGAATCGAAGCTTGCAAATGAAACTGTGACCCTAGGCCTCTCTCCATTGATTTAATATTGCATTTTACTATTTGTTATTTCATTATTTTTATTTAGTTTACATTACAACTCTATTATTGGTTCGTCTAAACAATATATAATCTTGACTAGTTTGGTACTTGTTAATTAATCCCTGTGGGTACGATAATCTTTTATACTATTTTTACGAAAAAGTACACTTGTTCTAAGTGTGTTTTTAACGCAACAGTGACTATATCACTTCCCGGGCCTGAAATAACAAAGAGAGGCCGGGCTGAAGAAATAAGCTGCGCACATATCACTCGGTGGCCATCAAGTCAATGTGGTCGACCTGTAGTTGCCCGTTCTGGCTCCGACATGGTCGACAACTACCCTAATTCGAGTCGAGCTTGTCATTTTTAATCTACTTCGTGTAACAAACGGGTTGCGAAACCGAGACATTTCCTATGCTTAAATGGTATGTTTTGAGTTTATTCGATAACTTGGACCCAAGGAGCGGGATACGAATGAGTCCCGAACGAACCTGTGGGACGAGTTAAGTCCGGGTCGTGCCTCAGGGAACTGCCTACTTGGTCGAGCATGCTTGGATGACCCAAGCTACACGTCGAAGCGACCACGATAGAAGGTCGCACCCTCCTTCGAGCAAGTTTGATCCGGACGAAGATCCGGTATACTGCTCCAAGGGGCGGGCTACGAATGAGTCCCGAACGAACCTGTGGGACGAGTTAAGTCCGGGCCGAGCCTCGGGAAACTGCCTACTAGGTCGAGCATGCTTGGACGACCCAAGCTACACGTCGAAGCGACCACGATAGAAGGTCGCACCCTCCTTCGAGCAAGTTCGATCCGGGTCGAGATCCGATAAACTACTCCAAGGGGCGGGCTACGAATGAGTCCCGAACGAACCTGTGGGATGAGTTAAGTCCGGGCCGAGCCTCGGGAAACTTCCTACTAGGTCGAGCATGCTTGGACGACCCAAGCTACACGTCGAAGCTACCACGATAGAAGGTCGCACCCTCCTTCGAGCAAGTTCGATCCGGACCGAGATCCGGTAAACTGCTCCAAGGGGCGGGCTACGAATGAGCCCCGAACGAACCTGTCGGATGAGTTCAGTCCAGGTCGAGCCACGGGAAACTTCCTACTAGGTCGAGCATACTTGGACGACCCACGCTACACGTTGAAGCGCCCACGATAGAAGGTCACACAAAGTATATTGGAAAAAAATGAATAAAATTGTGGTGGGTATTAGATACAAGAGTGGGTGAAAATAGTAACCCCAATCGAAACACTCCTTTCAAAATTAGCCCAATACACTAGTTAATACAAAATTAGCCCATCCCCTTTTAATTAGACTTACCTTAATACTCTTTTTTTTTGTTCCAAAAAGTTTAGTTGAGGGGGCTCACCAGGGGTCAGGGCAGGTCTCATGGCTCTTTAAGCGCTTACAAATGTACTTACTGATCACCAACCAAAGAGGTCATCACATCGGCATCGGGAGTTGAACCCACGCTCTTGTGGGGAATGTGCCGACTCCTTACCTTAATACTCTAATCCCCACAAACTTTCTTCTTTGGTTTTAGCCGATAGTTCTGAAGTTTCTACTCCTTAGATAGTTTATGTGTAAATATCTTTTCTGGGCGTAATTAATCAACTATCTCATTTCTCTCTTTGTATCCAAAATTAATCAACTACCCACCCTTCCATTGCCCATCCCTGCCACCAGTGGCGAAGCCAGGATTTTTCTAGAGCCTGGGCAAGAAAATTTCCCGCCAATTTACATATGACATAATATATACATAATCATAAAGTGTGCTAAATAGGAGAGATGAAATCTAACCTGTCAATAGAGTGCTAAATAAAATTAGGAGGTAAATGCCCTTTCCGAGACTTCTTTCGGGTGAATGTTCGCATAATATCAACATCTTGAAGTGACTTGAATATCTCCCACTCGGTGTAACATATCATCAAGTCATTGAACCACTCATCGTTGATCTTGTTGCGTAATTTAGACTTGATAATCTTCATTGCTGAAAAAGCTCTTTCAACGGATGCTGTCGACACCGGCAACAGCAAAGCCAACTCAATGAGTTTGTAGACCAATGGAAATACCAAATGTTTCTGAGTTTGAACCATCTTCATAGCCAAACTTTCAATATCTTCACAAGAAGTAAAGGAAGCATGCATTTTCATGTGATGTACATAATTGTCAAGTTGCTCTCTTATTGTTCCACGATCCTTTTGAATGTCAGAGGAAAGCATTGTGCAATTTTTTGGACCACGGACAAAAGCATCTCTCACTTTTTCATTACTAGATTTTACCCAATCTACCATCTCTCTAAAATTGCCCTTGTTTAGAGAAGTAGAGCTTTCATCATAGCCACGGAAAGCAATGCCTTGTGCTATGAGGTATCTAGTACAATCTACAGAACAAGTCAAACGGATCTTATATAGTTCTTCTGATTCCCTACTTGCTCTAGCAAAGATACTTGTCACACTTTGTCTTTGATTATTATAATCGTCATAGTGCTTCATACATGAATTGTGCTTACTATCATGCTTACCAATATGATCTTTAAAGCCTTTAGATGCATGCTTCCAATCTTTAAATCCGTCTTTGTTGAAGACTTCATACCCAAAGTGCCTGGCCCTCCCAGGCGACTTAAAGAGAAAGCAATAGAAACAATAAGCTGCATCCTTGGACTCACTGTATTCAATCCATGTATAACTCTTATACCATGAACTACAAAATGCTCTTGAATACTTCCCAAATTGAGTACGAGGGAAACTATGTACCAAAAACCTCCTCATCTAACAAATTTTATGATCCAAAAAAAGAAACTATGTAAAAAACAAATAATGATCAACATATAAGGAAACTAAAAAAGAATCAACAATTCTACACAAACTAATGTCTCAATAACTTCAAAGAGTCCAACGCAATAATTTACACAAACTAAAAAAGAATCAACAATTCTACACAAACTAATGTCTCAATAATTTATTTGGAATAAAGAGTAGGGATTAGGAATATACCTCAAATAACTTCAAAGAGTAACATTGAATGTGTGGGTACTTTTCCCTCTTTTTAGAGCAAAAACCCTAACTCCAAAATACTACCCAAAGAGAGGAATGAGATGGTTTTCCTTAAAATAGAGCTCAAATGTAAATGATTTAAGCTTGGATTGGACTACTTGAAGTGAAAAGAAGAAGAAAAGGAGAGGGAGAGTGTCGTGAGAGAAGAGAGGAAATTGGGGGGGGGGGGGTTCTGTTTGTCGTGAGAAAAGAGAGGAATGTGTTGTGTTTGCTTAATTGCTTTGTTTATTTTATTTAGTTTTTTATATATATTGGGCTTTTGGGTTTCATTTAGTTTTTGGGTTTTACTTTTTTTTACATTGGGCTGGACCATTCTTTTTTTATTTCACACCCACTGTTTTACTATTTTTGCCCCCGGTTAAGACTAAAAATCAGCTATTGGGTTGGGGGCTTTACAAACAAAGTAGAAGTTGAGCCTGGGCGCGTGCCCGGGCTAGCTGGGCCCTAAAATCGCCCCTGCCTGCCACCCTCCCCAACAACGCCTCTCCCCTTCCTCACTCACTCGAACTATAATGATATTTTATTTTAGGCTTAAATATCATTTTGATTCCAACCACAACTTAGATGTTTTTCTTACATTACATGCATTTTGGTCATCATCCATAAATTCATGGACCTCTTGAAATTAACTAAGATAGAAATTTCATGTTTATGAAAAGTAATCCCAAGAGATATATAAAGATAATTTCTATGCCCAATAAAGGTTCAATCCTAGACCGTGCAGATAGGGAGAGCTTCGGTGTCGAACTTTTGAAAAACTCAAGCTTTTATGCTAATATAAGAAAGAAAGTTAGAGAAGAACAATAAAAACATTAAAGAAAAACAATAAATTATATTGGTCACATGTGATTTTTATTCAAATATCTTTTCATTGTATTTTGGATATTAATTCTTTACCAAGTAAAATATTCAATTTCCCCATAGTAAAATTTTTTGTATAAATTATTACTAGATTTTTTATATAAATATTAATGTGTTTTATTGTCACCCTATTAGATATAAATAATTAACAAAGGGAATATTCACTAATAGAAAAATTACTTCCACATTAGTCCGTGCTTTACATGGTATATAGTTAAGAAAAAGAAAAACTTTATGTTATAAAATTAAATTGAATTATTGGAGGCCAGGTAATTCTCATTAACTCGGTATTAAATAGTCTTCCCTTATATTTTTTCTCTTTTTATAAGGCACCAAAAGTGGTGATTAAGGCTATGATCAAAATCCAAAGGGATTTTTTGTGGGGACTAAAGGAAGATAGTAGAGGAATGTATTGGGTATCTTGGGATAAAGTGTGCAAATCAAAGGAGCTAGGGTGGCATTGGCATAAAAAATTTGGAATCTTTCAACATTGCTCTTTTATCAAAGCGGAAATGGCGTTTTTTGGTGGATGAGTTTGCTAGTTGGAGAGGAATTTTGAATCATAGATATGGAGACATTTCATCTTTTTATGATTCATGATTCTATAGATTGGGAGGGAAAAAAGACTCTTTATGGTGGAGGGATATAGTCTATGTGGGTGATGATGTGGTTGATGTTGGGTGGTTTAATGCTTGCATTAGAAGGGGTTTGGGGAATGGAGAAGGTGTAGATTTTTGGAATCACCATTGGTTGGGTCATCAGCCCCTATACACGGTATTTCCTCTTTTATTTGCAGGTTGTGATCAAAAAAATATCCTGGTGTCTGGGGTTGGTTTTTGGAGGGATGATCAGTGGGTGTGGGCTTTTCCGGGAAGACAAGATGGCACGCAGCTGATTCAGGAGGAGGCAAACAATTTGATGGATATTTTGCAAAATGTAAAGCCCGGTTGTGACTCAAAAGCAAGCTGGAATTAGTTTTTGGAGCAGCACAAACAACATTCGGTTAAATCATCATATGGCCATGTGGAGGGATTGCGTATGACTGTTGTCTATGCTAGAACCGATTCAACAGCAGTGCCTTTGGTTACTGTTGTTTCGGCCACTGCTGTGTCTGCTGAAACCGATTCAGCAGTTGTGTTTCGGGAGGTTTCGAATTCTGATGTGCCGTTGAAAATTAGTATTTTTGCGTGGCGTATTTTCTCCAATGCTATTCCTACTCGTGCGTTATTGCTAGCTCGTCATGTTATTCAATCCGAGGAAGAAGCTGGCTCCCCCTTTTGCCATCAGCAAACTGAAGATTTAATGCAACTATTTTGTATTTGTTTCTTGGCAAAACAAGTTTGGGCAAAAGTGAGTGTTTGGCTTGGGTTGCATCATAGTCCCAATGACAATATTGTGGAGCACTTTCTATCTTTCGGTGCTATGTTTTCCGAGAAAAAGATGCAAAGAACAAGATACATTATTTGGCTTGCAACTTGTTGGTGTATTTAAATTGTTAGAAACAATTTAATTTTTAAGGGGGAAGAACCTAGTGTAGATCCTATTGTATCGCATATCAAATGTATCTCTTCGAGTTGGTATATGTATAAGGCGGGTAGTCACTCTTGTTTTTCTTTTTCTTCTTGGTGGCATAACGCATCCCTTTGTATTAACCATTTGTAAATGTGGTTTTGAGCACCCCTAGTGCTCGTTGCAATGAATCATTGCTTATCAAAAAAAATTAAATTATAATTTCAATTTAATTGTTCATACAAATATGCTCATTTATGAGATTTCCTTTAAAACTATGGAACTTTTGGCTTCATTATTAGAAAATCAAATTTTTAGAAAGTCAAATGGATATAATTATATAAAAACTTGGATATTTTAATAATAAAAATTTGAACTCATAATAAAAATTTGGATATAATTGAAATATGGATATAATTATATAAAAATTTGGATATAATTGAAATATGGATATAATTATATAAAAATTTGGATATAATTTTACCGAACTCATATTTAATTCTCGTCACACCCGGTCCGCACCCCCTAGATTTGCCGAAGCAGCCAAATTGAAAGTCAAATGGGTCCTAAATAATTGATTTCACTTTGAATCTATCCGAAATTTCATGTTTGCTAGCTGTTTACTGAAAAGAACCCATTGCTTCATAATTTAAAAACTGGGGATATTTTAATAATAATGAAAGCGCACTTGATTTAGATTAAACTAATGACCTAATTAATTAGTCTAATGTCTGTTCTTAGCCTAACAATATTATAGCATCAAAAGAGACAGGAGTTATGAGATCCTGTAAACTTGAGACTAGTGGCAAGACAAAAACAGTGACTAGATCAAATCTGCAGCTTCACTGTCAAGTGTCAAGATAGAAGATTAATTTAGCAGTCAATGTAATGCAAAGGTGGACCTGCAAGTGGATAAGTGATCAGTTAAGCTTTCATTTCACCACTGGCTTAATTAAGCCTAACCCTATTTTCCGCCACCGCTTATTGTTGATGGGTTTAGCATTTTGTCTTTTTTAGATAGTAAGATACCAGGGTATGTCTCCTGGTTTATTTATATATAATATAATATATGGTTAGTATTGTTTACAAAATAAATTAAATATGAGAAACCCAAGAGCACTTGGATGAGATGGTAAGAGTCTCTTCCAGTGTCCTGAGTTTGAATTTAGTTTTAAGATATTAGATTCTGCAGTTGCGCGCAGTATATACCTGATTAATCAACATGTATAAATGAATAATAAATTAAGGTCATGAGCATGATGACGCTTCAAAAAATGAAGAGTTAACTTTTGACAAATTAACAAATCATTACAGATATATGAAGGTGACAACATAAGTAAAATAACCTGAATCGTCCTGGTTGTTTCCAACTTTCCATCACTTCTGTATCTCCAATCATCATGCGAATTTTAACGTCAAAGTAACAATCATTTCTTGGAAATCAACACCCACTTGTTTTCCTATAGTTTTATAAACGATGGTGTTAAAGTTACTGATTAAAGAATTACAAATGGCAAATGTGACGGGTAGCAAGTAAAGCATATAAACTATTAAAATTTAAAAAAAAAATATTAGTTTTTGACTTTTTAATATTTTCTACAATTGATCAATTTAACAAATTTCCCTAATGAGAAATTATAAATCGTATATATACGAAAGAGAAGAATTACGATGACAACGAGTTTAGGCTTTATTTTTAACACCCTAATGTAACTGTTTCATACCTTTCTTTAAAAAAATCGTAACCTAAAATGCTAGCTAGTAAAAAAATATCATTTCCCTTATGGTAGTAAATTGTTGTTTTAAAATGATAAAAAGACCAAGCTCATTCTAACAAAACTCGGTTTGTAAGATGAGGAGTGTCTCTCACTTAAAAACTCTTGTGAATAGAGGTGAACATAGGTGGGTTGGATTGGGTGTGTTTTGATGTGTTTAAAGACTCAACTCAATTAAATACTTATGAGTTGGGTTCAGTAAAATTAAACCCAAAATTTTAATTAACCTGAACCGACCCAATCCAATCTAATGAGTTGGGTTGAATTTAGGTTTATTAGTAATTAGTGAAATATTATTTTTCTAATAAAAAGCAGACAAAAAAGACAAAACTAGAACATTAACCGTAGAAATAAGAAAAATAAAACAACATCAAAATCAATGTCTTAACATCAATGTAATGAACTCAAAAATCAAATTAAATCTCAAATTTTTTTATTCAATTCTCATTCATCATGTGTAACGAACAAATACACACGTATAATTGAAGTTTTAGATTGAAGTCCAAATATCAGTTGTTATTGAAACTATATATTTGACTATTGAAAGACTTCAATATTACATTCTCTTCTATAAAAAACTACATATAATATCCCTTAAAATATTCCTAGACCTTGGCTTGACATATGTAATGTCACATTTCAGCGGTTTAAGTTCGGGTTCTCAATTTTAAGATCTAGTACCCAACTTGTACACTATGAATTTGCCTATTTTTGAACCAACTCAGGTAACTGGGTTGAGTTGGGTTAAAGTGTACCCGTGTCCACCCGTTTTTGTGAGACTTTGTCTCTAGTTAATGAGAAACATAAAAATACACTTTTTTAAACTACAAATATATGATATGTACGTTAAAAATGGAGTACAAGTGGTACTTTAACCTATTTACATCAAAAAACAAAAAAGGAGAGAAAGAAGGAAATAGAAAACTAGGAAATGACATCCACACTCAACAAGAGAATCATAGAGATTACTATTGGATAAACGTATTGTTGGAGATGCTCTTGAAGATGTTGTAGCACTTAAAGATGATGTGGTCATTGGTTGAACGAAAGATCCAAAGCGTGTGGAATCATACTATTATTTAGGTTTGATTTGCCCCCCACCAGTTTATGTTAATTAAATGCAACAAAGATATCCTAAGTAGGTAGCTCAGTTGGCGAGCTAAGGGATATCGAAGAAGTGCGCCAACGGTCTCCCACCCCCACTAACGTTGCTTATCTTAAAAAAAAATGCAACAAAGATATTTAATAAAACAAAGGTTTTTCAATCAATGATTCCTTGAAGTGGTTTGGGCTCGCACACACACCAAGCTATCAATCAATGATATTTTATAAAACAAAGGTTCTTCAATAACTCATGTTTAATATAGGGTGCGAAGTTCAAATTCTACAAGCACACTTTATCATTCAAAATCATTGATATCTATTAATAAAAACACATAAAACTCAAAATGATTCATGAAGGTATTGTGAGATGAAGTAATTCAACTAGCTAGATACAATAAGTGTTGTATTGTTTTAGTTCACTGATGTAAACTGTTAACCATAGTGGGTTAATTGAGTGGTCAAAGTGTCATTAGTTTGTAACCATAGTTAAGTGATACAAGTCAATTAGTATAAATACCATTTTGTAAGAAAGTCAATTATGTGAATAAAGATTGACAGGTATGTAGTGTTGACTAATCAAATGAGAAGTTGTGGTGAAGTAGTGACTGATTCCATAAAAGTAGAAAATATCCTTACGGGTTTGACACCTAATTTTGATCATGTTGTTGCTGTGATCGAACAATCTAAAGATCCAGATAATCTGAAATTAGAACAGTTATTAGGATCTTTAGAAGCACATGAAATTAAAATCAAGAATAGAGAAGGTGTTAAGAAAGAAGAGAAGGATTCTGAGAAAGCTTTGTGGGCTCAATCTCAGAAGAAAGGAGGTGGAGGGACTGAATCTTGAAAAAACAAGAAGAGTAAAGGGAAGTGGAAGAACAATAAGAGTGAAGGTGGAAGTTCAAAGCAAGAGCATCACAAGAAGGAGGGTGATAATGGTAGCAAGAATAAGAAGAAATCCAAAGAACATATTCAATGCTACAACTGCCAAAAATGGGGGCATTTTGCTGATGAGTGTACCAATGAGAGAGTGCCTAGAAAGATGAATGATGATGCTCAACTTGCGCATGACTCTGATAAAAAGCTGTTGTGCTGATGGCTATCACAATGATTGAGAACAGTTCTGCAGATTGGTGGTACCTTAATACTGGATGCTCCAACAACATGACTGGTCACCTTGAATGGTTTAGTGAGATAGATATGACTGTTAAGAGGAGAATCAAGTTTGGTGATGGGAGAGAAGTTATATATGGCTGAAGGTATTGGCAAGGTCATTATTAGAAAAGAAGATGGAAGGAAGGTGATTGTGAGTGATGTACTGTATGTTCCTCAAATGAAAAGCAATTTGCTGAGTTTGGGACAATTGCTAGAGAAAGGATATTCCATGAACATGAGAGACAATTACATGGAAGTATCTGACAACAAAGGGTATGTGGCTTTAAAGGTGCTGGTTTCCAAGAACAGGACCTTTAAGGTTGGTGTGAACACTATTGAACAGAATTGTCTCACTGCACAGATTGATGACACTTCCTAGAAATGGCAGAAGAGACTAGGTCACTTGAATTTCAATAGTATGAGTAAGCTGCAGAAGAAGTGTATGGTTGTAGGTTTGCCTCAAATTGATGATCCAAGACAGGTGTATGGCAAATGCTATGAAGGGAAGCAACCTAGGAAATCATACAAGTCTGCAATTCCTACAAGAGCTACAATGAAACTAGAAGTAATCCATTCAGATGTCTGTGGACCTTTTGAGGTCAAGTCTAATGGAGGTAACCTTTACTTTGTTTCATTCATTGATGATTTTTCTAAGAAGATGTGAATTTATTTGCTGCAAAGAAAGAGTGAAGTATTTGCAGTCTTTAAACAATTCAAACTATTAGTTGAAAAACTGTGTTGCAACTCTATTAAACAGCTCAGAACTGATGGTGGTGGGGAATACACATCCCTTGAATTTGAGAAGTTTTGCAAAGATGAAGGGATAGTTCATGAGGTAATGGCTCCATATACTCCTCAACATAATGGAACTGCTGAGAGGAGGAACAAGACTCTTTTGAACATGGTCAGATGCATGTTAAGAGAGAAGCATCTGCCACATGAATTCTGGGCTGAGGCAGTGTCTACAGCAGCACACATCCTGAATAGATGCCCAACAAAGAGGCTTGAAAATGCTACACCAGAGGAAGCTTGGAGTGGTTCTAAGCCAAGTGTAAAACACTTCAGAATCTTTGGTTCACTCTGCTACAGACATGTTCCTGAGCAGAACAGAAGAAAGGTAGATGCAAGATCTCAAGTAATGATATTAATTGGATATCATAGTACAAGAGCTTACAAATTGTATGATCCAGTACAGAGGAGAGTCTACATCAGCAATGATGTGATTATTGATGAGTCCAAGGACTGGAACTGGACTGATTCTGTTGAAAAAGTGACAACAGAAACAGTTGAAATACAATTTGAGAGTGAACCAGTGCCTGCTACTGAGGTTCTGAATGAGCAGGAACCAGTGACTGATGATGGTGCAGATAATGAAGAGCCACTTAGAAGATCTCAAAGAGAAAGACACCCACCTCAGAGATTGCTTGATTATGAGGTCTTCCCAGCCACATTGAGTGAAGATGCTTCTGATATGCTGCAGCTAGTTCTGATGGCAGAGTCAGAACCTGTCTCTCTTGAACAAGCTCTTTCTAATTCACATTGGAAGGAGGCAATGGAGGGGGAATTGAGATCTATTAAGAGGGATGATAATTGGGAAATGGTGAAATTACCAAGTAACAAAAAAGCCATTGATGTGAAATGGGTCTACAAGACCAAGATGAAGCCAACTGGTGAGGTTGCAAATATAAGGCCAGGTTGGTTGCAAAAGGTTTCTTGCAACAACCAGGTCTTGATTTCAATGAAATTTATGCTCCTGTGGCTCGAATTGAGACTGTAAGATTGATTGTTGCTTTGGCAAGCAAATGGAAGTGGACATTGAGTCAGTTAGATGTTAAATCTGCTTTCCTCAATGGTCCACTAGAATAGGAGGTTTATGTGAAGCAACCACCAGGCTTTGAGGTGAAGGGAATGGAGGGCAGTGTGATGAAGTTAAAGAATGCTCTCTATGGCCTCAAGCAAGCCCCAAGGGCTTGGAACAAAAGAATTGATACATTTCTCTTGAAATTGAATTTTACTAAGTGTTCAACAGAACATGGAGTGTATGTGAGCTTGAATACAACTGCTGGTTTGTTGATTGTCTGTCTATATGTGGATGATTTGCTTGTCACAGGTGATAGTGAACAAGAAATCAATGAGTTCAAGAAGAAGATGATGTGTGAGTTTGAAATGACAGACTTGGGCAAGCTCTCCAACTTTCTTGGTATGGAGTTTGTGACATCCAAGAGAGGAAGTTTCTTACACCAGAAGAAGTATGTGACTGATGTATTGAAGAGGTTTAAAATGCTAGATTGTAATCTAGCCTCAACACCAGCAGATGCAGCAACAAAGCTGCACAGAAACTCTGATGAAGCATCTGTTGATGCAACTGTGTATAGGCAGCTGATTGGATCACTGAGATATGTGTGTAATACAAGGCCTGACATCACTTACAGTGTGGGAGTGGTTAGCAGGTATATGGAAGAACCAAAGAGATCACATTTGGTGGCTGCAAAGAGGATACTTAGGTATCTAAAGGGAACAAGTGATTGGGGTGTCCTGTTTCCCGCAACAGGATGCTGTAACAGTGATGATGTTGTTGGGTATACTGATGCAGATTGGAGTGGAGACTCAGAGGACAGGAAGAGCACCTATGGATACATGTTCATGCTAGGGAAAGCTCCCATATCTTGGTGCTCCAAGAAGCAGAATGTGGTAGCTCTCTCCAACTGTGAAGCAGAGTACATCTCTGCTGCATTTGGTGCTAGTCAGGCACGGTGGTTGCAGATGTTATTAGGTGAGTTAAAAATGAAGAATGAAGGTGCTATGAAGCTGAAGATTGACAACAAGTCTGCAATAGACCTAGCTAAACATCCCATTGCTCATGGAAAGAGCAAACACATAGAGATCAAGTATCATTTTCTGCGTGACCAAGTGACAAAAGGCAAACTAGCAGTGGAGCATTGCAAGACTGAGGATCAGATAGCTGATGTGATGACAAAGGCTTTGAAGCCCAGCAGATTTGAAGACATGAGGAATAGAATTGGAATGCTCAATTTAGCAAGTTTGAATTAGGGAGGTGTATTGTGAGATGAAGTAATTCAACTAGCTAGATACAATAAGTGTTGTATTGTTTTAGTTCATTGATGTAAACTGTTAACCATAGTGGGTTAATTGAGTGGTCAAAGTGTCATTAGTTTGTAACCATAGTTAAGTGATACAAGTCAATTAGTATAAATACCATTTTGTAAGAAAGTTAATTATGTGAATAAAGATTGAGATATTTCCAAAAATTTAGTTACAAGCTTTCGTCTCTCTCCCTCAATTCTGTTACACAGAAGCTTGAAGCTTCACCGTGAAGTGGAAATACTTCCAACAGAAGGGACTCGAACCTAGGTCGCCTTATTTGTTCCAAATGCCACACCCACAGCTACTAATCCAAGTAAAATGTTGTATCGAGTTTGAACTATTGTGTGTATTTAATGATACATGATTCAAATAACGATACACTTCAATGGTTTGACAAACTATCCATGGAATAGGCAATTATTCGTCTTTATACTTACCAGCTTGATCGCCGACCCAATTTGATGGAGAAAATCGCTTTGACCGAGTACAAGTGTGAGTAGTGTGTTTAGCTGCAAAGGGTATGACTTCTTAACTTTGGGTTCAAATTTCCTTCTTCTCACGGGCAATGACTCATGATACTAAGAAATTCCTTAGTAACAATTACTAAATTTTTCGGTGACCATTATACAACAATCTAATGGTTAGTACAGACTAACCACAATTTAGTGTTTGTGTGGGGAGTGAGCGAGTAAATGAAAACACTGGTTAGTACATACTGACCACAATTTAGTGTTGGTGTGGTCACCAAATTTTATCATTGATGGGGAAATGACTACTATGCTCATTTAGTAACAATTACTGAGAAATTCCTTCTCATGAGTAACAATTACCGAGAAATTCCTTCTCATGAGTAACAATTTCTCTAGAAATTTAGTAACAATTACTAAGTGAGTCTCCTTTTCATGAGTTGTGGCTTGGCCCCCATGTTTTTGTAAAATTTATCTCTTTTTTTAAACTGACGAACGCAAAAGAAAGGGCGAAGATAGGCAAAAAGTAGGGACGGGCAAAGATAGAAAATTGGAACAAGTCTTCCACATCATGTAGAAAATAGCTTTTGACAACTTTTTTTGGCCTTACTACTACCACCTACCACCATCCAAACAACTTGGTCCAATTTTGAAAAAGTGGCCGAAAATGGGGAATCGAAAGCTTGCTTATTGGGTAGGTTAGGTAACAACAAGAGCTTTCATCTGCTTCCCCTTCTTTTCGCTAAGAATAAATGCCATGGTCCCTCCATGTCTCAATTGGACACAATTTAAATGTGAATTATATAACCAAGCATCGCAGGAGAGAAGAAAACAATAGGCAAGCAAAACAATATTGTACATCAAGATGCACGAATTGCAAGACAGCTGGAGTTGCCCATTGTTCATAAGTTTCACTTTGTTGTTTTAATATTGTTTCTTTGTCAACATGGGTTCTGGGGTTTCATTTTTATTAATTGCTCTCACTCCTTTCCAATGATTGGCATGTAGTACAATGATAATATTACATGAATTGTAGGGCCGTTTTCATTAATACAAGCATGCCACAGGCCATGAGTCACAACGCTCCTAAAAAAATGAAAGGGCGATATAATGCCACAGATCTCTCTTCATAGTGGGATACAGAGCAAGAGTCTAATCCATTAGTTTAATTGTTGATTTATACCTTGTTTTTATGATTGTACTATAGTTAGAGTAGATTAGATTAGATGGCCGAATGATACATCCATGTAGACCAGGCCGAATAGTCGGGGTGTAACTTTAATAGCCGAGCGCAACATAAATTATGTGTGTGTGGACCGGTCAATATTATACGAGTAATCGGTCCACACCCCTAATGTTACTAGTCCTAAAAGGCTAATGAGATAAACTATTTTGATCATTCACATGCATAAGCAATGTTCATATTATTCAACCACACCGAGTGGACAATTTGTTTAATACTCTATTCGTTCCAAATCTTTTGATGTTCTAGCCTTCAGATTTTGTTTCAAAACTTTTAAAGTTTTATAAACTCAATACTATTTTAACTACTTCGTTCCAACTTTACCCTTAATAATTATGTTGTATTAATTATGAAGAATGAGTGTATTTTAGACTAAATTTTACTTAATTAATGTTTTCTTATTCCATGTACATTGCTAAAACATCAAAAGATTTGGAGCGGAGGGAATAGATGTGAACAATGATAAAAGGAGTAATAAATAGTTTTATCTTACATTTTTTGGTTAAAAGTTTCATTTCACATTTGTAAAAGTACACTAAATATATGTAATATTACTTCTTTTATCATAGTTACTTGCAGCGTCGCTGGTTAAGCTGCTTGTACATAGTTACTTGTATGCAGGTTCAATTTTGCTAGAGACTTTCTAGATTTTTAACTTCAATTTCTACCAACAACGATAATAGGTATATTCTTACTAATAGTAATAGCTAATGGGCCACGTGTGAATTATCTTTAATTTTATTTAAATTAAATGACATTAAAATAAAATTATAAGTAAATGTAATTGAATAAAAATAATTTTTAATTTTAGATTTAAAAAGAGACGTTGATTTTTTTAAAAAAAAATGATTATTTGTGATACTAATTTTTTTTTTTTTTAATAATTTAGATCAAAAGTTAATTTTTGCTAATTTACAACTTTAAAAATCACTTTTATAGAAAAATCATCATCATCATTATTATTATTATTATTATTATTATTATTATTATTATTATTATTATTATTATTATTATTACTACTACTTTAAAAAGGTTTCTTAATTACCGGAGTTTGCTTTAGGCCTCAAAAGGTGTTGGGTCTGCTCTAAGTCCCCTTAACCCTAAGCACATGTCGTCACCGACTCCCTAACTCCAGCCAATGAAACGGTCTGCCATCTCCCTTTGATTACTTTCATATTTTCGTTGGCCTTTAACTACCACCTCTCAATGAAGAGCTTGCAATTGTGCTTAAGCCCTAAAGGTTCTCACTTTCTTCAACTGATCTTTATCTCTCCAGCACTTGAATGTCTTTCGATCGAAGCACTCTCCTCTTTCTTCGCTAGCAAGCTGCAAAGGGCATAAACAAATATGGACTTTATCATCACATCACATATCTAACAATCATACAAAATTTTATAATTAATTATGTATTGTGAACTATTAATTTTTTATCTAATAGTTATAGTTAAAACGTTTTCATTTCTCATGATTACCAAATATTCTCACCTAAATCGCTCATATTATATATATATATAAATCTTTGACATCTCTTAGATTCATTATTTGTAGCGTTTACTCACATGGTGCTTCATCCAAAACTGACGAACGGGGGTTTGTGTTTTTTTTAATATACAAAAATTGAGGTTTACTTATTGATGCTGATATAGCAATCACGTATTTTATACCAAAAAAAAAAGCACTCATGTATTTATGTAATGTAATAATCTCCATATAGAACGCCTTCTCCTTTTGTTGTATGGCACAAAATGATCCACATAGTACTGATTAGTTATAATATAATACTACACATAGACTATATCGATCGCAATGAGTCAATTCGCTTAACTGGTCTCACTAAGGGTGGTCTACTTTGTTTGAAACTTTGAATTTTCTACACTGTAGTCACGACCAATTTTCTACCGTGTATATCCGATTATTTTAATAATTTACTATTTTATTAGGAGAAAAGTAGAAACATGTGATTGATTCTTCCTCCAAGTTGCAAAATGGGCATAAGCTTCATTTGCAGTAGAGCCGAATTTCGGATTCGAAATTAGCTGTAAGAGACGCCAGCATGACATTTAAAGTGAGCCCGAGAAATAGCGAAAGGAGCAACACTCGAAGGTGACGTGGTTTGGGAGTCCGTATCTATCCATGAAAGTACTTCAAAAAAGCCAACCTTGAAGATTGAAGGGAGATATGCGCACGAAGGCTATATTTTCGAAAGACATGTGGAAGGCTCTCCAAGGCAAGTCTCGAAGCTCTAAATACCACACGTGAAGACTTAAGAGCAGTTAAGGCAAAAGCTTTGGATAAGTCCGAATTCATGAGGACAGGTGTGAAGCATCCAGACGCCAGTAGTGGCATCGATCATCATCGAACATTAGTTAGTTTATTTCTTTATCTGCTTTTGAATAAGGACATGTGTCCACAACAGTTTACTTTCTTAGTTCTATAAATAGGAGTTCATACGAAGAACTCAGGGCGATTTCATATCATTAAGTAATCCATTACGTCTAACACATCCGAACACACTGGATCTCTGGCTACAGCGGTGAACAATGTAAGTCGGATGCCAACCCCTTTTGTATTTTCAAACTTATTTCAATTCAATGCAATTTCTTTTCGACGATCGAGCGCTTTGCTCTTATCTCTTTTTATCTTAAAGCAATTTACTTTACCGTTTTTATTCCCTGCACTTGAGGAATTCGTGATTCTTTCCCTCTTGGGATTGATTTCTGTGGGTTGCTTGGGTTTGTTTTTACTTGTTTTTGTGTTACGAAAACCCTCAGTGCGAAGTGTTTGGAGGATTCCTGATGTTCTCCCCCTTTTGGGCGTGATTTCCGTGTTTTGTTCAACCGCTTGGCGCCTCGAAATCGATCAAAAAATTACCTAGAATCTCGGATTCGTTTGGTTGTGCGGTTTAATTCACCCCCTTTGCCATTATTCGTCTCGAAAAGCACACACATTGGGGCTTGCAATGTAAACCTGTCAGCTGGTGAACCCAGTATCTAATCTGAGTCCTTTTCTCTCACACATCTCGAATTTATTTGTTTGACAAATACCTTTAACGAAAAATACTGAAAAACAGCAGCTAACAAGTTTAATTTGCGAAATCTATCCCAAGTGTTCTATCTGTCATGCAGAATAAACCACACAAGTAACTCAGTTCGAGGAGGTACATGACCCTTTCAAAACGCTCTACTAGTGAAACTATATATCGTTGCCCTTGCTCCACCATGCTCTGACAAATAATTTGATTGAGAACTCGTCCTTTAAATTGAAGTGCCACCAATTTTTAACTTTGCATAAGCTTAGTATCATGCACTTCTTGGAGGTCCGCCATTAGGGTTTCAAGGTTCTCAATTTTCTATTGCAATAGATTCCTCCTCCAAGCGAGGTTCCATTGACACTGCAGACCGTCCCAAAGTCCCATTTTGGCTACAGTTTCATCTTTTTGCAGGAGATTGTGTACAGCCCCAGGAACTTATCTTTGAGAGGGGAAATTCTGATCTGGGTTCATGCCAAAATTTAGTGTTTTTCCCTTCTCCCACTCTTTTGAACCGCCCTTTGAGATCACTTTGTTTATTTTCTCATCCCAGGTCGCCACCTTGGATATATTGCTCCAAATGCTATTCTTGATTCCTTTACTCTGTTGACTGGTAATTGGCAGTTTCGAATCCAAGTTGTGGATATGGTCAGTTTCCATAAAGGTTGCCCTCTTCCGAGAATCGCCACCACCATTTAAACAGGAGGTCAGCATTCTTAATTATTAGGTTGTTGACTCCCAGGCCACCGTAAATCTTTGGTTTCTGGATGATGGTCCATTGGATTAACGGTAACCCTTAACCATTGCCACTGTCTTGCCAGAAAGGTTGCGTTGTACCTTTTCCAGCCTTGGATAGCACCTTTGCTCATGAAGTACAAGGGGAGGTTGTTGAGGACCGACTTGATAAGAACTAACATGCCAACCTTGGATATAGCACATTTTCTTTCCATGCAACTAGATTGTGATGGATTCATGAAATCACTGGTTCCCAAATTGCTAGCTTTTTTCGCCTCGAGGGGGATCCCCAGATTGTTGGGAGTTTAACTAATTGGCAATGGGACCTCACTTGGAGGAGGAATCTATTCCAATGGAAAACTGAGCACCTTGAAACCCTAATGGCAGACCTCCAAGAAGTGTGTTTGTCTAAGTTCATCGTCAGTGCAAACAACTTATCTTACATCTTTGGTGTCGTTGTCTGGTCCTTTCACAAGTGGTACTTACTTTTTTTTTAGCAAATAAAAGGAAAGAAGCCTTATTAAAACCTTTTGATGTTAGAAAACATCAAGAAGGAAAAAGAGTACTTCCCCCTGATTTTATTAAAAAATAGAAAAAAGAAAGAAGACAAAAGAGATGCCAATAGGGGACTAGACCAATACCCTTGGCAAGATAAGAACCCAAAGTCAAAGCAGTAATAGAGAACTCTAACTTGAAGACCCCCTAAAACAATACAACCTAAAGAAAAATTATAAATCAAATTAAATGACTAAATTACAAAATCAACTCAAAAGGAGACAGAGACAGAATTTGCCTTTGAGCGAGTGTTATATCCAACAACCAATTTCTTTTTTTGCCTCAATTTCTTCTTTTGGGTCTTGGACACAACCGGTTCGAAATAATCATACTGTGCAACTGTTCCTTGGGTATCGGTAGCTACGGGATCACCAACATCATCTGACCTCTCACCCCAATGATTTCCTAAAATTCTCATGTCAGATGCTACTGCTGGATTAGAAGTAGCAATAGACTCTGAGGCAGTAATCGAATTTGGTGCCTTGGACACAGCCGGTTTGAAACTATCATCATGCGCCACTAATCCTTGAGTATCAGTATCAACATCATCATCTAAGACATCCCCCCAAGGCTTCCTTAATATTCTCATGTCAGATGCTACCACTAGGTTAGGAGTAGCATCGGACATTGAGGCATTTGGAAAATCAAGCCTTGTCGTGGGAGATTGTGTGGAGGATAAATCTACATCCTGCAAATTTTGAGTCGAAGATCTATTTGTTGAAGAAGGAACCACCAACACCCCTAAAGTGCGGGTATTTACAGGAGAACTTCGAACAAAGGAAGATTTCTCAGAAGAGATTTCACATTGAGGAGCCGACAAAGGTGAAGAATCCTTTTGCGTAGCATTACCAACGTAGGAATATTTTTTGCTATACCAAGAAAAGGGTTTGGGTTTTCTGCCACCTCCTTAGGTGATAAAACAATGTTATTAATACCCTTGAAGCGATAGGACCATTATCTTCCTCTACTGATATAACCACACTAGTACCTTGTAGAGCTTTGGATTGATGTATTTTGGATATGGGCCATCGTCCAATATATTCACATGCTCAACATTTTTCTCCATGACAATTGACTTCCATTTATCCTTCTTAGGAACGTACTGAATAGTAGGTTTAAGAGGGACATGATTCACCTTTCGAGGTTCCTCCTTATTTCTTTTAGTCTTCTCTACAAACACTTCGACCTTGGTGGCAAACTGATGGGACTCGTTGCAATGCTTACAATTTTGGAATGACTGTCCAATACACTGACAGATTTTGCAAAACAAAGGCACACACTCATATTCCACTCTGATGAGAAAAGTGTATCTCTCTCTTTCTACTAACAATTGATCATGCAACTTAGCAGTTAAATCAACATCAATAAGGACTCTAGCAAAGTGACCAAAAGTCCTTTTCATAGTGGCTTCATCCAAAGCAATAGGGACCCCTAGGCTACCACTAATCTCAAAAAGAATTTTTGGTCTCCAATATTCACAGGAAAGACCGTGAAGTCTAACCCAGCATTGAGCATTGGTCTGTTTTGCGGAGAAAGGGTCAAAATCAGGCTTCCAAGTAAACAAACGCAAAACACATGGATTCAAATTACGAGAACCAAGCGACCATACTCGTCTAAGATCTTCCGTAGAGACAAAAGAAAATTCAAAGAATCCCTTACCAAGAGAAACTAGGGACCAGTCAAAAGAAGTATTCCACATATTAGAGATTTTATCCTTCAATTCCTTAATTTGATAAGGCTTATCCCCTTTGGACAAAATAATTCTCCCAAATAAAATATTGACGCATTCAGCGATACTAGCTTGATATTCGTCTTTAGAAATTTTAATAGCAAAAACGTCCCCTTTTAGGCAAGGTTTTGGTATATGGCCAATGTGATTATCAAATAAGGCCAAACCTGAGAAATTTTGTAAAACATCTGCAAAAGATTTCCTAAATTTAGAATTAGAGGATCGAGGCTTACCTACCAATAGTCTAGGACTTCAGAAAATGTTTTCCCATTAATTAATGCCATGTGCAGTAATGGAAGGCTGAAAATCCTCATTGTGAATGTTGCGTTCTGAAACTACATGTTGCTGCTTTGCAATTCCAAAATTAATAGGTTTATGATTACTTGTACATCCATTAATTTCAGCATCCCCTGCTGAAGCAAAAGCATGCGCCGACTTTGATGTTTTGGCCAAATCATTGGTAGAAATCAAAATTGGCACTCCATTAATATTCTCCTCTTGCATATCAATGAAATTGGCAATTTCTGGAAATTGTAATGGCTGTTGGATTGAATTTTCACTAGCCATTAATTCAGGAAACAATACATGTGTCTATCTCTCTCCTACTGGAACTGTCCAGTAACTAGAGAGGATCTGAACCCATGTGGGGCAACAATGGCAATGAGGGCATTGATTTGCGTAACATTCTTGTCAAGGTGCGATGGGGTAGAATTAATTCCCCCTAGAACTTGCCTTTCTACAATAGATTTGTTTGGATTCTCCAATTCCTCATCAATTGCAAACATGTGAATGGAATCTACCATTTTGACAAGACCAACTTATAGATGCAAGAAGTTCATACAGTATTGGGCAACTACATCAGGGGTGTTCTTCTTCAAAGAGGTAGCTTCTGGCAATGTTAATAAGGAACAAGGTATATGCATCTTTTGACTACTTGGAGGCATGCATCAAGGTTAGTGAGTGTTACATATTTGATCAAGACACTTGGGTAGACCATCTTTGGAGAGCAGTTTTGATGTGCAGCTGCTGGCGATATCCCTACATCAAAGAGGCTGTATTACTTTCCTTTTGACTCATAACTCCTGAAAATGGCCTCGATTCTGTTGTTTCCTTAGGTGTTTTAGCATTGTTCCAATACTTTCCCTTTTTGGTTCGAACCATTGTTGGCTACCCATGCAGTGTCCCAACGCTTTCAACGAAAGACTAATCTACGCTCGCTATTTGCGGCAAGGATTTCGCTGGCCAACTCCCTGTTTTAACGTGTGTGGGAATCGAACCCGGGAGCAAACCGGATCGACCCCCACTACGTACCCAACGGCAGCCGGACCACTGGGCCAGAGGAGCCTGTTTCCAATACTTTCTAAACCGGACTCTTCGCTGAGCGATCGGTCCTCTTGTTGAAGTAAGTATGTCTGTGCTGGTGCTGTCTTGGGGACTTGGTGCCAGGTATTGAGGTCGTTCTTGTATGAAGGCTGGTCGCGTGCAGAGCTCCCTCGGGGTGTACCTGCGATGGCACTCCAACGCCCAAGTCAGTGGGGTGAATTTTAGTATAGTAGTATTGGTCAAAAACGTACCTTTCATATGATGTCAGGGACTCTTTATATAGTACTGGGGGCGCTGTGGGCGACCGTTGGATCTGCGAGAATTCCTCTCCGCCGTAGATCTTCCCATCGTGGGCATAAGGTGGCGCTGGTCGCTATTGGGCCGCTCGCATAGGCCCAAAACTTCTTAACGGGTTGCGACCCAATCCAAAGCATCGTATGACGCTGGTTACTTACTGGGCCGTCCGCGCCGGTCCAATATTCATCATGGGCTGCGGCCTAATCCAGAACAATTTCCCTTTGTTCCCTTGTGTTTTTGTAAATACTGATGTCATTCTATGATCAAATTGGTTTGGTGTGCTAGGGAGTTTTATCGAGCATCCTTAGAGATCCCCTTTTGGATTGGTGTTTAGATCTCACTATATCAAACTTGGTGGATTTTGCTTTCATTAGTTCTAGCACGCGATTGGACGTCTTCTCAAACCCTCCATAAAAGGTGAGGGAGTGTGTATGCCAATGATATTGAGCTTTTGGTTTATTAATAAAGATTATTTATTGAGAGAAAACAACATCGTCTGTTAGATGGTCATCATGCCCAATACACTTGTGTATGCAACAATATCCCAACTTCCTTTAATGTATGTATCTCAAAATTTTAACCACCACATCCCACTAGGCTAAAGTATGACTCAACCATGGCAACTACACGATGGAAGAGAGTTGGAGAGGAAGTTTTTCAAAAAAAAATGACTTCTAATGTTTGATCTACTAGAAAAGTGGCGAGGAAACATAAAATTGTGCAAAGTGTTTCTTTGCTTATTGGACAGAAAGTCCATGGTTGTGAAGAAATGTATCACAAAAGAGGATGCACTTTGAAAATATTAT
This sequence comes from Astragalus membranaceus, assembly GCA_039519185.1. Lineage (NCBI taxonomy): Eukaryota > Viridiplantae > Streptophyta > Magnoliopsida > Fabales > Fabaceae > Astragalus > Astragalus membranaceus. The sequence goes on along the minus strand of CM076850.1, from coordinate 147,884,641 downwards.
AAACTCACATCAACAACAAATTACGATACAAAGTGTAGCTTTTACGGCCACGTCCAAATTATTGTGAAAACTTTGTTTTCCAAACACACTAATTTCTCCTCTTATTTTCACTCCTATCAAACAACTTCAAAGTCATCGTATTCTCAACAAAGCTTCTTTTCACTTTCAATCATTCAACTTTATTTTATCTTAGTTTATTTTCAAAACCAACCAGACCATAGGTATTTGATTAAAATCAATAGAAGTATAAAAGATAATTGAAAATTAATGAAAAATAGTGTAATTATGAAGATTAGTCATTACGCCAGATGTTGAGAAAAAGGGCGTCCTGTTGGGCAGCGCTCTTGATGTAAGCGCTGCATTTGCTTAAAACAAACAGGGAATGGACAACACTTTTGTTGTAAGCGCTGCTTTTGGTTAAAAGGCGCTGGGGCAATGGGTAGCGCTTTTTAGGAAACGCTGCCTATGGGTGAGGTGATGGGCAGTGCTTTTTAGCAAGCGCTGCATATGGGTAACGCGTTGTTGGCGATGGGCAGCGCTTCAAAGGAAAACGTTCTGTATGGGTGGGGAGATGGGCAGTGCTTTTTAGGAAGCGCTGCGTATGGGTGAACGCGCTGTTGGCAATGGGCAACGCTTTAAAGGCAAACGCTGCCTATTACTTATATTTTATTTGACATTCCCTCGCGTTCAGCTTCTTCAACGTCTCTCTCTCACAGTTCGCCTCCCACTCTCTCCCTCGCGAATAACAAACCCAGCAACCTCACACACTCTCCCTCGTTTCGTTCACTCTTCGTTTCCTGAAAACCATCGTTCCAGAAAACCCCCAACTCCTCATTTTCGCGTTGGTTTCGTTCACTCTCCCTTTGACGCGTTGTGAGCTCGTCATCGTTTCCTCACTGCGTACAGAGGTTAGTATCCCTCCACGCTCGTTTCCTTACGTCATTGCATGTTGTTCTAGTTATTTTAATGGCATTGGAACCTTAGGTTGGATGATTCTATGTGAAGTTGATGATTGATGATTGGTTGTTTGAAAGGGTGAAATGTTTCTAAACTTGAGGTGAAATGTAGGTGAAGTGTTTGTTGAAATTACCAAATGAAATGCTTGTTATTTGAATGTTGTTCTAGGTTAAGGGATTCTTGTGTTGTATTTCTAAACCTGAGAAATTGAGGATTGATGTTGAATTTGGGGCTGATTTATTGTTTATTTTACTCCATGAAACTAGTAATTCTATACATGACTTTGTTCAATATGTGAATTGTTTGTTAGGTTTTGCGAGTTTGTTTTGCCGGAGCTTCGCCTTTATTGTTCGAGTTCATCCTGGTTGGAGAGTTCGTTCTAGTTCGTGGTTCTCGTTCGTTCGAGTTCTTTTTTGTAGTCTTTCAACACTTGATTCAATTCATTGTTGCTTCCACTTGTTCAGGTACTTTTGTTGTTTTCTTATATTTATTATATGAAGAATGGCAATATGGAAGACATCAAAGTCTTTGATTTCTTTAGCTGAAAATAGTTGAATGTCTTAGCTTCAAAAAAATTGTATGTTGTGTGTTTTTCACCTATAATAGGTTTAAGTTCTCTTATCAGGATTTTATTATAAATATTGGGAAATTATGGATAGAAAGTGGATGTCTGCCAATCGTCTGACGTCCAAGGAATATGTCGCAGGAGTGGATTATTTTGTGAACTATGTTGTTGAACGTTTAGGGACTTCTAGTAATATCAAATGTCCTTGTTTAAGTTGTTGTTATGTAAAATCAGTTAATGCAGAAGAGTTGGCAGGACATTTAAAGGGTTACGGAATTGATCAAAGTTACACCTGTTGGACAATGCATGGTGAGGAAAGAGGTGAATCTTCAAATATGGGTAATAGTACTGAGAGGTGTGCGTCGGCTGACACCGAAAGACCTACATTTGATGGGACGAATTTGAAGAGATGGCAAAGGCTGTTGAAGAGTCGTGCCGTTATGTCTCCCTTTTTTTTATTTTGGTTAGAATGTAATATTGTATGTTGTTAGAGTTTTTGGATACATATAAGTTGTTAGCTAGCTAGTTTTGGTTCATATTGTAAGCTGCTAGCTAGTTTTGGTTCATAACCTTGTTTTGGTTCCATCTTGTTGGGTATATATATATATATATATATATATATATATATATATATATATATATATATATATATATATATATATATATATGTTGACATATCGGTGCATTTGGATAGTTATAATTTGTTGTTAGTTAGTTTATATATATGTTGACATATTGGTGCAATTGGATAGTTATAATTTGTTGTTAACTAGTTTATATATATGTTGTTAAGTATACATAATAGATTGGATTGTATTGGCTGTATATGACCAGGAAAATTGCAAATGTAAAAAGGAAAATAAACAAAAACAGAAAAAAATTTAAAATTTTTTTTGCACAATGGGCAGCGGTTTCAGGACAAAGCGCTACCTATTCCTAAAAAGCGATAAGGGAATGAGTAGCGCTTTTGACCGTAAGTGCTACCCATTGTGTTAACGCCTTTTGGGAATGAGCAGCGCTTGCGCTAAAAAGCGCTACCCATTCACATAATGCGCTAACACGATGAGCAACGCTTTTCTCAGGAGCAGTACCCATGGCTATCAATGAGCTGCGGCTCTTAAACGTTGCCCATTGTGGGAGTGGAATCAGTAGCGCCCAGTTTAACAGCGCTCAGAAGCGCTACCCATGACTAAAAGAAAGCGCTGCTCATCCCCAAATCTGTTGTAGTGAGTAAGGAAGTAATGAGTGTATCTTATCACCAAAAAAAAAGTAAAGAAGTAATGAGGTTTAGGTTGATTGATATCCAATAGGACATAGACATACTAATAACTATACCATTCATGCCGTTTCAAAAAAAAACTATACCATTCATGCACCTAAATGAACAGGGATTTTGTGTGTGAGTGTGTGTAGTGCTGGTACTAATTAATGACACATACCAAGGATACTTGGCATATCCTCGAATACTCAATGGTGTGCGAAGAATGGGTCCTTATTGGTTCATTACAAAACAAGTTGTTGAGGTTTGAATTTGAACTTTGAAGCCGACCCAAACCTTTGTCTCCGTGTGCTGCCGACGACGACACAGCCCATCACCCTAGTATTTTACAAAACAAACACGTGACCCTTTCCCTTCTATCTCACTCCGACGCTCTCTACTTGCCTCCTTTTTATCCATTCTACTATTTCTTTCTTGTCCCTTTTTCCTTTTTATGCGGGAAGCTTGTTCTCCATCAAAAAGGTCAGCTCAACGATAAAGTTAACTTGTAGTAAAATCAATTCAAATCACTTTCTTCTTTCTTTCCCGTCTCCTTTTCTCAGTGATCGATGTGAGTTTATGCAAGTAATGCTTAAACCATAAGACATTTGTTCTGGACTGGGCCGCAGCCCACATCGAGAGCCGGTCGGAGTGAACCGAGAAAACCGGGTCGGACCGACCCAGCAAGATTGGGCTCTGCTACGTACTGGATCGGGTCGCAACCCGCCAAGAAGAATGGGCCGGCGCGAGCGGCCCAACAGTAACCAGTGCACACTGAGGCCCACGACTGGGAGATCAACGGTGCAGCGAATCCCACGCATGATCTGACGGTCGCGTGGCACCCCCTGTCACTATATATGGGGGCTCAGGCATTATTCGAGAGGGACGTTTTGTCTCATACTGTTACTATACGCTAATACCACCCCACTGACTTGGGCGTTGGAGTGCCATCGCAGGTACACCCCGCGGAGCTCTGGACGCGACCAGCTGCAGACCAGAGAACGACCTCAGCGACAAGCCAACGTCAGCATACAATCGTCTATCGCATTAGAGGAACCAATCTGTCAGGTGTACGCTAGCCGCCCGAGCCTACAGGCGGTATCAGCCCGGACACATTCACTACACTTGAAGAACCGACCGCTCATAGTTCGAGTCCGGTTCATTGGCGACCGCAGTGGGAGCGAGAACGTCCCCACCTTGACTGTTATGCCTCCACGAGGAAGACCTCGCGGCGCCCCACGCCCGCGAAACATGACTACAATCCCCCGTCAACCGCAGACGCCAGAGGGCGACGTTGCCGATTTAGGCGACGCAGCATCCAGTGCACAAGCGGCTCCTCCCGGCCACACTAGCGTCATGCTGCCGAACGAGATCTTGCAGGAATTACGCGACCTGCTGAGAACGAGAGACATGAACGTTGTGGATCAGGCCGCGTCCGGAAGAGCGTTTACCGCGCCGGAGCAACGTCGCCGCCACGACGAATCATCTAGGCCTAGAGGGAATCTTTCGAGGAGACATCGATCTCCCCCGAGGAGGTTACTGGTACATCGATCGCCCCCAAGGAGGCGAGGATTGGCCCAGCCACGACCTCGAACTCCACCCTCCTCGACCGACCCCATCTACTGGCCAGAAGAACCCTCCTACCAGGAATCGCCGTTTGATTCTCTAGAATCGCCCACCCGATCAATGTGTAGAACGGGCGATCGTCACCCCCCGTTCCAGATATGAAGACGGATCACCAGAGCGACGGGGTCATCGAGGCCGACGCTTCGAGGACCGACCACCTCGCAGAGAAAGAAGAAGTGGAGAGATGGGACCGTTTACCCGGGAGATAGACGAGTACCCCATACCCCGTGCGCTGGAAAAACCGCCATCGGATCTAAGAATGTACAACGGCGTGAAGGACCCAGATGCACACCTAAGGTATTTCGACCTGATAATGCGATACCGGGGGGCATACGGGCCAGTGAAATGCAAGATATTCCCCCTCACTTTGGAAGGACCCGCCTTGGAATGGTTTACCGAGTTGAGGTCCAACAGTATCTCGTCCTGGGAACGGCTAGCCCGAGTTTTCTGTGCCCGCTTTACCGCATCCAGGATCAAGCCCAAATCACATGCCATTCTGAAGGCGATCAGACAAGGATCGGACGAGACCCTCCGCGAGTACGTCGAGCGGTTCAACAAAGAAGCCGCCAACGTGAGAGGACTGGAGGACGACATGCGTTTGTGGTTCCTGCGGGACGGTCTTAGGACCGGTAGCTTATTCGAAGTTGAAGTCGGCGTAAACGAACCCCCAGACCTGGCCGCATTCCTCCGCCGTTCACAAAGGTTCATGAACTACGAAGAGAGGGCGGTGGCCACACGAGCAGTCGGAAGGGGAACTACTGAGAGACAACCCCAAGAGGAGGGAATGTCATGAAAAAGATTGAATTGTAATAACTGGGCGGGCCACTCTTTTTCCCACAGGGTTTTTTACCGAGGCCCGCCCGTCTATCAGTAATAAGACAAGACATTTTTTCATTACGTTGTGTTGAAAGTTATTTCCCTGTTCTTAATTCTTAAATTCATTTGGACGAATCTGTGTGGCGACTCAAAACTGGACTATGCTTTAGTAAACTGCCTGTCAGGTCGCATGAGCCTATGGGGCGAGGTGAGGCGAGCCGCGACTCGGCGGACCACCCAGGGCGATCCATGCACAAAGAGCGGGCTACGATTAAGCCCCGCATGAGAAAGAACCAGCGTCGTTATGCGTATATCGCATCAATAGGTCTCGTTGAACGGGCGTACGCCGAAGTCGCCTCAGCGCAGGCGATCAAAGAGAGGCAGCTTGCCCCACCAAAAGAAAGGTAACTCTTAGGCCTGAACCCTTTCCTGCTCAACAGGATTAACATACGTGAACGAACGAATTCGCAAACGAAGCGACCAACCGAGTCGCACCCCCTTTGGGCGAGTTCAATTCGGACTGAGATCCGATAAACTGCCCAGGGACGAACGCATTCGCAAACGAAGCGACCAACAGAGTCGCACCCCCTTTGGGCGAGTTCAATTCGGACCGAGATCCGATAAACTGCCCAAGGACGAACGCATTCGCAAACGAAGTGACCAACCGCGTCGCACCCCCTTTTGGGCAAGTTCAATTCGGACCGAGATCCGATAAACTGCCCAGAGGGTACGATTAAAGAAATTGATGTCAGAAACGCGGTGCCACAACACCAGGAGGTATGATTACCAGTTCCAGCGCGAACTGCGAGACTGCCCCTGACCCGTTCACGATAGTAGGTCAGCTGATCTCCACTAGATCGAGCTAAACGATCTGAGGCACAAGCACGCCCGCGCGCCGCACATCCAGCCCACACCCGTTCAGAGAACGGCCTTGGCTTGGGGGGCAACTGTTCTGGACTGGGCCGCAGCCCACATCGAGAGCCGGTCGGAGCGAACCGAGAAAACCGGGTCGGACCGACCCAGCAAGATTGGGCTCTGCTACGTACTGGATCGGGTCGCAACCCGCCAAGAAGAATGGGCCGGCGCGAGCGGCCCAACAGTAACCAGTGCACACTGAGGCCCACGACTGGGAGATCAACGGTGCAGCGAATCCCACGCATGATCTGACGATCGCGTGGCACCCCCTGTCACTATATATGGGGGCTCAGGCATTATTCGAGAGGGACGTTTTGTCTCATACCGTTACTATACGCTAATACCACCCCACTGACTTGGGCGTTGGAGTGCCATCGCAGGTACACTCCGCGGAGCTCTGGACGCGACCAGCTGCAGACCAGAGAACGACCTCAGCGACAAGCCAACGTCAGCATACAATCGTCTATCGCATTAGAGGAACCAATCTGTCAGGTGTACACTAGCCGCCCGAGCCTACAGGCGGTATCAGCCCGGACACATTCACTACACTTGAAGAACCGACCGCTCATAGCTCGAGTCCGGTTCAACATTCACACCTAATTAATCTCCTTAACTTTCGTGCTGTTAGCTTTAAAATCGGGTCTTTACTCAAAAAGCACTCAGAATCAAGTAAACCGGATTAGACCACTACGGTGTTTTTGCACTAAGGCCCAATGCCAAAGGCAAATCCAGCATTCAACGGTGAGGATCAAAGACCTATATCCAATGGCTCTTATTGGTTTCCTAAACCTATAAATAAGCATTCAATACTAGTATTAAAGGTACACACTTTCCAATTCTCTCACTTGTAATTGACCCACTCACTTACTTGAGCATCGGAGTGTCATTGCAGGTACCACCCCACCTCGGATCGAAGTTCCAACCCGGATTGTCCAAGAATACAAATACCAACTATCACAGATCGGACTTGGTCTTCAAGACCAGACTCCAAGTCAGAGATACGGTACAGAAGATAAACTAACATAAACTTTTCAACCTCAGCACCTTAACCTAAAGGTAGTAAAATAGTGCATCACGTGTAATAACTATTATTTAAAATATAGTAAATTCTACCGTACTCATTTAGAGTTTGGTGAGTACGATACCTTCTAGGTAAAATGAGTTCAATATTTATTTTTTTATCAAAATATTTAAATAGAAAAAACGATGTGCCATTGAGTGATCGAATATTGGGAAAATTTAAATAGAAAAAACGATCTATCATATCAATAGAGTATGGAAGTCTTCACCTTAAAATTTACCACTCTTGGTTCAATTCAAAACATATCATAATTATAACTTATTCAATTTTTTGGTTGAATATTCCTTTTATTATTATTATTTAAAAGTAAACCCTGCTTATACATGTATTTTTCTTCAATTATGTGTGATATGTGAGAACAATTTTTTGGTGGGAATAATGCTGCAACTAAGAAGAACAATAAAACATAGAAGATCATTAGTAACAATAATTGTGAATGACATGTAAGATAAATAACAAGGTGAAGGTAATTAAATTCATCATTGCACTAGACTCCAAGGCGTGTATGACACTAAGCTTTAGGTTCGATTCGCCCCCACCAATCACTCTAGATTGGATGCAATAGGATGATCAGCGAATCCCCTTCAGGATACAATGGAGTTCCTTGATATGGCCTGCATACCCACACCAAGCATATCGATCAATGGTAGTTTACGGAACAAAGTTTCCTCAATTACTCTCGTGCACTAGAGAAAAGAAGAAGTGACTTAGATATAATTTTGGGAAAATTTTGGCATACAAATATATGAATTTCGTATTATTTTTATCTGCCCAAAAGTGTCTCTATTTATAGAGAAACTCATGCCAATTGGTGTAGGGAAACAACTCTTGAAAAAGGTCTTTGCAATGTTCAACCGGAACCATTAAATCGGATCCGCGTTGTTTCAATGACACAATGTGACTGTTGGCCAAGTGGTTAGCGCTTGCGCCTCTTCATTATAGGACTTGGGTTCGATTCCTTCTTACGCCACTTTTCATTTTAAATTTGTTAAAATTCGATTTTAATACACATAAAAAGAATAGGATTAAAGAATCGAACTCGAGTCACACAAGTCAAAGTACCACAACACAACCATTGTACCAAACGGATATATATGTCATTCTAATGCCATTAATTTTATTTAACCATTACAATCTTCCAAATATATTTTGGAAATTTCTCCAACAATCCCCCACCATTTTCAAAATATATCCAAATCCATTATTCTGGAAATATCATGGTTTCAGATAATGGTATCTTGCGATTTGAACCATTACTTAGTAAGTTAAGTTTTCACTCATCCCCGAATAGATTGGTAGACAAGCTTTGAACCAATTATTCATTAGAAAAAGTGTGCATAACTCACACATGAAATCTCGGTACCATTGATCAAATTATAAAAATGACACATTTGTTAAGGCCTTGTGTCTCATATCCTTTTCATGAGAATTTAAGAGTCAAGCCATTTAACTCTATGAAGCGGCCCCACTTCATTCTCATATAGGTAGACTATATCAGAAATGCACCCATAATTATGCACCTCAGCAAATATATGCTATATGTCCATTAAGAGGAAAACCTCATCCTACCACTTTTATTCTTACGGTCCAAGTACTTTGCCCCTTGGGATATATCTATTGTCAAGTACTTCAATCACTCCTATAGTGTACTTTTCCCATTGAACTCAAGACTTAATTTTACTCAAGTGTGAGTTGGATTTCCACTATTGGTGATCAATTAGATATGGGCTTGTATCACATCCCCAATGATGTCTTCAACGTCATATCATTGTCAACTCTTTCGTCAAAGAATTGCAAACTTTATTCCAACTTTAATAAACTTTGAATATTCAATCAATCACATAGCTATGACTTTTATATATTTTTGATAGTCTAAACTAACTATCACCATGACACTTTTGTCATTCATTGTGTCATACACACAAACTTTATGTCATCCTTCCTTTGCTATTAAATATTTAATTACCACTTCAATTTGAAGTTCTACGTCCACTTGAATATATTAAAGAAACCATACATTCAATGCATTAAATATATAAATCAACAACAACCATGATCATAAAAATTCGTCATAATCAACTTTTAATTTCATAAGGTGAGTCCAAACATGTAAGTCATTACTCCACATAAAATTAAATCAACACTTTAGAATTTATTTCTATTTTATGAAAGGGAACATTTTCATATTAGTTATCACATAACTAATATATCTAACATAAATTCTAAGTGTAAAATTCAAGTCTCATGTATATGCATGTTCTATGGTAAAACAAAATAATAATCACAATAGAAAATCAACAATGAACCAAAATTATTAATATTTTCTATCACTTCCTTCCATGAACATTTGTCAAGTTACAATAATCTAAAACCTACCCAAATTATTTTCAATATCAAGATAAGAAAATTACTTTCATATTATCATACATTTATAAATAATGTGAGATCATCAAATTTAAAGTGTACTAATTTCATACACAAAACTTCAATATCATCAAACCATCAATTTGATATTTATGATAATTCATATGCACTATTTTATAGATTAAATAAAACAACATGTAATCATATATCAAACCAATTTTAAAACATAATTAACTTTGTGTTCACAAATTTTCCACACATGGTTTAGAGTTCCACATTCATGAAAATTATTTCTAAAACAGAAATTGTTTTCCTTAGTTTAAACAAACCATTTTCATGAGGAATTAAAATTCATCTATACATGTGTTTATAAATTTAGACCATCAAACATATTTCATATATATATTTACTTTGAGAAATTGTGTACCTTTCACCATAGTAGAAAGTTGTTACCATTAATAATCTTCAACTTCAATATATATGAAGTCATGTATTTTGGAAATATCTTCCTTCAAAACTTGCAGCCATCATTCAACACAAATGCAAATTCGAACCTAAAGATTGTGAGAACAATTTTTTGGTGGGAATAATGCTGCAACTAAGAAGAACAATAAAACATAGAAGATCATTAGTAACAATAATTGTGAATGACATGTAAGATAAATAACAAGGTGAAGGTAATTAAATTCATCATTGCACTATGTAGCGACCGAAGAATCCGGAGGAGGGATCCTTCGTTGCTTTTGAACAATGGAGCCGCCATCAATATTTATTTTTAGGAAAACATTGAAAAAACCTTTGTTTTTGGGTTCGGGGGTCGATTAAGTGCGGGGAAGGTACAAGCACCCCGCAACATCCTAAAAAAGGTTACCTTTTAATTTAATGTGTAGAAAAATTAGTTTAAAATGAAAATACCGTATTTACCCATTTTGATTGTTTTGCGAAAAAGAGAAAGAAAAAAAAAAGAGAAAGGAAGACTTAATAAAAATTTTAGTTTTTTTGCGCTCGACGGGAGTGGGCCCCCGCTCCTACGTATCTCCGGGTGCGATGGAGAAATCAAAGCTACGTAGTTCTTGGGTAGAAAATATTTGTGTGTTGGTATTTTTTATTTTTTTGAAAAGTTTGCGAAAACTAGAGACCGCTCATGGTGACCAAACAGATAAATCCAGAGTGGTCGTCATTAATGGCTTTATTCGGAAAAGAAGGTATTTACAGCGTTCAAACGAGCGAGGCCCAGAGTGACCGCTATAAACAACCGGTTTGTGATTGAGCGTTTGTACGTTTGAAAACGTGCTTACCGGGAAGCGTAATAAAAAGGAGCCGAAATTATGTTTATACTTTATTAACTAAAAAAAGAAGTTTAGGCGGATGTTTGCGATGATCAAACGAGTAACCTCAGAGTGATCACCGCTACTAATCCGCTGTGAAAAAAGGAAGGTTAGTCCTAACGGTCAAACAAGCAAGGCTTAGAGTGACCACTAGTAAGAACCTATATTTTTTTTACGCGAATTCGATTTTTCGAAAGAAAGAAAAAAAAGAACGGTTCGGAAGCATCACGTTGTGAATAAAAGCGGAATAGGTGATAAAAGGGGGGTGCAAATAATAAAGGAGTTGCATTAAAAATGGAGGTGTGAATAGCGTTTTGACGCTAGAAACAGCCGTTGAAGGTGCGAGTAGCGTTTTGACGCTAAAAAACGGTTGATTGATTTCTTCTTTTTTATATTCTACTCTATAACACGTGATTCTTGAAGCGCTTTTTTTTCTTAAAAACAGAACCTAGACTAAACAAGCCTGGTGTTTTGAAAAACGGATTATGGAGAAAAATTCTTTTGTTTTTTTTTTGTTGTCATAGTTATTATTTAATAAAAGGGGCCTTTTTACTTTTTTTTTTGAAAAAAAGATTTTTGTTATTATATATATTTTTTTAGAAAAGGGTAGTGACATTAGTAACCATTTCTTTTAAGAAAATATTTTTTTTTTTAAAAAAGGTTTATTTTTAATCCGAAAATTAGTAATTATTTATTAAAAAAAAAACAACATTTTTTTTACTCCTTTTTTACTCCGAAAATTAGTAATTATTTATTAAAAAAACAACATTTTTTTTTACACCTTTTTTTACTCCGAAAATGGCAACATCAAAAACATCAATAATAACAACATATATATATATCTATAAAAACAGCAACTAAACTAAAAAAACAGCAATAATATGTTCAAGGAAAAAAAGAAGCAACCAATATTTATAAAAACAGCAACTAATATTTATAAAAAAAAGTCAATAACTAATATTTATAAAAAAAACAGCAACTAATATAAAACGTGACAACAACAAAAATAAAAACAGTAACTAATATTTTTTTTTTAAAAAAACGTGAACAACAATAATTAAAATAAAATGGCAATGATAATATGAACAAAATTACAATAACTAAAAAAATTACAAAAAAGCAACAATACTACGAATTATTACATTTTTGTACCTTGAACAAATCCAGAAATGTTGAAGAAATTTCCTTCTTCGAATTTCTTCAATACAAGTGAACTTTTTTAAACTAATAAAAAAAAATCTAGGAAGGAGGAAGAGAAGAGAAGCCCTAGTTTTTTTTCAGATTTTTTTTTTTTACTTTCTTTTCTAAGAGTCAATTCGTCCCTCTCCTAAGGTGTGACCCCTATTTATACAAAATGTTGCCTTCGTTTTCCTTCTTCATCAACTTGCACAGTAATTTTCTGACATGATATGGGGGTTTGGGGAGAGTTGTTGAAGGGGAAAATAAAAAATGAAAACATGAGAGATGAGGGGAGAGGTGATGGTCGAAGGTATGGGCATGGAGAAGGTGAGAGGAAGGAAGGGAGTGCCATGTGTGAAGTGTGTGATAGGGAGAGGAATGGATGAGTGTGTGAAGAGAAAAGAAAATGAGTGTGTGAGAGGAGGGGAGAGGAGAGAGCCGTGGGGTGAGGGAGAGAAAGAGAGGATGAAGTGAAGGTTGAGTGAGTGGAAAGGAAGAGAGAAAGGATGGTTGAGTGTGAGTGGGAGAAAGAGAAATGTGTGGGATAGGAGAGTGAGAGAGAGCCGTTGGAAATGAGAGGGAGAGAGGAGTAGGCGTAGGAATGGAGAGAGAGAGAGGTTGAGTGTATTGGGAAGGGAAAAATGGGGAAGTGGGAAGTGTGGGGAAGTGGAATTGAGAGAAAAGAGGAGAGGTGGAGTGTGGAAGGGAGAAAGGTGGGGTTTGACCATGGGATAATAGGGGGAGTGGCCGAATTTTTGAGGGTTTTGGGGGAGTGAATGTGGATGATTTTTAGGGAAAGGGGGGGATTGAATGTGGATGGTTTTTAGGGTAAAGGGGGGGTGGTCGAATTAGGGTTTTATGGAGGGGAAATGGGTATGGGTTGGATAGGAATTGGATTGGGCTATGGGTTGGATAGGAATTGGATTGGGCTAGGCGAATTGGGCTAGCTATTTTGCTGGGTTGGGCTTCCATGACAGCACCTTATTATTTTTAATAGACCCCCACTTCCCCTTTGCTTATTTTTGCCTCTTCATTTCTAATAAAAATATTTTCTTGTGTTAAAAAACTTGTGACAAATAAAATAATGACTAAAATAAAATAATTATTTTTATCAAAAGTAAATAAAAATTTCTCATTTTGGTTAGGACAAAATTAGGGTATTACAGCTGCCCCTCTTTATTTATATTTTGCTAGGAAATCGGAGGGATTCCGAATTTCTCGAGGAAAATAGAAATGAAGATAGAAAAGACGCTAATTTTGCCCAGACTGAGGTACTTTGGTTTTTTTTTGTTTTGAAAAATTTATGAAAACTGGGCTGATTTAGACAGAAAGTGAATGGGGATCGCTGGGGATCTGAAGGATCGCTGGGGATCTGAAGGATCGCTGGGGATCTGAAGGAGCCCTGGGGCTCTGAAGAAGCACTGGGGCTCTGAAGGTCTAGTTCAGAATCATTGCTTGGCGCATCGACTTGCGTTCGACTGAGGGACCGTCGGGGTCTGAAGGGTATGCCTAAGCCTGAAGGACCAATGGGTCTGAAGGAGCGCTTCTAGCTATGGTACTAGAGATACGGTCTGGGGGTGGCCTCTTTTCGAGCGGCCATAGGGTTAATCAGGTCCGGAACTGATATAACCTCGAAGGACGTGCACTGTGTTTTTTTTAGGCGGACACAGCTAGTCTGAAGGGCCTGGGGCCGGATGATCCGTCGGTTGCTCGATTGACGCGACGTGCGATCTGGATTGAAGGACCATTGTTGGTCTGAAGGAGCGCCTGGGCTCTGAAGGACCGCTGGGGGGCCGAAGAATTGGTGCTAACGACACGAAATAAAATTATCTTAACAGACACTTGCAATGAATGATGCATGCGTGCATGTAGTTAAGTAATTGATGACATGATGGATGAAATGTGGAATGATTTTGTTTTTGGCTTTTGCTCTTGGCTTTTTTCTTTTTTCATTTTTCTTTTCTTGCTCTTTTGCTCTTTTTGCTCTTTAGCTCTTTATTGACTTTGCTGGCATCATCAAACTCGCATGACTCTTGACGTGGGATACGAGGGTTGCCTCAAGCAGTGGTGCCAAAGTGCGGGTTATTCAAGATTTGCTGAGGTGATTATGCATTTGTCCTTTTTGCAACTTTATGAGAGATCATCTCTTTTTTTGTGATTTTTGGAAATTTCGCAATGATTACAATGCTTGTGATCATGCACATGTTTCGCAATTCAGTATCGTCTACCATGAACGTTATTTTTACGATAATAGGAAAATGAGAGAATAAATGAAGTGTTTAATATTCAAATGGAAAACAAAGGCGCGGAAGGTCGCGCTGGCTGAAAATTACATTGGGAGTTTAAACTACAAAAAGAAAGAGAAGAAAAAGAAAACAAGGAAAGCTGATCCTTTGATTGTTTGTATCTTTGAAGTAATAACGCCGATCGCCCATTAACATAACTTTGAGCATTCATTATCCAACTTTCGGAGGTATTGACTGCCTTTGTAGCTCAAAGTCCAACTTCTGACCCTAATTTTTGCCTGGATTGCTCTTTAGAGTTTTCAGTCCACCGGGTCGCTCTAATTTTTGCCTAAGCCGCCCTTTCGGGTTTTCGACCTAGCGAGCTTGTTTTTGCTTGGCTCATCTTTCTCTTTTTCCATATATTTCTTTAGGCATAGTACTTCTTGACTGCGTCCGAATTCACGGGGAGCGGGAGGTCTTCACCGTCCATTTTTGTGAGAATCAATGCTCCTCCAGAGAATGCCTTCTTTACCACATAGGGTCCTTCATAGTTAGGGGTCCATTTTCCACGGGAATCCTTTTGGATAGGCAACATCTTCTTGAGAACGAGGTCTCCTTCTTGAAACTGGCGGGGGCGCACTTTTTTATCATAAGCCCTTTTCATTCTTTGTTGGTACAACTGCCCATGACACAAAGCAACTACCCTCTTTTCTTCTATGAGGTTCAACTGATCCAGACGAGCTTGAACCCATTCTGCTTCCTCCAATTTTGTTTCCATTAGCACTCGCAGGGAGGGTATTTCCACCTCGATGGGAAGAACTGCTTCCATCCCATATACTAGTGAGAATGGTGTTTCCCCTGTTGATGTGCGGATAGAGGTCCGATACCCGTGCAAAGCGAAGGGCAACATTTCGTGCCAATCCTTGAAGGTCACTACCATCTTTTGCACGATCTTCTTTATGTTCTTATTTGCTGCCTCAACTGCCCCATTCATCTTTGGACGGTATGGGGAGGAATTATGATGCTGGATTTTAAAGTCGTCACACAACTCTTTCATCATCTTATTGTTCAGGTTTGTCCCATTGTCCGTGATGATCTTATTTGGAAGACCGTAGCGGCAAATTAAATCTCTCTTTATGAACCTGACAACCACTGACTTTGTTACACTGGTGTAAGAAGCGGCTTCGACCCATTTGGTGAAATAATCAATAGCGACAAGAATGAAACGATGTCCGTTCGATGCCTTGGGTTCGATGGGACCGATGACATCCATTCCCCACATCGAGAATGGCCATGGTGCTGTTAGGACATTCAGAGAGGCAGGTGGTACATGGATATTGTCGGCATAGATTTGACATTTGTGGCATTTTCTGACGTAGTTGAAGCAGTCAGTCTCCATTGACAACCAGTAGTAGCCAGCCCTTAAGATTTTTCTTGCCATGGTGTGCCCATTAGAATGGGTGCCGAACGAGCCTTCATGGACATCTTTCATAATTCTTTCTGCTTCTTCTTCTGCTACACATCTGAGGAGGACCATATCGTGATTTCTCTTGTAAAGTACTTCCCCATTTAAGAAGAAACCCATTGACAGCCTCCTAAGTGTCCTCTTATCATTCTCGGTGGCACCAGGAGGATATTCTCTATTTGTGATATAGTGCTTGATATCGTAATACCAAGGTTTACTGTCAGGCTCTTCTTCGATTGCCACACAATGATGTGCCGGTAGGTCTCGATGTTGGATTCGGATGAATATCAGACTCTTGTCGTTATTGATGTTGAACATTGATGACAAAGTCGCCAAAGCATCGGCCAACTGATTTTCTTCGCGAGGGAGATGATGGAAAGTGATCTCTTCAAATTGTTCAACCATCTTTTGGATGTGATCATGATAAGGAATTAATTTGGAATCCCTGGTTTCCCAGTCACCTTTTGTCTGGTGGATGACTAAAGCTGAGTCCCCATATACATCGAGTCTTTTGACTTTCCATTCAAGGGCTGCTTTGATGCCTAGGACGCACGCTTCATATTCTGCAATGTTGTTGGTGCAGTAGAAACTCAGTCTAGCGGTAAACGGTATGAAGCGGTTATCAGGAGAGATCAGTACAGCTCCGACCCCGTGCCCGTATAAATTAGAAGCGCCGTCGAATAACATTCTCCACCTTTCGTTGTCCGGAGGATTCCCTTCTACGAATAGAGCCATTATGTCTTCGTCTGGGAAATCGCATTGCATTGATTGGTAATCTTCGATGGGCTGGTGTGCCAAGTACTCAGCCAACGCAATACCCTTGATTGCTTTTTGGGTGACATATAAAAGGTCGTATTCAGATAGTAGCATTTGCCAGCGAGCGATCCTCCCTGTGAGAGCGGGTTTTTCAAAAATATACTTGACTGGGTCCATTTTAGATACCAACCAAGTCGTGTGGCTCAGCATATACTGCCTCAAACGACGTGCAGCCCAGGCCAGAGCACAACACGTTCTTTCCAACAATGAGTATCTTGTCTCGCACTCGGTGAATTTCTTGCTTAGATAGTAGATGGCATGTTCCTTCTTTCCGGATTCATCATGTTGCCCCAGTACACAACCCATTGACTTGTCTAGCACTGTTAGATACAGGATGAGAGGTCTGCCCTGCACAGGCGGCATCAGAATCGGTGGATTTTGGAGGTACCTCTTGATCTTTTCAAAGGCTTCTTGGCAATTATCATTCCACTTTGTTTCTTGGTTTTTGCACAAAAGCTTGAAGATAGGCTCGCATGTAGATGTTAGCTGCGATATGAACCTAGAGATGTAGTTCAATCTTCCCAGGAAACCACGAACTTCTTTTTCAGTACTCGGTGCCGGCATTTCTAGTATTGCTCGTACTTTGGCTGGATCTACTTCTATTCCCCTTTGACTGACTATGAAACCCAACAGCTTTCCCGATCTTACACCGAAAGTGCATTTGGCAGGGTTTAATCTGAGTTTGAACTTCCTGAGACGTTCGAAGAGTTTTTGCAGATTAACGATATGCTCTTCTTCAGTCTTGGATTTTGCAATCATGTCATCCACGTAAACCTCTATTTCCTTATGCATCATATCATGGAACAATGCGACCATTGCCCTTTGGTACGTTGCACCAGCATTCTTCAGTCCGAATGGCATTACTTTGTAACAGAAGGTTCCCCAGAGAGTGATGAAGGTGGTTTTCTCCATGTCTTCGGGGGCCATCTTAATTTGGTTGTATCCGGAATATCCATCCATGAAGGAGAACAGAGAGTGTTGTGCTGTGCTATCCACCAGGACATCAATGTGAGGCAAAGGGAAGTCATCTTTGGGGCTGGCTCTGTTCAATTCTCGATAATCGACGCACATCCGAACCTTCCCGTCTTTCTTTGGGACCGGTACAATATTGGCTACCATTGAGGGTATTTTGCTACTGCTAAAAACCCAGCATCGAACTGCTTCTTAACCTCATCTCGGATTTTCAATGACATCTCTGGTTTCATCCTTCTTAACTTTTGTTTTACCGGCGGGCATTCTGGTTTTACTGGTAACTTGTGTTCGACTATGTTGGGGTCCAGTCCGGGCATGTCTTGGTATGTCCATGCGAAGACGTCAACATAGTCAAACAATAACTTAACCAATTTCTCTCGCTCGCTGTCTTTCAATGTGGTGCCAATGTTGACTTCTTTTTTGTCTTCTTCCGTGCCTAAGTTGATCGTTTCAGTTGATTCCTCGTGGGGTTCGATTATTTTTTCCTCTTGTTCCATCATTCTCATTAACTCTGGAGGGGTTTCCCAATTATCCTCAACATCTTCCTCAGTTTGATTGATAGGGTGATCAAAGTTACAATATGGATTATTGGCGTTGTTATTTTCAAAGACATTTTTTTCGGATCTGCATTAGCGTAAATTAACGGAATAAAAACGAAAGAAAGAAAATAAGAAGCGAATGTAACAAGAAAAGAAAAACGAGAGTTTATTGGGAATTGAAATGACGTTGCATTGATATTAATACTGAAAGGGAAACATGCGTGCCCGAATGAAATATCCTAAGGCCTTGGGCAGAGCCAGATGATTACATTATAGAAACATTACTTTGAACTAAAAACCACAGGAAAATCAATGATCTCCCAATTCTTGAGTCTTTTATTTGCAGGACAAGGGCGTACAAGACTGACGATGCCTTCTTCAGTGCTTAGATCGTCCTCAACTGCGGCGATCTGATTGGGGTTCAACATTCCCGCACTCCGAAAGCTTTCCTTGATGTCGCAGATGGTGATTCTCTTCGTATTTGGCACTCTGTCCTCGAGCCTGGCTATCCTCCGCTCCTTCTTTTCCTCCACAATCCTTCTCTTATCAGTGCGATTGGGCCGATATCCTATCCCATGTCTATCTTTGTTCTCCTCTGGCTGTATTGGTGTCAGGATCCCCTGTCCGGTTTTTCCCAAGCCTCCTCCAGCTTGGTAGCCTTTTCCTAACATGAACTTAGCAACCATCGCGGCAGTCTTGGATAGCTTGGGTTCTAACATAGCAGATGTATTGGCGATTTCCAATGCTTGGAAGGCAGTCTCGAGAGACTCTTCAGCAGCCTCAATGTAACGAGTGGGAGCGGACTTATTTATCAGCATTTCTTCCTCACCGAAAATAACCACCAGCTTATTGTTGACTATGAACTTGAGCTTCTGGTGTAAAGAAGAGGGAACTGCCCCTGCCGAGTGGATCCATGGCCTCCCCAAGAGACAACTGTAGGATGCGGCAATGTCCATTATCTGGAAGGTCACCACGAAGTGCTCCGGACCTACTTGCACAGGTAATTCCATTTCTCCAATGACTTCCCTTTTTGATCCGTCAAAGGCCCTGACTAACACGGAGCTTGGTCTCATGTATGAACAGTCCACATCTAATTTCTCCATGGTTGATTTGGGTAATACATTCAAAGATGAACCATTGTCAATGAGTACCCGAGCAAGAGAGTAATCTCCACACTTCACCGATATGTGTAGGGCCTTGTTGTGCCCCCTTCCTTCAGTTGGAATCTCATCATCAGTAAAGGTGAGGTAATTACTTGCAACAAGGTTTCCGACGATCCCATCAAATTGGCCGACCGAGATGTCATGAGCGACATGGGCCTCATTCAATACTTTTGTCAATGCTGCACGATGGGCATCAGAACTGAGCAATAATGACAACAGAGATATCTTTGCGGGAGTTTGGTTCAGTTGATCAACCACCTTATACTCGCTTTGTCTCATAAGCTTCAGAAATTCACTGGCTTCTTGCTCGGATAACGTCTTCTTTCCTGCATTCTTATCGACAGGTTCCTGCTCTATGCTTTTGCCCTTACGGGCTCTTTCCTCCCCTTCTTTTGCTCGGTCCTCACTAGGCCCTCCAGGGGCATAGAAGCGCCCACTTCGAGTCATACCACCGGTCCCTGAGATGTTAATGACATCTGGGTTGGTCTGAACCTTCATATCGTAACTCCACGGGACTGCATTGGTGCTTTTAAAGGGAAAAGGGACTGGCACTTGAATAGTGATTGGTTTAGGCACAGCGGTGGTTAGCTTTGTGTCCTTTTTGTAATGGATTTCCAGTGGTTTCCGGATACTCTTGCTTTGGTCACTGCTTGACTGGAGAGTCGACACGCCTTCCTCTTTCTTTTGAAGACCTATTTGTATTATGTGTCGGTCTAATAAGTCTTGCAGAACTGGCTTGAATGCTTCACAGGCCCCGACACAACGGGGATCAATACATGAACCCTTTCCGGTACATCCCTTCATAATGATTCCGAAGCGACACAAATCAGCATGGATGAGGTCCAAGGGTGTGACAATGTCCTCCACCTTTCTGACCAATAATTGCCCCTCAACATCCTCAATGGCATTGACGGAGGGTTTCCCGTGCCCCGGCAGAGGGTTAGTGGCAACATTCGGACCATCTTCTGCGAAGCTTAACCATTTAGATTCAATTAAGTCTTGTACTACATACTTCAATGCCTTGCAATTTTCTGTTGAATGGCCAACTGCCCCAGCGTGGAATCCACAGCTAGCCTCTGGGTCATAGCTCCTAGGGAAAGGAGGTTGAAGGGGTCTCATTGGACGGGGAGTGATCAAGTTGTGACTGATGAGGTGATTGAATAGGTCTGTGTATGACATGGGTATTGGGTCGAAATTGGCGGGCTTTCTTTCTTGGTAGTTTTGTGGTCTATAGCCTGTGTTGACTTGGTGAGGTGGGGCTTGTGGTGTTTGAGTAGGTATTTGTAAAGTCTGTCGGGGGTTGTTGTAGGGAGGTTTTCCGGATCCAGAGATGGCATTGGTTTCTCCGTCTTTCTTTTTAGGGAAACCTGGGAAGGGCCTTTTCTGATTGCTAGTTCCAGCGGAGCTATATGCAATCTTCCCGTTTCTCCATCCATTCTCTAATCTTTCTCCGATGACGATCATATCTGAAAAGTTTGAAGACACGCTCCCAATCAACCTGTCGTAGAAAGGTGATTGAAGAGTATCCATGAACATTGATACCATCTCTTTTTCTAACAAAGGTGGTACCACCTGTGCAGCCAAACCTCTCCAGCGTTGGGCATATTCTTTGAAGGACTCATTATCTCTCTTCGTCATGCTCTGCAGTTGTGTTCTATCGGGAGCCATGTCAATGTTATATTTGTATTGCCTCAAAAATGCATCGGCTAGGTCTTTCCAGCATCTGATATGTGCACGTTCTAATTGCATGTACCAGCTCGAAGCTGCCCCAGACAGACTATCTTGGAAGTAGTGGATGAGCAATTTGTCGTCGTGAGCAAACGCCGCCATCCTCCTGCAGTACATGGTTAGGTGGCTTACAGGGCAAGTCGACCCTCTGTATTTGTCGAAGTCTGGCACCTTAAATTTTGGAGGGATGACCACGTTAGGGACGAGGCACAAGTCATAAGCATCTCTCGCACCAACATTGGATCCCTCGACTGCTCTCAACCTTTCCTCAAGCATTTGTAGTTTGTCTTGGGCTTGAGGGTTCTCCATAGAGTGATTGTGAGGGAGCCCACTCATACCATAGTAAGGATGGATCATCGGAACTATGGTTGGGTTCACATTTGGGGTATGTGAATGAGTGGGATTCCTGAGGTTGGAACCCTGAGCCTGAGCGTCAGCTATCGGCGGTGGAGGGAAGCCAAGTGGGAGTCTTTGTGGTACAACGACGGGGGTCGGGTTTTGAACTTGTGGTGCCCCTGGATTACCATCGTGACCCGTTGGTGTAAGCTGTTGTTGGCCCGCGACTCCTGAGGGACCGACTTCTGGACTAGCATTGACTGTCGGAGGTGTGTAACCTTATGGAAGTCCGTAAGGAGGCCATATGTAACCCTGGTCATTAGTCCCATTGGGGGGCACTGTATGCGGGATCCCGAGTCCATTGGGAGGAGGAGGGTTGGTAACTTGATTTTCCGTGTTCCCAGCGGAGACATCTTCACTTGTGTCTTTGTCCCTCAAAGTTTGTAAGACTTTTAAGATTTCAGCCATCTGCTCTTTCATTCCATCTATTTCTGCCCTAAGCTCTTGATTGCCTAGGTCTTGAGGTGGATTGCCTTGATCCGGGATATCTTGAGGTGGATTGTCTTGGTTTTCTTCCATGTTTCTGGCCTGAGAACGAGTCCAATAGCGATGTTGATGCACCAGCTTGTCTTTTACTCTCTGTTGGTGGGACACATGTTATGAGTATATGTATGAGTATATGGATGGATGAAAATGCGAATGATGCATGTGTGCATGAGTCTTATTGTTTTAGGTCGGGAATTGCAAGCGCATCCTGATTTGTCATAAGTACACAAATTAAAGCTCCACAATATTTTCAAGATAAATGATCAGCATGTGAGACAAACAAACTTCATTGATGGAGGAAAGTACAACATTTTGGAAATAAAACTTCGAAAAGAAAAGTACAATGTTCTTTAAATTTCACTCAAATACATATGGCTTTCATTTTTCCATTCCTCCCTCTTTTTCTACTAGTAGCGCTGCCAGCCTTCTCCCGGAGTTCGGCAATCAGAACCTCGCAAAACTCCATGAATTTGGAAACTTGGACCGGGGTGTTAAACGGGTGCATTGCCGCGTTAGCCTCTTTTAGACGTTTGGGGATTCCTACGATAGCTTGATCGGCCAGCCATGCCAACTTTGAGAATCTGTCTTTCCAGTATAAGCTTTCATTTTTCAACTCTATGAAGACTTCATGGTTTTCTATCTTGCTGACCAACTCCACGAAGCGGTTCTCCCAATAGATGCTTTCTGTCTTCAGCTGGTGGTAGACCTCCTCTTGATATCTGATATGGTCGTTCAGCTCATCAGATTTTTCATGCTCCCTTCTTAAGGCTTGCTGGTATTCTCGGAGTATCTCTTCAATGGTATCTTTATCCTGCTTGATACTTTTCACTTGCTCTTCAAACTCGGCTGCCATCATCCGGGACTCTCTCTTTGATACCATTAGTAGGCTCTGTGCGGTCTTTTCAGCCATCATTGATTCTTCCCATAATTTTTTCCATTTGTATGTATCATCGATGGCTTGGTCCATTTTCAGGTTGCAACGCTTTATTTCCTCTTTCGCCCCTCTTAGGTACCTTTGAACCTCTAGTTTGTTCTTTTGTTCGATCTTGAGCTGCTTGCGGCTGTCTTCAATGACCACTGACTTACTTGCATTCTCTTCCTCCAACTTCTGGTTCTTTAGGAGCACTTGCTCTAACTCTGCCTGTAAGCCCTTCTTTTCTTCCTCGGCTTTTGACAATGCCATTTTAAGCTTATCTAAATCTTCAACAGTGGGAAGGGTAGGTTCAGGTATTTCTTCCTCAACCCATAGTGCACTTTGGTAAGGCAATTGGGTGTCTTGGATCCTCTTTTGGAGCCATTGGCGAAAGGTGGTTTCCTTATCGCCACTCTTCTTAGTAAGCTCTTGTCCCTTGCGGACGACCATATCCCACGCTTGAGAAATCTTCCGGAGCATGTCAACCTCTTTTGGGCTTCCTTCATGGAGGTAAAAAGGGATTAACATGTCTTCGGTGGGCGGATTTCGCATGGGGTACCCCAGCTGTCTTAGAGTTAGAGAAGGATTGTAATTTATGCATCCTCTTGTCCCCATGAGCGGGACGTTTTGAAAGCTTCCGCATTGAAAAACTACTGTGGGCCTCTCTTTCCACCATGATGGGTGCCAACGAACCTTATATTCATGAAGGCCCCCCAGCACTTGCAACCATTCACCAGTGTTCATTGTCTTCACATCACACCCTCTGGCGTCTTCAATTGGGCCTTCTACCCTGACTTTGTTAACGAAAGCATGGGTGAGAAGCCAAACATACAAGGCGTGTAGGCAGCAAGATATCCTTTTTCCCCTTAGCTCACTATAATGAGTGAAAGTACAGTAAGTGTTTGCAAGCATGGCAGGAATCAGATCTTTGAAGGATAAGAAGACGCCAATAGCTGTTGTGTCCACATATCTTTCAAGGCGTGGAAATAGGACAATGCCAAAGATAGTCAAAGCTAACACCTGCTTAAAAGGACCCCAATTTCTAGCGTCGGCGAAGAATTTCATTTGGCCTTCCAGATACTCTTGTGGGAATCCTGCAATGCCATTTCGATTTTTCTTCCGGAGCTTCAAGTTCTCTTTGCTGGTTTGTAACATTGAGGCGAGCTTCTCATCTGTGTAGTATTGTCCCTGATACTGGTAGGGTCCCTTGTCTTGTTGAGGAAAGCCGAAGATCTGTGTATATTCTTCCAGGGTAGGTGCCATCTGGAAATTTTTGAAGGTGAAGCATCTTAATGAAGAGTCGTAGAACTGGCTCAAAGCGGCAATGGCATCCGTTTGCACGTCCAATTGTAGTAACATAATAATCTTCCCATACACTCTATCAAAAGACCTGCGCTCGATGGGCGGCAATCGACCAGCACATTCCCTTAGACTTGTCAGATTAGGCTGCTTCACTATAGGGTAGTTTAGAGTTTGGATTGCTTCACAGTTTGATCCCATATTGCCTTGCTTATGACAAAACTTTCGAACCTCTTACAATTCCCGGCAAACCTAAATGAGATGAATGCAATGTGAGGATTTTTTTGTATTTTTTTGTGAAATAATGATGATGTATGATGAATTAAAGAAGGACGTTACATGCGTTAATAAAAGCATATTTTGGTGATTCAAATTTTGAGGAACATTAACCATGTCACATAAAATATATGTAAAGGAAAAAAAAAAAAGAGTAAATGGTTTTCATTATTTGATTTTTTTTTGAAAGATAAAAGTTTTTGCGATGATGCAACAGGTAGGTGAATTGCTTTTGTGTCCTAAACAGATTATGTCTTACATATAGGTCACGGTCTAGGGCCACTTATGTGATCAACCTCTCAGGTAGTTCTATTCACTTCCTCACAAAGGTTTCCAGAGCTAAAATCCCTTTCACGATATGACCCACAACGATAGCGAGCTACCTGGTGTGGGATGCCGCGAAAGAGCATACTCTGGTTGAGATTTTCATGAGAGTCAGACAGATAAATCCAGAATGACTGTCACTAATCATCTCCGCTCGTCCTAAGTTATTTTTCAGACCCGGGTATAGGGCCCCACTCAGAAGTGTGCGAATAAATAGGTGTAGGTGATGTGTGTGATATAAGCAACCTAAACTACCCAGACTGCAAAAGAGCAAACAGATAGCAATATAAAAGTCTTCTACCCTAAGGTTTAATATGCGAATAAACAGATAAATGAAATAGAAAGACTAAGGGTAAACAAAGGTACTAAACTAACAAATATCCACACATTTAACTAAATTAGGCTTGACCCTCTAAAAAAAATTCCCCAGTGGAGTCGCCAGCTGTAGCGACCGAAGAATCCGGAGGAGGGATCCTTCGTTGCTTTTGAACAATGGAGCCGCCATCAATATTTATTTTTAGGAAAACATTGAAAAAACCTTTGTTTTTGGGTTCGGGGGTCGATTAAGTGCGGGGAAGGTACAAGCACCCCGCAACATCCTAAAAAAGGTTACCTTTTAATTTAATGTGTAGAAAAATTAGTTTAAAATGAAAATACCTTATTTACCCATTTTGATTGTTTTGCGAAAAAGAGAAAGAAAAAAAAAGAGAAAGGAAGACTTAATAAAAATTTTAGTTTTTTTGCGCTCGACGGGAGTGGGCCCCCGCTCCTACGTATCTCCGGGTGCGATGGAGAAATCAAAGCTACGTAGTTCTTGGGTAGAAAATATTTGTGTGTTGGTATTTTTTATTTTTTTGAAAAGTTTGCGAAAACTAGAGACCGCTCATGGTGACCAAACAGATAAATCCAGAGTGGTCGTCATTAATGGCTTTATTCGGAAAAGAAGGTATTTACAGCGTTCAAACGAGCGGGGCCCAGAGTGACCGCTATAAACAACCGGTTTGTGATTGAGCGTTTGTACGTTTGAAAACGTGCTTACCGGGAAGCGTAATAAAAAGGAGCCGAAATTATGTTTATACTTTATTAACTAAAAAAAGAAGTTTAGGCGGATGTTTGCGATGATCAAACGAGTAACCTCAGAGTGATCACCGCTACTAATCCGCTGTGAAAAAAGGAAGGTTAGTCCTAACGGTCAAACAAGCAAGGCTTAGAGTGACCACTAGTAAGAACCTATATTTTTTTTTACGCGAATTCGATTTTTCGAAAGAAAGAAAAAAAAGAACGGTTCGGAAGCATCACGTTGTGAATAAAAGCGGAATAGGTGATAAAAGGGGGGGTGCAAATAATAAAGGAGTTGCATTAAAAATGGAGGTGTGAATAGCGTTTTGACGCTAGAAACAGCCGTTGAAGGTGCGAGTAGCGTTTTGACGCTAAAAAACGGTTGATTGATTTCTTCTTTTTTATATTCTACTCTATAACACGTGATTCTTGAAGCGCTTTTTTTTCTTAAAAACAGAACCTAGACTAAACAAGCCTGGTGTTTTGAAAAACGGATTATGGAGAAAAATTCTTTTGTTTTTTTTTGTTGTCATAGTTATTATTTAATAAAAGGGGCCTTTTTACTTTTTTTTTTGAAAAAAAGATTTTTGTTATTATATATTTTTTTTTAGAAAAGGGTAGTGACATTAGTAACCATTTCTTTTAAGAAAATATTTTTTTTTTAAAAAAGGTTTATTTTTAATCCGAAAATTAGTAATTATTTATTAAAAAAAAACAACATTTTTTTTTACACCTTTTTTACTCCGAAAATTAGTAATTATTTATTAAAAAAACAACATTTTTTTTACACCTTTTTTTACTCCGAAAATGGCAACATCAAAAACATCAATAATAACAACATATATATATCTATAAAAACAGCAACTAAACTAAAAAAACAGCAATAATATGTCCAAGGAAAAAAAGAAGCAACCAATATTTATAAAAACAGCAACTAATATTTATAAAAAAAAGTCAATAACTAATATTTATAAAAAAAAACAGCAACTAATATAAAATGTGACAACAACAAAAATAAAAACAGTAACTAATATTTCTTTTTTTAAAAAAAGTGAACAACAATAATTAAAATAAAATGGCAATGATAATATGAACAAAATTACAATAACTAAAAAAATTACAAAAAAGCAACAATACTACGAATTATTACATTTTTGTACCTTGAACAAATCCAGAAATGTTGAAGAAATTTCCTTCTTCGAATTTCTTCAATACAAGTGAACTTTTTTAAACTAATAAAAAAAAAATCTCGGAAGGAGGAAGAGAAGAGAAGCCCTAGTTTTTTTTCAGATTTTTTTTTTACTTTCTTTTCTAAGAGTCAATTCGTCCCTCTCCTAAGATGTGACCCCTATTTATACAAAATGTTGCCTTCGTTTTCCTTCTTCATCAACTTGCACAGTAATTTTCTGACATGATATGGGGGTTTGGGGAGAGTTGTTGAAGGGGAAAATAAAAAATGAAAACATGAGAGATGAGGGGAGAGGTGATGGTCGAAGGTATGGGCATGGAGAAGGTGAGAGGAAGGAAGGGAGTGCCATGTGTGAAGTGTGTGATAGGGAGAGGAATGGATGAGTGTGTGAAGAGAAAAGAAAATGAGTGTGTGAGAGGAGGGGAGAGGAGAGAGCCGTGGGGTGAGGGAGAGAAAGAGAGGATGAAGTGAAGGTTGAGTGAGTGGAAAGGAAGAGAGAAAGGGTGGTTGAGTGTGAGTGGGAGAAAGAGAAATGTGTGGGATAGGAGAGTGAGAGAGAGCCGTTGGAAATGAGAGGGAGAGAGGAGTAGGCGTAGGAATGGAGAGAGAGAGAGGTTGAGTGTATTGGGAAGGGAAAAATGGGGAAGTGGGAAGTGTGGGGAAGTGGAATTGAGAGAAAAGAGGAGAGGTGGAGTGTGGAAGGGAGAAAGGTGGGGTTTGACCATGGGATAATAGGGGGAGTGGCCGAATTTTTGAGGGTTTTGGGGGAGTGAATGTGGATGATTTTTAGGGAAAGGGGGGGATTGAATGTGGATGGTTTTTAGGGTAAAGGGGGGGTGGTCGAATTAGGGTTTTATGGAGGGAAAATGGGTATGGGTTGGATAGGAATTGGATTGGGCTATGGGTTGGATAGGAATTGGATTGGGCTAGGCGAATTGGGCTAGCTATTTTGCTGGGTTGGGCTTCCATGACAGCACCTTATTATTTTTAATAGACCCCCACTTCCCCTTTGCTTATTTTTGCCTCTTCATTTCTAATAAAAATATTTTCTTGTGTTAAAAAACTTGTGACAAATAAAATAATGACTAAAATAAAATAATTATTTTTATCAAAAGTAAATAAAAATTTCTCATTTTGGTTAGGACAAAATTAGGGTATTACACACTAGACTCTAAAGCGTGTATGACACTAAGCTTTAGGTTCGATTCGCCCCCACCAATCACTCTAGATTGGATGCAATAGGATGATCAGCGAATCCCCTTCAGGATACAATGGAGTTCCTTGATATGGCCTGTATACCCACACCAAGCATATCGATCAATGGTAGTTTACGGAACAAAGTTTCCTCAATTACTCTCGTGCACTAGAGAAAAGAAGAAGTGACTTAGATATAATTTTGGGAAAATTTTGGCATACAAATATATGAATTTCGTATTATTTTTATCTGCCCAAAAGTGTCTCTATTTATAGAGAAACTCATGCCAATTGGTGTAGGGAAACAACTCTTGAAAAAGGTCTTTGCAATGTTCAACCGGAACCATTAAATCGGATCCGCGTTGTTTCAATGACACAATGTGACTGTTGGCCAAGTGGTTAGCGCTTGCGCCTCTTCATTATAGGACTTGGGTTCGATTCCTTCTTACGCCACTTTTCATTTTAAATTTGTTAAAATTCGATTTTAATACACATAAAAAGAATAGGATTAAAGAATCGAACTCGAGTCACACAAGTCAAAGTACCACAACACAACCATTGTACCAAACGGATATATATGTCTTTCTAATGCCATTAATTTTATTTAACCATTGCAATCTTCCAAATATATTTTGGAAATTTCTCCAACATGATACAGGTTGATGCTTAATTTCCATCCTCAAATTTTCCTTCTTGTCATCATCATATCTTCGTACATGCATTAAATTTTCTGGTTCCATGCAAAACAAATTGTAATGAAATTCTTTGTTTGTTTCCTTGAAATTTCTTACAACAGGTTACCGTCACCACAACACTTTTGAAATCCATTTAACTTTAACTCCTTGTGAAATGCGTGGGCAAATTTGTATAGCCGGCACCGTCCCGATACGTTCTTCGAAAATTTTAGAATATTTCCTATCTATCTATATCATTAATCTATTATCAAAATATCAATCTTATTATTTTCTCAACTAAACAATTTTAGGATATTTATGTAATTTTACTTTTTCATACTTTTTCACTTTTTCAAATTTTTTCACTCTCTCACATACTGTTCTGTACCTTTACCTCACCACGAATTGTACCGAGCAGGTAGTTGGTAGGGTAGTAATGTTCTGTACCTTTACCTCACCACGAATTGTATCGAGCAGGTAGTTGGTAGGATAGTTGCTTTACTTGATTGAACTTCTGATAGCACCAGCAGATAGAGGACCAATCGAGCTTGGATGGGTAGGACCAGGGAATGCTGCTAGTGACCTGGCCTACTTGTGACCGGGCCTGCTTGTGACCTGGCCGGCTTGTGACCTGGCCTGCTTGTGACCTGGCCTTCTTGTGACCGTGCCTGGGGCGAGCAGGACTGCTGATGATGAGTAGATGTCAAAACGTTCCCAGGTGGGGTACCTGCGAAGCCACTCTGACGCTCAAGTCAGTATTGAGGACAATAGAGTAGGATAGCAAGGAATGAGAATCTACCTCTTAATGGCAAAGCATGTCAGTATTTATAGGGATCTGTGTCAGCTTTGAGCCGTCGGATTGGTCAGGTGGATCTGAGCCATTGAGGCATGATAGCCATAAATGGGCTGATTTATCATGGATATGGGCCAAAGTTTATGGGGCTTAGTCATGTCCAACTGCTGGAGTGGGTCTCATGATCCAGTCTAGAACAGTTTCCCCCCAAGTCGAGATTATCCTAGGGGATGGTCTTGACTTGACGTTGTCGTTAAGGATGCCTTCGTAGGCTAGGCCGCCCTCTCAATTACAATTTCAAACTTTTTGTTATCTACTTTAAATTAGTCTTTGTTTTTACCGGTTAATGTTCAAACTAAATAAATTATGTCTAAGTCTATTAATAAAAATAATACGACAACACTCGTGCATATGCACGGGTATATTGCTAGTTGGAAGACAAAAAGTAAAGTAATAAAAACATTTAAAAAAAAAGTGTAGCACAAGAAAAGAAAAAGACCAGCGCCTAACCCAGTAAAGGAAAAAAAATGTAAGTGAACAAAATCGAAATTAAAAAATTATTGTCAAAAAAAATCAAAATTAAAGACGATTGCTTTGACAAGGTTGGTAGATAATTTGTGTCCTGTAAACATGTTCATCTTAATACTCTTATGCTTTATTTGGTGTTAGATTTGAAAATGATAGATAAAATTGTGCGAAAAATAAAAAATAATATAGAAAATATAGAAAAAAAAGGGAAGAATAAATAGATTATATTGTACATTATTTAGGTGAAGAGAAAGGAAAGAAAATCTTTCTCCACTCAACGAGTAGGCTAAAAAAGTTAAAAAAAATAAATAATTGATATATTATAGTTTCTACAAATTTAAACTATATTTTGAAATATCATTTTTACATTGGAGGAGAAACTATTTTTAATTCAATATCAAACAAAGGATGATGCAACTAAAGATCTTCAACTGGACCACACAGAGACCCATCGTTGAGAGGTTGACCAAACCAAAAATGGGAGTATAAACCACGTGGACTCAAGCTCTTCTATTTTTTTTATATTATTAATCAGGACTTTAGCAATAATACAAAGTTGTCGCATGGGACAAGTTTAGTTAATACTCGAGCATAGTAAAATAATTTGGAGTTATACTAATACTAATAGGTTTTATTTATATCTTAAAATTTAAAGTTGGAATTTTTTATTAAACAAAATTCAAAAGTTGCTCTTAAAATTTGGACCGTCTGATCTTAGTCGAATGGCTCCAAACTTATCGATTGCACGAATGCACCCATCTTCAGTGGCGGATCTAGAAACTTTATGTCATGGAGGCAAAATAGTCTAATATTTTTTAGGAAAAAACATTATAACATTTATAGAATATATAATTTTACGTTAAAAAAGACTCAACCGTGTACTATCACTTGACAATAAACAAAAACTTATTTAGTCTTTGAGAAATGAAAAATATCAATTTAGTCATCAAATATCACTCTAAAAATTTGTTTGACTAATATTTTAGTTTATATTGATTAAATTGGTAAGTTTCATTTCTCGGAGAACAAATATGTCTTTGTTTTTCACAAACAAATTTTTTGAGTCATTACTCCTTATAAACCAAAACATTTAAGTTTTTTATTAAGTATATTTAGTGCCAGAAGAGACTGAAAAAATAAAAATTAAAGAGATTAATGAATAAATTAGTATTTTTTTTGCCTTCATTTAAAAACAATTAACTCATCGGGCAACATCTCTTTTTTTATGGAGGCAAAAGGATTTTTTATAAAGTAGAACTTGCTAAAATATTTTTACACGGTGGGGGCAATTGACCCCACACCTTACAACGTAGATCCGCCATTGCATTTTATCCAAATCATCTACTAATACCGGTTAAAGATTTATAAAAATAAGAGTAAAGGCCCAAATTCGTCCTTGACAAATTTTTTGTGGGACGAATTCGTCCCTCACAATTTTTTCGGGATACATTAGTCCCTAACAATTCTAAAATGGGACACGTTAGTCCCTCCATCCATTTTGACGTTGCCAGCACATCCAACGTCTCTTACGTGGCACGTTAAGTGCCACGTTGTCGCGTTAGATTTAAAAAAGGGACAAATCAGTCCCTGACAATTTTAAAAAGGGACGAATCAGTCCTCTGTTACTATTCATCGTCTTCTACCTCCAAATCCCCAATCCCCAATCCTCCTCTGTTACTGTGTTACTGTGTTCTTACCTTAAGAAGAACAACATCAAACTAATAATTTCATATACTTTTCAGAAAGCGATATTTCATTTTCCAAAAACCCAGATTTCGTGTTCTTCAATTTCGTTTTCGTTTTGGTTCGTTTTCCAGAAACCCAGATTCATAAACAATTTCGTTTTCAATTTCATTTTGGTTCATTTTCGTTCGATTTCGTTTTCCCAAAACCCAGAATCCATGTTCTTCAATTTCGTTTTCGTTTTGGTTCATTTTCTAGAAACCCAGATTCATAAACAATTTCATTTTCAATTTCGTTTTGTTTCGTTTTTGTTCGATTTCGTTTTCCCAAAATATTTATTTGTTCCAGATTCCAATTTTCATCTCGTTGTTGTTTGATTTGTGAGGCGATTGCAAAAGGAGATTAAGGGTCAAGGAATTGGGGATTGGGGATTTGGGGATTTGGAGGTAGAAGACGATGAATAGTAATAGAGGACTGATTCGTCCCTTTTTTAAATTGTCAGGGACTGATTCGTCCCTTTTTTAAATCTAACGTGACAACGTGGCACTTAACGTGCCACGTAGGAGACGTTTACTGTGCTGGTAACGGTTAAATGGATGGAGGGACTAACGTGTCTCGTTTTGGAATTGTCAGGGACCAATGTGTCTCAAAAAAATTGTCAGGGACGAATTCGTCCCACGAAAAAATTGTCAGGGACGAATTTGGGTCTTTACTCTAAAAATAAAAGATATTTAAATACCTTTTTTTGACAAGATGTTTAAATACTTAATATGTCAAATGTTTTAAGTATTTTTTTGTAAAACGAGTATCCTCCGTACGCAGCTGCAGAGACTATTCCATCAAGTCAGGTAAGATTACAATGGGCAGCAAAGCTCTCTCTCAAGAGATTTAACACTGCTGCATGCCCAAGGCTGGATTCAAACCCAGGACCTTGGTTAAGTTGGAAGAGAGCCCTACCATCTCATCCAAGTGCTCTTGGGTTTATCAACTTTTTATCTTAAATTAAACATAAGCAGCGGCGGACCCAGGACCCCGGGGTCAGGGGTGTCAAATTTTTTAAGGCCGGTGTCAAATGGGTGCAAAACTTGGTTTACTAGTACAATTTAAAATTTTCAGGGGGGTCAAAATTAAAATTTTAGGAGATTTAGGCTATTTATATAAGGTGTTTAGTGTAAAAAAAATTTCCAGGGTTGCA
Source organism: Astragalus membranaceus (assembly GCA_039519185.1). NCBI lineage: Eukaryota > Viridiplantae > Streptophyta > Magnoliopsida > Fabales > Fabaceae > Astragalus > Astragalus membranaceus. The sequence goes on along the minus strand of CM076850.1, from coordinate 147,851,635 downwards.
TGCTAGGTCCGCCACTAAACATAAGGGTAATTCGTTCTATAACGACAATAACTCGCACGTTAAGAAACCGAAATAATTATTTACCCTAAAAATAAGTTTCTTATCAAAACATACATACTAGTACTAGTATTCGTAATTCGTATTCGTGTACATATACGAAGAATCATCCAGTGGCGTGCAGCTTCACGGGCGCGCTTGTGTAAAATTTACTGAAAGTCTGAAACACTCTTCTCGAACACTGTACATGACGTCAAGGTCATCAACCCCGAGACGAACCCCATTTCCAATAATATGGCTCCCATCTCACTCTTGATTCCAATCCAAAGGTCCATATTGCAACCCAAATTCCCAACGGGACCCACTCCGCCAGGCTCAAACCTGTGCTGAAACGCATGGTGAAGGTGAGTCAGCAATTCTTGGGATTGAACTCAAAATCAGAGTGAGGTCAAATCAGTAATCTCACTAGTCCTACTAGTACACCTCCTTTTTTTTTTTTTTGAGATTCTAGTACACCTCCTTTTACTCCTCCGTGCTTATACTCGTACCCGGGTTAGAGTGCCACGTCACACAGATTCAAATTCTTACAGGCTGGCAAATAAGACACCAAATCAAAAACTTCCACGCGGAACCTCACCACCTCCTTCTTCCACAGCTGTCTCCTCTCCCCGGGTATATAAATCCCCTTTCAATCCAATATACTCGTGTCCATAACCAACCAAACTCACTCTCCTCTCTAATCTCATTTCCCTCTCTCTCTCTCTCTTTCTCGTTCTCTAGATTGTTCTAATCCTTTTCTTAAAACTTAGACCATGAACACGGGCTTTAATTACAGTCTTGCCATTACGCTCTCAACGGTGCTGGCCCTGCTGTTACTAGTACTACCCACACTCACAGTGGGAGAGCTAGTACAAGAGCAACCGCTGGTGCTCAAGTATCATAACGGCCAGCTCCTCAAGGGACGCATCACCGCTAATCTCATATGGTACGGGACTTTCACCCCAATCCAACGGTCCATAATCGTGGACTTCATAAACTCCCTCAGCTCCACGGGAGCGCCGCTTCCTTCTGTCGCCACGTGGTGGAAAACGACGGATAAATACAAAACCGGATCCTCTGCGCTCCTCGTAGGGAAACAGTTCCTTCACCCAGCATACACCCTCGGAAAGAATCTCAAGGGAAGAGACCTCCTCGCGTTGGCCGCTAAGTTCAACGAACTCTCCTCCATAACCGTCGTGCTCACCGCTAAAGACGTCGCAGTTGAAGGTTTCTGCATGAGTCGATGCGGAACCCACGGGTCAGTCCGTCGTGGCAACGGCGGAGCCCGAACCCCTTACATATGGGTTGGAAATTCTGAGACTCAGTGTCCCGGGCAATGCGCGTGGCCCTTCCACCAGCCGATTTATGGTCCCCAAACGCCGCCGCTCGTTGCTCCTAACGGTGACGTTGGTGTTGACGGGATGATCATCAACTTGGCAACTCTGTTAGCTGGTACCGTTACGAATCCCTTCAATAACGGTTACTTTCAGGGACCTGCATCGGCGCCGCAAGAGGCCGTTACGGCTTGTACGGGTGCTTTCGGAAGCGGGTCGTATCCGGGTTACCCCGGTCAGACTTTAGTTGACGGGTCTACTGGAGCAAGCTATAATGCGCACGGCGCAAACGGGAGGAAGTTCCTTCTGCCCGCTATGTGGGACCCGCAGACTTCGACATGCAAGACTCTCGTCTGAGTAGGGGACCAGAAAACGGACACGTGACATGATATGGTGTACGGGGTTGTAGATAAGGGTTGGTAGAAACGGGGGCAGGAGAATAATTCCCTTTGGAGTTGTGGAACTGGAACTGGAAGTGTATTGTTAAGTTTCTTTTGTCGTTTAGTGTGACGTGTAAATTCTCTCTCTTAAGTCTAAAGAGGAATGTTATTATAATTATAATAACGTATATAAATATGGAAAAAGGAAGGTGAAAAAAATGGTCTAGTGTATCATATGATCATCAATATTATATGTATTAGTTCATGTTCAAGTGAGGTCTCTCTTTTTAATTTTGAATTTGAGAAAAAGAAATGGGAGTGGGTTTTGTATAAGATATTTTTGGGGTAAAGTAAGGTGGTGGTTGTGATATGAATGAGAGTGGTTTCTCTTGTGGTGCTGGGGGCCTGGGAGACCATTATGGAGAGGTGACAGGGATGATGACAATGATGAGGTCAAGTGAATCTCATTTGGCGTGAAAAGCTACGGAGGATGTCATTGTTTGGAGGGTTATGGTGGGTCCTCTTCGATCCACTGCAATCATGCTTCAGATAAGTTTTAGTATCTACTGTACATCTACAGTACCTGCTAAATCTGAAGATTGGATTAGGATGAGATGAGATAGATTTCCCCATAATTTTTTGTTTTAAACCAAAGTTGAAAAATGATACTCTCTCCTTGAAATAATAAGAAGAAAGTTTATAATGCCATACCGAGTTTCCAAATTAACAATAACAGTATGATGGGTCATGCGTGGAACTACATGCCATGTCTCTTTCTGTTTCCCAGTAAAGAAATTTGTCCAAGATGCTCATTTTCTATATTTGATTAATCATACAGGGATTGGATAGGAACGTGATCAGATAATTCTTTTTTTTTTATAAGCAACATTACTACATTAGTGGGGTGGGAGAATGTTAGTTTCTGGGGTTTGAACCTAGGACCTCTTTCTTGCACTCTTTTGGTGCACTCTTTCGATATCCCTTAGCTCGCCAACTGAGCTACCTTCTTGCATGTCTATTGATATGTGTATGTATTTTTTTGACTGATCGTGTTTATTGATATTTAAAGCCAAGCATGGCTCTGCTGTCGGTAGATTCAGAAGCATTAGGCCTCTGATCACATTGAGTGTGGAAGCATAGGTGGGTGGGAGAGAAGCTACCGTTCGCTTTTAATAGTTATTTAAGGCAACAAAACTGCAGATTTCTGAAATTTCCATTCAACAAGAAAATGGGTAAAAGCAACTACCGTTAGTCAAATAAAAGAAATATTCTAATTTGCAATAGCAAGTGTTTTGAAGAATAGGTAATCAGCGTTTTAATGGCTAATGTGATTAACTGGAGAATACGATAATGTCCAATGACGTGTGTTTACCACACATACCATTAGTTATACAAGTTCCAAAAAGCTCTGTTAAAATATGCTGCATGGTTGAATATACGCATTTAGCATGTTAAGTGAGATCAGATGATTTGAGAGATCTCAAAGCAACCCGTGAACTTACGAGACAAATTATACATAATGTTAACGGCAAACCAACTGTGTAATACCAATTTACCATTTACCATATATTATTACGGTAAATTGACAGATTTCCCAACACGACAACTAGGAATAGAACCACCATTTCTTGGACTTTTATAAGGACGATTTGATACACTGGCAGCATAGAGATGAACCTATAGTATATTGCAATTTTGGGGTGCGAATAGGCAAATGAAAATCCATATATTAATCATTCTTCGATGGATACTTTTACAAAGAACATTAGAATATATATCAACACAAAAGCATAGCACAAGAAAACACCATTCAGTTTACAAGGTTTGATGTTGAATGTGTTCAATCCTACCTCAGTCTAGTAGTCATGAGTAGGGTGTCCATCCATCAAATAAATAATAATTCCATTTCAGCATAATTGGGCACTCAATAGTAGGGATTGTACCGCATTCCCATTCTGAACCTAGGAACCTTTCTGCAATCAACAAAATAATATTCTAAGTCTACTGTTACCCAGCAAACAGATAACTCATGTCATTGGAAAGGAAAGATCAAAGTACAACATACCCATATCCATAAGGAGCAAAGGCAAAAGGAGGTGCATATGGAGTTCTGCCTCGAAACCCCATGTGAGGATTAGGTCGCCGGCCACGATGTTGCTTCATCCCAGGCATGTTAGTCCTCTTAGCAGTTACCTACAAAAGGTCGAACAAAGTACAAATGGTTACATAAAAGAAAAACAAGATGTTTTTGAAAAGTAAGAGCAGATTGCTTTTTTTTGACAAATCAAGAGCATATTGTTGTGACCTTCAATTGACGTCCATGTAGTTCAGACTCATTCAGCGAAATAGCTTCTTGCACAGCTTCCACTTCAAGAAATTCCACATAAGCATACCCCTTGGGTTGGCCGAACTTATCAGTGCGAATGGTGACTCGATTAACTGTTCCACAGGATTGGAAATGCTGTTGCACTTCTTCTGGAGTACATGAATAGTCCACCTATAGCAGATATCAAATCCATGAGATCAAATGCATTCAACAGCAATATGAAACAAGAAACATCCTACTAATATGGAAAGCTCTAAAAGTTTCTCTGAAGTCAATCCTCCTCTTCCTAATCAACAATGATAACAAACATTCGTTCAAATATAATCATTGTCTAATCAGATAACATTTTAATTTCAAATTTAATTCATTAATATGAAATAACAAAGGAAACAAAATGAATGTGTTTTATGCTAATCTCATGAATTACTAGTCCTAATTTTTAGCTTCTTCCTACCCCTTCTACCCACTCCTATTTTATCTTCAGTTCTTGTGGTGGATTATATAAAACATCAGTAGAAGGGAAAAAGATAAAAATTTCCTCTTGATCCATCACCGGGACAAAATAATACCTATATTTTTCGCCACCAAAAGTGCGCTTTGGCTTTGCAATCAAAGCTGCAAATAACCATGTAAAGTCCTTTACCTATAATGTGTGTCCTCTTCTCACCAGCAGGAATCCAGGTTCTCGATCTGCAATCTTATCCATCCCACTGTCCATCCATTCCACCACAAAAAACTTCAAAGGTATACTAATTAAAACTTTCTATCCTAAAGACCTCTATTTCCCTCCCTAAATTATCGACAACTTGTATGCTATTTTGTTTTTTCTCCCTTCCTTTTTCAACAACCAACAATACAACATTCTTATCCATCCCCTCGTCTATCCCTATAAGATTTTTTTTTGCTATAACTTGTTTTTCCACTCTTTTATTTCACACATTTGATATTTCTAACATGATTTTTTTCTCCACCGGCTATTTAATATATAATTATATCATATACTTCCAACAGCAGCAAGACTAGGGCAGAATACTTATAGATGGAGGCATAACCTGCAATCGTAGTCAAACATTATGTCAAGGTACAATATTACCAATTGAAACACCGATGCTTCTAAATTTCAGTCCATTCAACACCAAAAAAGGAAATTCCCACTAGCTACATATACATAATAATCTTCATAAATTCCAACTTTCCAAGATAGAGCATAATTCCAACTTCGGAAATATTTCAAAATTCAAACTATTAACAATTGATTTTCGCATCAACGGTTGAAATATCTTTAGAGAAGATAGATCCAATGAAGACCAATGCATTTATCTGTCAATTAATTATGAGATAGTGATGAAAATACACCAGCAAAATATATGGAAAATTTTGGTTAAAATAATCCTGAAAATGTCTTCTGAAGTATGATAACTGAAAGCAGGTATACATACACAAAAGACCACGAATGGGAATTGATAAGAAAAAGAGGAAAACAAACAGCAGGTTGAAGTCAAAATCATATCATATGAAATTCAAGGTTCACGAGGAAACCAGGGGGAAGACAGATAGGTACTTGGATATTATGGGGTGCCTAAGTCTCACATCGAGTAACATAGGATGCTCGGTGGAGTACTTAAGTGGCTCTGCCTTTCCACTCAACAACTAGCTTTTAAGGGAGGGGTCCTCAAGTGCTTGAGTTTTTGTTGTAATTATTAGTATCAATGATGGTTGTCAGTGTCTCAGAGAAGGCTACCCACAAAAGGTTCTAACCAACGAAGAAGCTGAGTGAAGTATCACTGAGTTAAGTATCATGGAGTGCAACCACCGAAGACGCCAGCTCTAGGGGGCGGTGCTAAGACATGGACTTGGGTATTATGGGGTGCCTAAGTCCCACATTGAGTAGCAATGTTGTCAAATAGCAGATAGAACGATGCTATAGCATAGTGGAATTTGAACAAAACCGGTATTGTCGGTTTGGTTGTTCCTCCTTAATAGCTAGCTTTAAGGGAGGGTTCCCCAAGTGTTTGAGTGTTTATCAAAGACACGGATGACTAACTTTGAATGGCCCGAAGGAAACTATCATCATCATCATCATCATCATCATCATCATCATCATCATAATATTAATCATATGAAATTTTGCAACAACAATAATAATATTAAACAGTTGTAGCCATTCACTGCGGATGTTGGAAAGGAAGACCCGCACAACATACAAGACTTCAATCAAGAACTTCGCCTAGGGGTCTGTTTGGTTTCAGAAAAGAGATTGTGTTTACAATTTTAATTATATAAATGCCACTTTATTTTCATTTTGGTTCTTGTTTTGAAGGTTTTGTATAGAAAAGAGGGAAAAAAATTCATCTTTGTATTGTGGGATAAAGGTTTATTATTCCAATAGTACTGAGCAGAAAAAAATAGGTCTGAAATGAAAACCAAGCATGCCTTAAATTTACACGCACAGTAAAGTGGGATAAAGGTTTATTATTCCAATAGTACTGGTTAATTTGATAGTTTATATACTACGTAACAGGATGTTCTAGAACAAGCAATTTGGCGTTTCAAATAGCTTGGCATCAGTGGGACCCCTCAATTTAGTCTACTTATATTAACTTAATGACAAACACTGAAATCTAAGAATCCTTGGTTTTTATGGATATCTGTATATATAAGCAAAAAAATTCAAGTCCCTTTGCTTCTAATTCCTTCCTTATCTTTGCATACAAGTAAATCTCTTATGATCTCCTACATTACAACACTCTGTTTCATGTTTCACTGTCTCAATTCCGCATATATAGGATCCCCTCAATATAAGAAATGTAACATTCACACTCATGAACGATGCTACAAATGAACAACAAAGGCACTCACTATATGAAAATAACCAATCATATCAAAAGAAAAAAACTGACAAAAGCAGTGTACGGCAGCAACAAACGTGCCAATACTGTTCATTTTGAGTGTCATATTTTCATGAACTTGTTATTGTAAATATTAGGTCGAAAAAATTGTGAGTAGTTGGTTAATGATTTGGGAGTCCTGTCATATTCTAAAAATGTAATTTCCACACACATGCACATACGGGTGACTATGAGCATAATTTCAAATCCATAAAATATGTTCACATAAGATTATGGTTTAATGATCTCCAAACTATGTACAATGATGTCAAGCTAGAGAACCTCAAGATTAAGAGTAGGGAGTTTAAGCCAAGCAATCTCTGCAATTAACGCAAACAAAAACAGAGGCATATGCTCAAGCCATAACAATTTCTCCAATTTGTTTTCAAAAGCACAGCACACCCACATATATACATTGGCTCATAATTGAACCATTATTTCAGACCAAATATATAAGGTAATATCATTAATATTCTCGGCCCATATTACAAAACACGACAATAAAACAGAAAACAACAGAATATAAAGTTTTAACATAGATAGGGGAGGAGAAAACTCACATTGCCTACAAAGATTGATCGAGAATCTACTTCCTCCCTATTGATCTGACTCACATCAGCATTAGCAGGATCTGTTTGGAGATAATAATCAATAACAGAGACAAATGTCCCAGAATAAATGGTAATGAAATGCTTGGCTCAGTAGTAAAGTACAGTGGTCACAACACATGCAAGTGGAAAAATAAAATAAATAAAAAAAGTAAAACAAAATGAACTACTTATTCTTTGGTTTAAAAAGAAACACAAAAATCACATCTAGTTAAAGGGACGTGCTGGGAGACGCTCAAGTATCTCAGCACATGCCTCTCCTATCCATGTGATGCAGTACATCCTGATATGCATCCCTTAATAGATAAAATGCTTGGCACACAAAGCACCGGAGTACTCAAGCACCCTAATAAAAAAACCTCAAGCATCAACCAAGAACTGCAAAGATGAAAAGAACAATTGGCATGTTTTCAGCTTGCATGAGTTCACTACACAAAAATCTGGAGTGCATTGAATTGAAGCACTTATCATTGATAACCAAGTAAGAGTGTTCTCCCCAACCCCCAAGGGAACTCTTCAGTCTTAGTCCATAAATGAATCAATGGCACAACACACAATGCATTACCAAACGGGCAAGCAACAAATTAATTTTCTAGGTCATTAACCAAACTTCATTAATTGGCTTAGATAGGGTCTGTATCAACAATCAACAATGCAAAACAAAACATATTAGACCTAAATTTTGAGCATAGATTCTTTCACATGAAGAACATAGTCATGTTACTAATACTTCACAGTTTTCTTTTTTATATTCACAGAATTGAAAAAGAAAAAAAATAGCAAAATCGTGACAAATTGAGCACCCGATCCCAATACCAAAAGAAAAAGACAGCGAAAAAAAGAGTCACCTTGCACAGATCCCATCTCTTTCTCGACCTTGGCCTGCATCTCTCGCAAAGCTGCAGCTTCGTCTTCCATTTCCTTCAGCCTCTTCTTCATGTCATCCAAATCCTGTAGTGGTCATAATTGACACTGTTAATTTAGGGTTTTTCGGAATGAATGGCACCACAGCAATTGAAAGGGAAATTGAGACAACGACAATTACGAAAACGAAAGTATTGCATACCGCTTCATTGTTGTCAGCTCCGACCATTTCAACGTCGTCGTTTTCCATATCTCTACAAGGTGGTAAGCCGCCGGCTGCTGTTGTAATTCCTTCTCTCTTTTCTTGTAATTGGCCTTCGTATAAGTGTTCTACTTCTACTATTCCATAGACTATTTTAAAGAGAATTAAGAAAATTAGTTAAGGGTGCTTAGTGGGCGATAGAGTAAATAAAATCCCCAGTGAATCATTAAATATGACAGAATTTATCGACCGTTGAGATTTAATACTGATCAATTCAATTTTAACTACTCATAGTATCTTACACAATATACTACGGTCAATTTTAGTGGTTCATCTGTGAGGGATTTGATTTACTCCCTCACCCTAGAAACACCCTAAATTTAATTTAATATAAATAACTTAGTTAAGAGTAAACGCCCAAATTCGTCCCTGACAATTTTTTCGCGGGAAGAATTCATCCCTGACAATTTTTTCGAGACACATTGGTCCCTGACAATTCCAAAATGAGACACGTTAGTCCCTCCATCCATTTAACCGTTAGCAGCACAGTAAACGTCTCCTACGTGGTACGTTAAGTGCCACGTGTCACGTTAGATTTAAAAAAGGGACGAATCAGTCCCTAACAATTTAAAAAAGGGACAAATCAGTTCTTTGTACTATTCATCGTCTTCTACCTCATGATAATCCCCAAATCCCTAATCACCAATTACCTCACGCCATTTTAGATGCAATTCAGATTAGGGATACAGTGATGCAAACAAGATGAGAAAACCAGAATTTTTTTATAAACTACCTCACTACCTTTTAATATGTAACACGTGACTGGAGTGACATAGCATTGCTCTCAAGATGAGAAAAACCAGAATTTTTTTTGAATCAGATTGGAAACTAACACTCAAATCAAAAGGCATTGGTCCATAGAAATGACACAAACCAATTTTGAAAATATAAAAGATAACGGACAGAGACCGTTCTTCATGGAGACAAAGATTTCCAGCCATTCAGTAGAATCTCAAAATCAAATTAGAGAACTGCCTCCATCTTAGAAGATAAAAAACGAGGGCTTTTTTAACATAGGACTGAAAAACGAGGGCTTTTTTAACATATGACAATTTAAAAAAATGAGGACGAAGACGATGAATAGTAACATAGGACTGATTTGTCCCTTTTTTAAATTGTCAGGGACTGATTCGTCCCTTTTTTAAATCTAACATAGAAGACGTTTACTGTGCTGCTAGCGGTTAAATGGATGGAGGGACTAACGTGTCTCGTTTTGGAATTGCTAGGGACCAATGCGTCTCGAAAAAATTGTCATGGACGAATTCGTCCCGCGAAAAAATTGTCAGGGACGAGTTTGGGTGTTTACTCTTAACTAAATTTTTTATATTAAATTAAATTTAGGGTGTTTTTAGGGTGAGGGAGCAAATCAATTCCCTCACAAATGAACCACTAAAATTGACCGTAGTATATTGTGTAAGATGCTATGAGTAGTTAAGATTGAATTGATCAGTATTAAATCTCAACGGTTGATAAATTTTTATACTAAATCATACTGTCATATTTAATGATTCACCGGTGAGGGATTTTATTTGCTCCCTCACCCTATAAGCACCCTTAAATTTATCGGTTTGTAAAAAATATATATTAAATTTATCAACACTATTCTTTTAAAGGGAGCTAGGGCGCGAGGAATCAATTAAGTCACTCACCGGTGAACCACTAAAATAGACTATATGATATTGTGTAAAATACTATGAGTGGTTAAGATTGAATCAACCAGTATTAAATCTTAACCATTTATGGAAATTACGGTCAATTTTATTAGTTTACTGGTGAGGGACTTAGTTGATCGCTCACCATAGAAGCCTATCTTTCAATTATCTAAATTTATTATTTTGCACTTAATTGATTAGGAGTATTTTAGAAAAAAAAAAATTAATATGTTTAGTAATATAAAAATTGTGTTATAAAAGAGATGAAATCTTTTATAAAAAATAGGACAAACGTAGTATTTTAAAAATACACTTTAACATCTGATTTATTCATCAAAAGTAAAATATAAAACCCGAATGGATTAGCCTAAAGGAGCATGACAGGTCTTATATCCATTAAGTTACGAGCTTAAGTTTCCATTGTTCTCTTGGATGAGGTCATTATAATTATCTTTTTTAGAGTTCAAATGTTTTTCTACCTTAGATTTGGGTGTCATTCTATCACCATAAAAAATTGTTCATAAAAAAATAAAAATACACATTAACATTGATTTTTCAGTATTTCTAAGTACACTTGGTTTGGTAAGATTGGAATGCCAGTTTTGTAGCTTATTGAACTAGCTTATAAACTTGCTCAATTAGAGGGAGTGTTTTTTTTTTTGGTAAATCCGAGTATTCTCCACGACGACTGTGAAGACTAATCCTTCGAGGTACTGGAGTTCATTTAAGGGCTGACATCTCCCAAGCGGTGTCTCTCCATACACACCGACCAGAGATCGAATCTCTGACCAAAATGCTTAAGGGGCCCAAACAACTTACCACCGTGCCACTCCCACTTAGTAGTGATTGATAAGAAAGCTTATCACATTAACTTATATTTTATGGTTTTTTTCTCTATCTTTTTCTCCTATTTTTATCTTCGCTATTTTATTCTTTACCTTTTTCAAATTAAAAATAAAAATAAATTGTTATCCATTTATATCATTTCATGATCGTTTTGTAATTTGTTAAACGGCTAATCTTGCTAAACGCTTCAAGTTTAATCAATTGGCTTCTCAGCTACAAGTTAAGGTAACCTTTTTTTTACTATACAAGATCGTAGTGTTTGGTTGGACGAGAATGAATAAGAGAGGAGGGAAATTATTTTAATTTTTTTTGGCCTTCTTTTTTATACCCCCATCATATCACCATATACCCCCACAAGAAATTTTAAGACAAAAATACTCCTGGTTAAATTGACTTAAATCGGATCTACATATAAGGTAGGTAGATCCGATTCACAAAAATAGAAGGCGGATTTACGTATATCCGATTAGAATTAGTGAGGGAATATCGGATCTACCTTTAGTGAGGTAGATCCGATTTGTTAAAATATAAAAGCGGATATACCTATCAGTGGAGGTATGTCCGCTTTGTTAAAATGCAAATCGGATTTACCTCCCTGATAGGTAAATCCGCTTTGCAATTAACAAAGCGTATATACCTATCAGTGGGGGTATGTCCGCTTTGTTAAAATGCAAATCGGATTTACCTTCCTGATAGGTAAATCCGACTTGTACTAAATTTGACGGGTAAGATTTGGCTGCTAATGTTGATCAACGATGTAGATTGCACCGACAATATCAACGGTTGATAATCATTGACGAATTCTATAAAAACCCATCGCCAACCTCATTATTTTCACTCAAAAATTTCACTCTCACTTGCTTATTTCACTCATCCAAAATGGAGATATGTCTCACTCAACGCTCAAATGACAATGGGCTTTGCGGTATACATCATCGGGGCCAAATCACGATGAGAGAAGATGGTGTCCACTTCTGGAGTCCTCAGCCGGTGTTATGCTGAATCCACCGCGGCATGGGGTTTGAAGGTTTGAAGGATAAAGTGTGGTCCAAAGTTCAAGTGACTGGTGACGAGTGTGACGTCACTAGTATCACTTATCACAAACCCTATCTTGGAGACGGTGGCCGCGTTTCCTTCTCGTCCATGACAATCAAGACTGACGAAGACGTGGTGAACATGTTAAACATCCATGACACGCTTCAGGGGTATAAGCTGTTGGAGCTGTACGTGGAAACTCAACGGAGTGTGAATGAGATTTTACGTCGTGTTCGACGACCACAATTTTAGGAAAATGTATCTGTCTATTGTTATTGTAGTTGGTTATGTTTTATCTTTTATCGCATGAATGAAATCGAAATTTTAATGAAACTCCACAAATATAATAAACAAGAAATAATAATAATCAAGTCATATAAAAATAGTTCAAACATACAATCCCACAAAACCCCCTAGTCACGCCTCGGTAGCATATCCAGTAACCGCGTGAGGCGAGCGTATGTCTGACTACCCATCCTAATGTCTTCGCTCCAAAGCCCCCTCCGAATTTCCTCCTCCACAATCTCGAGCATATCTGGCTGTACTGGTGGTGCAGCTGGCGGTACTGGTGGTGGTGGCGGTGATGAAACTCGTAAGAGTCTAGGAATAGATGCTCTCACATACCAATGTAAGTAGTCCGGGGCAACCTGACCCAACTCCTCAGCAGGATAAGTAGTACGCAAAACCTCCTCCACCACAGGCATATAATGTGCAATACGAAAAATGCAGTCTGCATGGCTCGGACGACCGGTAAGAGGGTGACGTGGGATGACCTGCACTTACCCAAACTGTCTGAGGCACCTATCTGGCATGTAGGGAACAGTGATGTCTCCCCAGCTGGTGTGTCCCATGTATAATGACACCTGCTGATAACTCTATTTTATATAGAGTTATTTAAGCATCTAAACATAACTAATTGCTTGAAACCAAGTATAATATCTGTTAAATATAACAACATTCTATGTTTCAAAGAGGATTATGTAATGATTTAAGCATTTTATATAAATATTGGTATGTTTGAGATGTTTGTTCAGTGCACTTGCAGTTAGGTGCAAATACACCAGGGAAACAGCAATGCATCTGCACTAAACTACACTTACAGCAGTGCAACTGCACTTAGGTGCATCTGCACCATCCTGCGCTGAAGGCAGATTTAACCCCACCTTGGAAGCACCTCAATTCATACCAATGCATAAACTTTTCTATGACATCATGCTTAGTCATAAGTCACATGGAGGCACATGCCAACATGCAAGAGGAGGCGCCCACAATGGAAAATCATCATCAAAGGCTACGCATCTAGAACACATGCCTTTCCACAATTGGACCTCCCCTTTGGACCCAATCATCTCAATCAAAGCTCTAAAAAGTAACCATGGTTAAGCCACCTTTGGTAAGCTTGATCTCCAAGCAAACCCTCACTTGAAGGAAACCTCCAAGGCTATATAAAGGCTTCCACTTCTCACTTGAAAATGATCATATCATAATAGATAGATCATATACTTCACTTGTAATTTAGTAGTTTCATTTCTTATAGTTTTTAGTAATAGTTAGTTGGCAAGAAGGTAAGGAAGGAACTGACGACTTCTTCCTTCACTTCCTCATCAACTTAGTTAGGTGCAACTGCACCAGGAAGTCAGTGCTTTTGCACTACTGGGCAAATTTATGCAAGAGTACTTCAATCAGTGTAATCTCTACCCTATTGATATCTCATGTATTTTCCATTATATTAACATGTTTTATTTCATCTATCTTTGTCTTGCAATGCATATTATGAGCTAAACCTCTTTGGTTGAGATGTTCTAACTTTATAATGAGCTTTTGAGTAAGTTATTGTGTTTTCAAAGTGGTGTATGTATTTATGGTTCTTGTGTTATACTACACCCATCTTGTTTTAAAGTTAATCACTTAAAATGAGTAGAGTTATATTCACAGACATGGTTTATAACTAGAAATCAATAACTAATAAGGATGAATGTTTTAATGAAGGCTTTGTTAACTTGTTTAATAAAGAAAACTTTGTTAAAACCATGTTAAGTCCTAGACATAGGATAACATAGTCCTTAGGGTAATGCAGTGGGTACTTAAAAGGCAGGGGTGTACTTATTTAGCAACTTAGACAAGAATTGTAAGAAGGAAAGAAAGGAATTGACAACTTCTCTCTTTACTTTAAGACAAGGTTTTAAGAGCTTGTAACGAAACTCTGAAGAAAGTAGCTGAACGATACATACTGGTGCAACTGCACTCAAGTGAATCTGCACCACAGAAAACACAATACTCTTGAAAGTGATTTATTTAGTGAAGACATCTCAACTATCTTTCTCAACTGATTTCCTTCATATTTTATTGCATATTTACATTCTGTTTTCATAAACATTAAACACCCAAAATTGTGAGTAGTGTAGCTGCACTAATTTATATGCTTTCTAAACATACAAAAGTTTAACCAATCCCTGTGGGTTCGACCTTTCTCATCACTATATTACTTGTTTCTGACTGTGTATACTTGAACATATTTTCACACACCACCTGCTCAAAGTCTCTATCCCCCCGGTGCTCCTCAAACGGTCGCCAACAGACATCATCCGAGGTCAGCACATCAACCCTCTGCCTGTATACCCCCAGCTTCACTCCATCCGTCTTCTTATTCCTCCAACGCCCACACAGTGTTCCAGCCCGCAATCCACTCCTCCTCTCCACTAGCTGAGGAAAATACCATAAAATCCAGCTATGAAAAAAAGAAGATAAACAACATGGTGAATTAAAAACTGTTTAACAGAAATTTAACCAAACTCGGAAAAAATTAACTTAAAATTATTACCTGTAAGAGGGTCGCATACCCTCCTAACTGATGCGTCTGGTCCAAGCAGGAGTAGTTCAACTGGTCATACATGAAAGCAAGTCCTGATGCCCCCCCATGCATATGATCCCACACCAGCTTCACTGACATCCGCAAGTAGCAGCAGCCACTTAGCCTCAGCCCTGTCGCCGGTCTTGACTGTGAAGATGGACCAGCTCGGGATCAGAAGGATAAAGGCCTTGACAACTGGACGCATCTCATTCTCTATGGACCCTCTACTAACAATCTCCTGCAGGCACTCAAAACGGTAATATGGGCCAGATGAAGCTCGACACTCCAGTCCCGCCTCCTCCATAGTCACACCTAGATAAACATGTGCTAGGTGGATGGCCCGATCAGTGGTGACAGAAGTAGGTGGAGCTCTGTAGTAGTTCCCCATAATGGGTAGATGCAGCAAACAGGAGACATCATCCAAAGTAATCGTCATTTCACCAAATGGTAAGTGAAATGACGATGTCTCTGAGTGCCACCTCTCAAGAAAAGCAGGCATCAGTTCATGGTCCACCTTTGTATGTCCAGTCGAGACGAGGGGGGCTAATCCGGAACCTGTGATAAAGGCCCACAACCAGTGGTTTTGGGAAAACCCAAGCAGTCTCTGAGCCAGCTTGTTACCATGGTTGGTAACCTTTAATTTACGCTCATATGTCTGCATTATAAAAAAAAAAAAAAAAATAAGGCTATGTAAATAAATTAAACTAAGAAGGCTATGTTGTGCGAAAATGTGATGTGCAAGTATACACAATCGCAACAAGTAATATATTGATAAGTAAAGTTCGTTCCCACAGGGATTGGAATTAATCTATGAAGTTTAAGTGATTAGAATCTTAGTGAAAAGAATTAAGTAACAAGTGAAAGTGAAGAGTTGTAAACATTATAAGTTGTGATAAAACAGGATTAAATTTGCAGTAATTAAAAGTGAGTTGGATAGCTCAATAGTTATGTAAGTCTCCAAGAGTAATGTTCAGATAATATTAGACGCTGTAGCGTTAAGCGCTGTAGCGCTTCAGAATCCTTAGACGCTGTAGCGCCTTGGTGGCGTGCCTTTCAGTCACTTTCGTCAGGGCTATGTTACAAGACTCCTATGTCTAGGCTCTAAATAAGTTTTACCCCTGTATATTAAGCTCTTACAACATTTGCCTTATGAACTACTACTCCCCTATGTCTAGAGTTAAGTAGTGCTTCCTTTAAATGTCTTTAAAGGGTTTTCATTCATATCATTCCTTGAGTTCTCTTTGTGAACCATGTCTGTACCCACAAAGTTACCTTGTTTTAGTTGATCATTCCCAAACCAAGATTGAAAGCATTATGACACAAGGAATGAAACACAAACATCATAATATTATACAAAAGTTACTCAAGGTTCATTACATACCAAGAACAATCCAACTACAACAAAGTTAGCTCATCACAAGCTCCATCAACATAATACAACTTGAGAGTATGTATTACCGTATGAAGACAAGAGAAGAGTGGTTGCAAAAGATGCACTCCAATGTTCCCAAGTAGTATACAAGAGATGAAGTTGAGGCGTGAGCAAAACCTTGAATGAGAAATTAGAAAACTATGCTAAAAATAAAAGCTCAAAAAAGTGTGTATCAATGGAGAATGGCTACGGTGTCAAGAGTAAGTCTTTTCTCCAAAATTACAACCTCTTGTCTGCGTGTATTGCCTCTTGGTGAAGCAATCTTAATTAATCTAATTAATATCTAAGTCTTAATAGTATAATAATATTACATGATGATTATTAAACTTAGATATTATCCTTAAAGCACTTTACAAAAAGTGGTAATGATGGAATACAACAACTATCACATGGGTTCCATTTAGGAGGCACCAAGTGTAATTTAGCATCCATTTGAAAGTCAACAATTCCAGCTGAGAGGAAGAGATAAGGGTGGTGACTCATCATGTCCTCAAGTGGCCACACAAATATCTCAATGGTCAGCCGTCATATAACGCTGTAGCGTTTCCTTGATAGCACACGCTGCAGCGCTAAAGCAAAACATCAAACATATTCACAAAGGCATTGACTATGCCCAACTTTTAAGGAATTGACTTATAACCTATATTTATCCTAATATCCATATATTCACATATTTAAGCACTAGAATTACTTGAGAAATAAGCTTGATGTAAGTTTTAGGAGCATAAATAACCTATATAAAATAAGGTTATCAGGCTACGTAAATAAATTAAACTTACCGGGTCTCTCAGTATAACGGTACAAACATGAGATGTTAGCCCAGTGAATAGAGGAGGCTGCTCCTCATGCTGTTCCTGATGCCCCTGCTGAGGCTGATCCTCCTGGTACTGCTGCTGCTGGTAGTGCTCAGGCATATACTGGTCCTTAGGCATAGAATGGTCCTCAGACATAGAATGCTCATCAAAAGGGTGCCCCTGCTGGCCCTCCTCATAGTGAAAGTCTGGGGCCTCCTCCACCTGCTGATACTGCTGCTGTCGCGTATGCCGGGAGGACGCATGTTCCGCAATCCTGTGGCGGGTGCGTGTACTGGGAGCAGATGGCGAGGCCTGAGCCGATGACTACCCTCGATACCTATTGGACACTGGAAAAAAAACAAATTTTTAAACAAAAATAAAACACAAATCAAATCTACCTATTTCCGATGCGAAATCGGATATAGGTAGATACGTTGGGAAATCGGATATAGGTAGATCCGACTTACTTTTTATGCAGAATCTGAGAAAAAACAGAAGTATGTATATCCGGTAGTAAATCCGATGGAAAATCGGATATAGCTCTCTGAATGGTAAATCTGATTCTCTCGGGAAACTTTCTGGTCAAACAGATGCAAGTGAAAAATGGTAAATGTTTTGTAAATTTGTAAAAATTTTAAGTGTATTTTCGTCTTTTCGCAGGGTCTGTAGGGGTATATGGTGATATGATGGGGTACAAAAAAAATCCATTTTTTTTGTCAAAGTCATATGAATTCATTGATAGTGGGCCAGGCCCAAACTCATACAACCAACTATTGCCAAGGAAAAATTCCTTTAAATGTGTGGTTCAACTGAATGTAAAGGGTTTGACCAAAAAAAAACTGAATGTAAAGGGTGAAGGAGAAGTAAATATCTCATAATTCAACTTTTGCATTCCTCTGAGGCCCGTGCTTATTCCACACCCCCTACTCATCACATACCTCCAAACCCCTGGGAAACGGCAAAAATACCCTTAACGAGAAAAAGTTTCAGGCGCGTCCCTTTGTTTCCTGAGATTTAATGGGTGTGGTGCCATGGTACCGAACCCGGTACGATGTCATGGTGTCGTGGCATGTGTCTTAGCACACAGACCCCCTTTGCATGAATTTTAAAAGGTACAACATTTTGCAACCAAACTGATAGGTTTCATGATGTTGTCCTCAATAAATCCTGCAATTCATAGGTACAGTGGTACAGTGCCATACAAGTTAAAAAATTCTGCAATTCTGCAAAAAAATTTAACAAGAAATTTGTATGTTTCAACGGTTCAGATTCCACCGACACATTTTCACTACAAGAAAAATGCGTTTTCCCGGCGGTACGGTTCAGGCGGTTTTTTTCCGTCGTAAAATTTTCGGCGGAAAAAATAGTATTTCCGGCGGGTTTTTCAAAAAAAAACTTTTTTTTTATAAAAAATCCACCGGAAATGTTACCTGCAGATTTTTTGAAAAAAAAAATTAAAAAAACTATTTTTTTTCAAAATAAATCCGCCGGTAATTTAAAAATCTGTCGGAAAAATTCGGAGGGAAAAAATCCGCCGGAACCGTTTGAAAATGCCTATAAATAAAACTTTCTCCTACACTCTTCCCATTCTCTCATTTCACTCTTTATTTCATTCTCATTCTGTTATACATTTTCTCTATCTTATCTTCTTCTTTCTCATACTCTCCATTCTCCATAAATTTCTCTACACATCTCTCTTCTATATTTCCCCTTTCCTTCCTTCTCATTCATTCTCACTCCTTCATTATTATTCTTTCTTACTTTTTATTCTAATTCTCTCTTATATTATTACTTCTCATACTCTCCTTCATTCTTATTCTTTCTTACTTCTCATTCTTATTCTTTCCTATATTACTTCTTCTCATACTCTCTTTCATTCTTATTCATTCCTACTTCTTCATTCTCATTCCTTTATTCCTTCTCATTCTCTTCTTTATCATTTTTTCCTATATTCTACTTCATTTTCATTTTTACTTACTTTTTATTAAATTACTTATTAAATTTTAAAATTCGAAAAAATTTTAAAATAATTAATTTTAAAAAAATAAATAAAATTTTTGTTTTTTTTAAAAAAAACCGCCGGTAATGTATATTTCCGACGGATTTTTCAATTTTTTTTTTAAAAAATCCGCCAAAAACGCCCATTACCGGCGGAAAAAATACGCCGGAAATTATTGGCGGAAAAAATCCGCCGGTAATGTGCGTTTCCGGCGGATTTTTAATATTATTATTTTTTTTCAAAAAATAAATCCGCCGGACATTATCAGCGGAAAAAATCCGCCGGAAAACATTACCTACGAGTGTTTTACCAGCGGATTTCCGGCGAAAAAAATTCGCCGGAAACGTCACTTTTCAGGCAGATTTGGTGCATTTCCGCCGGATTTTTTCCGCCTGAAAAACGCGTTTTTCTTGTTGTGTTTATCAACGGTCCACAATCAGTCAAATGTGTCAGAAAAAGGAGTGGATGACATTTGCTATGGTAAACAGATAGAATTTAAAGCTTTCAGCCGCTAGACACACCTTGTAAATTGGACGAATGGTCTCACCAAACCTTTCAGCTGCCCGAGTATGCCCCAAGCATGCATCTGTCAGGGAACATTTCCTTCCAGTGCACCCACCAACTCCTCCACCAAATGCCTGGGTGGAGGTCCATCTTCAGGTTACTCTACCAGTGTGAAATTATTTTGAGCGGCTTACAGTTCTGCATTTGGCAAATGGTTTTGTTACTTAAACATCCAAAAAATATAACAATAATCATTAAAAAACTTATGAGCAGCAACTTACCAAGCCTTCCCAAAGTGATTTAGCAAAGTGTGAGCCATAAGTCGCCAAGACCGACTCGTCCTCCGGACCACCCGGGTATGGGTATGTAGATGCAGCTGATGTGGAGGGCTCATCAGCAGGAGCGTCAACACGAGCGGGTAATGATGATCACCACCAGCAAAATCAGCGACAGGATGAGCAACATCACGCTCAATGTTAGCTCCAATATCGGTGCGGCTGGAAACGGCGCGTTCATCCGTTTTCTTTTTTTGGACAGAAGTAGTAGACCTTTTCCCTGTACGGTGACGACCACGTGGCTCCGGCTGGGAATGTGTCTGTAACAGACCACCTTTAGTCTTCGCCATACCTAAACGAGGCAAAAAAGCACGTTAAAGACCCCTCTACATAACTATTTTGTATTTTGAAAATATTTCAATTAAAAACAAAAAATAACTTATTTCATTTAACATAATTCGCCTTAATACATAATAATAGTTTTACAAAATATGAAAAAACTTCTCTTTTCTCGGAAGAAGACGTAATTGAGTATTGTTATTTGTTAAGGGTAATTAGCAATTGAGTGTATTAGGCTTTAAACACTATACATTGAGAGAGAAAAATCAAGAAATGTATTAAGAGCAATTAATTGCAATTTGGAAAGAGAAACAATCATAGTGTAGGTTTTTTTTGGGTCCTTTTTTACTTAATTTCTTTTTGTTATTTTTTTGGTGATATAATTTATTTTTGTTATATCACTAGTATAATTTAGGCTTAGTATAATTTTTTTTGAGTCCCCTACAAACCTCGGTCATAGGCAGTCGCACCCCCAACTTAGGCCGGCACGACATTTAATAACTCAGTCAACCTAGCCACAAGCACAATGAGGGAAGCGGGCCAACTCAACAATTTGCCTGATATGGTCAAGCTAACACCCACTTTTTAGTTCAATTATTTTTGTGTTCTTTTATTTGATGGGTGGGTTGGCCGCAACAAAGTGGGATGAAGTCAACTTCTCAACCTATCAACCATTGACGTGTGTTTGGGAGTTTGGAGGGGAGAGAAGGCCATGAGACTAATAGTGTAAATTCTTTAGTGATGGGAAGAAAAATTATTCCCCTAAACCACTTTTCTAATTTATTTTTGGAGCCCCTCCAAAATCATCCAAATTTGGAGGGCTTTGGAGGGGATCCAAAAAAACTAGGAAAGGGTTTGGAGGGTTTTGGAGGGGATCAAAAAAAAACTAGGAATGGGGTTTAGGGGATAATTTTTCTTCTCATCACTAAAGATTTTACACTACTAGCATCGTGACCCGTGCGTTGCACGGGGTCAAAGCTTTAGGGAGTAATACTAAAATTTGTCCGGTAGATTGAAAATTATCACACAAATTAAAGGGAATTAGAAACCATCACAAAATTAAAGGCAAAAAACATAGTTGAGATACATGTTATAATATCACAAATAAAAACTCTAGAAATTCAAGGAAAACAACAATGATTGTAGAAATGAAAAGCGGGATTTATAATGTTAAAAACTGTAGGATTATAGTGTCAAACACATAAATGTTATAGAGATTAAAGAGAGATTGTTCCAATACAAAGAAACCATATATATAATATTAGTGATACAACTTTGAATTAAAATGCATACAGACCAAAGTTCCAAAGCATAATAAGATGAAGTAATTTCAACTAAATGATGCATTAATTATGAAAATAACATAACACGGTAACATTATCCATAACGAAAAAGCTAATTGTTTTGGTTCTAAATAGCACTGATAAAACTATGGGATACAGAGGATAATCCATTACATATGTAAACGAATGTTGGACACTCAAAGGGAAATCTCCAATCTTATTGCGAATCCTTTGTGAAACCCATATTCATTCAAAATAGGAAACCATCTACGGAGCAATAAGTAGCAATAAGCCTTGGCTATGGCTAAGTTTAAGATACAGTTTAATCAGTTTCCAATATAAAAGTGAGAGCAAAATTCAATTAGTTTGAAATGGAAAAGGTTTAGCCTAGTTTCATCAGCAATTAATAGTTGAAAACTATACATTAATTATAATGAGCAAATTCATGTAATGGTGAATAGAAATTTTCTATAACCTGACTAAATACCAATATTAGATTCAGCTTCTACCTATATCTAAGCTCAACTTAGTTTGCCAATATATGATAGATATTTCAGCACAAAGTAATGACGATCATTTTCTTCATCAATCCTGACCATAACACTCCCAACCCAAGGGTGAAATGTCTAAGTGGCATATAACAACCCAACACTTCCACTAACTACTCCCTTTGTCTGAACTTGCTTTATTCCAAGCTCCTGACAATTTTCCATTTTTCAAGGGAAAGGCTGAACCTGCTTAGCATTTGCTTGTCTTGTCACATACATATGAATTCATATATGATGGTAAGAGACCCAACCTCATTTCACGCAATTCAGCTTCAATGTCATATGTAGAATTTTGAGTTGCAACATCGGATGATAGTTCTACAGGAAGGAAAGAGCCAAGTAAGCTAATATATATACATAAAATAATTCCAAGAAACTCCACTACAAAAGTAATGATCATATCTTGCTCCCATATTTGATCGGTATATGAAATGGGCAATAAGATTGATATAACCTTGGAAAATGAGATTCATGAGACTAATAGTGTAAATTCTTTAGTGATGGGAAGAAAAGTTACCCCCCTAAACCCATTTCCTAGTTTATTTTTGGAGCCCCTCCAAATTTGGAGGGTTTTTGATGTGAGCCCACTTGCATGGCTAGCCTACTCATAAGAGCTTGGATGGAAGTCATAAGTATCAAGACTCAAAAGACCAAAAAGGGAAACTCTAGGGTTTTCTATTTCCTTGTAATTGTTTTCAATAAATGTAGGATTTCATTTCAAGTGTAATGAGCTTTTGATTTGAGCCTTCTTGGCAATAGAATAGGTTAAGGTCTTTAGTTACTTTAATGTGGCCATGGGCCTTGTTTTCCTATCTCTAAGTGGATTGTATGTTGGGCTTAGGATCCATTAGACCCAACATATAAATACTATTCCACTCCTTGTAATTCAAGAGACTTTGATGAATGTGAAATCATTTGCTACATTTTGCAAAAGCTAGAGCCGTGAGAGCCAAAGAGAGGCGTGAGGCGTGAGAGCTTGAGGGCACTGTAGAAGTGATCAGTTCATCATGTTCTCCTTGGTTCTTGGAATGGGACCTTGAGCACCTACCTTTTAGGCTTGGAGAAGCTCAAAGCGGCGTGTGGTCTTCATCTTCTTCCCAAGGAAGAAGTGGCAGACATCATTCTCCACTTCATCTCTATTCTTTCCACATTTGATTCTTTCTTCACTTTTGTGTTCTTCAAGTAAGTTTCATGACCTAATCTTGAAATTGTGTTCAGGTTCATCATCATTACTTAGAGATTCATATAGATTTGTAATTTTCTAAATCCTAAATTTAGTGATGCATGTGTGAATTCCCATCAGTTTTGGTGGGGATCCAAAAAAAACTAGAAAAGGGGTTTAGGGGGATAATTTTTCTCCTCATCACTAAAAAATTTACACTATTAGTCCCCTCCCCTCCATACTCCCAAACACACCCTTAGTATAATTGATTCATGGGTTTTTTTTTTTGTACCCCCATCAGCTTCCATGTACCCCCACCCAAAATCGTAATTCCAAAAATACCCCTGACATAAATTACAAAAATTGACTTTTGGAAGATTCTCTGGTGGGGAACCACTTAATCTGGAAATCGGATTTACCTAAATGGAAGGTAAATCCGATTAGCTTTAAATACGATGCATAAGTCAAATCGGATCTATCAAAATGACAGATAAATCCGATTTGACAATTTAATTTTGAACAGAAGGCGAAATATTAGTAAATCGGATTTAGGTAAATCCGATGCGCAATCGGATTTACCTGGATGAGGGTATATCCGATTTGTAAAAAATAGAAAGCGGATTTACGTTTGAAGTCACGTAAATCCACTTTGTTTTTTTTTTTTAATTATTTACTTTATAACTGTTGTTCTATTTTGAAACAGGTATTGTGCATACAGAGTCGCAGGTCGTTCCTTTCGTGGTAGACACATCAGAGGCATTCTGGACAGAGAGGGTATATTTTTGAAACCATTTTTCTTGTTTAAAGTTTGGTAGATATTTAATTAATTAAGTAAAATTTATCTATTTTTTCTATTTTGTAGATTTTTTCTACACGCCAGGATGTTGAAGAGTGGGCTAACGCGGTTGGGAGGCGTATTGGAGTTGTGGTTATCATCGTAAGATCGGACAAAGCTGGAGGTAAAAGGGGTTCTAGAGATAAGATCATATTTGGTTGCGAGAAGCAAGGGAAGTGGTCTAATGATTCTAGAGTTTTCGGGTCTAAAAGAAGAAGCTGTCCGTTTACATTGAGAGCTACTTGTACAATACGTCATGGGGGTTGGCGTGTTAGTGTTAGGTGTGGTCTTCACACACATCAGTTGCTTACTACCCCGGTTGGGTCGAAAGCTTTTGATCGTTTAACTAAGCCGCAGAAAGCTATTGTTAATGAGCACACTGATTTGAATGTTGCCCCGAAAGATTGTCTTACTGCTTTGAAGACCCATTATCCGGACAACGTCACTTCTCTTCCTCAAATATATAGGCAGCGTTACGCCTATAGGTCTTCTAAGAGGGGTCCTAGAACGGACATTCAAGAGCTTTTGAGATTGATTGACACGCAAAATTATTTATGTTGGAGCAGAAAATTTGAGGGTTCCGATGTGGTCAGTGACATCATGTGGGCGCATCCCACTTCTATTAAGTTATTCCGGTTGTTTCCAAAGGTTCTTATTCTTGATGTAACACCCCCTTTCTATATCAACTATTATTATATTATTATATCAGAGTTTAATAAAAAAAAAATTCTTTTGAAAGGAAGCGTCACATTTCACCGCTTATAAATCACCCAGATTAAAACAGTGATATACGGTCAACAATCTAACAGCATGATATATAGCACGAATAATTTGGGGACGGGCCCACAACACCTGTTTTAGTTTACAGCACATAAATAAGATAGCCTCAACACATCGGAATGGCATCAATACATCAGTATAACAATCCAATACAATCAAAACGACAAATATAATAATACTACGCCCTCCCCCTGGTGCTACATATCAGAGCTGACACACTACTAGAAAAGAGGCATAAGGATGCCCTCACTCTCGATCACCTGCAAGTTGCCGACATAAGAAGCAACAAAGGCAGTAGGGTGAGTCTCTTTACACAAATAATAATGATTAAGAAAAGCGTTATAGTAAGGAAGGCAGCAGCAACACCAATTCATAACAATTCACCACATCATCAACAACAATCATCATATGCATAATTCATCCATAAACTCATCAAATGCTTGACTAATGCATGTAATGCAACATGCGTGTGGATCCATCATCACCGCTATTAGCCTGGGGGGCACTCACCGCTTTGGCCGAAGCCACCACACCGCTTTGGCCGAAGCCGACACACCGCTTTATGCAACATGAGTCATGCGACGCTATGACTATGCACCACAACACCACACATAATCCATAATAATTAGTAAACTCACCGCTTTGCATTTCTCAACTTAATATAGTCAACATAAAGGTCTTAAGGTTACCGCACCGCTATGGACCGGAGTCCCTCACCGCTTTCACATCTTCGATTAATTACAGCTCCGTACACACCGCTTATTACTCTTAGGCTAGTAATCTAATTCTTACAATCCAACAAGCTCATCGAAATACCCAACAGTAGCCTTTATTTACCATTCAATTAACTTAATTCATCAACTACTTAACTCATCAACTAATCCAATCAGTAGCAATTATTTAACTATCAAACTATATTAAATGTTTAACAATTATTCAAACTATAATTATCATAGCAAGGCAGCAACCTTCACACATATATACTAACTTATCATCAATTCCACTAACTCATCAAACAATCATACAGTAGCATTTGTTCAACATTCAAACTATAATAGTACTTAACAATTGTTTAACTATAATAATGCTTATCAATTACTTAACAATTTCCTAGAATAACCTTTCAATAGAACAATAGGCAGCAACCATTTTTCTCTTTCAAATAGCACACTAATCCAACATTTACAATTTATTCATTAACTTCCCAGCACAGTGGTAAAATCGAAAGTAACAACAACTCAACCATAATAATTATACAACATTT
Organism: Astragalus membranaceus; assembly: GCA_039519185.1. NCBI lineage: Eukaryota > Viridiplantae > Streptophyta > Magnoliopsida > Fabales > Fabaceae > Astragalus > Astragalus membranaceus. Next base: position 147,825,338 of record CM076850.1, on the reverse strand, counting down.
CAACTAACTTAATTTCAATAACAATAATATTCCAATTCAACCCAAACAACTAACACAACTAAAAAGGCAGTAGCAATTACCCAACAATATTCAACCATTCCACAACACAACAATGCAACCTATATCACTATAACATCCCAACTTAAGCATCATTATAAGTATAAATAGAGCCCCCTAACCTTGTGATTGAAGAACTCAGCCACCCCTAAGCCTCAAGAACGAAAATGGCAGCAGCTCCTCTCCCTCCTCTAAGCCAAGATGAGATGAATTTCTCCTCCTCCTCTTGCTGGAACAGTCGCGCTTCACTCCCTTCTCCCACTCCCAGTATCGCTGATTCCTTTCTTTTTGGAGGAAAATGAAATAGTTTTTTAGGTTTTTGAGGCTTTAGGATAATTGGAATGGGCTTGGGTCACTTAAGTGACTTGGGCCCATTTTTCACACCACCCCTATTAATTCATCACACCCCCTGAAATAAAACAACTCCAATTTAATTATCCCACTTAAATAATTTTGTAATCCCTCAAATAACTTAATTAATTAATTTAATTAAATTATTTTAGGGCGTTACAACTCTCCCCCACTTAGAGAATTTCGTCCTCGAAATTACCTGAATCAAATAACTCTGGATAGGCTTCTTTCATCTTACTTTCCAATTCCCACGTCATACTCTCGCCCACGGCTCCCAACCAAACCACTTTCACTAAATTGATCTCTTTGCCTCTTAACACCTTTACCTCCCGGTCTTCAATTCTAACTGGCATAGTCTCCACGGTGAGGTTCTCCCTCACCTCTACATTATCCATCTGGATTACGTGCGACGGATCAGGTACATACTTCCGCAACTGAGATACATGGAACACGTCGTGCAGATTAGACAAATTAGGTGGCAATGCCACCCGATAGGCAACCTTCCCAACTCTTTCCAAAATCTGGTATGGGCCAATAAAACGAGGGGTTAGCTTCTTAGATTTCAAGGCGCGACCCACACCTGTCACCGGAGTGACTCTCAAGAATACATGGTCACCAGCTTGAAACTCCAGGTCTTTCCTCCTCTTATCATGATAGCTCTTCTGCCTACTCTGCGAGGCTTTCATCTTCTCTCGAATCATCTTCACCTTCTCTGTGGTCTCACGCACAATCTCAGGACCTAACACCACACTTTCCCCCGATTCATACCAACACAAGGGTGTTCTACACCTCCTACCATACAATGCCTCAAACGGCGCCATCCCAATACTCGCATGAAAACTGTTATTATAAGTGAATTCAATCAATGGCAAATGCGAATCCCATGAACCTCCTTGTTCAAGAACACATGCCCTCAACAAATCCTCTAGTGACTGGATAGTTGTTGCGTCAAAGACACACTTAGAGCAAGTGTACTCTCTCGCAGAAGTAGTATAAAAGATATCGTCTCCACAGGGATTAATTAACAAGTACCAAACTACTTAAGATTAATTATTATTTAGACGAACAAATGTGTGGTTGTTATAGAAACTAAAATAAAAAGAAATAAATAGCAAGAATTAAAATGTGAAGTTTAACCAATGGAGAGAAGCCTAGGGTCACGGTTTCACTTGCAAGTTTCGATTCCTCTATGTCTAATTCTACCTGAATCCCCTTATTTTATTCAATTACCAATCCCTTTACTAAAGCTATTAACCCGTTTGGTCATTCGCGATTAATATTCTTTTCCCTAAATTAACCCTAGTTTGGTCATGCTAGAATTTAAATCGAAGGAAAGCATAAGGTACAAAAAGGTTGAATGATTGGAAGACTAAATTAAAGTTTGGTCATTCATTAATTATAGTCTCAATTATCCTATAGGTCCACCAACTAATTGCAGTACGGTCGCTGATCAACTAATTGATTATGAACATGCAAAGGGTTGTCAATCCTAATTATGTGATAAAGCAATAGGATAATATTAATTGGAATAAAAATTAGGGACTCAAAGTATAAATTAAAACATAAAAAAGTTTCTAATCAAACAAGATCCACCTAGACCCTAGAAGAGGATTTAGCTATCCATAGTGTTCAAGAACAATGAAATAAAATTAGGAGTCATAAATTACAGAGATAAAAATAACCCGGAATAGAGAAATTTCTGATCCTGCAAATTTCGTCTCCTTTTTCTGCTCCAGAGCTCTCTCACGATGTCAAAAACGGGTACCCAAAACTCTCTCCTCTATTTGCCGGCGGTACTGTTTGCTTCTCGTACCGTACGTGCGTGACTTTCTTCTATTCTTTCCTTTGAATCTTTTAATTCAATTGTGCGGCTTCTGTAGTTATCTCACGCCTACACCTAGGTTCTCTTTTCTTTCTTTCCTTTGAATTCAATTTCTTCTCCTCCCTGTGTGCGACTCACTTTCTAATTATTAAAACTCTCCTTTTCTTCTTTGTCTACTGTTGCCGTCCTCTTTCCTCTCTTTTAATTCTCCAAATAATAATCCTCCATGTTGCTGTGCGGCTATCTCTCTCTTATACATGCTGATGCCTGCTTAGGGTTGAATAATTCAATTCCTTATTATTTGGGCTGACTCTTCCAATTGGCCGTGGGCCATTTTTGTGACATGGGCTGCCTTCTTCTTTTCTTTCTAATTTAAGCTCATATATATATTGAACTTTGAGTGGCATAAAATTGGACTTTTATTCTTTTTATCTTTTTCTATCTTTCTGCAAAACAAGAGCAAATTAAGTTAGTAATTCATATTATTAATAATAACAGCTCTAAAAATGATACAAAAGTGTCTCTAAAAATGCACTAAATTTGAGCTTATCAATAGTTCTCTCCGTCTGCCCATCTGTCTGTGGATGATACGCAGAACTCAATCTCAATTTAGAACCTAAGGCCTCTTGCAAACTCTTCCAAAATTCAGAAGTAAATCTAGGATCCCGATCGGACACGATACTCAAAGGAACACCATGCAGCTTCACAATAGTCTTAACATAAATATCTGCCAACCTCGGAACCGGATAAGTCATATTAATCGGCAAAAAGTGTGCAGATTTCGTCAACCTGTCCACAATCACCCATATAGCATCAAATCCTCTAACTGTACTCGGCAACCCAGTTACAAAATCCATGGAGATACTATCCCACTTCCATTCCGGAACATCCAATGGCTGCATCAACCCTGCCGGCTTCTGATGTTCTACCTTAGATTTCTGACATGTCAAACAAGCGTACACGAATTGGGCTACTTCTCGCTTCATGCCAGGCCACCAAAACAGTTTCTTCAAATCTTGGTACATCTTTGTGGCTCCTGGGTGGATACTCAACTTACTCCGATGACCCTCTTCAAGGATTGCTTTCTTAATTTCTTCGTCATCAGGAATACAAATTCTTCCACGGTGTCTCAACACATCTTGTGCATCTATCTCATAATCCTTATTCTCGGAATGATCAATCCCAACTGCCGCTTCAACTAACTTAATATCTTGTTTCTGAGCCGCTCTAATAACATCTAAAAATTCATTGTGAATCTTCAACATTCCCAGTCTTACACTCTTAGGCGTTACTTCGCAGACCAAACTTAAATCCCGAAACTGCTCAATCAATTCGAGTTCCTTCACCATCATTGCAGACACATGAAGGGACTTCCTACTCAAAGCGTCGGCTACGACATTAGCCTTCCCCGGATGGTAGTTCAAACTAAAGTCATAGTCCTTCAATAATTCTAGCCACCTCCTTTGTCTCATATTCAGCTCTTTCTGATCGAATAAATACTGCAACCCCTTATGGTCACTGAACACCTCAAACTTAGCACCATACAAATAGTGTCTCCAAATCTTCAAAGCAAAGACAATCGCCGCAAGCTCCAAATCGTGAGTAGGGTAGTTCTTCTCGTGAATTCTCAACTGCCTAGACGCATAGGCTACTACCTTACCATCTTGCATCAGCACACCTCCTAAACCCATCTTGGAAGCATCGCAATACACTACAAACGGTTGCTCTGGAACAGGCAATACCAAAATAGGAGATGTGGTCAACCTCTTCTTCAACTCATTGAAGCTCTCTTCACACCGGGCATCCCACACAAAAGCCTTCCCCTTACACGTCAGTTGAGTCAACGGAAGGGCTAGCTTAGAGAAACCCTCTATAAACCTCCTGTAGTAACCGGCTAAACCCAAGAAACTCCTGATCTCAGTTACTGACTTTGAGCTCTCCCACTGCAACACAGCATCAACCTTGGCTGGGTCTACAGCTATACCGTCACCAGAAATCACATGGCCAAGAAAACTCACTTTATGCAACCAGAACTCGCACTTTGACAATTTTGCATAAAGCTTCTTTTCCTTCAATACTTCTAGCACTAATCTCAAGTGCTCTGCGTGCTCTTCTTCTGTCTTGGAATACACCAGAATATCATCTATAAATACCACTACAAAACGATCCAAGTAACTATGGAAGGTACGGTTCATGTACTCCATAAACACCCCGGGTGCGTTGGTAACACCGAACGGCATTACAGAATATTCATAGTGCCCATATCTCGTTCTAAAAGCTGTCTTCTGAACGTCATCATCCTTCACCTTGATTTGGTGATAACCCGACCTCAAGTCGATCTTACTAAACACCTTAGCACCCACCAACTGATCCATCAAATCGTCAATTCTCGGAAGCGGATACCTATTTTTGATTGTCACTTTATTCAATTGTCTATAGTCCACGCAAAGCCTCATGCTTCCATCCTTCTTCTTCACTAACAATACAGGTGCTCCCCAAGGCGACACACTAGGCCTTATGAACTTCTTCTCATGTAACTCCTCTAGCTGACTCTTCAATTCAGATAATTCAGACGCCGACATCCGGTACGGTGCCATAGACACAGGCCTCGTACCCAGCACAAGATCAATAGCAAATTCAATCTCCCTCTCTGGCGGAACACTCGGAATCTCATCAGGGAACACTTCCGGAAATTTGCACACTACCTTCAACCCCTCAATAATATCTTGACTTTCAACAGACAGAGACGCCATCAAGGCAAATAGATGAACTTCTTCCCTCATTAACCTACGCAATTGACCAGCAGGCAGCAAGGCAGATTCTTCTTCCTCAGGGACAAGGAAACTCACAGATCTCTCGAAGCAATTGATATGCACATGGTTATCAACTAACCAGTCCATACCAAGGATAACGTCCAATCCCTCCAAAGGCAAACAAATAAGGTTCACAAGAAAATCTCTGCCGAAGACTGACAGAGGACACTTAGCACACACTAGGGAGGTAGTTACCGACCCCTTAGCTGGAGTATCAATAACCATCTCCCCCATCATAGAAGACAATTCAAGACCCAATTTTTCAGCACATAATGAAGCAATGAAAGAATGAGTAGCACCGGTATCTACTATAGCAATCACAGGAATACCATAAATAATGCAAGTACCTCTAATCTCGTTAGCATCTTCGGATCCTGCCAGCGCAAACACTTTCCCTTTAGCTCTCTCCCTCTTGGGTTTAGGACAATTAGCACTCACATGCCCCACTTCTTCACAATTATAGCAAACAATCCCTTTCTTTTCACAGTTAGCAGCTTTATGGCCCTTCTGACCACACTTGAAACAATTGGCCTCGGGGCACTCATTACTCTTATGACCAGGCTTCTTACAAGAATAACACACAATGTCCGAAGGGGCACCTCCCCCACTTGATTTCTGACCAGAACCCGCTTTCCACTTACCTTTACTTCCAGCAACATCATAGGGCTTTGCCCTAAACTGAGAATTCCTATTTTCCTTCACAGCCTTGTAAGCAGCATTACTGTCTTCCTCATAGATCCTACACTTATCAACCAATCTAGCAAAATCCCGAATCTCTTGATACCCAATTGCTTTCTTTATATCAGGGCGCAGACCACTCTCAAATTTGACACACTTGGAGAACTCCGAATCAGCATCATTGGCATAGTAAGGACAAAACTTGGCTAACTCCTCAAATTTGGCGGCATACTCAGCTACCGTCTTATTTCCCTGCTTCAGCTCTAGAAATTCCACTTCCTTTTTAGCTCGCACATCCTCAGGGTAGTACTTTCTCTTGAATTCCCTTGTGAAAACTTCCCAAGTAACTTCCACACCAGCATTTTCCAATCTTCGCAGCATTCCCAACCACCAGTCGTCAGCTTCCTCTGCTAGCATATGAGTTCCCAATTTCACTTTCTGAGCAGCAGAACACTCCATGACACGGAAGATCCGCTCTATCTCCTTTAACCAGGCCAAGGCTCCATCGGGGTCATACCGACCCTTGAAGGTGGGTGGATTTTCCCTCTGGAACGTTGCTAAGTTACGAGCATTTGCATCAGCAGCCGTGTGCTGATTCCCAACAGCTTGAGCTATGGCTTGCAGAGCAGCAGCCAAAGCAGCGTCATCACGTCTTGCCATCGAATCAGATTTCTACACAAATAAACATAATTAGATACAACAGACATAACACCTAGACACTTGGTCGGACAGACCAACTTCAGCTCTGATACCACTAATGTAACACCCCCTTTCTATATCAACTATTATTATATTATTATATCAGAGTTTAATAAAAAAAAAATTCTTTTGAAAGGAAGCGTCACATTTCACCGCTTATAAATCACCCAGATTAAAACAGTGATATACGGTCAACAATCTAACAGCATGATATATAGCACGAATAATTTGGGGACGGGCCCACAACACCTGTTTTAGTTTACAGCACATAAATAAGATAGCCTCAACACATCGGAATGGCATCAATACATCAGTATAACAATCCAATACAATCAAAACGACAAATATAATAATACTACGCCCTCCCCCTGGTGCTACATATCAGAGCTGACACACTACTAGAAAAGAGGCATAAGGATGCCCTCACTCTCGATCACCTGCAAGTTGCCGACATAAGAAGCAACAAAGGCAGTAGGGTGAGTCTCTTTACACAAATAATAATGATTAAGAAAAGCGTTATAGTAAGGAAGGCAGCAGCAACACCAATTCATAACAATTCACCACATCATCAACAACAATCATCATATGCATAATTCATCCATAAACTCATCAAATGCTTGACTAATGCATGTAATGCAACATGCATGTGGATCCATCATCACCGCTATTAGCCTGGAGGGCACTCACCGCTTTGGCCGAAGCCACCACACCGCTTTGGCCGAAGCCGACACACCGCTTTATGCAACATGAGTCATGCGATGCTATGACTATGCACCACAACACCACACATAATCCATAATAATTAGTAAACTCACCGCTTTGCATTTCTCAACTTAATATAGTCAACATAAAGGTCTTAAGGTTACCGCACCGCTATGGACCGGAGTCCCTCACCGCTTTCACATCTCCGATTAATTACAGCTCCGTACACACCGCTTATTACTCTTAGGCTAGTAATCTAATTCTTACAATCCAACAAGCTCATCGAAATACCCAACAGTAGCCTTTATTTACCATTCAATTAACTTAATTCATCAACTACTTAACTCATCAACTAATCCAATCAGTAGCAATTATTTAACTATCAAACTATATTAAATGTTTAACAATTATTCAAACTATAATTATCATAGCAAGGCAGCAACCTTCACACATATATACTAACTTATCATCAATTCCACTAACTCATCAAACAATCATACAGTAGCATTTGTTCAACATTCAAACTATAATAGTACTTAACAATTGTTTAACTATAATAATGCTTATCAATTACTTAACAATTTCCTAGAATAACCTTTCAATAGAACAATAGGCAGCAACCATTTTTCTCTTTCAAATAGCACACTAATCCAACATTTACAATTTATTCATTAACTTCCTAGCACAGTGGTAAAATCGAAAGTAACAACAACTCAACCATAATAATTATACAACATTTCAACTAACTTAATTTCAATAACAATAATATTCCAATTCAACCCAAACAACTAACACAACTAAAAAGGCAGTAGCAATTACCCAACAATATTCAACCATTCCACAACACAACAATGCAACCTATATCACTATAACATCCCAACTTAAGCATCATTATAAGTATAAATAGAGCCCCCTAACCTTGTGATTGAAGAACTCAGCCACCCCTAAGCCTCAAGAACGAAAATGGCAGCAGCTCCTCTCCCTCCTCTAAGCCAAGATGAGATGAATTTCTCCTCCTCCTCTTGCTGGAACAGTCGCGCTTCACTCCCTTCTCCCACTCCCAGTATCGCTGATTCCTTTCTTTTTGGAGGAAAATGAAATAGTTTTTTAGGTTTTTGAGGCTTTAGGATAATTGGAATGGGCTTGGGTCACTTAAGTGACTTGGGCCCATTTTTCACACCACCCCTATTAATTCATCACACCCCCTGAAATAAAACAAATCCAATTTAATTATCCCACTTAAATAATTTTGTAATCCCTCAAATAACTTAATTAATTAATTTAATTAAATTATTTTAGGGCGTTACACTTGACACCACCTACAAGACCAACAAATACAATCTACCTCTATTGGAGATTGTAGGTGTCACTTCAACGGAGTTAACTTTCTCGGTTGCTTTTGCCTATATTTCACACGAGCTTGGAATTCATTTTACTTGGGCATTGCAGCAACTAAAAGAATTATTTGACTTGCACGGACTTCAGCCTCAGGTGTTGTTGACTGATAGAGATCTTGGTCTTATGTCCGGTATTGTTGATGTCTTTCCTTCCGCTACAAATTTGTTATGTTCTTGGCACGTGACTAAAAATGTGAAAGCGAAGATTAAAGAGTTGGTGCACGTGGATAGGCAAAAGGACGTCCTCTGTCTTTGGCATAACATTATTGATTCACTTGACGAGTCAGAGTACTCAGCTCACTTGAAGATTTTTGAGGACTTCTGCGTTGATTTGCCCGCTCTTATTAAGTATGTGCATGACACGTGGTTGACAAAGCATAAGGAAAGATTTATCTTGGCATGGACAAACCAGATCCCACACTTCGGCAATCAGACCACCAATAGGTATTTTTATCGTAGTTTAAACTTTTTTGACACGTGTTTAGTATTTTTATCGTAGTTTAAATTTTTTTGGACACGTGTTTAGTATTTTTATCGTAGTTTAAATTTTTTTGACACGTGTTTAGTATTTTTATCGTAGTTTAAATTTTTTTGACACGTGTTTAGTATTTTTATCGTAGTTTAAATTTTTTTGATACGTGTTTAGTATTTTTATCGTAGTTTAAATTTTTTTGACACGTGTTTAATATTTTTATCGTAGTTTAAATTTTTTTGACACGTGTTTAGTATTTTTATCGTAGTTTAAATTTTTTTGACACGTGTTTAGTATTTTTATCGTAGTTTAAATTTTTTTGACACGTGTTTAGTATTTTTATCGTAGTTTAAATTTTTTTGACACGTGTTTAATATTTTTATCGTAGTTTAAATTTTTTTGACACGTGTTTAGTATTTTTATCGTAGTTTAAATTTTTTTGACACGTGTTTATTGTTATTATTTAAGAGTCGAGTCAGCTCATTGGACTTTGAAGAGACAGTTGAGGACTTCTGGAGGTGACTTGTCTAAGTCTTTTACATCTATGCATGAGATGCTTACTATTCAATTTGATAAAGTGATCGGGTCTTTTCAAAGAAGCATCAACCGTATTGAAGTGGCTTCCAATACTCCTTTGTTTAAAAAGCTTCGCGGTCTTGTCTCTTTAAATGCTTTGGATCATATTGTTAAAGAGTTTTCAAAATCGACATCTGGGGTTGGATATGACAAAGCCCGCTGTGGGTGCATTATTAGAAAGACACATCTTCTTCCTTGTGCTTGTGAGCTAGGTGTGTACCATGTCTCCGGTACTCCTATTCCGTTGGATGTTATAGACGACCATTGGAAAAACTTGAGTTTGGATTCTATGGATGATAAATTCTCGCAGCAAAAATCGGCTGACAGTGATATTTCTTACCAAATAGAGATGATTTGGGCGAGATATAATCGTATGACTCCTGAGGAGAGATTTGTCTTCAAGAAACAACTTAATGAGCTTGCATTCCCTACCACTTCTTCAATGGTTGTACCACCATTTAAAGTAAAAACAAAAGGTGCACCAAAGAAGAAGAAGCAGAAATTATATGATGTCAAGCGTGATCCTTCTGGGTGGGAGCATGTGGATGAGAAGATGAAACTGACTCAAGAATCTGGAACTTCTTCCAAAAATTCATCACAGCGGTCTTCTTGTATAAAATCATCACAGCGGTGTTCAATCCTATCTCAGAGTGTTTCTAAGAAATTTACACATCAGGGTGACACAAAATTCAATTTACCGTCGGTTCCTCATCACGTGCAACCATATGTGGAAAAAATTATTGATGTTGAACGGGATGGTAATTGTGGGTTCCGAGCAGTAGCGGTTGGTCTCGATCTTGGTGAGGATAGTTGGCCTATAATTAGGTAAGATTTAATCAAAGAAACAAATGAGAGGGAGCAACTATATACTTACATGTTTGGAAAGGACAGACTTGCTGTGCTTAGAAAATCGTTATCCATTGAATACCCCGGTTTCCAGAAGGAGGATAAGTGGTTGAGTTTGCCTGAGATGGGGTACTTTATAGCTACTAAGTATAATGTGGCCCTAGTTCAATTGTCTTTGGATATGAATTTTACTTATCTTCCTTTGAGAGGTAGTTATTCTTCTTCCAAGTATAAAATCATATGTATTCTTAACGTCAGGGATATCCATTGGATGCATATTTCGATCTCCCCTGTCTGTCCATTGCCTCTAGTTGCTTTGATGTGGTCTCATAATCGATCAGATGAATCTACTTCATGGCTGGATCCTTATACCGGTCGTTTTGCCCTTTGGCAGTCTACCGCTTTGAAGATGCCCCGTCTCCCTCCCACTATTGTAGACTTAACCCATGATTCCGATGATTTACATTGACATTTATTGTATTTATCATTATACCCACATTTGTGTAACTATCTATCCATATATACCAATTAAAAATATTAAGTGTTTTATCTGTTTTTTCAAGTCGGATTTACCCTGGAAGAAGGTAAATCCGCTTCGTAATTTATCAAAGCGGATGTACCCCCACAACAGGTAAATCCGATTTACTAAATTACGAAGCGGATCTACCTGCGTTGTAGATACATCCGATTCACTAAATTACGAAGCGGATTTACCTCTGAGGAGTAAATCCGATGCGAAATTTATAAATTCAATCGGATCAAGGTAAATCCGATTTTGAGCTGGTGAAATCGGATTTACCTAAAATGGGTTAGATCCGCTTTGCAATTTGGGATAGATCCACTTTGATCAACGGTGCAGATTGCACCGACAATATCAACGGTTGATAATGGTTGACGAACTCTATAAATACCTATTGCCAAACCTCATTCTTGTCACTCCAAAATTTCACTATTAGTCACTCCCTAAATCATTATCAGCTTCTTATTCTCCACCCAAAAATGCCCCTAACACAATACTCACGGGATTCATCCCTCACTATCATTCATCATCAGGGCATCATCACCAACAAAGATGATGGTGTCTGTTTCGAGGGGCGTGACACAATGCAGTGCAGGCTTAAACACAACATAACATTCGCTCAGCTAAAAGATAAACTGCTGGGTAAAGTGCAAGTGGAGGGCGACGAGCGAGAGATAACTCGTATAGTTTATCGGAAAAAGGATTGGGCTGATGGACGTGTGCTCTGCTCTACAATGGATATCAAGAACGACGGTGACGTCCAAGCAATGATGTCCATTCATGTTATGTTTAAGTGGCACGGTTATCTGCATTTGCACGTCAAAACGACACGGACCGTCGCTGAGATCCTTCGTCGTTTCACTCCACCAGCTCATTAGTTGCTCTCATTTTATCGTTTTCACTATCGCTCATTTATTTCAGGAAAATGTATCTTTTATATTTTATTGTTATTTTAATTGGTTATTGTAGTTGGTTATGTTTTATCTTTTATCGCATGAAATCGAAATTATTTGTTTTATCCACAAATATAATAAACAAGAAATACTAATAATCAAGTAATGTGAAAATAGTTCAAGCATAAACAAAAAATACTAATAATCAAGTAATGTGAAAATAGTTCAAGCATAAACAAAAAATACACAAAACCCCTAGTGACGACGCCCCGGTGGTAGCCTATCCAGTAATCGGTGGAGGTGAGCGTATGTCTGACTACCCATTCTAATGTCTCCGCTCTCAAGCCCCCTTCCGAATCTCGTCCCCCACAATCTGTAGCAAATCGTGCTGTACTGGTGGTGCAGCTGGCTGCACTGGTGGTGGTGGTGGTGGTGATGAAACCGGTAAGAGTCTAGGAATAGATGCTCTCACATACCAATGTATGTAGTCCGGAGCAACCTGACCCAACTCCTCAGCAGCATAAGTAGCACGCAAAATGTCCTGCACCACAGGCATATAATGTGCAATCCGAAAAATACAGTCTGCATGGCTCGGACGATCGGTAAGAGGGTGACGTGGGATGACCTGCACGTACCCAAACTGTCTGAGGCACCTATCGGGCATGTAGGGAACAGTGATGTCTCCCCAGCTGATGTGGCCCCTGTATAATGAGACCATGTGAAAGTCTCTATCCTCCTCCCGGTGCTCCTCAAACGGTCGCCAGCAGACATCATCCGAGGTAAGTGCATCAATCCTCTGCCTGTATACCCCCAGCTTCACTCCATCTGTCTTCTTCTTCCTCCAACGCCCACACAGTGCTCCAGTCCGCAATCCACTCCTCCTCTCCACCAGCTGAGGGAAATACCATAAAATCCAGCTCTGAAAAAAAGAAGATAAACAACATGGTGAATTAAAAACTGTTTAACAGAAACTTAACCAAACTCAGAAATAATTAACTTAAAATTATTACCTGTAAGAGGGTCGCATACCCTCCTAACTGATGCGCCTGGTCCAAGCAGGAGTAGTTCAGCTGGTCATACATGAAAGCAAGCCCTGCTGCCCCCATGCATATGATCCCACTCTAGCTGCACTGACATCCTCAAGTAGCAGCAGCCACTTAGCCTCAGCCCTGTCGCCGGTCTTGACCGTGAAGATGGACCAGCTCAGGATCAGAAGGATAAAGGCCCTGACGGCAGGACGCATGTCATCCTCTATGGACCCTCTAGTAACAATTTCCTGCAGCCACTCAAAACGGTAATACGGGCCAGATGAAGCTCGACACTCCATCCCTGCCTCCTCTATAGTCACACCTAGATAAACATGTGCTAGGTGGATGGTCTGATCAGTGGTGACCGAGGTAGGTGGGGCTCTGAAGTAGTTCCCCGTAATGGGTAGATGCAGCAAACAGGAGACATCATCCAAAGTAATCGTCATTTCACCAAATGGTAGGTGAAATGACGATGTCTCTGAGTGCCACCTCTCAACAAAAGCAGACATCAGCTCATGGTCCACCTTTGTGTGCCCGGTCGAGACGAGGGGGGCTAATCTAGAACCTGTGATAAACTCCCATAACTGGTGGTTTTGGGAAAACCCAAGCAGTCTCTGAGCCAGCTTGTTACCATGGTTGGTAACCTTCAATTTACGCTCATATGTCTGCATTATAAAAAAATAAAAAAATAAGGCTATGTAAAAAAATTAAACTAAGAAGGCTACGTAAATAAATAAAACTTACCGGGTCTCTCAATATAATAGAACAGACATGAGATCCTAGTCCAGTGAATAGCTCATGCTGCTCCTCATGATGCTGAGGCTGATGATAGGGCTCCTCCTGGTACTGCTACTGCTGATACTGGTGCTGATAATACTCCTGCTCAGCCATAGAATGACCCTCAGACATAGAATGCTCATCAAGAGGATGCCCCTGCTGGCCCTCCTCATACTGATAGTCCGGGGCCTCCTCCACCTGCTGATACTGTTGCTGTCGCCTATGGCGGGCAGACGCATGTCCCGCAATCCTGTGGCGGGTGCGTGTACTCTGAGCACCTGGCGATGCCCGAGACGAAGACTCCCCTCGATACCTGTTTGACACTGAAAAAACAAATTTTTAAAAAAATAAAAATCAAATCGGATCTACCTATATCCGATGGGAAATCGGATATAGGTACATACGATGGGAAAATCGGATTTAGCTAAATCCGACTTACTTGTTTGCGCAGGAAACTTTGTGGATCGGATGCACGTAGTTCCGATGCGTAAGTCCGATGGGAAATCAGATGTATCTCTGAAGGGTAAATCCGATAATCTCTCGAAAATTCCTGGTCAAACGGATGCAAGTGAGAAATGGTAAATGTTTTGTAATTTTATCAAAATTTTAAGGGTATTTTGGTATTTTCATAGGACTGATGGGGGTAGATAAAAGTTGATGGGGGTAAAAAAAAAAAAAACCCTTGATTCATCTACCTAAACAACCCATCGCTATTAATGGAGGCTGGTTCTACCCAATTACAAACCCATGTCTACAAGCTACAATAAAAGCTCACGCGCCGCGCCTTCGTTTATATCTTATCATCTTTTCGGTTCATATGCCAACCTTTTTAGCTTTGTTTGGTTGGTTTTTTTTGTTGACAACTTTGTTTGGTTGGTTATTAGGCTAAAAAGTTATTTTGACAAAGTAAAATTAAGTTAAACATAATCTAAAAATGATTAATACCCTTTCACAGTTTATTTATTTCAATATATAATATATTTGTTCTGTACCGTACCTCTGGACGGGTATCCGATGCTAGACAACAAGTCCGATCCGAGATAGTTGGTAGTCGCGTTCCTGGTCAATCCGAGTTTGGCTCCAATCCGGGGTGGTTGGTACCTGCAATGACACTCCGACGCTCAAGTCAGCGAGTGAGCTAATTGCAAGTTAGGTGAATGGAATGTGTGCACCTTTAAGGCTAGCATTGAATGCTTATTTATAGGTTTTTGGGACAAAAGGGGACCATTGGATCTAAGTCTTAGATCTCCACCGTTGACTGATGGATTTGGCCTTTGGTGTTTGGGCCTTAGGCAGATTGGCCACCGAAGGCCCAATCCGTAACAATATTTAAGATAAAAAAAGGGGACCATTATATAATTGATTATTTTTTTCTTATGGGAAATTAACAAGTATCATTGAAATCTGACTCTAATTTTTGATATTTCGTTTACCTACTACACGTAGAGGAACGAACGGTGTCTAATAAGCGCATAGGTTGAAAGTCTTCTCTTAATAGACACATAAGCATATTTAAAAACTACAAGTAAGAATAGAAAAATCTAGCAATCTGAATGCATGCTAAAAAAAAAGATAAAATCCGCATAACAAAAGGGTCTATATATATTTAGCCTGACTTTCATATATTATTGATCTATTCCACTTCTATTATTATACACACATGTTGTAATGGCATCCCTTCTTCCTCATGATTATGAAACTAAACCGAGCTCGCCGCATAGTGTTCTAGAGATTGAGAATATGGAAGATTTTATTTCTGGTGCTCCAAAAAAGAACAATGGAGAAGAGAAGGGAATCAGGTTGAGTTGGAAGGATCTATGGGTTACTACTGCTTCTCATGAAAGCAAATCAATCCTTGAGGGTCTAACTGGTTATGCAAAACCAGGTCAGCTATTGGCTATAATGGGTCCTTCTGGTTCTGGAAAATCTACACTTCTTGATGCTTTAGCAGGTGAGTACATATCTATATATATGTACATTTTCTCAACTCTTTATCTCATTATTTCTCGAGGGTTTTACTCACCTATATATTAGTAATATATATTTTCTTAATAATTTAAATTAAGAAATAAATAAAGTAAATAGATAAAAGTATTTGTGTTTTGAGTCGAACTCAAGATATTTAATTTTTTCAGGAATAATAATAAGGGTTTGTGCATGTACAGTTACTCTTAAAAATGCTTAAATTTTAAAATAAAATCCTATAATTTAAAACTTCATGGCTTGCCTTACAAAATTATTTAAGTTTTATACTTAAGTTTTAAATTTAAATATGCTCTTACTTTCAAAATATAAAACAATATACTCCATTGTTCCAAAGATTTAGTACTTTTAGCTTATTACTTTTGTTATAAAACAATGGTACTTTTAATCAAAACTCAATGTATAATCATCACATTATTTTTCCAAATATATCCTTTTATTTTTGTTTTGGTTACAAATAAATATATCCTTTTATATTGATGAGCGTTTTAGAGACCTAAAATTTGGAGTATAGAAAGTTGTTAATAAATTAATCTAAAAAAAATGATAATAATTCAATACTATAATGAAGGATATTTTGGTACTTATATTGCACAATTTACTAATTCGATTCCATTAAACAATAATTTGGAACCTATTCTAGGGAAGTAGATTGTCAAATAAGAAAAGAGAAAGTCAAACCACCTCTACGGTTTTTAATTCTTTTTAAGCAGGAGGCGTGTCATCTTTAACAAATATTAATGAGATATTACTTCTTAATTACTACAAAATTCTACAAACATCATTGTCCAAAAATATCAAATGTAGTGTATGCATGCTGTTATTTGATTTTTAGGTATCCATCAAATGATCACACAACGAAAAAACTTAATAACAATATTATTAAATAATTATTCAATTTTATCAAAAAACCATAAACGACCGGGATCTTGGTGGGAACGTGCAAGTTGTTTTCACATCTTTTTTAATTCATTCAAACTCCTATTTTTTTTATAATAAATCTGACAATGAATTAATCTCACATGTTTTCACGTGTGAGAGAAATGCTAAGAATACCCTCTTTTACACACTATCTCCAACACTCCATCTATGTTTGAACAGAATTCATATGGTGAGATCCATATTGTTCACCTCCTAGATTCATATGCTAATAAGTCTCTTTTACACACTATGTATTTCTAATTTTGACCAAATCCATTGACTTTTTTGCTACTATTTAAGTAAGGAGTAGGTAGAACTATGTTTGTATTGGGTGGAAAATCTGGCTGAGAAGGAAACAAAACAAAATTTGGTGGGGAAAGACACTTTTATCACACCCCATTCCTTCCTACTATTTAATTTTTATTTGGTTCCAAATATCTAGTCTTTGAACCAATTAAAAGATGATATCATTTCATATGTATTTCAGGGAGATTAGGTTCAAACATAAGACAATCCGGGCAAATTCAGATCAACGGCAACAAAGAAGCATTGGCTTACGGAGCCTCGGTATAAAATCTAAAATTCATTAACATAAACAAATTGGAAAGTAGTGACACACAATGTTTTAAATCGCATCGCGGTCCTCAATATATATTATGAAGAATAGCAGTCAAATGAATTTAATGTGGCCTCAACCGCTGGTTGTTTGGCCGTTGTTGAAACATAAAATACATTGATGTTGTTGTTCGGATCATACATAGCCACGTACAACACAATCAATCAAACCTTATTTTAATCTATGTGATTGCAGGCATATGTCACACAAGATGATACCTTATTGACAACCTTAACAGTCAAAGAAGCCGTGTACTATTCAGCTCAACTCCAATTATCCGACTCCATGTCCAAGGAAGAGAAGAAAGAGAGAGCTGACTTTACAATCAAAGAAATGGGTCTTCAAGATGCTATTAACACAAGAATTGGAGGGTGGGGTATTAAAGGCATAAGTGGTGGTGAAAAAAGGAGAGTGAGCATTTGCATTGAGATCCTAACACGTCCTAGACTTCTCTTTCTTGATGAACCAACTAGTGGACTTGATAGTGCAGCTTCTTATTATGTCATCAAAAGAATTGCTGCCTTGGATAAAAAAGATGGTATTCAGAGGACAATAATTGCCTCAATCCATCAACCTAGTACTGAAATTTTTCAACTTTTCCACAACCTTTGTCTTCTATCTTCAGGCAGAACAGTTTATTTTGGGCTTGCTTCTGCTGCAAGTGAGGTTAGCTAATATCCATCTTCAAATATCTTTTATGTTCACCTCTACTAGTAATGTCCACTTGATAACTATGCTTTTGTTTCAATGCAGTTTTTTGCTTCAAATGGATTTCCTTGTCCTCTTCTCCAAAATCCATCTGATCATTTACTTAAAACTATAAACAAGGATTTTGATGAGGTAAGTTGACCAAGGCATTGCTGTTTTTTTCTTCTTCATGATTTCTATCTTCTTGTGTAACATAGTTGAACATATATAATTTTATATGTTAGGATCTTGATCAGATGGATGGTGGAATAATGCCTACAGAACAAGCAATCAATATCCTTGTGAACTCATTTAATTCATCTGAAAGGAACCAAGAAGCTCAACATGAAGTAGCAGTTCTATCTGAAAAGGTATCCTTTATGGCTAATTAACTAAATCTCATACCATGTACATAAATTTTATCCAAATTAATTATTAATTATTACTATAAAACATTGACATTAAACCTTTGATGAATTTCAGGATACCAATTCAACATACAAGAAGAAAAAGCATGCTGGTTTCCTTAATCAGTGCTTAGTTCTTACCAGAAGATCGTTTGTGAACATGTATCGTGATATAGGCTATTATTGGTTACGCCTTGGCATATATATTGCATTGGGTTTAAGTTGTGCCACTGTCTTTTATGATTTGGGCACAAGTAATGTCTCAATTCAGGTAACACTTTTGTGGTTCATCTGGTAACTTATTCTTGGTATCCAGACACAAGCACAAAATAAACTCTCTCTTCATTGAATAGAGAATAATGAATCAAGTTAGTTACTGTACAGAAAAGAATTTGGCTTATATACAAGCTAGAAATTACTAACTCAGATCTAACTGTTAACTATACATCTAACAACAAGTTAACTTATACTAGTTAGCCTAACTAATGTGGTTAACTTTATACAAGTTATATACAAAATACTATACTCCAATATCCCCCCTCAAGTGGGACTATGTAGATTACAAAGACCCAACTTGGTGATGAAAGAAGTAAAAGCAGGAGCATGCAGAGGCTTGGTGAAGACATCTGCGAGCTGAGAAGCAGAAGGAACAGGGAGCAAGAATGATGTGTTGCTGAATCTTCTCACGCACCACATGACAATCAATCTCTATGTGTTTGGTGCGTTCATGGAAGGTTGGATTGTGGGTAAGGTATATGGCAGATTTGTTATCACAATACACAGCAGTGGGGTCCTTAGGAGGAGAGTGCAAATCTGTGAGCAAATAATGAAGCCACTGAACCTCACAGGACAGACTTGCAAGAGCGCGGTATTCAGCCTCAGATGAGGACCTAGAGACTGTCTGTTGCTTCTTAGATTTCCAGGAAACAAGAGACGAGCCAATGAAAACGCAATACCCAGTAATAGACTTTCGAGTGTCTGAGCAACAGGCCCAATCAGAGTCTGCAAAACCAGAGAGTTTAGCAGTGGTTGAAGCAGAGAAAAACAGGCCTTGAGCAGGAGCAGACTTCAAGTAACGCAGAACACGAGTAGCAGCTTTGAAGTGTGACTGCAAAGGTTTGGCTACGAACTGACTAAGTTGTTGCACAGCATGGGAAATGTCAGGGCGAGTTGTTGTGAGATACAAGAGGCGCCCAATGAGTCTGCGATAGGAAAACTCATCTTCATAAGGAGCAGAACCATCAGAACTAAGTTTGACAGAAGGATCACTTGGTGTGCTAGCAGGCTTGGTTGCTAGGGACCCACTGTCTTGAAGCAGATCTAAAGTGTACTTCCTTTGGTTGAGAACAATGCCTTGGGAAGATCTTGCAATTTCCAAACCAAGGAAGAAACGAAGAGAACCCAAGTCTTTAATCCTGAATTTATCATGTAGAAGTTGTTTAACAGAGATGATATCATCCATTGAATTACCAGAGAGCACAACATCATCCACATAAACTAGAAGAATAGTGATGGAACCACCAGATGCTTTAGTGAACAGAGAATGATCTGCTTGAGATTGCACAAAACCAAGAGAGAGCAAAGTAGCAGTAAGTTTCTGATTCCATTGTCTGCTAGCCTGTTTGAGGCCATAGAGAGATTTATGCAACCTGCAAACAGGACTAGAGAGATGGTCAGTGTTAGAAGAAAAACCTTGGGGAAGAGTCATGTAGACTTCCTCATGTAAATCCCCATATAGAAAGGCATTATTTACATCCAGTTGTTCCAAGAACCAGCCATTAATGGCAGCCAGAGCAAGCAGGACTCTAACAGTGGTCAACTTGGCCACAGGACTGAAAGTTTCAAAATAGTCCACTCCCTCCATTTGGGTATAGCCTTTGGCGACAAGCCTAGCTTTATACCTTTCAATGGAGCCATCAGCATGGTATTTGATTTTGTACACCCATTTGCAACCAATGGGTGTCTTTCCAGAAGGTAACTCAACCAAGGACCAGGTTTTGTTCAAGTCCAGAGCCTTAAGCTCATCCTGCATTGCTTCTGCCAACAAGCATGTTTGGAAGCTTGAAGGAAGGTGGAGGGCTCAAAATGAATGGTTATAGAGGCACAAAAATTCTTGTAAGAAGAAGAACAGTTATGGTAAGACAAAACAGAAGATAATGGATAAAGAGAAGAAGAAGAGAAACCTGGAGAATTATTGCTAGCACAGCTATTCAAGTCACAGTGATATTCTTCCAGGTATTTAGGTGGAAATCTAATCCTATCTGACAGCCTAACAGGTTGAATAGGCATGGGAACAGGCTCTGGTGGTGGTGTTTGAGAAGGAAAAATTGGAGAGAGTGGCTGAGTGGGTGTGGTAGGTAAATGCACAGGGGAGGCAGATTGTTCAGGAAGTTGCTGTGGTGGTGGAAGTGGGGAAAGAGAGGTATCAGGAATGTCAAAATTCAAAGAAAAATCAGGTTGAGTAGCAGTAGGTACAGGGACAGGGGCAGTTGCATTGTGAGTAGTTTGGAAAGGAAAGGATGTTTCATAAAACAAAACATTTCTAGAAGTGAAAAGTTGGTGTGAAACGAGGTCATATAAAACATAACCCTTAACACCATCAGTGTATCCAAGGAATACTGATTTACGAGCTCTAGGATCAAATTTTGTCCTATTGGCTTGCAAAGTAGAAGCAAAGGAAAGACAGCCAAAAACTTTGAGATGTAATAGGGTAGGAGGTTGATTGAAAAGGACTTGATATGGTGTTTTGTCCTTAAGTAGTGGGGTGGGGATTCTGTTTATGAGATGAACAGATTGTTTAATGGCAAAATTCCACAGTTTCAAAGGTAAGTTAGCTTGAAAGGCTAGAGCTCGAGCAACATTTAATATGTGCTGGTGTTTTCTTTCTACCCTTCCATTTTGTTGTGGGGTTTCCACACAAGATTTTTGGTGAACAATTCCCTTAGATGAAAGAAAATCATTCATAAGAGATTCAGGACCATTGTCACTTCTAAGGCACTTTAATTTGGTTGAAAATTGTGTTTCTATGTAGGATATGAACTTGGTGAGATGGCTATGGGTTTCACTCTTGGTTTTCATGAGAGTCACCCAAGTGTACCTACTGAAGTCATCAACAAGGGTAAGGAAATATTTGTGCCCAAGGATGGATGGTTGGGAGTAAGGGCCCCATATATCAGCATGGAGCATGTCAAATGGTTGGGTAGTATTGGTAATGCTGTGAGAGAAGGGAAGTCTTCTTTGTTTGGCAAGATGACATATATCACATGGTGAGGTGAGGGATTTAAATTGAATGTAAGGGAACTGTTTAGACATACATTGGAGTCTATTTAAAGGAATGTGTCCCAATCTATGATGCCATAATACAGAGTCACAGTTAACAGAATTAGAGGTAGCAGAAGCAACAAATTCAGAAGAAAAATTCATTTCAGAAGAAAATTGCATTTCATTAGAATTTTGGTCACTACAAGATGAATGTGCAGTAACTGTACTTGATTTAGATGGTTGTGCACTAGGTGTTACATATGGTGTATGAGTGTAGTTTGTGGTGGATGTACTATGTGAGGGTGTAGTAGATGGCTTACAGTGTGGATAACAGTCACTAGGATTAGATTTAGACCTAGCTAAAGGAAGACTGATCCTGTATAGTCCATGAATGAGCTTAGCTATACCAATAATCCTCTTGGAATCTGCCTGCAAAATGGACAAAGAGACAAAGTCAAAATAAGCAGCACACTTGCTGGTCTTGGCAAGTTGTGGCCCAGACATAAGATTTGCATGAAAATTAGGAACATAAAGTACATGATGCAGGCTTAATCCATTTGAAAAGTGAACACTACCAGCTAGAGTAGCAATAGCAGTGGTATTATTAGGTAAGCTAATATGAATAGGTTTAATTGAATAGCAATTGGACAAAAGGTTTAAATTGTGTGTGATATGGTCAGTGGCTCCTGTATCTACAATCCACATATCTAACTCCTTACTGTAGTAATAAACATTACCAGAGTTATCTGTAGTATTGCAGACAGTAGAAGAGTTGGCAGTGTGATAAGGAACTAAGGCAGTGTTAGCAGAATGCGATGCACAAGCAGCCTGAATCTTTGAAGCTTGAAGCAATTCCATTAGTCATTGGTATTGTTCACTTGAGAGAGATATAGTACCCTTGCTATCTGAAGATGTAGATTTCTCTTCCTCATCATGATTGCTACCAGTGTTGGCAGCATAGGCACTCTTCCCACCAGTCTTGCCAGAAGTTGAGTTGTTGTTGTTGTTTTGATAACCTGGGGGAAAACCATGAATAAAATAGCCAGACTCCACAGTGTGATTAGTCTTGCCACAATTAGTACAAAGCCTGTTGCTGTTTTGTGTTCTTCCTCCACCTCTTCCACGGTTCCTGCCACCTCCTCCTCTACCACGATTAGAGAATTGAGAGGTATTGGTGGCATTTGCTTGAACATTATGTATAATAGGACCTTTGCTAGTATCTGAATCAACAATTATGGGAGACTCTAGTTGTCTTTCTTGTTGGATAACCATGGAAAAAGCTTTGGTGATAGTTGGAAATGGATCCATCATCATAATTTGAGACTTAACATGTGCATATTGCTCATTTAGTCCTTTAAGAAATCTAATTGTATAATCCTGATCTCTATGAGTTCTAACTAGTTTCAGAGCACCACAGCAACATTGAATTGAGCATTTGCAAGATGGAACGGGCCTAAAATTTTCTAATTCATCCCAAACAGACTTTAACTCTGTGTAATATTCAGAAACACCAAGGTTACCTTGAGATAGCCGATAGATATCCTCTTGCAGATCAGCAATACGGAACATATCCCCCTGGTCAAAGCGGTCATGCAGATCGGTCCATGCCTCATACGCCTTGTCGAAGTACGCAATTGACTTCTGGAGATTTGCAGACACAGATCGTTGAATCCACGATAAGACCATACTGTTGCATCTCGTCCACTGGTTGTAGAGAGAATCAGACCTTGGAAGAGCTTTGAATGTTCCATCCACAAACGCAATTTTGTTCTTAGAAATCAAACTGATTCGCATAGAACGAATCCACGGTTGGAAGTTCTTAGATCCTTCGAGCACCGGTGTGACGAGAACGGTGGCCGGATTCTCGCTAGGATGAAGGTAATATGGATTTCCATTGTTGGTGGTAAAATCAGCGTAAGAAGGTGAACTCTGAGTCATCGCAAAAAAAAATCAAACTGAACAGAAATGGAATCAAGGAAAATTGAAGAAGGAACGGTTGCGGTACTTCAAAGAATTGCGATGAACCAGAGCTCAAAGAGTGAGCTCTGATACCATCTTGGTATCCAGACACAAGCACAAAATAAACTCTCTCTTCATTGAATAGAGAATAATGAATCAAGTTAGTTACTGTACAGAAAAGAATTTGGCTTATATACAAGCTAGAAATTACTAACTCAGATCTAACTGTTAACTATACATCTAACAACAAGTTAACTTATACTAGTTAGCCTAACCAATGTGGTTAACTTTATACAAGTTATATACAAAATACTATACTCCAATACTTATATTGCATTATTAATTGACTTTAAGTTTAGCTATTTTCTTCTAATTATGCACTCACTTTTGAATATTTCAGGATAGAGGTGCATTTCTTATGTTTGTCTCTACATTCTTTACTTTCATGACCATTGGTGGATTCCCTTCTTTTGTAGAGGACATGAAGGTAATTTAAAGTTTCAATTTTTCATTTTTTTTTTTGAATTCTACAATGCCTGAAATATTGTTTCATTCTTTTTTGGTTTTCTGTTATTGGTACAGGTATTTGAACGTGAAAGACTAAATGGACATTATGGTGTTACTGCATATGTCATTGGAAACACCATTTCCTCTATCCCATACTTATCATTGGTTTCATTGATTCCTGGAGCTATAGCTTATTTCCCACCCGGTCTTCAAAAAGGATATGAGCATTTTCTTTATTTTATTTGTGTTCTATTTTCGTGTCTAATGTTAGTAGAAAGTCTTATGATGATAGTTGCTAGCATTGTCCCCAATTTTCTAATGGGTATAATAACTGGTGCTGGAATTCAAGGAATCATGATGTTAGGTGGTGGATTTTTTAGATTGCCAAATGATCTTCCTGGCCCATTTTGGAGATACCCTATGTACTATGTTGCGTTCCATAGGTATGCTTTTCAAGGATTGTATAAAAATGAGTTTGAAGGACTAAAATTTGAAGTTGGTGGTGGCTCACTCAATTACATTAGTGGTGATGAGATTTTAAGAAATAGATGGCATGTAGAGATGAGTTACTCAAAGTGGGTTGATCTTGGAATCTTATTGGGGATGATTGTTCTATATCGAGTTCTATTTCTTGTTATTATCAAAGCTACTGAGAAGTTAAAGCCCATCGTTATATCACTTATTTCAGTGTCTCCCAAGAAAACAATACAAACCATGGAGAACTCCAATGGCACTCCTTTACATGAAGAAGCTATATAATTAAATGCTTTCCATTAAGTTTGGTGGACATGCCTTGCTTCCCACAAGTTGGATATTTAGGTGGTTTCTTATATTTATATCTTGTCTCGCATTACTTGGATTATTACTATGATGTATAACTTTAGTGTGATGTATAAGATGAATGTAACCCATACAAAAATGGTTTTATTATGGATTAAAATTTACAACAAATCATTGTGTCATATTTAGGATTATATACAGTGGCAGCAGATCTAGGAATATTTACAACAAATCTATGATGTAATTTTAGTGTGATAAAATAAAATAAATGTAACCCATACATACATAAAGGGTTATATTAAGGATTCAAATGTACAACAAATCATTGTGCCATATTTAGGAACATTATATGCAGTGGCTCAGGAGGTTAATTTTTTTTTAAAATCACGCATTATTTTTTTTAATACATTACAACAGAAGTACAGAAATATTTTCGAAATTTCACATAGAGGGAGTCAAGAGAAGATTATATTTTGACTTGTCTTAGATCTCTAACTGATATAGCAAAATTTTGAGGACAATCACCATTTTGCCAAGTCAGCAGCCAAAAACCAAGTGATTTATTAATGACAATTTTAACATAGTAACAAATTCAAGTCAAAGTGAACCTAAAATGGGATAGATAGACATTTAATGCAAGACTGAGATTTAATGGAAAAATACCATCATTCTTGCATAAGCTGATCTAATATGACCAGCTCGGATAACACCAACAACAGCTTGTCCCTTGAGCAAGTTTCCAACAAATCTGCCAGATAAGTAAAACTAAACCAGTCATTTCATTTTCAGCCTTTGGAAGAGTATGAAACAGTTTTTAATTTAACAAAAATGAGCTTGCAAAGTAGTAGTATTTAAGTATTTAATTTAACAAAACTCTTAAATAGAGCAAGAAAGAACTACTCTAATATGTAACAATTTTCATACAAGCTGTTTTATGATGCCAACACCAGTTTTATTAGAGGAGGAAGACTCAGTTGAGAATTTCTCTCCCCCCGTCTATAACCAGCACTTAACTATCTAGGAAATCAACTTGGAATCAAATTCAAAATGACACTTAGCATTTGTTATTGACACAACCAGCAGCACTTTTTTTTATGGCCTCAAACTGAAAATGATCATTTCAACCATGGAAGTATTTGGTTATGCAATTCTTAAACAAAATTTCTGAAGTCAATAAGGACTTCAATGTTGATCAAACATTGAAGTCATCTATAATTTGGTTCAATTAATTCTAAATCCTTATGACAGAACATGCACGAATCATTGCTTTGCATTCCATGAAAATAGAAACCATAATGCTAATGCTGATGCAGCTATTCCAAGTTTGAGGGAGATTTGGAGAAATTTCAACACCATATTCAGATTAGAACAATGGAAATAGGGTTTGAAATTAGGGGAAAATTTAGAGGGAAAATCCGAATAAGGGTTTTAAATCAATGTGAACAATTGATTACTTACCAAGCAGTGGTTTGCAGAGGCGATTGGAGGCGGAGGAAGTCAAGAACGAACAAGCTGAAGCAGTGGTTTGCGAAGAGGAAGAAGGATTCGCTTGCGAGGGAAGGACGGAGGAAGGCGACACACCGCTCGGGAGCCGAAGCTGAAGAGGAAGGAGAAGGAATGCATGACGATTTGCAGAAGCAGGGGGGGGCACGGGAAAAGAGAAACGAAGGGAGTGAGTGCGAAGTACTTTATTGTTTGGCACACACATCATTCTTTTCTCGCCACCGTCTTCTTTCTCGCGGCCTCCATCTTCTTTCTCGCCACCGCCATCTTCATTCTTGTTCTTGTTGGAGAAGAACGAAAGAGGGAGAGAGTTGAAAGGAAAATGTAAAAACAGTTTCTAACAGAAAACAATGTAGTGTATCGCTAAGACTTTTCGCTTTGAAAGTGCTTGGTTGCTTGAAGCTTCCTATCCAGAGTTGATTAGCAAAAATTGGAATCATGGGCAGGATTGTCTCCAGAATCTGCATCAGTTGGAGGGGATTTTTAAAGGGTGGCGTAGTGATACTTTTGGTAAGGTGAAAGCAAAAAAGAAAGAATTGCAAGCTAGATCGAATGGTATTCAAAGAGCCTTCCATAATGGTAAGGGTAATAGATATCTTACAAAAGTGGAATTTCAATTAAATGAGGAGCTTAAGAAGATTAATCATAAGGAGGAGCTTCTTTGGCATCAACGTTCGCGGGCTAAGTGGCTCCATGACGGGGATCGTAATACTAAATATTATCACCTCAAGACCGTTCAGAGAAGAAGAAAGAATCATGTTAAGATGTTGAGGGATGCCGGAGGTGTGTGGATTGATGAGGTTTCTGCCCTTCAACGTATGGTAAATGATTTTTATAAAGCTTTATTTTCTGCTAGGGAGGATGATGGCTTGTGGCTTCAGTCTGATATATCCTTTCCTCCTATTGATGATGACACTATCGTAGAGTTGAGCTCCCCCATTAGTGACCTTGAAATCAAAGCAGCAGTTTTTAGCATGAGCCCGTGGAAGGCTCCCGGACCAGATGGTTACCCTGCTGGTTTTTATCAAGACTCTTGGGAGGTGATTGCTTCTAGTATTTGTGAGTTTGTTAGAAAGGTTTGGCTTGACCCTTCTAAACTTGCTGATATTAATTATACTGATATTGTGTTGATCCCCAAGGTGGATAATCCAGAATTTGTGGATCAGTTTCGTCCAATTTCTCTTTGCAACACCTTATATAAAATTGTGAGCAAGGTTGTGGTAACTCGGCTCAAGAAGATAGTCCCCTTAATCATCTCTCCCTTCCAGACCGGCTTTGTGCCTGGGAGAAGCATCCATGAAAACATTGTTGTTGCTCAAGAAATGGCTCATAGCATGAAAAAGATGAGAGGGAAGACGGGATTTTTTGCAATCAAGGTTGATCTCTCGAAGGCGTATGACAAGCTAAATTGGAATTTTATTCAGAAGGTTTTGGTGGAAATAGGGCTCCCTTTTAACATGCTTAATTTAATTATGTCTGGGGTCACTAATGTGTACTCCAATGTTAATTGGCATGGGAGGAGGGCTGATTTCTTTCATCCTCAGAGAGGTATTCGCCAAGGTGATCCTATCTCTCCTTACCTGTTTGTTATGTGTATGGATAAGCTTTCTCATATCATTTCCCAAAAAGTGGAAGATGGATCCTGGAAAGGTCTGCGTGCTGGTAGGAGTTGTCCTACAATTTCCCACCTTATGTTTGCGGATGACTTACTTCTCTTTGGTCAAGCGAATGAGACTCAGATGCAATGTGTGTTGGATGTCTTGGATACTTTTTGTCAGCTCTCGGGGCAACAAGTAAGCAACGAGAAAACTAGTATTCTTTTTTCCAAGAATGTTGATATTGATATGAGGAGGCAGTTAGTGGAGCTCTCAAGCTTTCAGGAGGCCACTGATTTAGGTAAATACCTTGGCGTTCCTCTTATAGGTAGAGCTCCAAAGAGAAGTGACTATCAGTACCTCTTAGATAAAGTTAAGGCTAGGTTGACTAGTTGGAAGGCTAAGAATCTTTCTCTTGCGGGAAGGGCCACGTTGGCTAAAGCTGTCATAGAAGCAATCCCTGTGTTTCCTATGATGACAGCTTCTATACCTAAGAGTGTGTTGCAGGACATTCAAAAGATGCAGAGGGATTTTATTTGGGGTGACTCTGATGATGGTAGGAAAGTGCATGCTCTTAGTTGGGAGGTGGTAACTCGGCCAAAGAGTATTGGTGGTTTGGGTATGCGACGTCTCTGCCATATGAATACAGCTTGCTTAATGAAACTGGGGTGGGAGCTAAAACAGGAAAAACCCCATCTCTGGTGTGATGTGCTTAGAGGGAAGTATATGGGTCGCTTGGAGGCTACCAATGGCGTCATAGCTAAAGGGTATGATTCTAGCCTATGGAAGGCTATAGTTCATTGTTGGCCTCAGTTCGAAAAATTTGCTTTCAGATCCATTGGTAACGGCATGTCTACTTCTGCTTGGGCTAGTGATTGGATTGGGGTGGGGAGTTCAATAGCTAATCTCAATATTCAGATTCCCAGTAATTTAAGTAACTACAAAGTAGCAGACCTTGTTACTAGTGACCAGAAGTGGAATTTGCAGCTCCTTGAGGGGTGGCTCCCAAATTACATAGTCGAGAAGATTCGAGCTGTGGTGGTTCCTCACGCAGATGATGGGCCGGATTCTTGGGCGTGGCCTGGTGGTGCTCATGGTGAATACTCTGTTTCAGCTACTTATGGTTTGTTATGTGGTTTTTCTAGACTTACAGTGGAGAGTAAGTGGAGCAAGATTTGGAAGTTGGAGGTGCCTGAAAGAGTGCGATATTTCATTTGGCTTGTGTGTCATAATAGGTTGATGACCAACCAACGGAAAGCTAGCATGCACTTGGGGGATCCTTATTGCAAGTCTTGCAATGTGGAAGTGGAGACAACTCTCCATGTTTTAAGAGATTGTCCCCATGCAATGGTGATATGGATGAATTTACTCAATGCTTCTGCTAGAGTTGAATTCTTTGAGTCTGAGCTGAATGATTGGATTCATATTAATATTAATAACCAATTAGGCGACAATTTGGATGTGGAGTGGAGATCAGTTTGGGGTATTGCCTGCCATCTTTTATGGCAATGGAGGAATAAGGCTATTCATTTGGAGGATTTTATTTGGCCTTTCGAGCCTTGGAAGATTGTGATGAAGCAGTGTCGTGAGTACTTCCATACTTCGCAGGTTAATACGTTGCTAGGTCATGCTAAGCAAGTGAAGCTTATAGGTTGGAATCCTCCTAGAAGAGGTTGGCTTCGTCTTAATTCTGACGGTGCTTGCAATCATATTATAAATAAGGCTGGTTGCGGAGGAGTTATTCGTAGTCACGATGGTCGTTGGGTTGTGGGTTTTTCTAAGAAGCTGGGTAGTTGTACAGCTTTTGTGGCAGAATTATGGGGTCTCTTGGAAGGTTTACAGCTTGCTTATGGAATGGGTGTGCAGAAGTTAGAGGTGAATCTTGATTCCCAGAGTGTGGTTCAGTGCATTGATGGGAATTCTGCAGCTAGTCATTTGGCCTGGAGGTTGCTGGATAGAATCAGACATCTTCTAAGTCTCAGCTGGGAAGTAGAAATTTCTCATATTTATAGAGAAGCTAACAAATGTGCTGATGCATTAGCATCTTTGGGATGTCTCCAGGAGGTGGAGTTCGTTGTTCATGATAGAGTTCCTTCTGAAGTTCGGCATTTGGTTGCTGCTGATGCTAGTGGAGTTTCTACTCCTAGATTAGTTTCCGTGTAGTTTTCTCTTTTTGGGCTTCGGCCCTCTTTGTATCCAAAAAAAAAGAATTACAAAATATTACTTATATATCAGTGTTAGTCAATTTGACTACATTTATATGTAGGCCATGTCAGCATAGACTAAAAAAGCAATGAAATTACAATATATCTCAATACCCCTTCCTAATTGATATTGCTTATAGATAACATTCCAAGTATTGATCTTAATTCTTCAAATCTTCTCTTCTGGAGTGGCTTTGTCATTGAATCTGTTACCTGTAACTCTGTTCTGCAGTGGATCAGTTTCAGCTTTTCATTGTTAACTTGATCACGCAGGAAGTGATACTTTGTTTCTATGTGTTTTGATCTTCCATGTGCAACTGGGTTCTTTGCCAAATCTATAGCAGATTTGTTGTCTATCAGCAGCTTCATAGCAATGATTTTGTCCAAGTCAATTTCAGCAAGCAGCATGCTTAACCATGATGCTTGGCAGGCTGCAAAAGAAGCAGTAACATACTCTGCCTCGCATGAGGACAAAGCTACTATGCTCTGTTTCTTAGAACACCACGAGATTGGTGCTTTTCCACACATGAAAACATAGCCTCATGTACTCTTTCTATCACTTCTATCTCCACTCCAATCTGAATCTGTGTATCCAAATACTTCAGCATTAGCAGTGGAGTTTTTCTGACTAGGAAACAGAATGCCATAGTCTTGTGTTCCCTTTATGTACTTGAGTATTCTCTTTGCAGTAATCAAGTGAGAAATTCTTGGTTTCTCCATAAACCTGCTGATTAATCCTACAGCAAATGATATGTCCGGTCTGGTATTACATAGATACCTCAGTGATCCAACTATTTGTTTGTAGAGAGTAGCATCAACTTCATCCTCATTGCCATCTTTCTCAAGCTTAGTTCCTGTGTCTACTGGAATGGAAACTGGTTTGCTTTCAATCATGTCAAACCTTGCTAATATGTCTGCCGCATATTTCCTCTGATGCAAGAAAATGCCTCTGTCAGTGCTCACAAATTCCATTCCCAGGAAGTATGAGAGAAGACCCAAGTCTGTCATCTCAAATTCCGTTTTCATTGTCTTCTTGAAATCATCTATTTCAGCTTCATTGTTTCCTGTTATCAATAGATCATCTACATACAAGCACAACAGTAGATGACTTTCAGTTCCAGATTTCTTCACATATACACCATGTTGATTGATGCACCTAGTAAATTTCTGGGCCAAGAGAAATGCATCAATTCTCTTATTCCATGCCCTTGGGGCTTGCTTAAGCCCATACAGTGCCTTCTTAAACTTGAACACCTTATCTTCTTGATCTTTCAATTCAAATCCAAGTGGTTGGCACACATAGACTTCCTCCTCCAAAGGTTCATTGAGAAAAGCTGATTTTACATCAAGCTGATGTAGGAACCAGTCTCTATGGCTTGCCAAGGCCACTACTAGCCTTATAGTCTCAATCCTGGCTACAGGGGCAAAAACTTCATTAAAATCCAACCCAGGTTTCTGTAGGAAACCTTTAGCTACTAGTCTAGCCTTATACTTGACCACTTCTCCATTAGGTTTGATTTTAGTCTTGTAGACCCACTTCACATCTATTGCTTTCTTTTGCGTTGGAAGTTCAACTAACTTCCATGTGTCATTCTTCTCTATTGACTTCAGCTCATCAAGCATAGCTTCTTTCCACTGCTTGTGCTTAAGAGCCTGTTCTAGACTCACTGGTTCTGCCTCAGTCATTAATGCAAAATGGATCAAGTCTCCTTCTGCTGTAATAGCAGAATCAGGGAACATATCAAATCCTTCTAGCCTTACTGATCTCTGTCTTTCCCTTTGTGACCTTCTAACAGGTACTTCTGCAACAGGTACCTCAGGCTCTGCAATTTCATGAACTTCATTCTGATCATCTGGTTCCTGAAGTTCATCAAAGTCCAGTATTGCATTTCTTTCATCACCATATTTATTCTGACCATCCCAGTTCCAACTCTTGGACTCATCCACTACAACATCTCTGCTCTTCACAACTTTCTTCTGTACAGGATCATACAATTTGTATGCACCTGTTGAATGATATCCAACAAGGATCATCTGCTGTGCTCTATCATCTAGCTTCTTTCTTAGTTGTTCAGGAACGTGCTTGTAGCATAATGAGCCAATTATTCTAAGATTCTTGTCACTTGGCTTTCTTCCTAGCCAAGCTTCTTCAGGTGTCTTACCAATCAACTTCTTTGTGGGACATTTATTTAGGATGTATATAACTGTGGCTACCAATTCTCCCCACAAACTGTGAGGTAACTGCTTCTCTTTCCTCATGCTTCTCACCATATTGCGGATAGTTCTATTCTTTCTCTCAGCAATGCCATTATGCTGAGGTGTATAAGGTGAAGTGACTTCATGTACAATACCTTCCTTTTCACAGAATTTTTCAAATTCGTGTGAATTGTACTCACCACCTCCATCTGTTCTAAGAGTTTTGATTGCACATCCACTTTGTTTCTCAATCATTACCTTAAAACTCTTGAATGTTTCAAGTACTTCACTCTTCTTATGGATCAAGTACACCCATGTCATTCTAGTGTACTCGTCAATAAAGGTGACAAAGTAATTGTTCCCTCCTAATGATTTAACTTCAAAGGGACCACACACGTCAGAAAATATTACCTCTAACTTCTTCTCTGCTCTGCCTGGTATCTCTGTTTTGAAGGAGTTTCTGGGTTGCTTTGATTTGCAGCAGCTGTCACATACTTCACCAGATATCTTTACTGCTGGCAGACCATAGACAATTTTCTTCTCATGTAGTTGACTCAAGCTCTTGAAGTTTACATGCCCAAATCTCTTGTGCCATTTCCAGCTCTCACTGTCAACTGTACTAGATAGACATTACTGCTCCATTACTTGTAATCTGATTTTGAATGTCTTGTTGCTTAACAGAGGGGCTTTCAAGATCAACTTCTTGTATGTATCAAACAACCTGAGTTCCTTATCTTCCATTTTCACAGAGTATTCTTTCTCTAGCAATTGTCCAAGACTTAGCAAATTGCTCCTCATGTTTGGTACATAGAATACCTCTTGGATATAGGAACTTTTCCCTCCTTTTGTAAGAATCTTCACTGTCCCTATGCCTTCTGTAGTGACACTGCTGTTATCTGCAAATCTGATCCTCTTGCTGATATGCTTCAGCTCAGTAAACCATTCATTGTGGCAGCGCATATGGTTTGAGCAACCTGTATCTAAATACCATGAATCAGATTTTTCATCTTCTTCATGAGTATACGCTTTCAGCAGTACAGGTTCTGTGTCTAGATCAGTATTATTACTGTCTTCATCAGTAACTGCCATGAGCAGTGTGTTTTCAATGTCTGAATCCTCTGTAATTCGTGATTCATTGCCTGCAGTGATGAGAACATCACCAATGTTGCCACTGCTCTGTTCTTCAATCACTGCTAAGGTATGGGAAGCATCACCAGTGTTTCCACTGCACTACTTCTTACCTTCTGCATCAGTATCAGATTCCGCTTCATCTTCACTCACTAGTGCCATTAACATGACATCATCTGAATCATCATCATTTGCTTACTTGGCTTCTGCATCTTTATCTCTAGGGACTTTCTTGTTCTTACATTGATTCCTACAATGTCCATATTGTTGGCAATTATAGCATTGAATATCACTCTTATCAGATTTGTTCTTATTAGGTTTCTTCTTGTTTGCATTACTGGTTTTCTGTTCATTATTTCCTTCACCATTCTTTTTCCCTTTACTCTTCCACTTCCCTTTATCTTTATTGTTACTTTCTTTCCAATTCTTTTTAGAGGCTTGAGATAACAAAGCTTGTTCAGTTTCCTTCTCTGAAATTCTTTGTCTAATTCTCAGTTCGTGTGCCTCTAATGAACCTTGAAGTTCTTCTAACTTCATTTCATCTAGGTTTTTGGATTCCTCAATAGCAGTAACAACATAGTCAAATTCTAGGGTTAACGATCTAATGACTTTCTCTACTTTGCCCCTTTCAGACACAGTTTTACCATTACTCTTCATTTGATTAGTTAAAGCGACTAACCTTGTAATGAGTTCCCCAATAGATTATTGATCTTTCATCTTCAATGTTTCGTACTGCTTCCGGAGAGATTGCAATCGAATTTTCTTCAATCTATCTGCTCCTCCATACGCGTTCTTGAGAATATCCCATGCATTCTTCGCTGAATCGCAATCTATGATCATCTCAATGACATTCGTGTCTACTTATTGATGAATCAAGAACAAAC
Organism: Astragalus membranaceus; assembly: GCA_039519185.1. Classification (NCBI taxonomy): domain Eukaryota; kingdom Viridiplantae; phylum Streptophyta; class Magnoliopsida; order Fabales; family Fabaceae; genus Astragalus; species Astragalus membranaceus. The sequence goes on along the minus strand of CM076850.1, from coordinate 147,791,076 downwards.
CTTTACCATCCTTCTTTCGTAACTCTCGATGCGCATTTCGTAGTGCTTCGGTGGCGTTTGCTGCTAACGCCGGAACACCGTTGTTGACAATCTCGAGCACGTCCTGATACCGGAAAATCACCTTCATCTGTGCGCACCATCGATTGTAGTTCTTGCCATTGAAGATTGGGAGATTCGCAGGGAAGTGGTCTTTCGTGGTGTTCGCCATTGTTAAATCTTGGCGGATCTTTTTAGCTCTATTATACCAATTGTTGGAGATGAACGAAAGAGGGAGAGAGCTGAAAGGAAAATGTAAAAACAGTTTCTAACAGAAAAGAATGTAGTGTATTGCTGCTTGATCTGAATTACAAAATATTACTTATATATCAGTGTTAGTCAATTTGACTACATTTATATGCCACATCATAGGCCATGTCAGCATAGACTAAAAAAGCAATGAAATTACAATATATCTCAATAGTTCTTGCATCCTTCTATCTTCGCTCACAGTTTGGTTTCACAAGTAAATTATTTTTGACAATTAAGACCATTTTCACTTGCATATTAAGAAGAATTATCACAACTGGATTCATGGATGCTTTTGGGATGTCAAATTTTCAGAATAAGCAAATGCAAGCATCTGTAAATGCACAAGATTGGATATCTTCTCAAATGGAAAGTATAAGCGGTGAAGTTGACTGTTGCAGTTCTTTATAAATAATTTTCTTATGTAATAGATTTTATAAAACTTATCAACTGGTGTGATAGATCATCAACATGTAGGTGTAGTAGAGCTCTGTAAGATCGAGGTGAATGGATGAATCTTGCCGTGAACAAGACATGCAATTTTTTATTAGTTTTTTATTTTTTCTTATTTAATCAAGTGCGTTCATTTAATCCAAGGGCTTAAGTACTGCCGTAGAAAACTGTAGCAGACAATTGCTGCCGAATGATCCGGATCCATCCCATATTATATGACACTTTGACCATTTCTCACACAAATTAAGAAAAATAGTTAATTTTGTATGAAAAAGAGAAATTTTGAGTTACTTTACAAAATTATTCCTCACATTGGGAACATAAATTAATAGAAATGAAAGAAGAGAGGGGTTATTAAATGAAGGGTATCATAAAAAAACATTAATGATGCATATTGGTATCGTAAAATATCATATAATATGAGACAACTTTTTTTGGCTAGAACGACATATAATATGTGACGGAGGGAGTAGTACTGAACACAATAGAATTGAACAACTTTTTGTGCGGACACGGTTTGGCCTAACACAAACCAACAAATGTAAAATTTACTATAATTTTCTAAGAGATCCGCTATTCAGTGCAAAACGAATTATAAGAATTGCTAACAAATCACGCGGTAGTTATTAATTTATATATTTTTTAATAGAAATCAAGAGTTGTTGTAAAAAAAAGATGCGCGTGGTTTGTCAAACAAAAAAAAAGATGGTGTGTCTTCGTTGATATTCGTATCGTTTATGATGTTGATAATAATTTTATATAACATATAATATAATATAATTAGAAAAATATGAAAGATGAGAGAGAAGATAGAATAGAGAGAGAGAGAGATGAGGGAGATAGAGGTCATGAGATGAGAATATAGAAGAGATATGGGAGGAGAGAAAAGGAGGGAGAAGAATGAGATGAGAGAGAGAGGGAGAGATAGTAGAGGAGAGGGAAGATAGAGATAGTGAAAGAATAGAGGAGAAAGGAGATAGAGAAGAGAGATGGGAGAGAGACAGAGAGGGAAAAAATTATTAGGTAGGAAATAAAAATAGTATTTTAATATTTTTCTTTTGTGGACGGAAAGTTGTACTGTGATTTTGTGAGGTACGAGAAATTGGGTTTTTTGTCCATTTTCAAATCAAACAGGATACAACTAGTTGTGTTGTCCAGTCCAATATTTTTTAGCAAATTAAACGCATTCGGGGTATTCTTCCTCAAGACTAGAGTGTGTTAATAAGTAGTAGCATATTAGTAGTGTTGTGGGTTTTCAGATAGGGTGGGTCTATCAACACCTCCCCATCACTACAATCCCTTATGTTAAAAAAAAAATTTGATTACAAAAATATCTCTATCCCTAAAATCTCATTCTAAATCCTTTCTTCCCTTTTCTCTCTTCTCTCGCACTCTTTCTTCCCTCTTTTTTTCACCTATAGTTTTAAAAACCAGCTCGGGCCGGTCGGTCAGACCGGTCGAACCGAGAACCGGGGGGGGGGGGTAATCGAGCCGATCAACCGTATGGATCGGATATGCAGCAAATCAGTGAAAACCGGTGTGACTCGACCAAGTTTTGTAAAAACCGGTGAACCGGCGACCCGATTTGACCCGTACCAGGTTGTGAATTTAATTTTTTTTTTGATCAAAACGACATCGTTTAATCTGTTTCTTTTGCTCTTTTTCATCTTTTTCTTTTCCATTATTACATTATTAGCAAAAACAAGTACCATATTTGTGGAGTACATATTAATTTGTGTGATCTAAAATAGATTAATATTATGTATGAATAAATTTAAAAATATGAATAAATTAAGATATTAATTTTTATATTTTAGTAGATATAAAATAAACATAGTTATTAATTTTACAGGGACAAAATTTATATTATATACTATATAGGTCTTGAAAATTCGCGAAATAGAGACTGGGTCCGAGTCATGCGGTCCCAGTTTTGGTCATGCGGTTCAACTGTCGACCACTCGGTCCGACCCTTGACCCAATGACTCGGTACCTCCACCGAGTCGGCCGCCGGTCCGAGTTTTAAAACACTGCCTAATTTGAAAGAAAATCATCAAAATATGTTCCATTGTTGCCCCATTGCATAGGTAAGTAACCATTCTCGCTATTAATGGTGTTTTTAATTTTTTCTAGCTTCCCTATGTCGGTCCTAAACTCGGTTCACGATAATGCAAAAATCAAAATTTTAACTATCGTAAACAGAGTTCACTATAGGTCTATAAAATTGAAACTTAGAACCTATAGTGAACTAAGTTCACGATAGTTCAAGTAAGTTGAGTTCACCAGAACTATCGTGAACTAAGTTCATTATAGGTTTTGGGTTTCAGTTTTACAAATCTATAGTGAACCGAGTTTACTAAGGTTCACGTAAGCTGAGTTTACTAGAACACGCGTAAACTCAGTTTACTATGGTTCTCTTCTAGTAAACTCAGTTTACGTGAACTATCAAAAACTGAGTTCACTATAGGCAAATTTGTCCAATTTTTCCTATTTTGACTATATGGCTGATTTCATTTTTTGACTTGCAGTTAACGAACTCCAACTTACAACCGAATGGTACACAACCATAGACCTAAGTATGGGATAAAACTAATGCATTTACTACCGACAAGGTAACTTATGTGATAAATTAAAGTAGTGCATATGAAATTAAGAAACACTAATTTGTCTAACAATAACTCAATAATTAACGATTGTCTATGTAGATGTTTGCCACAAGGAACGATTTATTAAAGTTGGCTAGAATAGTCGGGAGAAAAATAAAATTGTTGTTGTGACATATAGGTCTGAAACAACGACAGGATGTCCAGGGGGAAGACAAAGTTAATTCCTGGTTGTGAAAGAAGCGACAAATACAAACCTTTAAAGAAGCCGGTACCAACAAGGGTGTCGTCTACGAGAAAATGCGAATGTCCATTTAGATTGAGAGGGAGACCTACAAAAGGTGGTGAGGGATGGATTTTAGAAGTATCAAGTGATTTGCATAATCACGTTAGGTTTGACTTGTTGGTCATTCGTATCTCGGCAGGCTATCTTGTGAAGAGAAATAGGCTGGTCGCTATAAATCTGGTTTTGTTCAACTGACTTCAGTGAACTTCAGAGAAAATAGGCTGGTCGCTATAATTTGCTCAAACCACACAAATCTGGTTTCCAAATAAAAATTAATTTACGGGTAAAACTGATTTTCCCAAAAGCAAAAGAAAATGTGTTATAAATAATATGTTCCCAAATTAAAGTGATTCCTATATCTATTTTAGGGTTTACAGAAAATCTAGTGTAATGATTTAGAGGAGTTATGGGTTTTAGGGGTTATAGGGGAAATGGGTTTACAGAATATGGTTCCCAAATTAAAGTGATTCATACAGGTGTAACACTTCGAAGGAAGATCAAAAAGTGAGACATGAGTTTTGGTCAATCATTCAGGGGAAATGGTTAAATCAACAAATTGACTGTTGCATTTTTTTATAGACAACCGTTATTGTACCGTACATCCACACGGGTGATACCGTAATTAATTGCCATAAATTTCTATTAACCCATAAATACTTTGAAAATTGTAAAAATTAATAAAAGAAAAATGCATAACTTGACGAAAAATGTTATATTTCAAGTTGCTTAAAAAACTTGTGTTGCATAAAGTTGAAAAAGTCAGTACGTTCTTCAAATCTTAAAAGTAGAGTAAAAATAAAAAAATGAGATGAAGAGAAGATGAAGGAATATACAAATGAGAGAGGAAGAAGATAATCCAGCCACATTGGAACCACCGCGATCAACGCCCTGTCGTCGCTGCCACCATCGTCGTCGCCCCCATCATCGTCACCCCATCATCGTCACCCCGTTGTCACTCCCCGTCGCCGCCCCCATTGCCGCTCCTCGTTGCTGCTCCCCATCGCCGCCGCTCCTCGTTGCCGCCCCTGTCGCCGCTGGTCATTGCCGCAACCACCACGACAGCCTAAAAAATTTAAGTGCAGAAATCTTATAATTATATTAACACACAATTACAACGAATATTCAGTTAAACATAATAATTACAACGAATATTCAGTTAAACATAATACATAGGTACAAATCTGATAATTATATATCTTTATAAAATATTTTTTTATCGGCAAAAGTTATATACAATATATTTGTTTTGGAATTTTCATAACTTCAATTATATATGGAATGATTACATCATCTTTTCACTGCTAGGCTCTAAACCTGACGTTTTTTTAATTAAGAAAAAATTAATTTACGTTTTAAGACAATAATAATATGCCAGCAACATGTAATATTTCTTTTTTTTGATAAGCAATGTTAGTGGGAGGTGGGGGGATGTTAGTGTCCGGAGTTTGAACCCAGGACCTCCTTCTTGCACTCTTTTGGTGCACTCCTTCGATATCCATTAGCTCGCCAACATGTAATATTTCACGTAGAGACTAAAAAACAAAATTGTATTAAAGTTTCAAATTTTTTAAAGTTTCAAATATTTCACATAAAGAATGAAAAAAACTTATTGAAAGAGAAAAAAACGGAATATTAAAATTTTGTCAAAATTTTAAAATTTTTAAAGTAGTAATGAGGAAAAATGAAGGAGAGAAATGAGAGAGTTAGAGAAAGAAAGGGGAGGAAAGAGTGAAAAAGTGTGTGTGAGAGACCGAAAAGGTGAAAAAGTTTGAAAATGTTAAAAAAACAAAATAACTTAAATATCGTCTGTTTGCTTAGTTGGGAAAATGGTAAGATTTATATTTTGTAGGTGGTTTATTTATATAGATAGATAGTAGAGGAAGAGTAGAAGGGTAGCTTCCCCATAAAATCATCTCTAGGCACTGGGATTGTAGTATGAGGCATTATCACGAATTTTTTCTCAACTTTTGCCATACACCATTTTGTGAGAGACCGAAAAGGTGAAAAAGTTTGAAAATGTTAAAAAAAACAAAATAACTTAAATATCATCTGTTTGCTTAGTTGGGAAAATGGTAAGATTTATATTTTGTGGGTGGTTTATTTATATAGATAGATAGTAGAGGAAGAGTAGAAGGGTAGCTTCCCCATAACATCATCTCTAGGCATTGGGATTGTAGTATGAGGCATTATCACGAATTTTCTTCTCAATTTTTGCCATACACCATTTTGTTTATCCAACTGCAAATCCATATTTGTGGGACAAATAGTACGTACTATAATTGCACTTCTAATGGTTTAAATTTAAAAGTTTGTTGACCTTGCATATGTAGCCATTATTTGTTGGATAATTGTTGCACCCCAAAAAATCCGGTTCGGACTTCTCATTGTACAACGTGGAAAAGGTATGGAGCCGCCACCAATATTTTAATTTTAAGACCAAAACATTGAAAAAAGGTCTTTTAGACAAGGCGGATGGTCTTTCGAAAACTAGAGATATGGGTTCGGGGGTCGGTTAGGCATGGGGAAGGTATTAGCACCCCGTACCTCCTTTCTACCGAAAGGGAACCTTTAATTAAATGTGTGGTTTGAAGTGTTGATTTGAAAATGCTTTTATTTTGCCTCTTTATTGAAAAGGGAGTGAGAAGACTTAATGAAAATTTTTATTTTTGGCGCTTGACGAGAGTTGGCCTCTCGCTCCTACGTATCTCCTGGTGCGATGGAGAATTCAAAGCTACGTAGTTCTTGGGTAGAAAATGTTTGTGTGTTTGGCGTTTTTTAATATAAGGGTTTTAGGATCGCGTGATCTGTGTTGAAAGACCACTGGGGGTCTGAAGGGCCGCTGGGGGCTGAAGGAGCGCTGGGGCTCTGAAGGCCGTACGACCGACTTAATCCCCTACTTTGAAAATAAGATTTTTGATTTTTGAAAGAGATGTGTTTGTATTTTTTATTTAGAAATCATTTGTTTTTGCGCTTGACAGGGGCGTGGCCCTGCTCCTGCGTATCTCCGGGTGGAGAATCAAAGGCGACGTAGTTCTAGGTTCTTTTGAAAATGATTGTTGAAAACTTATTGTGAAAATGATTTTTATTTGTTATGCTTGACGGGATGTGACCCGCTCCTACGTATCTCCTGGTGCGATGGAGAATTCAAAGCTACGTAGTTCTTCGGTAGAAAATGTTTGTGTGTTTGGTGTTTTTTAATATAAGGGTTTTAGGATCGCGTGATCTGTGTTGAAAGACCACTGGGGGTCTGAAGGGCCGCTGGGGGCTGAAGGAGCGCTGGGGCTCTGAAGGCCGTACGACCGACTTAATCCCCTACTTTGAAAATAAGATTTTTGATTTTTGAAAGAGATGTGTTTGTATTTTTTATTTAGAAATCATTTGTTTTTGCGCTTGACAGGGGCGTGGCCCTGCTCCTGCGTATCTCCGGGTGGAGAATCAAAGGCGACGTAGTTCTAGGTTCTTTTGAAAATGATTGTTGAAAACTTATTGTGAAAATGATTTTTATTTGTTATGCTTGACGGGATGTGACCCGCTCCTACGTATCTCCTGGTGCGATGGAGAATTCAAAGCTACGTAGTTCTTCGTTGTTTGGAAAACGGTTTTTGTTTTTTATTCTTTTTGGAGTTTTTCGCAAAGGGGTTGAGCGTTCGCAGTGACCAAACAACAACGGTTTAGAGTGGTCGCACTACTAACTCTTGTGAAAATGAATTATCATTAACGACCAAACGGCAACGGCGCGAGTGATGATTAATGATAATCGGTTTTTATTTTGAGCATTGAAAAGGTTTTCGCAATTGAGGGAGAGCGTTTGTGAGGACCAAACAACAACGGTTTAGAGTGGCCACACTACTAGCTCCCACGGGAATGAAATCATCACCCACAATCAAACGGCAACGGCGCGAGTGATCATTAGTGGTGATTAGTTTTGACTTCGACGTTTGAAAAGATTTGTTTTTTTGAAAAATGTTTTCGTTGATTTTAATCGGAGAGAACGTCGTGATGAAAGGAATTTGCAATTGGATTGATTTTTGTTCGGGGAAACATTTATCTATCATTTAAAAAAAGGTTTGAGAAAAAATAAGTTCGTTTAGGGAAAAGAAAATTTATTATTTGGGAAAAAAAGGGTTTGTAAAAAAAAACGTTTATCTAGGGGAAAGAAATAAAATTTGAAAAGAGAAACAGGGGGTGAAACAGTAAAATGGGGGGTGCAAGTGGCAGGAGGGCTGTATTATTAAAATGGGAGTGCAAATAGTGAGCCCAGCTCGTTTTTGGTGAGCTGGGCTGCGTTTCAAAAAAAAAGAGTCGTGGGCTTCTGAGAGGGTGTTTACGCAGCAAACAGAGGGGTGTGGTTAGTAATCGTAAAAAAAAAGGCTAGTATAAAAGCTTAAACCAAAAACAAAACCCTAATTTTCTACCCTAATCCCCCTTTTTTCCCTCACGGTGCCGCTTCCAACTTCTTCCCTCACCCTACCCTTCGCCTCCTCCCCTCTCTCCACCGTTTCATCCTCTCTCTCCACCATGGCTTCGATCTCTCACTCTCCTAGCCGTGCACACCGCCTCCCTCTCCCCTTGCATCGTCGATCTCCGCCTCCCTCTCTCTCCAAACCCATTTTTCTCTCTTCCCCACAGCGCGGTTTCAACCCCTCTCTCTCTCCTATACCGATGGCGAACGAAAACGAAGGGGATGGAGACGGTGGTGCGAATGACCACCGCGGAGGTATGTTGGTTTGCGACGGTGATGACTAGGTGCGGCTTGGTTCAGTTGCTAATCGTTTGGGTGTGTGGTCGGTTTGTGGTGGAGACGGTGTTGACGGCGGCGATTTTCGGCGAAGGGGAGTTTGATGGACAGTGGTGTTACGCCGGTGATGGCAGCAGCACGGTGGTCGTTGGGTGGAGCGACGGTGATGTTGATTCTGTGGTGGCGTTTGGTGGTGAGGAGAGAGGAGGAGGGGACGGTTTGGTGGTGGACAGTGGCTAGGGACGACGGTGGCTGGGCAAGGACGACCACCGTACGCGGTGGCCGGAGGTACGTCGCTCTTCCTCTGTTATCTCTCATCCTTTCTCGTACTTCATTCCCATTTTGTTTTTGTTATGCTGGTTTCTGGGTTGCTTGTTATTCTGTTTCTGTAGAATAGCCAAGGTTGTGCTTCAAGAATTTTTGTTGCTTTTTTTGTTTCTGAAAGTGTTATTCTGTTTTGTTTCTGTTTCTAAAAATGAACAGCAAAGGTTATGCTTCTAAAATTCATTGCCATGGATTCAAAAAAACTGTGTATTTCTATTTCCCATATCTCCAACTACAACACTTCTAAATTGTAGTGACTATAACAGTAACAACAAATGGCTAATATAAATAAAACAGAACATTGTAGTAACAACAAATGATAACATTTATATAACAGTAACAATATTCAAATAATAGAACCTGAAAAACATGACCAGTGAGAATAGGGAACAACCTCAGCCTTTGTCTCTTTTTTTTGGACTGCTTCTCTTATGCTGAAACCTGATTTTTCTTTTTTGCTCAAGTGTATTAGAACTCTGATGAATTCTGATTTTTATGATATCTCAGTTTTTACTTTTCTGTTGCTGTGTGTTTTTGTTTCTCTGTATACTGCTGTCTGTGTTTGTTTTTGCTGTCTGCGTGTATGTCTTTGCTTCTGGTTGTCTATTGTTTTTATAGTTGAAAATCTGTGGTGTAGGTGTGGGGAGCAGTGGATCAAAACTCTAAGGGGACCAGGCTGTTACTGTTGCAGTGGAGCAGAGTGAAGCAGCAAGGGAGCAGCAGAGGAGCAGCAAGGGAGGTTTTGCTGAAAATGGAAAAAGCCAAGAGGCAAGGAGAAGGGACCTCCAACCCCAATCTCAAATTGCAATCTTGTTGTAACCCAGCAGGCTGCGCCCTGCCTTTTGTTATTTTTGCTGTTTTTTTTCAATTAATTTTTTGTAAAAAGAGTTGACCTCTTTTTTTGTACTATTCTGTGTTTTTTTAATTTTTGTTTATATGTGTGACACAAGGACAGCTAATAATAATAAAAAAAAAACTGATTTCATTTTATTACTATTATTTATTATTATTATTATTATTATTTTTTATGATAATAAAAGCGGTAAGAACAACGCGTACCGACACGATAACTCGAAATGAAACGCGCGTTCACCTTAAGACTAGGAATGCGTACGCAATCAGAATACGCACGCGCGTAAAACGGTAAGACTAAAAGCGCACCGACGCATTTGCTCACACGACTCGAAACCGACACGCGCTTGCGTTTATTATTTTTTATTATTTTTTGGACTCTTTTTTGAAAGCAACGAGCGCCAAACAAAACCGTTGCACGAGAGTGCCAAATACACCCGCATTTAGAACAATATGCGAAGCGATAAAATTTTTGGGATTTTTCGATTAGTCGGACAAAATTGGGGTATGACAGCTGCCCCTCTTTATTTCGATTTTACCAAGAAATATGAATTGCGCGAGACATATTTCGAAGGTAAAATAGAAATAAAGAATTCAGAAATTATACCAATTTTGTCCATTTGGAGAAATCCGAATTTTCTTTCTTCTTTTTTGGAAAGATAGACACTTTCGTGTTGATGCGAAAACAGTAAATGAACACTGACGTGCAGACAGAAAGGTAAAATGGGCACTTGGCGTGCAAACAGAAAAGTAAAATGGGCACTTGGCGTGCAGACAGAAAAGTAAAATGGGCACTTGGCGTGCAGAAAGCGGTAAATGAGCACTTGGCGTGCAGAAAGCGGTAAATGAGCACTTGGCGTGCAGAAAGCGGTAAATTGGGAATTCGGAGGCTGCCTAAAACCTTCTAACGGACTCTTGTCGAGTCCGAGCTCTGGGGGTGGCCTTTTCGAGCGGCCGATCAACATCAGGTCCGGAACTGATTTGATCAATGGATTTACGCTATGCCTTAGGCTGACATAACTAACCCGAAGGACTTAACGAAGTCTGATGGATCCATCGCGCGCTCGTACACGATGTTGTGATCTGTGGAAGGAGTTCACTAACTCTGTGTTGATGGAGTTTACTAACTCTGTGTTGATGGAGTTTACTAACTCTGTGTTGTGGTGATTTTCTAAAAATGAGATTTTTCGGACTCTCTGGTCCGAAGTAACTTTTCTCTTGGGTGGTGCATGAAATGCATGCACTTGGGTATTTGGGTGCACATGAATGCAATGATTGATTTTGGGTGGGATGCTCTTTCTGTTTGATTTTCATTCTTTCCTTTTTCTTTTGTTATTCTTTCGCTCTTTCTGAGATGCGAATTTGAAAGTGTAATGCACTACTGTTTGATGCGATGGAGTGACGAAGGGTATGGATGATATGAGAATGATGAATGATATGAAGATGTTGTGTTCTTTTATGTTCCGTCTCCTGTGATTTTCTTGTCTTTTGTTTTTTTGTTTATTCTGTTTGTTTTCTTTAAGCAGCTTTCTTTTTTCTGCTTGTTTGTTTTTTTGGCACTTTTGCTCTTTTGGCTTATCTTTCTCTTTTTTTGTCTATTTCTTTCAAGCATAACACTTCTTCACAGAGTCTGAATTGACTGGGTTCTTGAGATCTTCGCCGTCCATGTTGGTAAGTATCAGTGCTCCTCTGGAGAAAGCTTTCTCGACAACATATGGTCCTTCATATTTGGGAGCCCATTTGCCCCTGGGGTCCGTCTGGAGCGGCAAGATCTGCTTGAGCACAAGGTCTCCTTCGCTGAATTCTCGAGGACGAACCTTCTCGTCGAAAACTGTCTTCATCCTTTGTTGATACAGTTGCCCGTGACACAAGGCGGCAATCCTTTTTTCCTCAACGAGGTTCAACTGGTCAAGACGGGACCGAACCCATTCTGCTTCATCAAGTTTTGTCTCCATTAACACCTGCAGGGATGGTATTTCAACTTCAATGGGGAGGACTACCTCTGACCCGTAAACCAGTGAGTAAGGGGTCGCCCCTGTTGAGGTATGTACTGAAATTCGGTAGCCATGCAAAGCAAAAGGAAGCCCCCCCATGCCAATCCTTGTAGGTTACCACCATATTTTGCACTATCCTTTTGATGTTCCTGTTGGCTGCTTCAACTGCCCCATTCATCTTCGGGCGGTAGGGAGAGGAATTATGATGCTGAATTTTGAATTCTTTGCACAGGTCCTTCATTATTTTGCTGTTCAGGTTGCTGCCGTTATCCGTGACGACCTTGTTTGGAAGACCGTAACGGCAAATCAGATCTTTCTTTACAAACTTGGCAACCACAGCACTAGTTATACTGGAGTACGAGGCAGTTTCAACCCGCTTGGTGAAGTAGTCAATGGCGACCAAAATGAAGCGATGCCCGTTCGACGCTTTAGGCTCAATAGGACTGATAACATCCATTCCCCACATTGAGAACGGCCAAGAGGCAGACAGAACATTCAAGGAAGCAGGCGGTACATGAATGTGATCGGCATAGATCTGGCATTTGTGCATTTTCTTACAAAGCTGTAGCAGCCTGATTCCATCTGCAACCAGCTCTCAGGATTTTTCTAGCCATTGCATGCCTGCTGGAATGAACCCCAAATGAGCCCTCATGAACATCTCGCATAATCTTTACAGATTCTTCTCTTGTTACACACCTGAGGAGTACCAAGTCATGGTTTCTCTTGTAAAGGACGTCTCCGCTCAAGAAGAAATTCCGTGACAATCTTCTGATAGTTCTCTTGTCATTTTCTGATGCCCCAGGTGGGTATTCCTGATTAATGATGTACCGCTTGATGTCATGATACCAAGGCTTATCATCAGGCTCTTCGTCTATGGATGTGCAGTAATGATGCGCAGGCAGGTTCCGATGTGGGATTCGGAGGTGAGTTAAACTCTTATCACAGCTGATGTTAAACATGGAGGACAAGGTTGCCAAGGCATCGGCCAGCTGGTTTTCACTTCGAGGGATGTGTTTGAAAGTGATTTCGTCGAAAGACTCCATCAATTCTTGCACATAGTCACAATAAGGGATCAGTTTGGGATCTCTGGACTCCCAATCGCCTCTTACTTGATGAATCACCAGGGCTGAATCACCGTACGCATCAAGCCTTTTGACTTTCCACTTCAGGGCTGCCTGCATGCCCAGGATGCATGCTTCATACTCGGCAATGTTGTTTGTGACGTAGAAGCTCAGTCTTGCAGTGACAGGAATGAAGTGGTTGTCAGGAAATATCAACACAGCATCTGCCCCATGCCCCCATATGTCGGACGCATCGTCGAAGATCATCCGCCATCTTTCATTTTCTTGGGATTTCCCCTCGTCGAAACAATGCCATGATATCTTCATCAGGAAAATCATGTTGCATTGGCTGGTAGTCTGGACTTGGCTGGCATGCTAAGTACTCTGCAAGCGAGATGAACGAATGCATGCAATGCAAATGCCATGATTGCTTTCTGATGGGATGCAGAATGACTTTTCCTTTTTACTTTTCTTTTGTTGCTTTTTGTTTTTCTTTTTGGTATGCGAATGTGAATATGATGCGAATGAAATGCTTGGATGCAAATGTTATGGCACATGGTGCGATGGTATGATATGAAGTATAGAACATTTCTTTTGCTAATGATGAGACATGAGACTTTATATGTAAGAAGCGGAGGCGATTATCCCTTGGAAAGTTAGGCTTGATTCCGAATTTGGTAATCTCAAGGTTGTTATCTACCGGTATTGATATGAAAAGGTACTTGACCATATTTGCAAGCTCGCTTCTTTTTCTCTTCCATTATGATGCCCCATGATGACCGAAGTTTATGTCCACAAAGTTACCTAAATGGATTTTTAGCATCACATGATCAACTTGTGTTCTTTCTCTATGAAGCATTGTTTAGTAAAGACGTACGTTAGTACGAGTATAGATGAATGAGTCAGTTAACTTGGGGTTTTAAAGGCCTAGGGTGAGGATATTTGTGGCGCATGAAGGGGTGAATGACTGATTGGTCTTTGTCCAGGTCGTGAAAGGTAGGTTTTTCCAAGCCAAGAAATGTGGGACTGCCCCCAATTTAGATTTGATGACGGTGAGTAATAACTTGCTCCTGTCTAGTGGTGACAGGCTGGGGGCGTAGAAAATGATGAATTGGCTTTGGAGTGAAAGGTGGAAGGCAAAAGACTTTCCTCAACCCACAGAGTTTGGTATTGCCCTAATTATGGTAAGGACAAGGTTGCCCCGACTAGAGTAGCAGAATAATGAGTTGAGAAATTGCCCCGGTATGGTTTTGGGCATGTGAATATGGCAAGGGGATGAGATGGGTGTAAGGTGAATCCTCCCATTTGTAGGTGGAGTGACGAGCGACGGGGCTGCCCCACTTGGTAATGGGATTTCAGATGGTTGTTTTAAGTGAGGATTGGAAAAGGTGACGGAGTTAGGGTTATGGGTTTTTGGAGATGGTCAAATATGGCTGCATAGACTGGGTGTGGTGCGGGATGGATGTTGGACATATTTCCCCGAGCTTATGTGGAACAAATAGTGAAAGGAGTACCCCACTTTAGATTCAAGGCGAACGTCCTGGCATGAACCTTTTGGTTGTCTACAAAATGAGTCTCAGACTATGATAGTCTTGAGCTCGCTATGATGAAAACTTCACTTAGTGATCACTAAACATTGTCTTGATGTAACTTGAATGATTCTTGGAGTGCAAGCCTTTTGATTTTTCTTTTCTTTTGAGTTTATTTTTTTTCTTGAGATTTTTTTTTGTGTTTTTTTTTTGAGCAAACATATTGTAAATAAATAAACTTATTTGTCCTAAGATTAAAACTTTGAGAAAACAGGAGCAATCAGTCATTGATCAGAATGGATTTTTGGAGTTGTGATGTGGCTAACGATTAATGATTTATGAAGGGAGGGATAATTGGGCTCAAAGAAGTATTTGATGATTGATGGAACAGATGTTTTTTTTTTTAGTGGTACGATTTGGCTAGTAGTTAATGAAAGTATGAGTTATTAAGCTTAATGAGGTGTTTGAGGTCTTATTGAGATGAGAACCTCGTATGTGTCTCACGGTAAAATGGACCTGTTTAGGGTTATGACTTGGCAAAGGGTTTGTGGGGGGATAGGCCGAAGGAAGTGTTTGAAGATTGATTTTAGACAAGGATCTCTTAAGCGTTTAATGGTATAAAGTATCAGCTCACAATTTGTACTATCTTGCTTCCTTTTTTATTTTTTCCTTTTTGTTTGAATTTTTCAATTCTCTTTTTTTTGACTTCACTTTTTGTGATTCTTCTTTTCTCTTTTTTTTTGAACTGAGTGAGCTGATAAAAGTGATACACCATTTTCAACGTGGAATTAATCCTTGTCTAGGGTGATTGAAATGTTTTTTTTTTTTGGATTAAGGTGGGTGGTAAAGGATTTTTTTTGAGGATATGGAAAGATGGTTCAACTTCATTTCAAATCATGATTGCTCGTTTTCTCAAAAAATAACTTAAGGACAATAATTTACTTATTTTATATACTTGCTCTTTTCCTTTATTTCTCTTTTTTTTTGTGCCCTAATTTTTGCTTAGGCCGCTCTTACGAGTTTTCAACCTAACGGGCCTTTTCTGATTTTTTTTGTAAAGGACTTGCACCAAGGGAAAACAATATTGACAAGGTATCGTAGTGACCACAAATTTGCCCCTAGTAATGAGGGTCTAAAGTGATGTTTCATTAGTGAGAACAACCCAAATAATCAACTAGGTACTGATGTGGGGGATATGTACTTTATGGGTGGTCGGGGTGGGATCAGACTTTGACAGAGGATGATGATAAGGTAGGGACGCTAACTGACTCAAACAAAAATAAAGACACATGTCACACACAAGTTACTACACGAATGCTTCGCAGAGAGTTAACATTAGTTAAAACGTGAAAGAAAAATTTTTGTGGACCATTTCGGTCATTCATCATGGGGTGGATGAGATGCAATGCTTTGTTGAAAAAGTACGAACAAGCTGCTAATTTGAAAAACTGAGTGCATTGAAACACCTTGAGTTTGCTGCTAAGCTTTCCCAAAGAAGAATAATTAACCTCGCAAGAACGTTTCACCTCTCATCAAAATTTTTCTAGAATTATGCTCATTTTTTTTTATAATGCATGATGTAAGTATTCAAATGAATGAGTATGAATGAGATGCAAATGTATGCGCTTGAAATGATAATGTATGATTTTATGTTTGTTTTGCTGCTGGGAATCGCGGGATGCCTTATCTTGTCGTAAGCGCATAAACCTTTTCTTTTTGATTTACGAAGTGAAGTAAACGAGGAATCGAAATAGCAAATCAACCTTCTTCATAACTGGGAAGCGAGAAGTAAGTGAAGCCTTGCTATTCGATTCCATTATGGTGCACCTATGACAAGACGGTACATTATTCGGTGATCCCCGTCAAGCAAATGCAAATGAGATGCAATATGAATGCAAATATTTACAACATTTGGTTTTAATGGATGCGGCATGATGCGATTATGATGTGAATGATGCGCGTGGAAAAAATAAAGGCGATGCATATGGACGGAAGTTCAAAAATTTAGGAGACACACTACGTGCCGCCTCACGCAGTGGTTTATTTGAAGAAAATATTTTTTGGGAAAATGCGGGCCGTACGTTATTTCATATGGACCGGTAAGAGAAAGGCTACAGCGGTAACTCTTTCTCCCTTTTTGAAAATAAAGTGGGCCATATGTCACTTCGTACGGACCGTCAAAAGAAAGGCTACAACGGCAACTCTTTCTTCTTTTTTCTCTTTTGAAAATCTTCTTCTTTTTCTTTTAGGAAAGATATGCATAAACTACAATGCAACATACAATTTGTATGCCCTTGTGTCCTACAAAAGGTGGGGGAACCTAGGCTCTAAGGCAACTCAAAATGAATCCTCCCATGTAGTTCTAAACACTTCCTCACAATGGCTACCAGAGCTAAATCTCTCTCATGATAACACCCACAACGATGGAATGCCATCTGGTGTGAGGTACCATAAAAGAGCATACTCTGGCTGAAACTTTCGTGAGAGTCAGAAGGACAACGGTCCAATTGCCAGTCACTACTCATTTCCACTCTCTTAAGTTTTGTCAGACCTTGGGTTTTAGGCCCCTCTCAAAGCACAATGAGTATGAGGTGTGAGTGTGTGTAGCAAGGACATACCACCTAAAACTACCCAACACATATCACCCCACCTGCAAATGAAAACCCAGAACAGTCCAGACAAAGGCAAGCAATAACATGTTGTCTACCCTAGGGTTTAATATCAAATAAGCTAGCCTAGGGTTTCAACGACAATCGAGTGCATTGCTTACCTCAGGAAAGGGAGTCAAGAAGAGGGGATCATGAGAGAATTGGGGAGAAATGCATGAGCTTACCTTGAAGAAAGGGAGCAAAGAAGAAGGGAACATGATTGGGATTGAGGAAATGCATGAGAGTACTAAGCACATAAGCAAGGAGGAGGAAGGAAAAACAAACATGGAAGAAAAGAAAACAAATGCACATGCATACAACATGATAAGAAAGAAAAGGAAACCGAAAGGGATAGAAGCAAACAAGGTATCCAAATCAAATCAATAACACAAACCACACATTTAATTAATTAGGCTTGACCCACTTAAAAAGGAAACGTCCCCAGTGGAGTCGCCAGCTGTTGCACCCCAAAAAATCCGGTTCGGACTTCTCATTGTACAACGTGGAAAAGGTATGGAGCCGCCACCAATATTTTAATTTTAAGACCAAAACATTGAAAAAAGGTCTTTTAGACAAGGCGGATGGTCTTTCGAAAACTAGAGATATGGGTTCGGGGGTCGGTTAGGCATGGGGAAGGTATTAGCACCCCGTACCTCCTTTCTACCGAAAGGGAACCTTTAATTAAATGTGTGGTTTGAAGTGTTGATTTGAAAATGCTTTTATTTTGCCTCTTTATTGAAAAGGGAGTGAGAAGACTTAATGAAAATTTTTATTTTTGGCGCTTGACGAGAGTTGGCCTCTCGCTCCTACGTATCTCCTGGTGCGATGGAGAATTCAAAGCTACGTAGTTCTTGGGTAGAAAATGTTTGTGTGTTTGGCGTTTTTTAATATAAGGGTTTTAGGATCGCGTGATCTGTGTTGAAAGACCACTGGGGGTCTGAAGGGCCGCTGGGGGCTGAAGGAGCGCTGGGGCTCTGAAGGCCGTACGACCGACTTAATCCCCTACTTTGAAAATAAGATTTTTGATTTTTGAAAGAGATGTGTTTGTATTTTTTATTTAGAAATCATTTGTTTTTGCGCTTGACAGGGGCGTGGCCCTGCTCCTGCGTATCTCCGGGTGGAGAATCAAAGGCGACGTAGTTCTAGGTTCTTTTGAAAATGATTGTTGAAAACTTATTGTGAAAATGATTTTTATTTGTTATGCTTGACGGGATGTGACCCGCTCCTACGTATCTCCTGGTGCGATGGAGAATTCAAAGCTACGTAGTTCTTCGGTAGAAAATGTTTGTGTGTTTGGTGTTTTTTAATATAAGGGTTTTAGGATCGCGTGATCTGTGTTGAAAGACCACTGGGGGTCTGAAGGGCCGCTGGGGGCTGAAGGAGCGCTGGGGCTCTGAAGGCCGTACGACCGACTTAATCCCCTACTTTGAAAATAAGATTTTTGATTTTTGAAAGAGATGTGTTTGTATTTTTTATTTAGAAATCATTTGTTTTTGCGCTTGACAGGGGCGTGGCCCTGCTCCTGCGTATCTCCGGGTGGAGAATCAAAGGCGACGTAGTTCTAGGTTCTTTTGAAAATGATTGTTGAAAACTTATTGTGAAAATGATTTTTATTTGTTATGCTTGACGGGATGTGACCCGCTCCTACGTATCTCCTGGTGCGATGGAGAATTCAAAGCTACGTAGTTCTTCGTTGTTTGGAAAACGGTTTTTGTTTTTTATTCTTTTTGGAGTTTTTCGCAAAGGGGTTGAGCGTTCGCAGTGACCAAACAACAACGGTTTAGAGTGGTCGCACTACTAACTCTTGTGAAAATGAATTATCATTAACGACCAAACGGCAACGGCGCGAGTGATGATTAATGATAATCGGTTTTTATTTTGAGCATTGAAAAGGTTTTCGCAATTGAGGGAGAGCGTTTGTGAGGACCAAACAACAACGGTTTAGAGTGGCCACACTACTAGCTCCCACGGGAATGAAATCATCACCCACAATCAAACGGCAACGGCGCGAGTGATCATTAGTGGTGATTAGTTTTGACTTCGACGTTTGAAAAGATTTGTTTTTTTGAAAAATGTTTTCGTTGATTTTAATCGGAGAGAACGTCGTGATGAAAGGAATTTGCAATTGGATTGATTTTTGTTCGGGGAAACATTTATCTATCATTTAAAAAAAGGTTTGAGAAAAAATAAGTTCGTTTAGGGAAAAGAAAATTTATTATTTGGGAAAAAAAGGGTTTGTAAAAAAAAACGTTTATCTAGGGGAAAGAAATAAAATTTGAAAAGAGAAACAGGGGGTGAAACAGTAAAATGGGGGGTGCAAGTGGCAGGAGGGCTGTATTATTAAAATGGGAGTGCAAATAGTGAGCCCAGCTCGTTTTTGGTGAGCTGGGCTGCGTTTCAAAAAAAAAGAGTCGTGGGCTTCTGAGAGGGTGTTTACGCAGCAAACAGAGGGGTGTGGTTAGTAATCGTAAAAAAAAAGGCTAGTATAAAAGCTTAAACCAAAAACAAAACCCTAATTTTCTACCCTAATCCCCCTTTTTTCCCTCACGGTGCCGCTTCCAACTTCTTCCCTCACCCTACCCTTCGCCTCCTCCCCTCTCTCCACCGTTTCATCCTCTCTCTCCACCATGGCTTCGATCTCTCACTCTCCTAGCCGTGCACACCGCCTCCCTCTCCCCTTGCATCGTCGATCTCCGCCTCCCTCTCTCTCCAAACCCATTTTTCTCTCTTCCCCACAGCGCGGTTTCAACCCCTCTCTCTCTCCTATACCGATGGCGAACGAAAACGAAGGGGATGGAGACGGTGGTGCGAATGACCACCGCGGAGGTATGTTGGTTTGCGACGGTGATGACTAGGTGCGGCTTGGTTCAGTTGCTAATCGTTTGGGTGTGTGGTCGGTTTGTGGTGGAGACGGTGTTGACGGCGGCGATTTTCGGCGAAGGGGAGTTTGATGGACAGTGGTGTTACGCCGGTGATGGCAGCAGCACGGTGGTCGTTGGGTGGAGCGACGGTGATGTTGATTCTGTGGTGGCGTTTGGTGGTGAGGAGAGAGGAGGAGGGGACGGTTTGGTGGTGGACAGTGGCTAGGGACGACGGTGGCTGGGCAAGGACGACCACCGTACGCGGTGGCCGGAGGTACGTCGCTCTTCCTCTGTTATCTCTCATCCTTTCTCGTACTTCATTCCCATTTTGTTTTTGTTATGCTGGTTTCTGGGTTGCTTGTTATTCTGTTTCTGTAGAATAGCCAAGGTTGTGCTTCAAGAATTTTTGTTGCTTTTTTTGTTTCTGAAAGTGTTATTCTGTTTTGTTTCTGTTTCTAAAAATGAACAGCAAAGGTTATGCTTCTAAAATTCATTGCCATGGATTCAAAAAAACTGTGTATTTCTATTTCCCATATCTCCAACTACAACACTTCTAAATTGTAGTGACTATAACAGTAACAACAAATGGCTAATATAAATAAAACAGAACATTGTAGTAACAACAAATGATAACATTTATATAACAGTAACAATATTCAAATAATAGAACCTGAAAAACATGACCAGTGAGAATAGGGAACAACCTCAGCCTTTGTCTCTTTTTTTTGGACTGCTTCTCTTATGCTGAAACCTGATTTTTCTTTTTTGCTCAAGTGTATTAGAACTCTGATGAATTCTGATTTTTATGATATCTCAGTTTTTACTTTTCTGTTGCTGTGTGTTTTTGTTTCTCTGTATACTGCTGTCTGTGTTTGTTTTTGCTGTCTGCGTGTATGTCTTTGCTTCTGGTTGTCTATTGTTTTTATAGTTGAAAATCTGTGGTGTAGGTGTGGGGAGCAGTGGATCAAAACTCTAAGGGGACCAGGCTGTTACTGTTGCAGTGGAGCAGAGTGAAGCAGCAAGGGAGCAGCAGAGGAGCAGCAAGGGAGGTTTTGCTGAAAATGGAAAAAGCCAAGAGGCAAGGAGAAGGGACCTCCAACCCCAATCTCAAATTGCAATCTTGTTGTAACCCAGCAGGCTGCGCCCTGCCTTTTGTTATTTTTGCTGTTTTTTTTCAATTAATTTTTTGTAAAAAGAGTTGACCTCTTTTTTTGTACTATTCTGTGTTTTTTTAATTTTTGTTTATATGTGTGACACAAGGACAGCTAATAATAATAAAAAAAAAACTGATTTCATTTTATTACTATTATTTATTATTATTATTATTATTATTTTTTATGATAATAAAAGCGGTAAGAACAACGCGTACCGACACGATAACTCGAAATGAAACGCGCGTTCACCTTAAGACTAGGAATGCGTACGCAATCAGAATACGCACGCGCGTAAAACGGTAAGACTAAAAGCGCACCGACGCATTTGCTCACACGACTCGAAACCGACACGCGCTTGCGTTTATTATTTTTTATTATTTTTTGGACTCTTTTTTGAAAGCAACGAGCGCCAAACAAAACCGTTGCACGAGAGTGCCAAATACACCCGCATTTAGAACAATATGCGAAGCGATAAAATTTTTGGGATTTTTCGATTAGTCGGACAAAATTGGGGTATGACAATAATAACCAACAAAACAACTTTGATATATTTTTCATGTGTACCAAAGAAGTACTTTGCGGTGTGAAAACTGGTGTTTAAAGTTATTGGCAGCATTCTAGGAAATATATTATATTATATTATATGATATCTTGATTTTTGGATTTGAACTAACAATAGGTTGAATAATGGTACTCAGAAGCAATATATAGTTCAATATTTGGCTTTTACTTTTACCTTGTCAATACTTGTTGGTTAGTACTACTAAAGTTCATGTGGGACATTTGTTTACAATTACGGTTCCCTTCCCGGTTCATTCTCCCGTCATAAACTATCCAAGTATAAAAATGGTCATTTTGAAATGCATTTATCTGGTTTAGGATTGTCCTTAATGAAATGGTTTGGTCATTTTGCTAGTTTAGGATTGTCCTATAGTATCACCGTGTGGCTATTTAATGTTCATTCAATAAAATTCCCAATTTTCATCCACAATAAGGGGAACTTTGATATGAAATTTGTTAGCAAAACCTGAGATATTGAAATTGCATCTTTTGCAGCAGAACCAATCAATGAATGAAATGAGTTGGACAAAGCAAACTTTGTCAACATAAACATTACATAGATTGATGAATTTAAAAGGTCAGGCTAGTTAAAGATTGTTTGATATTACAGTCATCTATAATGTTTCAAAAGATGATTTCTTCCTACATCAACATTGAGTCCTATATGACAATCATGCAAACATAGTTAGTATCCGAAAATAGTGCACCCTGTATTAAACTATCTTGATATATTAAGCTGGCTTCAAAACCATCACCAGCTTCCTCGGAGCACCCGGAAAAATAGTGACAACGAGACTCGCACCAACAACTGTAGGGTATAAAAAATAAGACAAACTAATAAGATAATGAAAAATGGGGAAATGCATCATATCATAAAATAAAAGAATGTTTGTTGGCAAAAATAGAAAACGCAGCTACTAATTTCATATACAAAACCAAATTTTGTAGTAGTGAAGACTCACCACTAAATATAACCATGTAATGTAATGTAATTCATTATAATCATAATATGCAATTCTTCTTCAAGTCAAAGACAAAATTCATACAGCTGAAGTCACACTACAAAAAAACAGCGCATTAGCGACGGATTTTTCCCTCGCTAAGGCCTGTTTTTCCCTCGCTAATTACTGTTAGCGACGGAATTAGCGACGGACCAATTCCGTCGCTAAAAAGCTGGTCGCTAATTGGGTAGCGAGGGAACACAATCCGTCGCTAATTTTAGCGACGGAAAATCCGTCGCTAAAATCCGTCGCTAAACACTGTGACACTGACCGTTGCAGCTGATTTGACAGTGACACTGACCAATTTTAGCGACGGAAATCCGTCGCTAAAATCCGTCGCTAATCTCTTTTTTTTTTAAAAAAAAAATGCTAATCTCAGATAGAAAGAGGGAGAGATAAGGGGTTGGGGAGGAAAATGGAGAAGGAAAATAAATGAAAGAGGATGGTGTGGTGGTGGTGGTGTTGTGTTGAAGGGAGAAGATGAAGATGATGGTGGTGGTGGTAAGAAAAAATGAAAGAGGAAGAGGAAAATGGAGAAGGAAAAGAAATTAAAGAGGAAGAGGAGGAAATGAAAGAGGATGGTGTGGTGGTGGTGGTGGTGTGGTGTGGTGTGGTGTTGAAGGGAGAAGATGATGGTGGTGGTGGTAAGAAAAAATGAAAGAGGAAGAGGAAGAAATGAAAGAGGATGAGGAAAATGGAGAAGGAAAAGAAATTAAAGAGGAAGAAGAGGAAATGAAAGAGGATGGTGTGGTGTGGTGTTGAAGGGAGAAGATGATGGTGGTGGTGGTAAGAAGAAATGAAAGAGGAAGAGGAAGAAATGAAAGAGAGGAAAAAACGGAGAAGAGGAAGAAATGAAAGAGGAAGAGGAAGAAATGAAAAAGGAAGAGGAAGGATTCGGGTTTATAAAAAAAAAATTACCCGTTAGCGACGGATTTAGCGACGGATTTCCCTCGCTAATGTCTGTCACGTGTCAAATCAACTGCAACGGTCAGTGGCACAATTTTCCAAACATTAGCGACGGATTTAGCGACGGATTTCCGTCGCTAATTCAATTTTTTTTTTCAATTTTCGCGCCATGTTAAATCCGTCGCTAATTTAACCAATTTCCGTCGCTAAATACCTTGTTTTCAATCCGTCGCTAATTTTGTGTAAAATCCGTCGCTAATTTTGATTTTAGCGACGGACCACATATCCGTCGCTAAAATCCGTCGCTAAACACTGTTTTTTTTGTAGTGTCAGTCTAAGAATATAAGGGGGAGTGGTACCTGGAGAGTATAATCTCTTGAATTGACAATTAGCTCTATTGTTACCGTGGCAAAATCTAATGAAATCCCAGTAGAGCAAAAAAATAAAAGATATAAACTTTGAGATCCTCAATGAAGAATTGGAGAAACACCAACACCAACAAAAACTAAAAGCCTCATGCAATTTAAAGGAGATGAAACAAAATAAAAAAATAATGTGATAATAGCCTCAAGTTAGGTGTTGAAATTGCAAGCAAAATAAATAAAACCTCATGCAGCTCCTCACAACTTTCATTTATCAATTTACAAAGAGATAAAACAATGTGATAACAACCTGAAATAAAACTTAACCAAAGATACAGGATACTAAAAACAAACACATGACATGCATTTTTCTAAAGAAAATGAAACCTTCATAAACCTGCATAAAAAAAAGATCTTATTAGAACAAAAAATAAAAACAGAATCATGTTGATATGTAGACTAAAACATGGAAGAAGGAAGCTGTTTTTCATCAATGTCTTGCGTGAATTTGTTCATGGTAGAAGAAGGAAGGAAATAAAAACCAACTTGAAGTTGCTTGTAAGATTCAATTTACTGGACAAATATTAACAGATTAAAACTGCTAAACATAGAAATAGGCATCAAAACTTCAAATGGACTTAAAAGTTTAAAGCAGTACATTAGATGGAAATAGGCATCAAAACATCAAATGGAAAACTCTTATCAAATGCAGGGACCATGAAACAAACCTTAACAGATTTAAATTCTCCAAGAAGGAAATAGGCATGAAATTATGTCATGAAACACAAAATGGTGATGAAGAAAAAACAAATCTAAACAATTGTAAAGGTGAAGATGGAAGAAAATATGAAAAAGAAACTTACTTGTAAATAAATTTGATGCTTGTCTGGCGGGTTTACTTATATTTGAGCTGGTTGCTTTTTCTTTTTATGGACTCGAGCTAAAGGTTTTGAAAAAACAGTGGTGAGCTTTGAATGGTTGGAAGAGAGAAAAAGTGATGGGAAGGAGAGAAAAGTGATGAGAAAGTTGATTTGTATCTGCTTTCATCAGAATGGATGTACTGTCATTGAAATTCACCCACTACTGATTGAATATTGTTTTGGCGCCCAAGTTTGAATTTTTGGACCAAAAAGGCTAAATAAATGCTGACTTGGCGAAAATTGATTGGAGGGCAGTGCGGTAATTTTGCAGGAGGCTTCATGGCATCAATTTATATATAGTAGATATTAGTGGGGGTGGGAAATGTTAGTTTCCCGAGT
This sequence comes from Astragalus membranaceus, assembly GCA_039519185.1. Classification (NCBI taxonomy): domain Eukaryota; kingdom Viridiplantae; phylum Streptophyta; class Magnoliopsida; order Fabales; family Fabaceae; genus Astragalus; species Astragalus membranaceus. The sequence goes on along the minus strand of CM076850.1, from coordinate 147,766,199 downwards.
TTGAACTCGTAATCTTCTTCTTGCACTCATTTGGTGTGCTCCTTCGGTATCATTTAGCTCGCCAATTGAGCTACATTCTTGGGATAGTCTCTTTGTTGCTTACCCGCTCGCCCTATACTACAGTTCAACCACTACTAGAAATTCGCTAAATAGTGACTGATTTAGCGACAAAAAAAAAATTGGTCACTTTAGCGACCGATTTAGAGACCGATTCAATAAGAATAAAATACTTTTTGCTTAGTGACCGATTTTTCGGTCGCTAGCTTTAGAGACAGTTTTTCCGGTCACTAGTAGCGACCGATTTAGAGACCGATTCCATGTATAAAATATTTTTTGCTTAGTGACCGATTTAATGGTCGCTGATATTTGTGACTGATTTTTCGGTCGCTAACCTTCCACCAAAAATTTCGATTCCCTCTGTTTTTTTAACAAAAAATTTATTTCCCACATTTATTTTAACAAAATTCCGTTTCCCTCTATTTCTCACTACCCTCTTTTTTCTCAAAAAAAATAAAATTAGTCCACTAACTTAGGAATTAACGTTGAGCCCTGAGAGGATATATCAAAAAAAAAAAACTAATGTTTCCAGTAACCACGCTCTTTCCTCTGCCTCCTCACAACATTCCTCAATCTCTCCACCTCCTTCGCCGCCAAATCACGCTCCATCAGCGCCGCTTCCCGCGTCTCCGCCACACTGGAACCCTCGCCTGCCATCATATTCTCCTTCTTCCTCCCCGCAGCATCGTCGCTATCACCGTGAACGGTTATATTCCGACGAATATTCTGTACCGTCTTCTCCGATTTGGCGCGTGTCTTCCGGATCGTTATCTTCTTCTTTCTTCTGCGCAAAGAGCCAATTTCTTGATCTAAATCCCTAATCGCAAAAGGATTTGTTACAAATCGCTCTGTTACAAAATCCCTAATCCCTAATCTCTCATCTGAAGGTTTGTGTATTTTTGAAACCTTTGTTACAAAATTTTGGTTAGTATCCTATGCAGTTTATTTTGATTTTTGTTAAACAAATTTCACCATTGTAAAGTTTTTGCTTTTGGCTGCATAAACAGGTTGACGACAGCGGCAGATTCACGCGTCTTGTCTTCGTGGATGTTCTGATTGCTTGGTTTCATATTTCTGGTTAGTACTCTTTGTCTTTCATCAGTTGCATAATTTTTGGTCTTCTGTGCAAGAAAAGTCCATGCTAAGATTATTACCTTGTGAGATATTAATTGGAAGAAGGTAATATTCGTAGGAGAAGACCAAGAAAAGTCCATGCGAATATTTTGCAATTAATATTACCTTGTGAGATATTAATTGGAAAATGATTCTATTTGCATAGAATTTTCCTTCTTCTTTTGTGACAAAAATTAAACCTTGATGAAAATGCTTTTATGATTGAATGTCCTTTAGGCTTGAAATGATAATTTTGGAATTGTGTTCAGTTGAAAATCATGAAATCAATACGTTGAGGATTTTACATTAAGTTATGAAACATGTTTAGTGAATATTTAGGGAATGATGATGTCATTGATTTTGATGTATGACTATGGACTACATTCGACCGAAGTGCTGAGACCTTACTATTACGGTTCAAGTTCTTCATCATCTGAGTGGGTGCAAAGGCAGGAGCTTAATGAACTCAGAAATCAGTTGGAAGAAGTGAGAACCGAAAGAGATGAACTTCGAGTTGAAATGGCAAATACCAAGAACACTTGTGAGCAAAATAACAAGATGATAAAAAATTGATGAAAATGATGAAGTATCAACAACCTCCAACTAATGAAGAGCTGTATGACAAAGATGATGAAGACGGAGATAATGAAGAGTCTAATTCAGAGGGGCAAAGTGGCGAAGAGAGTTAAACATTTTATGTATTTTGTTATGACTTAGAAACTAATTACTATGTTATGTTGGTTTTAATTTAAATTGACTATTATGTTTTTTTACCAAATACATATATTATGTTTTTTAATGTAATGACTATTATGTTTTTAACTAAATTTTTTTATCAGTTGCTATATTGGTTGCTAAAACTAGTCATCAAATAGTCCAAATCAGTTTCAAAAATTTGGTTGAGCAGTCATTAAAACAATCACTAAAATAGTATCTAAACTAGCTGCAAATTAGTCACCAAATCAGCTGCAAATCAGTCACCAAATCAGTTGCTAAATCAGTCGCTAAATCAGTCACCAAATCAGTCGCTAAATCAGTCACCAAAACAGTCACCAAATCGGTTGCTAAATCGGTCACCAAAACAGTCACCAAAATAGTTGCTAAAACAGTCACTAAATCGGTCGCTATTTTGGGTCACAAAATCAGTTTCTATTTTCGGTCGCTACATCGGTCACAATTTCGATCACTAAATCGGTCACTAACGAAACAGTCACCAAATCGGTCCCCAGTGGTTAGCGACCAGTGATTTAGCAACTAATTTTTTTTTGGGGATACTCTCACACACGTAAATGATATTATGACCCTTATGTTTATTCTAGGTTTACACACACACACACACATATATATATATATATATATATTTTGTTGTCGTTCTCGAGAGTTGAACAACCTCTCAAGAACAATTAATACGATAGTTTGTAAACCTTCAAGAACAATACAACAGTTTAATTAAGTTTATTATAGGTCAGCCCTCAAGAACAATACAATAGTCTATAAACCTTTCACACATATAAACAAGTGTTAGGTTGATAATTCTCCACTTCTTATACCTATCCAACTACAATAAAGCATTTAAATTTTTACAATCTCTCAATGCAAAGGAGTGGCATTAGGGTTCTCCACATCTTGTATTAATCGGTTAGGAGACACTGACAAACACGAAAATGGTCCAACAATAGGCTTCACCTTCTCTGTAGTCTTCACAATAACGAGGAATATAACTCGATACAAAACAATCATCCCTAGCAAGATTGCAAGATCAACCCATTTTGAGTAACTCATATCAGTTTGCAATGTATCTTTTAAAATCTTTTCACCACTAATGTAATGTATGCCTTCTCCATCTTCACTTGTAGAAAATCTTAGTCCTTCATATTCATTCTTGAACAATCCTTGGAATACATAAGTATGAAAGGCAACATAGTGTAATGGGTATCTCCATATTACCTTAGGAAGATCATGTGGTAATCTAAAGAATCCACCAATTAAAAGCATGATTCCTTGAATTCCAGCACCAGTTATGATTCCCATTAGATAGTTAGGGACAATGCTAGCAACTATCATCATAAGACTCTCCACTAACATAAGACTAGAAAATAAAACACAATTGAAGTACATAAAGTGTTCAATTCCTTTCTGAAGACCTGAGAGGTAGTAAGTTATAATTGCTGGAATCACTGTAACCAATAATAAATATGGAATTGACGATAAAGTGTTCCCAATGACAAATGCAATAACACCATAATGCCCGTTTTGCCTTTCTCTTTGAAATACCTGAGGGGCACAATTGGCAAAATATTGTTGCTTAGCAACTAAAAACTATAGGACAAAAAATTTATATTTATTTTTTAAATTCCACCAACATTAATTAGGATCCAGTTTGTGTGTAGTTGGAGAGAGCACGCAGTCATGTGGTCGGTAAGTTCATAGTCGTTCAATCAAAATCTAACAGTCAAGATTTCAAATTCGATTTTATATTAAGCGAAAATAGAAAACTGCTCTTAAAATTCGACTATCCAATATTGATCAGACGACTTTGAGATTTTTGACTGCAAGCAGTATCGACCGCACTTAATCCAAATTCCATTAATTACCTTCATGTCTTCCACAAAGGAAGGGAATCCACCAATGCTCATGAAAGTAATGAATCCAGACACAAATGCAAGAAGTGAACTTCGATCCTGAAATAATCAAAATTAACTACACAATTAGAAAACAATAGCCAATTTAAAGCTATTAGTAGTTATAGTCACTCTTCCTTAAATTGTTAATTTTACCTTTATTGAGACATTAGTTGTACCCAAATCATAGAAAACAGTGCCTAAACTTATAGCCAATACAACATATATTGCAAGGCGTAACCAATAATATCCTGGATCACGAAACATGTTCACTGATGATCTTTTCATAAGAACTAAACATTGATTTACAAAGCCTGAATTCGCTTTCTTCTTTTCCATTGAGCTTGTATGCTGAAAAACATATTGAAATTAAATTAATGTTAATCTTAATTTTGGATCAAACTTCAGCATTTGCTATATCTAGTAATCCACAAGGGTACCTTTGTAGATAGCATTGCCACTTCTTCTTGAACTTGTTGGTTCCTTTCAGATGATTTATATGAACTCACAAGGATACTAATTGCTTCTTCTGTAGGTTTTGTTCCTGCTATACCCATCTCAATATCCTGACATGAATATATAGTTTACTATTATGTTTAACTGTGTTGCAATGAAGAACAGTGAAATCATGAAAAGAGAAAAAATAAGGAGCGAATCACCAATTTAATGCTTGGTAAGCTTACCTGATCAAAATCCTTGTTTATAGTTTTAAGTAAATGATCAGATAGATTTTGGAGTGGCGGACAAGGAAAACCATTTGAAGCAAAAAACTACATTGAAAACAAAAAAGCAAAATATTATCAACAAGTGGTCATCTTATGAAACCAGCTTATGCATAAGCACTTATATGAGCGCTTATGTCATAAGCGCTTATCCAAACGGGTACTTAATTGGATATCAAATGGGCTATAATTCCTAACCTCAGATGCATCAGAAGCAGGTCCAAAGTAAACAGTTCTACCTGAAGACAACAAACAAAGGTTATGAAAAAGTTGAAAAACTTCAGTACTAGGTTGATGTATTGATGTAATAATAGTCCTTTGAATGCCATCTTTTTGATCCAAAGTGGAAATAGTTTTCATGACATAATAAGAAGCTGCACTATCTAATCCACTTGTTGGTTCATCAAGAAATAGAAGTTTAGGACGTTTTAGGATCTCAATGCAAATGCTCACTCTCCTTTTTTGACCACCACTAATTCCTTTACAACCCAATGACCCTCCAATTCTTGTGTTAATTGCATCTTGTAGACCCATTTCTTTGATTGTAAAATCAGCTCTTTCTTTCTTTTCTTTCTTGGACATGGAGTCAGACAATTGGAGTTGAGCTGAATAGTGCACAGCTTCTTTGACTGTTAAGGTTGCCAATAAGGTATCATCTTGTGTAACATATGCCTACACAAATTGTTAGAGTAGTTTAATGATCATGTGGCTTAGCATGAGTGAAGGAGTTATAAGAAGGAGATTCAGTGTTTAAATCCTAGAAATTAACGTATTTCTTTTCCCTAACAATTAACCATTAAGATTTGCGTATTAAAAAATTTAAAAACATACCGTGCTTCCATAAGCCAAATCTTGTTTGTGACCATTGATAAGAATTTCTCCGGTTTGCCTCGTGTTTGAGCCAAGTCTCCCTGAAATACAAATTCATATCCTCATATAGTGTTTACCTTTGTTTTTCCTCTCCTTTTTACCTTATTATTTCAATTAAACTCATCTATTAGATGAACAATCTTTTTCATGTCATTTTATTTTTATAAGTTAATCTAACCGTTAGTTTTACCAAATATTTTAAAATACAATATGCTATCTCGTCTACTACTATATATACCTGCTAAAGTATCAAGTAGTGTAGACTTGCCACAGCCAGAAGGACCCATAATGGCCAATAATTGTCCTGGCTTTGCATAACCAGTTAAACCTTGAAGAATTGATCCACTCTTTCCATTGGAATTAGTATTCACCCATACATCCTTCCATGTCAAGCAAATACCACCCTCTTCTTCTGACTGTGTAGTACTCTTAATTCCATTATTCTTTCTTAAATCTTTCATTTCTAGTGTGGTGGTCTCAATGTTTAGGACTGTTTGCTGGAGTTCTGATTCTGATGAGCTGGGTTTAATTTCACAATCAATAGAAGCAGATGATGGAAGAAGGGTAGCCATTAGTAACAATAGGAATTAGTGGTGTAGTAAGAGGGGAGAGCTAGAGTGTATACGTAGAGGAATTAATGGTTGCCAGAATTTGTCATAAATCAAGCCATTATTATATAGAGTTTTTCATGTGGTATATAAATTAAGCACGTTTTAGATATTTTCTCTTTTATGCATGTGTTCATTGCATAATAATAGGTACAATAATATGCAGGGATTGGGAGTAGCAATTATATGTTAGTTTCAACAACCGGGACCTCTCCTTCTTGCACTCATTTGATGCACTCATTCGGTATTGCTTAGCTCGCCAAATGAGCTACCTACTTGGGATACTTGAATAAAATGTGTTTTTTGGTGGTTATTTTGATCTTCGACATCAACCTAGTTAGAGACTTTTTTTGTTACTACGTTATTGGTGCGCGGTATTCACCAGCTTTGCTGGTGACTAAAATTACGCTGGGAAACTTGGCCGGTCACATGTGTACCTGGCTTTAATTTGCTGGTTCGAGTGGTTCAATCTCTCCTTCCAACAGAGTTTTTGCCACATTCAAGATTTGATCATTAAACCTTAGAGTGGGATCCGAGTCCAAAGTGACTAACAAAAGACATTTGAAAATTATTGGTAAACATTCGTCCACTACATTAATGACCTGACCTTCGCATAGTAAGGACAAAACATAATTTTTGCCAGCAACAACATTATGCGGGTAATGTTAATTGGAGGTCCACAAAACTAATTTTTAGCTCCAAGATTATTTTGTCCTCACAAAAAAATAGATATTGTCCCTACGAAATAGTTTTTTTTTTATTTAAAAATATGTGTAGAAAGTTACAAGAGATTTTTTTTTTTGAGAATGAAAGTTTTAAAAGATGATAGTCAGAATAAATTATACATATTACATAAATTATCACAAAAGACATTAAATTTTGGATTTATTTTTTCTTCCACAAAACTACAAATTTATTAAAGTTTAAAATATTTTTCTTATATGAAATTATGATTGGTACTTTTTTTCCCGACTCACAAAAAATTCCGGACCTTAATCTGTTACGGTGTTAGTGCTCATATGAGTATGAGTTTCAGAAAACTGTTGTTGCTTTATTTAGGGGTAAATCGTCATTTGGTCTCTTAATGTGTGAGACACTGTCATTATAGTATCTGAATGTATCAAAATTGAAGATAAGTCATTGTTAGTAATTTTTGAGACTAAATTGACCAAAAAAACACATTTGAGGACCAAAATGACTAACAAAACATACATTTGAGGGCCAAAATGACTCATTAAAAATACACTTGAGAATGTGTTTGCAGTTTCGATACATTCAGAAACTATAATGACACCATTTCATACATTTAGAGACGAAAATAACTTTTTACCCTTTAATTAGTTCCACACTACTACTAGGAGGTGATGTTGCACCTAACATTGTCTTGTTTAGCTCTCGACCATTTAATATTCTCAATTGAGAAAAATTGTTATTATTATTATTATTTGCCGAAGGAATATGCAAAACAAATTACATAATTATTGTGTTGACAAAATTATCCAATTCATATTTTTTTTAATCGATCTGCCTTATACAATTAGTTATTAAACCGAATATTTTTTACATACCAAAAAAATTGATCAGGGGTTGAACCCGAGACCTCCTTATTACACTCTTTTTGGTGCACTCCTTCAGTAACCCTTAGCTCGCCAAGTGAGTTACCTACTTGGAATTTTGATTTTTGGTAGAATCTTTTTTCTTTTGACAAAATTTGTGGTGTAATTGAAGTATTGTAGATTGTGCCCATGCCACGGATCCGGATTCTCTCCATTCAGTAAATCCCTCCTGTCAATGTTGTCAATTATACCCACACCATTGGATGAATTTAAATGCCTATATCTTTTCTCCCCAAAAATTTAAATGATTTAACCTTAAAATTGGAAAACGCTGAAAAGGGGAGAACCGCAGCAGCTTCGCGATAGCCACCACCTCAACAACACCGTCGCGATGCCGATAGCCATAGGCTGGTGGTAGCAGTGATTCCGTTTTTATATGGAAAACTAGTAGGATACCTGTGCGTACGCACGAGTGCTATCGTGTTCTTTTTATGAATGAACTTAAACAGTATTTAAATAGTTCGAACACCCCGTGAAAATAAATACAAATTTAAAGTAGATAAAAAAAAGTTTCAAATAAAAAATAGATAAATATTTAAATCTAAAAATGTAAAAGTATCATTTAAAAACAATCTGTGCATTTATCCCGTGTTTATTTTATATATCAGTACAGTGTATTTTTATATATCAGTGTTGTTATCCCGTGTTTTTTTATAAATCAGTGCAGCTATCCCGTGTTTTTATATATATCATTGTAGTTATCCCCGTATTTTTTTATATATCAGTGCAATTATCCCGTGTTTTTTTTATGTATTAGTGCAGTTATCTCATAGTTTCAATTGATTATTTGAGTTGATTAGTAGATTATAGTAGATAGTAAAAGATAGATCTTGTCAAAAAAAAAAGTAAAAGATAGATAGTAGATTATCAATAAGAAATATTTATCCCGTATTTTTTATATATCCGTGACAATTATTTATCCCGTATTTTTTATATATCCGTGACAATTTTTTGTCCATTTTTAGGTATTAGTGACAAATATTTGTCACGCGTGTTTGAAATATTAATCAGTTTAAATAGTCATTAAGCCTTCTTGTTTTATTAGATAGGTTTATAGTAGTCTTCAAAAATTATAATTATCAATGGAAAATATTAATCCCGTGTTTTTTATATATCACTGCAGTTATCCCGTGTTTTTTTATATATCAGTGCAGTTATCTCGTAGTTTCAATTGATTATCTTAGTTGATTAGTATATTATAATAGATAGTAAAAGTTAGATAGTGGATTATCAATAAGAAATATTTGTTTTAAATATTAATTAGTAGTTTAAATAGTCATTAAGTCTTCTTGTTTTTTAGATAGTAGATTTGTAGTAGTAGTCTTCAAAATTTTTAATTATCAATGACAAATATTAATCTCGTATTTTTTTTTTCTATATCAGTGCAGTTATCCCGTGTTTTTTTATATACCAATACAGTTATCTTGTAGTTTCAATTGATTATTTTAGTTGATTAGTATATTATAGTAGATAGTAAAAGTTAGATAGTGGATTATCAATAAGAAATATTTGTTTTAAATATTAATTAGTAGTTTAAAAAGTCATTAAGTCTTCTTGTTTTTTAGATAGTAGGTTTATAGTAGTCTTCAAAAATTTTAATTATCAATGACAAATATGAATCCTGCGTTTTTTTTTTATATCAGTGCAGTTATCCCGTGTTTTTTTTATATATCATTGCAGGTATCTCGTAGTTTCAATTGATTATTTTAGTTGATTAGTAGATTATAGTAGATAGTAAAAGATAGATAGTAAAATTTTAAGGTGATAAATTTTTCCAAAAATGTGATAGTTTTTTTTTGTTTTCTAGTGTGACTCATTTACATTTTTATAGGTAATTTTAGTAGAGTAGTGTTTGTATAAAATTAGAAATTTAGTTTAAAAAACTAAAGTGAAAAGAGAAAGAGAAGAATTATTTATGAGAAAAGTAAAAGTAAAGTAAAAAGAAAAAAGTAAAAAAGAGGGTGTAAGAGAAAAGTGAAAAGGAGGTAAGAGAGTGTAAGAGAAAAGTGAAAAGGATGAAAGAGAGTGTAAGAAGAAAAATAAAGAAAGTGAGGGTAATTACATTTTTACCCTTAAATTAGATATGTGTCTTGTTAATAAGAGATCCAAATTGTTAATTTTATAGGAAGTTTGTTTGTATAAATAGATAGGAAGTTTGTTTGTATAAATAGATATTAGATTAGATTAATAAATAAATTTTACACATTGATTAGAGGTCATGATCATAATTCATATTATAATATTCAAAACTGCAATTTAGCCGTTTTTATACCTATGTAAAACTTGCTATAAGAATATTCAATGATAGTACATAGAAAATAATGTAGTAGTACTAATATTCAAACATACACCTAACAATGACCATTATTGTCTGTAGAAGAGCCATCGTGGTATTTATCGTAGTTATTGCGTTTAGACCAAATGCAACGAATGTATGCACAAAATACACAATTCATGTTTTACCAAAAAAATGTCAAAAAATTGAAATCCACAAAAAAATGTTTTACAACAAAAAATACACAATTCATGTCATAAAATTGAAATCCGAAACTCTCATCGTAGTAATTGCGTTTGGTATTTGTACGTTTTCTTGAAAATGACATAATTTTTTTTTCGAGTAAGAAAATGACATAATTTTTGTTTTTATTTTCCTTTTTTTTGTTACCATGTTTTTGGTGCGCAGTTTCCACCGGCTTTGTCGATGACTAATCTACGCCGGGGAAGCTGATTGGCCACGAGTACCCAGCTTTGCCGGCCAGTGTGGTTCTCCTCTCAAAACAGAGTTTTTGCCACACCCAAGATTCGAACCCGAAACCTTGAGGTGGGATCCAAGTCCAGTTACCACTTGGACCAACCCTTGTTTAATTTATTAAAAAAACCGTTCATCGGACATAAAAAAACAAATGAAAAATATCAAAGACGAGCTTTTTTCCGGTGGGTATTCCGTGTTCTTGGCTTGAGGGTACATGTACGGTGACATCGCATTTTTCCGGTGTTGGTTTTCTTGGGCTCAGTACGTTGTCTCGTGGTAAAGTTATTCATGTGGTTAATGTGTATGCTCCTTGTTCGACAGTATCAAAGAGAAGGGTTTGAACTGAATTGGTAGAAGTTAAACAAAGGTTGGGGAATGGTGAATGGTGCATTGTTGGTGACTTTAATGTATTGCGCAAATGAAAGAAAGGGCAGAAGCGGAAGTACCTCAGAGGTGGAGATGGATGATTTCATTAGCTTTATGGTTGACATGGACTTAGTCGATGTTCCGGTGACGGGTAAGAAGTTCTCATGGTTTTGTTCAGACGGTTCTATGAGCAGGCTAGACAGGTTCTTGGTTTCAGAAGGGTTGATATCAGATTGGGGAATCACGGGTCAGTGGATTGGTAACCGGGACATTTCTGATCACTCTCCTATCTGGCTTTTGCGAGCATCGAAAGAATGGGGTCCAAAGCCATTCCGCTTCTTTAATGCTTGGCTGGAGCACGAAGATTTCTTACCTTTTGTTCACCGATGCTGGAATGAGGTTAACATATCGGATTGTAAGGCATTCTTCCTAAAAGAAAAGATGAAATTGCTTAAGGGGAGCATTAGAGGGTGGAACAAAGAGGTGTTCGGTAAGTTAGACTTGAATATTGATAATTTGGTCCGAGATCTGAATTCTTTAGATGTCATTCTTAGTGAAGGTTGGGATAGCGATGCCGTGGTAAATAGGAAGGAAGTCTCCGCCTCGCTTTGGAAAGAAATCCGGGTGAAAGAGTCTTTATTGGCCCAAAAATCAAGAGCAAGATGGATTAAGGAAGGGGACATGAACTCGAAGTACTTCCACTCTCTCTTACGTTATAGAAGAAGAAGAAGATGTAATGTGGTGATTATTAGGGAGAACGGGAACTCAGTGGAGGATGTAGATGAAGTGAAGTTGTTCGTCAAGCATCATTTTGAGAACTGTTTTGTGGAACCAAATCTCAATCGCCCAACTCTTGATGGCCCACATTTCAATCAATTATTGCCATCTGAGTCGGATCCCCTAATTCAACCTTTCTCCGAAGAAGAGATAAGGATGGGAGTGTGGGATTGTGATGGAGATAAGAGCCCGGGCCCCGACGGATTCAATCTCAATTTCATTAAGCGTTGTTGGAGTTTATTGAAGGATGAAGTTGTGGGTTTTTTTAATGAATTCTTTGAGCACGCCTATCTTCCAAAGGCAATCACAACTTCTTTTATTGCATTGATCCCTAAGAATGACAATCCTCAAGGTTTGAGTGAATTCAGGCCTATTTGTTTGATAGGGAGTTTATGCAAAATTTTGGCCAAAGTGTTGGCAAATCGATTGAAGAAGGTGATGCCCAAAATTATTTCCAATCACCAATCTGCTTTCATCCGGGGAAGACAAATTTTAGATGGGATCGCGATTGTCAATGAAGTAGTGGATTATGCTAAGCGGGGTAAGGAAGAATGTTTGTTGTTCAAAGTAGATTTTGAGAAAGCTTACGACTCTATTTCTTGGGGTTTTTTAATCTATATGTTGCAAAGAATGGGTTTTCCTAGTAGATGCCTTTCTTGGATAAGATCTTGTGTGTGCACTAGTTCCATGTCAGTTCTTGTAAATGGTAGCCCAATGCAAGACTTCAATGCTTGTAGGGGTTTGCGACAAGGCGATCCTTTGTCACCGTTTTTATTTCTCATTGTCGCTGAAGGTTTGGCATGTTTGATGCGAATGGCGATTGAGACTGGTTTATATCATGACTTCTTCATTAGCCAAGATATCCGTTTTTCTTTGTTGCAATTTGCGGATGACACAATGTTGTTGGGCAAGGCCACTTGGGAAAATGTTTGGTGTATAAAGTCGTTGTTGAGAGCCTTCGAGCTTGTGTCCGGCTTGAAAGTAAATTTCCACAAGAGCAAGTTGATTGGTATTAACGTCCCGGATAGGTTTATGGATAGGGCTAGAGTCTTCCTCTTTTGTAGAACGGAAGCAATACCATTCAAGTTCTTGGGAATCCCAATAGGCGCTAATCCAAGGCGTGAAGCTACGTGGAGTTCGACTTTAGGGGGTATGCGCAAGAGATTGGCTTCTTGGAAGGGTCGTCTTCTATCCATCGGTGGCCGGGTAACCCTCATCAACTCCGTCTTGAATAGTATTCCTCTTGACATGTTTTTCTTTTACAAAGCTCCGAAAGTGGTTATAAAGAATATGGTTAAAATTCAGCGGGACTTCCTTTGGGGCATTAAAGAGGGTGATAACGGAATGTATCTGGTGGCTTGGGATAGAGTGTGCAAGCCAAAAAATGAGGGTGGCCTCGATATTAAAAATCTTGAACTATTTAACATAGCTCTGTTAACCAAGTGGAAATGGAGGGCATTGACGGATTGTAATGCGAGCTGGAGTGGGTTGTTGCAGTATAGATATGGGGACTTTGCTTCTTGTTTCATTCACGACTCGCTGGAAGGAATTTCTCGCCGGAATGTTGGTTCGATTTGGTGGAGAGATTTGATTGGCTTGGATGTTAATTTAGAGGAGCAGATGAGGTTTGCTTGGTGTGCAAAAAGAGGTTTGGGTGATGGAGCATCGATCCTTTTTTGGAAGGACCAATGGCTAGGCATTGAGCCTTTGTTCAAGGTGTTTCCGTTGTTATTTGCTGGAGTTGTTCAGCAACAACTTACTGTTGCTGAATTCGGTAATTGGACTGAAGAGGCGTGGCAATGGCTCAATCCATGGAATCAATATCAAGATCGAGTTCGCAAATCTGAAGGGATGATTTTGGACAGTATATTGCAAGCAATCTAGCCAACTAGAGGGAAGCAAGATAGTTGGGTGTGGCCACACGATAATTCAAAGTGTTTTACAGTGAAGTCTTTTTATCAAAAGCTGATGTGCACAGATGCTTCTTCCAATGATTCGACCTCGCAACATTTTTTGTGAGAATTGTGGAAATCAATTGTGCTGTCGAAGGTTGTGGTTTTTGGCTGGCGCTTGTTGCTCAACTCTCTGCATGTGCGTGACGCTCTTTTGCGCAGGAATGTTCTTCACTCTGAGCAGGAGGCGTCTTGCTCTCTTTGCAGCAACAACTCAGAATCAGTCAACCATTTGTTTTTTTCTTGCAGGTTCGCGCAAGTTGTTTGGCAGCAGATGGGGAATTGGCTCGGATTTTATTTTGATTTGTCTTCGGATATTGTTGATCTCTTTCTGGCTTGTGGTCATTTATGCAATGGTAAAAAGGCAAAGAGAACGACGCATATGTTTTGGCTAACAACTTGCTGGAGTATTTGGCTTGCAAGGAATAGCGCTATCTTGAAGAATGAGGAACCAAGTGTCGAAACAGTAATAACCCGCATCAAAAGCTTAACTTGGAGTTGGTGTGTTTATCGTTTGAATTGTTGCTCATCTTTTTCAATTTCAATGTGGTGGGTCTAATCCACTACAATGTCTGAACAATATGTAATCTAGTAGGGGGAGAAACAGTAGGTTAGGTTGGTTGTCCTCACTGTAGTGCAGATTGTACGAAGTACTCTTTTTCCTCCCTGAGACTTTTTCCCAATGGGTTTTGGCTCAGGGAGGTTTTGAGGAGGCCCTCCCCCTTTTCTTTTTCCCCATTGTAAGGGTTGGGCACCACTTGTGCTCCCTTTCAATGAAATTATTGCTTATAAAAAAAAAGACGAATTTTTTTGACAAATAATGAATCATGGATCAACTTTTACACAAAAATAACATTCAAAAATAAAATCTCCAGTGTCTTCTTTATATCCTTGGCAACGCTGTTCTTTAAACTACGTTTCAAACACTTTGAGTGACAAATGAATAAGGACGACCAATAAATTTTGAGGTCTAAAGCGAACTCTCATGAGACATTTTAAAACAAATAATAATATTTTATTAAAATTACTATAGTTTTATATGATTTTCTGTAATCTAGAAATTAGTTATTGAAAAAACAAATAATCAGCTATAGTTTTATGAGTAATTCCTTACCGTGATAAATGAGATGAATTTCAATGGCTACGAATAAAACTTAATAGACTAAAGTAATAGATTTTACAATTTCCAGAGACTTCTTATTATTTTCGTATATTTTAGAAAACAAAAAAGAAAAAAGCGTTAGTTTTGGGACTAAATTGATGATTTATAAAAATACGCAAAAATAGATTATTACAAAAAAGAAAAAGTGTTTTTTTTCTTTTAATGAATTAGCAACTACCGTGACTAATTTCTCGAGTTGGGTAAGACTATAATGAGCAACAAAACTCTCCCTCAAGATATTTAACACCACTGTATGCCCAAAGCTGAATTCAAACTCAGGACTTTGGTTAAGCTAAAAAAGATCTTTTATCATCTCATCCAAGTACTCTTAGATAACAAGACTAATACATTATTTATGATTCTATACGCTTAAATTTGGATTTAAAATACAACAAATATGTTAATAGTATGCGGACCCAAAAGTCTTTCCCATAGGGGCTAGCTAAACTTTTCACACACCATTGCTTGGAAAACAAAATCTCTGCTTTTTGTAATCATTACGATGTTTTGTAACTCATACAACGCCAACTTTGCTCAATATTTATCTCACAATAAAAACCCCATACTATATTTCAACATGAATATATATTTTTTGGAAGCACATGCATCCCAATCAAATATATACAATTCTCATGTATATATATTATAAATTTAAGTTCTTAGAAACTAGAATTCCATGAGCTTATAAATTTCAGGTTCCTTAGTAATACTATGTAGTACATAACATAACATGTTATTGCCACAACCTGATTGTTCACTTCAGCTTTTATGGGATATTTCAGTAATGATCACTCTGCCTTCAATCACAAGCCAAACAACCTAATCAATTTCCCTGCTTCTTGTAATTTTAGTGAACCTTAAATTTGCATGAGGGCAAGTAAGTGCTGCCATGCACAATAGGCTTCACCTTCTCAAAGCTTTTGATAATAATCAAAAACATAATTCGACAACCTATAGCCATACCTACACAAATAGTGAAATCCACCCACTTTGAGTAATGATCATTTCCATTTGCCATAATTGTCTTAATATATCTTCACCATTAATCATCATAGGTCTTCCAACTTGATTACTAGTGAATGTTAGACCATGAAAATCATTCTTGAACAATCCTTGAAAAGCATATTTGTGGAAGGAAATATAGTGTAAAGGGTATCTCCAAAAAGGCTTTGGAATATCACTTGGTAGCCTATAGAACCCACCATCTAACATCATTATTCCTAAGATTCCAGAACCAATTATTATGCCCATTAGGAAATTGGGAACTGTACTTGCAACAATCATCATGACACCTTCAACCAAGAAGACAGAAATAAAAAGCATAGATATAAAATAAACCATTAAGTCTTTCCCTTTCAAATACCTAGTCAAAAGATCAAAGAAACACATCACTAAAAGATTTAGGATCGTAACTTTATTTATCTATCTACTTCTACTCTACTGTAATATAATGAAGTGTTAAGAAATTGACGATATTAAACATCTTACGATTTTGCCATTTGGACAAAAATAAGGGCATTTGGGTAAAACTATCGCAAAAAGCCAAAAATTGGCAGCTCTTTTTACTAACATAAAAGAGGCAAAAATTGACGCAGGAGAGGGATATAGACTGGCGCGGGAGACAAAAAAATTTCAGCTTTACTGCCAAAAAATTTGCTGACGCAACAGACAAAAAACAGAGACAGAAGAAAAAAAAAGCACTGACGCAATAGACTGACAGAAAGAAAACTGATGCAGAAAAAAATGACGCGTCAGAAAAGCACTGACGCGCATCAGTGCTGATGGTTAGGGCTGGCAATTAACCGAACCAACTCGAACAAAGTTCGATACTCGACTCGATAAATAGCTCGTTGAACTCGGTTCGTGAACCAAATGAGTTGAACTTGAGCTAAAAATTGAGTTCGTTAAATAAATGAGCTGAACTATATATATATATATATATATATATATATATATATATATATATATATATATATATATTACTAGCATTTATATTTTTTATTTTAATATAACCTTTGTTGTGTTTTTTGTGAATCGAGAGCAATATTTTTTATTTGTTCATTGGTGCAAGTTGTTATATTATTATGCTTATCTAATTTCTTTTATTTAACTCATGAGATACGTAATCAAGAAATATTATAAACATATTTATATTTTCAATTAGGAAATTATTTTATCCAAAAAATATTAGTAAATTGATAAGTTAAAATGACAATGATCTAGAATTTTTTAGCATTTTTCACAAAAAAAAGAGAGATTATTATTACTTTTTATTCATGCAAGTCGAGCTAACGAGCTGAACCGAGCTGCTCGCGAGCTTGACTCGAGTTCGAACTGACAGAAAAGGTTCATGTCGAACTCGAGTCGATCGAGTTACGAGCTGAGTCAAATATTATCGAGCCGAGCTGAACCAAGTTTGACTCAGCTCGACTAGCCTTACTGATGGGAGAAAGAGATTTTTATTTTTTTTAATATTCAGTATCTATTTTTTTAACCAAAATATTTACTATCTATTAAAACAACAAAAACCCATTAATTTAACCACTAAAAATTGTCAAAAAAATTTTAACCACCAAGAAATTTTTTAAAATAACTTATTTTTAATAATTTAATTAAAATGATTTGATTAATATTAAGTTATCTAGAGTTAACTGTTTACTATAATCTACTAAATGATATACAATATACTATTTACTATAATATACGGAAACTACTTAAACTAATCAATTTAACCACTAAAATTTGTCAAAAAAAAATCTAACCACTATCAAAAATTTTAAAATAACTTTTCTGGAATAAGTTAATAATTTAATTAAAATAATTAAATTAATATTTAATGATCTAGAATAATAAATATAAACAAGCTAGTGACAACAGGAGCGGCAACGAGATACTGACAATGGGATCGACAACAGGAGAGGCAACGGAGAGCGGCAACGAGGAGCGTCAATGGGAGCGGTAGCGAGAGCGGCAACGGGGTGCATATTTTATATTAGATCTCATTTTCTTTTTACTCTATTATAAGATTAGAATGAAATACTGACTTTTTTTTAACTTTTTGCAAAACAAGTATTTTAAGCAAGTTGAAATATAGTTTTATCGAGTTTTTTTTTCTTTTATTAAATTTTACAATTTTCAAAGTATTTATAGGTTCATAGCAAATTACAACAAATACAGTGTCACCCGTCCATGCCAACGAGGGTGCACATATTATATTAGATATCTTTTTTTTTTCCTGACTTTTTTTTAACTTTCTGTAACACGAGTTTTTTAAGTAACTTGAATTATACTCGTTTTATCAAATTTTTCCTTTTTCTTTTATTAAATATTACAATTTTCAAATCATTTATTGAGTCATAGCAAATTATAACAAATACAGTGTCACCCGGATGCACGATTAAAATATTAGTCTCTGTCTAAAAGTTGAGATCATAATGACACTAAAAGTGCATTTGATTCGCATTGACGTGCAAACCGACAATGGAAAGGACGGTTGGAAAGTAAACTTCATTTGGCCCATTAGATTAATCAAGTGTTAGACCTATTTGTTATTAGTGTTCTAGTCCAAAGAAGATTCTAGAGAATAGTAGATAAAGTTAAAAGAAAAAATGTTGTGTTAAATAAAGAGTTGAGAGAAGTGTGTAGATATATCTCTTAGAGTGTATAGAATATTCTCTAAATTCATGTAGAACTCACCCTTAGAGCCTATAAAAGGGGAGAGTTTATCATTTGTAAGCAAAAAGCAAAATGTAGTCTTTCATTTTAAAAATCATAGTCTCCTCTTCTCTTCCTCCCAAAAGTTTCCTAAATTCATTCCCTTTCCAACAAGGACTAGTACCCAAATGTTTCCTAAAATTTCGAACTGTTTTTTAAAAGTTTGATCGCTTATGCATGTTAAACTAGTTTATTCAAAAACTTTCCAAACGTTTCTTCAACTATAAGTTGCTTCCTTTCATCGATATTTCTGTTGTCCATAGTTTTAGCATGCGAGTTCCACTAGTGCAAAATTAGCTTTAAAAAGCACTATTTTGAATCGGTTGTTTGGATAACCGATTCCAAATGTGGACGCGGTGGCAAATTTGCAATTAAATGGAAGTGTGACAGATTTTTTTAGACATTTAGAATCGGTTGTTTAAACAACCGATTCGAAATGTGCCAATTTAGACATTTGGAATCGGTTGCCTTAATGACCGATTCCGAATAGCTACATTCAGAATCGGTTCTTTAAACAACCGATTCATAATGTCTGTTTCATTTTACTTTTTTTCACGCTCCCTCCCGTGTTTTTCGTTTCCCTCTCACACGTTTCCCTCTCACGCCCCAAAATCATTGTTTTTCAACATCTCGCATGTCACTCTCACGCCCTAGCCCCAAAATCGTTTGGAATCAGTTTCTCAGCATCTCTTCCCCGCACTCTCTCGCATCGCACTCTCTCGCATCTCTTCCTCTCAGTATCTCATCGTTTCTCAGCATCTCTTCCATCGCTCTCAGTGTCTCACTCGCCGCCGTTTCAGAGATCGAAGCCCTAAGCGGGAAGAGCAAGAGCAAAAAGAGTTCGAGCAAGAAGCGAAAGAAGAGTTTTGATGAGGAAGAAGATGAAGAGAAGAGTGATAATAGTTCGGATCTTTTGGACGAAGGTTCTAAATTGAAAGTGAAGAAGGAGAAGAAGAAAGCTAGGGTTGAGGAAGAAGAAGATGAAGATGAAGAGAAGAGTGATAATAGTTCGGATCTTCTGCATAATTGCTTTTACAGAACTGGCGGCAAAGATGACTTTTTCCATTGCAAGAGATATGGTGAGTTCACTGTTCCAAGTGCATTTTTTATTTACTTCCTTCCATTTTGTGCATTCTCTGATATGTGTGTTTAGGATGTTGCTATTCCAAGGAAATCGAAAAAGGGCATTGTTGTATAGAAAGAGCAATGCATCACAATTGCCATGTTTGCTTCGAGGTAAAACCAACTGTTTCTTCTATTCTAGTTTAAAAGTTTTAAATGAATGTGTTTGATTCACAAAGAGATGATTTTCGATAAATTATTTCCTCCTTGCAGTATCTATTTGATACAGTGAAAGATATTACTGTCTTACCTTGGTGGCATACTATACATTTCAAGTGTGTTAAAGAGATGGAACAACATCATAAGTATGGCATTTATCCGTCTCTAATGAAAGATTGGAATGTTATGATTCAGATATATGTGTATGGATCCTATCATGCAATATACATCATTCAGTTCAGTAAATGTTGTTAATTCATTCTTTGAACATTCATTCAGGTACTCATGCCCGCTTGCTCAAAATCCACCTGTGGCATGTCAAGTTTGTGGAAGAAGCTTGACAAACTGGTATGTAGATGACATTATTTTTCTCTCTTTTTTTAAGAGCACACAATTACATCAATATATTCAGACTCCATATGATGATAACATTCCTGTGTTGAAATTTTGGTCAGATTGCCTCAACTCTAATGCTCGAAACATACAAAAATATTCAGAGTTGCATATTGTGTACATCCGGGACAATTGCTGTGGATATGCAGCTTGCACGTTTACCTTGCATCGTGGCATATCGTGCCCATATTTTGACTGAATGGTTTATTAGGTCAGGTAACTAAACTTCTCGTTCGTTACTTGGGTCAGGTAACTAAACTTTATTGCTCAAGTTTTGTATTTAAATGTGTAAATTTCAGTGAAAATTCAAACATTTCTATGATCAATTGTAATCTATGTAGTATGTAGCTCCTAAACTTAATTGAAGGCGTATTTGGTGTCTCACACATGTAGCCGTGTCCGACATCAACATGACACCGACACATCATTTCCATTTCTCAAATATTATTGGTGCCTACATGTCAGTGTCGACTTCTGTGTCGGCGCTTCAAAGATTGGAATCTAGTTTCACTTTCTTCATTTGTCATAGCCTAAATGTTCTCAAAAATCTTGTATTTAACATAATCCAAATTATAATTGTATGCTTTGATTTCTTTTCATCTGATTTTGGTTAAATGTCTTTTGCTTGTGTTCTAAGTTCTAATAATTGCAATGAGCTAAGTTTAGGTAGAATATCTCTGCTGCCATGTTATTTATATTTTCCGTTGTTACTTTCAGGAATCCCACAATTGTCCTCTATTTGGCGCCGTATCATTATGTAATCCTTTCAATTTGGTTGTCGCGGAAGAGGACTTTCGAAAGGGCTTTAACAATATTTATGAAGTAAATCTTCAAACAAGACTTCAAACAAGGCTTTAACAATCCTTTCAATCTGGATTCAAGTCTGTGGATGACTACTACTCTAAATCAGGCAGTTCAGATTACATAAAACATGTCCAATCACCTTTGCTTTGCATCCAGGTCGAAAATTCTGACTCAAAAATGTTGGTATCTATGTTTCTTACATAGAGCTTATGCTACTTTATATTGCAAAATGGGCTAATGGAAGAAGAAAGTGTAGGAATTATGAAGTAAATCTTCAAACAAGACTTATTATTTTATGTAAATTAAACTATTGAGCTTGTATATTGTAACTTAGCTGGTACTAGTCTTAATCTCTAAGAAAGTGTTGATATTTTTGTTGGGATGGACCATGCAGGGGCTTGGTGTTGTTTGCAACAAGGAATAAGTGCTGCTACAAATGAAGTAGCTTTAGATTTAATAATTTTGAGTACCAATTTACATTACTACTATTTATTATGAGTGTTTATGTATAAGCGTAATAAGGAACAGTTTTTGCTTCTTCCTTTCCTCTGTCTACTATGTTTCATGATGTTGTTATATAGTTTGTCTGCCTCTGACCTGAAATAATAACTTGTGTGATAAGAAAATGTCTTGGTTCAATTGTCAATTTGCTTAAAGTCTTGAAACTGTTTTTTTTTCGTAGGCGTTGTTTGGATAAATATCTCAATTAAGTATTATAGCAAAACCGTGCAATAACGTGCGGTGGCGGATAAAGCGTCTGATGCCTTCTATAGGCTCACTAACACCAGGGAACAAATACAATCATATGTTTTTGATGGTATGTGTATGTAGAGTGATTTTTCTGTTCTTCATTCTACTATTGAAATGTTACATACCAGCTAATCCTCTTGATTCATTCATGGTTGCACTTATTCAGTCATCCGAGCCAGTGTACCAAAGCTAGAGCTGGATTCTGTCTTTGAACAGAAGAACGATATTGCGAGGGCTGTGGAAGACGAGCTTGCTAAGGTGTTATAATTTTCCAAAATCTTACTTTTTCTTCTCTGTCTATCTTTATATAAAGTATTTGCTCAGTAGATAATTAAGGTTGTAACTTGTAATCATCCCTATTAACAAGTAAATTAAACTTGTACCACGAGGGAAGCACAAGCTTGATTGTCGATGAACCACAGGTGCAGATTTTGGAACCCGAAGAAAATGAAAAGTTGGATGAAAAAATATTGAATCAATCTGCTCATGAATTGAGTTCTGTGACAAGAGACATCATTGACCTTTCTGATGAAAGAGAAGCGATTGACAGCAACAATATTGATTCCTGCAGAACTACTGGTAGCTTAGTAGATGAATCCAACTGTAAACTGTTGGAATCAGCTCAAAGGCATCTTGGGGAACATAGTACAATGGAGTGTGCTAGTCTAGTAACTGAATGTTGTTCGCCAACAGAATCTGAAAGCCAAAGTGCAATTACCCAGCCTCACAGTATGCCATCTCAATTTGCTGGAAAGAGAATACCCTGCAACACAGCTTATGTCAAATGATATACTGTGCAGAGTTTCCTGAATCTGTTGGTTGATAAACACGAGAGCATTGATCTTGAGTGGCTAAGAGATGTTCCACCTGACCAAGCAAAGTAAGTCCAGAGATTAGTTGAACAACTTTATTGAAATCATATTTTCCATACATATCATGTTAGCCTATCTTGATTATATTGTTGCTGAAACCAACACCTTGAGCTCTTAAACTGGTAACACAAATATATGCCTACCCAAGCAGAAAAAAATGCATAATTTTTATTATTTAGCTGAAGATTTATAATCGTTTATGGTTTATTTATAACATTGTTTGTTCTTTACAATATTTTTTTTCAACAACCACAAAAAAGCTGTGAAACTTAGAGTTGAAACAAAGGAGAAAGCTGAAGCTGAGAAGATCTTGCAGCTAAAGAAGGAAGAAAGGGTTGCAGAGTCAAAGTATCTGGTAGGACTTGGAATGGCTCGTCAGTTTCAAGCTATAGCAGATGGAGTTAGTGAAAGCAAGCTAGCTTTCCCTGAGAATGTGCCTGATTCTACTGCTGCTACATCTTCCAAGGATATAATGGACATGGTCATTGTGATTCACTCAATTTTGGGTTGTTTTGGTATCTAGTAATGGGTGTTGTTGCTGAATCTGTAGAGAACAATAGTAACAATTGGTGAATGTAACAATTGGTGGGTTGTTTTTATAATTTTTTTTTTAAAAAAGGGACATTTTGAATCGGTTATCTAAAGAACCGATTTTAAATGTTTGTTTTTTTTAAGCATTTTGAATCGGTTGTTTAAATAACCGATTCAAAATGTCACATTTTGAATCGGTTGTTTAACCGATTCAAAATGTCCCTACATTTAGAATCAGCAGTATTCGAATCGGCAAATAACCGACTCCAAATGTCCCAAATAACCGATTCAAAAGGCCTTTTTTGCAGTAGTGTTCGATCCCCGGCGATGGAACAAATTAAAGCCAGATTTTACTTACCTCCTAGCCAAACTTCGAATTATTCAGGCCCCATTCCCCTGAACACCCGGAACGGGGTCAAAGACGCCTAGACAAAAAAAATAGTTTTAGCATGATTTTTCCTCCATTCTAAAGGTGTAACTAGACTCACCCTTTTCTTAATTTGAGCTAGTTCTTTTTGAACTTGGTGACAAGGTTTTAAAAACCGGACCGGACCGGTCGGTTCAACCGGTTGAACCGGGACAGGACCCCTGGCCGGTTGGTTCAACCCCATTTGAACCGCAGGCCAAAGAACCGCCCCAGAACCGGATTGAACCGCCAAGAACCGCTTTGAACCGGGAAAGAACTGGGAACCGAACCGGGTTGAACCACCCGAAATGCAATTTTTTATTTTTAAATGTACTTTTTTCTCCAAAATTTAAAATTTTTTATTTTTTATTTAATAAATTACTTATCCGGTTCAACCATGGTTGAACCGATTGAACCGGAGGTCTCGCCGGTTCGATCTCCGGTCCGGTTTTAAAAACATTACTTGGTGTCTAATTTCAGATGAATCATACGATTTAACAAGAATATTAATGGCTATGCCTCCACCTAGTCCTTTCTCAGGATCCTGCAAATAATAGGTAAACCAATTAAATTTGTTAGTCTTAAAACTTGGGTTGGGTCTAACTGAACCCTACAAACCCGACTTGTAGAGTGAGAGATGCCTCCTACTTATAAACTCTTTTTCAAGACATATCACATCCGATGTGGAATTCTTAACGGTTAGCATCTAACTTGTCGAAAACTGAAGTAAATTACACTTTCCTAAGCTAATAGGTTGACTAAGATTCCTCTAACCACACAAATATTATTAAAATTATAAAACAAGAACAAAAAGACTCTACTTACTTGTTCAAAATCCTTGTTAATGGTTTTTACAAAGTGATCTGAAGGACTGTGGAGACTTGGGCAGGGAAAACCATTTGATGAGAAAAACTGCAGCAAAAAGGAGAAAAATCAATCATTTTTTTCAAAAACCAATTGATGTGTGGACCATAAAAACCAGTGATTGAACTTTCAAACCTTATTTGCAGCAGATACAGGTCCAAAGAAAACTGTTTTCCCAGAAGATAAAAGACAAAGGTTATGGAAAAGTTGAAAAATTTCATTACTAGGTTGATGGATTGATGCAATAGTAGTCATTTGAATTCCATCCTTTTTGTTTAAGCTTGATATTCTACTCATAACATGATAAGAAGCTGCACTATCAAGTCCACTTGTGGGTTCATCAAGGAAGAGAAGTCTTGGATGTGTTAAGATTTCAATGCAAATGCTAACTCTTCTCTTTTGTCCTCCACTCACTCCTTTAGATCCCCACCCTCCAATTCTTGTGTTGATGGCATCTTGCAGACCCATTTCTTTGATTGTGAAATCTGCTCTCTCCTGTTTCTCTGACTTTGACATGGAATGTGGCAATTGAAGATATCAAAAGTTTCATATAAAATAGGCTAAATAGCACTTTTGGTCTTTTATCTTTGCTCCAGATTTCACTTTGGTCCTTTATCTTTTTTTTGGTCCATTTTGGTCCTTTATCTATCATTTTCGTTTCACTTTGGTCATTTATCTTTTTTTTGGTCCGTTTTGGTCCTTTATGTTTCATTTTCGTTTCATTTTTGTCCCTCACGTTATTATTTAATTCAATTAAAACATTAAAACAATTAAAACAATTAATTCAATTAAAACAATTAAAAAAAATTAGGGAAATTACTCCCCCCACCGTGAACCACCGTGAACCACCGTCAGCCACCAACAACCACCACCCACAACCACCACCTCCTAAACCCAGATCTGGTTCGCCTAACCACCACCCACCCAACCCCCACCCAACCACCCCCAAATCGCAAGCCAGTCCACCCCCAAAACGCAAGCCAAATCCAAAACGTGGAAATGCCCAGAAACGTGGAAATGCCCAGGAACATCTTCATCATGAACATCTCATCCCCCAACATCTCATTACAGAAAAACGCATTGAAAATTAATTCCCAGTTCATCTTCAAACAAAAACAAAAACGAAATCGAACTCAAAAAGCTGAAACGCGAAATCGAAATAGAACTCAGATTTTGAAGGTTGATGATTTGGACGTTTGATTTGTTCCAGATTTCGTGTTTGAAGGTTGATGATTTGGGCGTTTGATTTTGTTCTAGATTTGTTCCAGCGACAGTTTCGTTTCCAGATCTGTTTCCAAATGCGACAGGTTCGCATTTGAGAACTTGTAATCGCTGAGAAATTCATCTCCTTCGTTTCCAGAAATTCATCTCCTTCGTTTCCAGAAATTCATCTCCTTCATCTCCTTCGTTTCCATAAATTCATCTCCTTCATCTCCTTCGTTTCCAGAAATTCAATTAATTCAGTTTCGTTTCTCTCTCTCTCACCCAGCGACAGATTCTAACTATGGGTGGTGGTTGTTGGTGACTCACGGTGAGGGGGGAGGGGTTCACGGTGGGGGGGGGGGGGAGGGGTTCACGGTGGGGGACCAAAATATTGTTTTAATTGTTTTAAAATAATTTTGTTTTAATTGTTTTAATTGTTTTAATGTTTTAATTGAATTAAATAATAACGTGAGGGACCAAAATGAAACGAAAATGAAACATAAAGGACCAAAACGGACCAAAAAAAAAGATAAAGGACCAAAGTGAAACGAAAATGAAAGATAAAGGACCAAAACGGACCAAAAAAAAGATAAAGGACCAAAGTGAAATCTGGAGCAAAGATAAAGGACCAAAACATCTTTTATCAAAATTACTTGTCCATTTTCTTTTGTAAATCTTATGTTTCCTATTCCTTCAGCAGTTGTAGCCTTATTGCTAGCACACTTTATAGTAGTTTTTCTACTAGAATCAAAGTCAACTAACCACTCTTTGTTACCAGTCATGCGATTAGAACACCCTGAATCTAGATACCAAATTTCAGTGATGGTTTTGCCATCACTTGTAGTAACTGACAGGACTACACAGTCACTATTTTCCTTTAAGTCTAGGTTAGTTAAAACAAAATCCTCCTTAGGTTCTGTTTCTCCTAACTCATCAGTTATCATACTAAAGCCTACACGTTCAGATTCTGAATCAGAATCTTCTTTAGCCATATTGGCTTCAGTTTCAGTTTCCTTGGGCTTAGAATCCTTTCTAGTAGGGCATTCAGTAGCATAATGCCCATATTTATCACATCTATAACATTGTACCTTAGATTTGTCCTTCTTTTTACTAGAATCAGAATTTTTCTTAGTGGAGTCACCCTTACCACTAGACTTACCTGACTTACCCTTAGACCAATTAGCTTTACCTGACTGGTTGTCGTTGTTGCCCTTAGTCCATTTGTTTCCCTTTGGTTTGGCAGCAAACATAGCTTGATCTTCTTCACCTTCACCATTCAAATCCGACTTGTAAACCAGTTAAATTTGTTAGTCTTAAAACTTGGGTTGGATCTAACTTAACCCTACAAATCCGACTTGTAGAGTGAGAGATGCCTCCTACTTATAAACTCTTTTTCAAAACATATCACATCCGATGTGGGATCCTTAACAGTTAGCATCTAACTTGCCGAAAACTGAAGTAAATTGCACTTTCCTAAGCTAATAGGTTGACTAAGATTCCTCTAACCACACACATATTATCAAAATTATAAAGCAAGAACAAAAAGACTCTACTTACCTGTTCAAAATCATTGTTAATGGTTTTTACAAAGTAATCTGAGGACTGTGGAGACTTGGGCAGGGAAAACCATTTGATGAGAAAAATTGCAGCAAAAAGGAGAAAAATCAATCATTATTTTTTTCAAAAACCAATTGATGTGTGGACCATAAAAACCAGTGATTGAACTTTCAAACCTTATTTGCAGCAAATACAGGTCCAAAGAAAACTGTTTTCCCAGAAGATAAAAGACAAAGGTTATGGAAAAGTTGAAAAATTTCATTACTAGGTTGATGGATTGATGCAATAGTAGTCATTTGAACTCCATCCTTTTTGTTTAAGCTTGATATTCTACTCATAACATGATAAGAAGCTGCACTATCAAGTCCACTTGTGGGTTCATCAAGGAAGAGAAGTCTTGGATGTGTTAAGATTTCAATGCAAATGCTAACTCTTCTCTTTTGTCCTCCACTCACTCCTTTAGATCCCCACCCTCCAATTCTTGTGTTGATGGCATCTTGCAGACCCATTTCTTTGATTGTGAAATCTGCTCTCTCCTGTTTCTCTGACTTTGACATGGAATCTGGCAATTGAAGATATCAAAAGTTTCATATAAAATAGGCTAAATAGCACTTTTGGTCTTTTATCTTTGCTCCAGATTTCACTTTGGTCCTTTATCTTTTTTTTGGTCCATTTTGGTCCTTTATCTATCATTTTCGTTTCACTTTGGTCCTTTATCTTTTTTTTGGTCCGTTTTGGTCCTTTATGTTTCATTTTCGTTTAATTTTTGTCCCTCACGTTATTATTTAATTCAATTAAAACATTAAAACAATTAAAACAATTAAAACAATTAATTCAATTAAAACAATTAAAAAAAATTAGGGAAATTACTCCCCCCACCGTGAACCACCGTCAGCCACCAACAACCACCACCCACCACCACCACCTCCTAAACCCAGATCTGGTTCGCCTAACCACCACCCACCCAACCCCCACCCAACCACCCCCAAATCGCAAGCCAGTCCACCCCCAAAACGCAAGCCAAATCCAAAACGTGGAAATGCCCAGAAACGTGGAAATGCCCAGGAACATCTTCATCATGAACATCTCATCCCCCAACATCTCATTACAGAAAAACGCATTGAAAATTAATTCTCAGTTCATCTTCAAACAAAAACATAAACGAAATCGAAGTCAAAAAGCTGAAACGCGAAATCGAAATAGAACTCAGATTTTGAAGGTTGATGATTTGGACGTTTGATTTGTTCCAGATTTCGTGTTTGAAGGTTGATGATTTGGGCGTTTGATTTTGTTCTAGATTTGTTCCAGCGACAGTTTCGTTTCCAGATCTGTTTCCAAATGCGACAGGTTCGCATTTGAGAACTTGTAATCACTGAGAAATTCATCTCCTTCGTTTCCAGAAATTCATCTCCTTCGTTTCCATAAATTCATCTCCTTCATCTCCTTCGTTTCCAGAAATTCAATTAATTCAGTTTCGTTTCTCTCTCTCTCACCCAACGACAGATTCTAACTATGGGTGGTGGTTGTTGGTGACTCACGGTGAGGGGGGGAGGGGTTCACGGTGGGGGTGGGGGGAGGGGTTCACGGTGGGGGACCAAAATATTGTTTTAATTGTTTTAAAATAATTTTGTTTTAATTGTTTTAATTGTTTTAATGTTTTAATTGAATTAAATAATAACGTGAGGGACCAAAATGAAACGAAAATGAAACATAAAGGACCAAAACGGACCAAAAAAAAAGATAAAGGACCAAAGTGAAACGAAAATGAAAGATAAAGGACCAAAACGGACCAAAAAAAAGATAAAGGACCAAAGTGAAATCTGGAGCAAAGATAAAGGACCAAAACATCTTTTATCAAAATTACTTGTCCATTTTCTTTTGTAAATCTTATGTTTCCTATTCCTTCAGCAGTTGTAGCCTTATTGCTAGCACACTTTATAGTAGTTTTTCTACTAGAATCAAAGTCAACTAACCACTCTTTGTTACCAGTCATGCGATTAGAACACCCTGAATCTAGATACCAAATTTCAGTGATGGTTTTGCCATCACTTGTAGTAACTGACAGGACTACACAGTCACTATTTTCCTTTAAGTCTAGGTTAGTTAAAACAAAATCCTCCTTAGGTTCTATTTCTCCTAACTCATCAGTTATCATACTAAAGCCTACACGTTCAGATTCTGAATCAGAATCTTCTTTAGCCATATTGGCTTCAGTTTCAGTTTCTTTAGGCTTAGAATCCTTTCTAGTAGGGCATTCAGTAGCATAATGCCCATATTTATCACATCTATAACATTGTGTTGGGCCCGAAAAAGCCCCCGAAGGAGAACCTTCCCCGTTTACAACTTTTCTAAAAAAACAATGAAGCCGCCACCAATATTTATTAAGGAAAATATTAGGAAAACCTTTTATCGGAAAGCGAGTGGTCTTGCGAAACTGAGAGTTTTGGGTTCGGGGGTCGGTTACGCGCTGGGAAGGTATTAGCACCTCACACGTCCTCTCTACTGAGAGGGAACCTTTAATTAAATGTGTGGTTTTAAGTGTTGATTTGAAAAATATCTAATTTGCCTCTTTATTTCTTATTGAAAATGAATTAAAGAACTTAATAAAAAAATTTTATTTTTGGAGAGAAAGGAAAAAAAAAAGGGTTTTTAGAAAGAAGTGCTTGACGGGACATGGCCCGCTCCTACGTATCTCCCGGTGCGATGGAGAATTCAAAGCTACGTAGTTCTTGTTTGTTTTGAAAACGGTTTTTATTTTTTATCTTGTTTAATTGTGAAAATTAGGCATTTATGATGATCAATTGAGCAAAGGCTCCAAGTGATCACCACTAGTACCTCATTGTTAATAATCATGCAAGCAAAGGCTTCACAAGACTATTTAACAAAGTTTTTAATTTAGTGAACTTTTTAGGAAAATTCAGGCATTCATGATGATCAATTGAGCAAAGGCTCCAAGTGATCACCGCTAGTACCTCATTGTTAATAATCATGCAAGCAAATGCTTCACAAGACTATTTAACAAAGTTTTTAATTTAGTGAGGAAATATTTTGTCTTGAAGAGAATTAAATTAAATTAAGAAAAACGAGAGAAAGAGGGGTGAAATGGTAAAATAGGGTGTTATTAGCCGCAAGGGGTTGTATAATCAATAGGTGGTGTAAAAAAGAAAGCCTAGTTCGCATCTGAGGGCCCAGTATGCGAAACTGGGCTTAAGTAAGGGAGGGGTGTACGCGCTAATGAGGGGTGTGTAAACAGTAATCTGAATATTAAAAATAAAAATAAAATAAAATAAAATGGGAATTGGGAAGAGGTATAAAGGGAAAGTAGGGTTTTTTTTTTATGAAACCTAATTTCATTTCCTCTTCTTGCTGCGCCGCAGCGCTTCCTTTGTGGAGAGAGAGAGAGCGCTAAATTTGCGGAGAGTGAGGGAGAGAGAAGGAGAGAACAAAAATGGAGGAAGAGAGAAGAAGAAGAGGGAGGACGCGGTGCGAAGGGGACGGCAACGGAGCTACGACGGCGACGATGGCAGAGTGGGAGCGCGCGAACGGAGGAAGGACAACGGACGGGGGTTGGCGACGGAGATGACCACCGTACGGTGGTCACGCGTTTCTGGTTCAGTTTTGGAGACCGGCAAAAGGGGGAGGGGGCTATCGACGGTGGCTCGTGGTGGCGACACGGTTTACGACCACCGTACGTGGTGGCCGGAGGCAACGAACAGTCCGCCGGAGAAGATAACCACGTGGCGGCGTTCTCGCCGGAAACAGACTCAGGTTCGTTTTTCTCTCTTTTTTTTTTTGCATACTTCTTCCTTTTCTGGTCTGTTATTCTCGGTTCTCCTCTCCTCTCTTCTACCCTTATATTTCGATTTTTTTTTTACTTCCCTATCTCACTCATTTTTGAAAACAAACAGAACTACTTAGTTCTGATTTAGTCCAAATACATCTAAGTTTTAATCTGCAGTTTCGTTTTTTAAGAGACTGAATCTGGATTCGATTTGTTTTAGGATTTATTCGTGACTAGATATAAATGGATTAATCGATTCCTGATTTCCTTTCACTGGACGCAGAGTATGATGCCTAAAGGACAGTCACAAAAAACAATACACTTGCAGCCACATTATATACATGTGTTTAGTACATAAACATCAAAACAGAACTTAAAACATAGTAGATCTACACTTACATAGTTTTGTAATTACAGATTTTCACATATATGTATATATAAACACCGACCTGTGTCCCTTAATGTAAAGAGCAAATCTGTATGCTTGTTGTTACCACCTCTTAACGTAATGCTTCTGGTGATGTTCGTTCTTCTGCCAGCTTGGATTTTTTGAACCGAAGTAAAAAGACTGTCTTCAGATTAGGGTTTCGGTATAAAATTTTTTGAGTGGTTTCTACCTCGAAATCTGTGTCCTGTTGCTGCTGTTTGACTGCTGATTTATACTGCATTTTTAGGTTTAGGCATTGATTGTATTTTGACTGGGCTTTGAATATTTTTCAGGTTTTGGAGCGGATCAACCTAGGCCCAGCAGCAGCTGTAGCAGCTTGGAGTGCTGCTAGGAAACCCTAATCTGCTCCTTAGATGCTCATTTTCGGATCTGGCCATTTGGGCCTTTTTTGATGTAATTTTTTTGTATTTTTTGGACATTTGGACTCCTAAACACCATTAAATTGTAAATAAAAAATAAATAGAATTTTTTTTGACATTTTTGGACCATATATTGCCCCAGATAAATTAAAATAGACAAAGTAAAAATAATAAAAGAAATCGGGCCAAACACAAAAGTGATATCGGACCCAACTAGACGAGTGCGTGAGAACGAGGCCCAAATAGAATAAATAAGCCCGTTGACCACTAAATGCTAAAATTATCTCAGAATCGCGTTCTTAAGCCCAAATTGAAACGACAAGCCCAATCGCGAAAAAAATGACTTTGTTAGTCCCAATTAGGTTCGACTTAAATCCAAATACGAAGATTAAATTGAAGAACGCACGAAACGATCGATCATTCGCGTGCATGCCTAATTTAAAACAACGGTATTTCGATTTAGTTGAACAGGGTTGTTGAAATTGACCAGAATTAGTAACTGAGATGCCATACTGATAATTCTCATAATCACGCGACTTCAAACACGATTTAGGTAAAATAAACGACTAAAACTAGAAAAAGAAGACGGACAAAATTGGGGTATAACAGCTGCCCCTCTTTATTTGGATTTTGACAAGGAATATGAATTGGCCGAAACATATTCCGAGGCAAAATGGAAATAAAGAATTCAGAAATTATACCAATTTTGTCTACCTAGAGAAACCTGAGCTTTCTTTTCCTTTTCCTTCTCTTTTTTATTTATATTTTTTTTTTATTATTTTTTTGTTTTATTTGGATTTTAACAAAGAATATGAATTGGCCGAAACATATTCCGAGGTAAAATGAAGATAAAGAGTAGACACTTTCGTGTCGATGCGAAAACAGTAAATGAACACTGACGTGCGGGAAAAAAAAAAGGTAAAACGGGCACTTGGCGTGCAGAAAGCGGTAAACTGGCACTTGGCGTGCAGAAAGCGGTAAATGGGCACTTGGCGTGCAGAAAGCGGTAAATGGGCACTTGGCGTGCAGAAAGCGGTAAATTGCCCAGGCTGCCTAAAACCTGTAATCCTTAAACGGACTCTTGACGAATCCGAGTTTGCACGTGGCTTTGAGGAGCACGCTTCCTGTTGGCCTTCTCGAGCGACCGGGGGGATCGTCATCAGCTCCGGAACTGATATACTGATCAATGCACGGCGTCCACTGTATCTTAGGCTGATACAACTATTCCGTTGAACCTCACATGGGGCTGCGGTCCATCGCGTTGCTCGTACGCGACGTGAGACCTGGACAGAAGGGAGCGTTGAACTCTGACGAGAGCGATTTTGAACTCCAAACTGCAATGCACGCTTGAGCGCTGAACTGAAAAGCATTTGAACTCCGAACTAAGGGAGCATTTTCTGGGAACTGAGGGCGAGGATTAACACCGAAGTATTTATCCGTCCTTGTATCTGCAAGTGATATGAACAAATGCATGCAATGCGAATGCCATGATTGCTTTTTGATGGGATGAATGTGATGTGATGCAGGAGCTTCTTCTTGCTTGCATGAATTTTTTTTGTCTATGTTTGATGAATGCAATGCATGAGTTTTATTCGTTTTATTGCTCTTATGCTCTCCTCTTTTTTTTAATCCCTTTTTCATTATTTTCTTTTTCTTTTCTTCTTATTTTTGTTGCTCTTTTGCTCTTTTTGGCTTTTCTTTCACCGGTTCGACCAAATCGTAGGACTTACGCCACGAGGCACGATGATCGTCCATAATGGTGTGAGGGTCATGCTTCAGCCTTTTTTGTGAATTATTTTGACGCACTCAGTGCTTTTGTTTGGCTTTTATGAATTTACCTCATTGGGAGATCATCTCTTTCCTCATGATTTTCAAAAGTTTCGCAATGAGTTTAATGCTCTGATTTATGCGCATTTTCATAATTCATTTATCATCTACCATAAAACATCATTTTAAAGCACAAATGAAAAGGAAGCAATGACAAAACAATAAGCAGACGGAGTGAAGAGTTTGGACTTTTATTCATATGGAAATCGAACGCGCAAAAAGGTCGCGCCGACTGAAAAGAGTACATTGAGAACTTTGAAACTAAGAAAAAGCAAGAAAAATGGACGCAACAGATCTTATGAACGTTCTTTGTCTTTGGAGTATTGATGCCAATCACCCATACTTATATCCTTGATCACCCTTTTATCCAAGCTTTGGGAGGCGCTGCTTGCCTCTTTTACTTTTTTAAAGTCCAACCCTTCTGACCCTAATTTTTGCCTGGACCGCTCTTTGCGAGTTTTCAGTCCACCGGGTCGCTCTTTTTTGCCTAGGCCGCCCTTTCGGGTTTTCAACCTAGCGAGCTAATTCTTGCTTGGCTCATTTTTCTCTTTTTCCTTTTTATTTTTCTCAGGCGTAATATTTCTTGACTGAATCTGAATTGACTGGGTTTCTGAGTTCTTCACCATCCATGTTGGTGAGTATCAATGCTTCTCCAGAAAAGGCTTTCTTTACCACATATGGTCCATCATAGCTAGGAGTCCATTTCCCACGGGGGCCACTCTGGATAGGCAGAATCTTTTTGAGCACAAGGTCTCCCTTGCTGAATTCTCGGGGACGAACTTTCTTGTCGAAAGCTGTCTTCATCCTTTGTTGATACAACTGGCCATGACATAGGGCAGCAATTCTTTTCTCCTCAGTGAGATTCAGCTGATCCAGACGAGCTTGGACCCATTCTGCTTCTTCCAACTTGGTTTCCATCAGTACCCGCAGAGAGGGTATCTCAACTTCAATGGGGAGGACTGCCTCCGACCCATACACCAAAGAGAAAGGGGTTGCCCCGGTTGAAGTACGCACTGAGGTACGATACCCATGCAAGGCGAAAGGAAGCATCTCGTGCCAATCTTTATAGGTTACTACCATCTTTTGCACAATCCTCTTGATATTCTTGTTGGCCGCTTCAACTGCCCCATTCATCTTGGGACGGTATGGAGAAGAATTATGATGTTGGATTTTGAAGTCCTCGCATAACTCTTTCATCATCTTACTGTTCAAGTTGCTGCCATTATCTGTGATAATCTTATCCGGAAGCCCATAGCGGCAAATCTAATCTTTCTTTACGAACTTAGCAACCACAGAGCTGGTAACGCTGGAATATGAAGCAGCTTCAACCCACTTGGTGAAGTAATCAATGGCGACCAGGATGAAGCGATGCCTGTTTGATGCCTTAGGCTCGATAGGACCTATGATGTCCATGCCCCACATTGAGAATGGCCAAGAGGCGGTCAAGACATTTAGGGAAGCAGGTGGTACATGAATATGATCAGCGTAGATTTGACATTTGTGACATCTTCTTACGAGACTATAGCAATCTGATTCCATTTGCAACCAATAATAGCCAGCTCTTAATATTTTTCTTGCCATGGTGTGCCCACTGGAATGAACCCCAAATGAGCCTTCATGGACTTCTCTCATGATTTTTGTTGCCTCTTCTTCTGTCACACACCTTAAAAGGACCATATCATAATTTCTCTTGTATAGAACTTCACCGCTCAAAAAGAAATTCCTTGACAGTCTTCTGAGGGTTCTCTTGTCATTCTCTGACGCTCCAGGAGGGTATTCTCTGTTCAAGATGTACTGCTTGATGTCATAATACCAGGGCTTGTTATCAGACTCTTCCTCGATGACCATGCAATAATGATGTGCTGGCAAATCTCGATGCTGAATTCCGATGTGAGTCAAGCTTTTGTCGCAGCTGATATTAAACATTGAAGACAAAGTGGCTAGTGCATCAGCCAACTGATTCTCATTGCGAGGAAAGTGCTGGAATGTGATTTCCTCAAAAGGCTCAACCAGCTTTAGAATGTAATCTCGGTAAGGGATCAACTTGGAGTCCTTAGTCTCCCAATCACCGTTCACTTGGTGAATTACTAGAGCTGAATCTCCATACACATCAAGTCTCTTAACTTTCCAATCAATGGCTACCTGGATACCGAGAATACATGCCTCATACTCTGCGATATTATTAGTGACGTAGAAGCTTAGTCTGGCAGTGAATGGGATGAAACGATTGTCAGGGGAAATCAGCACTGCCCCAGTTCCGTGCCCGTACATATTGGAGGCACCATCGAACACCATTCTCCATCTTTCATCTTCTGGGGATTTCCCTTCTTCAAACAAAGCCATGATATCTTCATCAGGAAAGTCATACTGCATAGGCTGATAATCTTCAACAAGCTGGTGTGCCAGGTACTCGGCCAGCGCACTACCTTTAATTGCTTTCTGAGTGACATATAGGAGATCATATTCTGATAACTGCATTTGCCAACGGGCAAGTCTCCCTGTAAGTGCGGGCTTCTCAAAGATATACTTGATAGGATCCATTTTAGATACCAACCAAGTAGTGTGACTTAGCATGTACTGCCTCAGACGATGAGCAGCCCAAGCTAAAGCACAACAAGTCTTTTCTAGCAGCGAGTACCTTGTCTCACAGTCAGTGAATTTCTTGCTCAAGTAGTAAATGGCATGCTCTTTCTTCCCAGATTCATCATGCTGCCCTAACATGCAACCCATTGAACTGTCTAGCACGGTTAGGTACAGGATCAGAGGTCTGCCGGGTACAGGAGGCGTCAAGATAGGTGGATTCTGAAGATATTTTTTGATCTTTTCAAATGCTGCTTGACAATCATCATTCCATTTGGTCTCTTGATTCTTGCACAAAAGTTTGAAGATTGGTTCACAAGTGGCAGTCAACTGGAATATGAACCTAGAGATGTAGTTCAGTCTTCCGAGAAAACCTCGAATTTCTTTTTCTGTTTTAGGGACTGGCATCTCAAGAATCGCGCGCACCTTGTCTGGATCGACCTCTATCCCCTTTTGGCTGACGATGAACCCCAACAACTTTCCTGATCGCACGCCAAAGGTACATTTGGCAGGATTCAGTCTGAGCTTGAATTTTCTCAACCGCTCGAAGAGCTTTTGCAAATTGACAATGTGCTCCTCATCAGTTTTAGACTTGGCAATCATATCATCCACGTAGACCTCTATTTCTTTGTGCATCATGTCATGAAACAATGTTACCATAGCCCTTTGATAGGTAGCACCGGCGTTCTTCAACCCGAATGGCATGACTCTGTAACAGAATGTTCCCCAAAGAGTTATGAAAGTTGTCTTCTCCATATCCTCAGGAGCCATCTTGATCTGGTTATACCCTGAATACCCATCCATGAAGGAGAACAGTGAATGTTGCGCTGTACTATCCACTAAGACATCAATATGGGGCAGGGGAAAATCATCTTTGGGACTAGCACGGTTCAGATCTCTGTAATCAACGCACATTCTAACTTTCCCGTCCTTTTTCGGAACTGGCACGATGTTGGCAACCCATTGCGGATACTTGGCTACCGCTAGGAATCCAGCGTCAAACTGCTTTTTCACTTCATCCCTGATCTTTAAGGACATTTCTGGCTTCATTCTTCTCAGTTTCTGCTTTACCGGGGGACATTCCGGCTTGACTGGCAACTTATGCACCACTATGTCAGTATCTAAACCCGGCATATCTTGATAAGTCCATGCAAAGACATCAACATACTCATGTAGGAGTTCAATTAGTTTCTTGCGCTCACCTTCCTTCATTGAAGTACCCACCTTTACTTCCTTCTGGCTGTCCTCTGTGCCTAAGTTAATTATCTCAACAGACTCCCCATGTGTCTGAATAACCTTTTCCTCTTGTTCAACCATTCTCATCAATTCTGGAGGAGTTTCCCAGTCATCCTCAACATCCTCCTCGGCTTGGTTAACGGGGTGGTCAAAGTTAATATATGAACCGTTGGCATCGTTATTCTCAAAGATATTCATTTTAGATCTGCATTTGCGGGAATAGAAAGAAATGAACAAGCAAAAATAGAAACACAAGATGGAGACGCATGATAATAAAAGGCAAATTTATTTATTTGAGAATCCAAAACAACATTTTATTGATAGATGATATTTGAAAGAAAACATGCATGCCCTTATGGAATATCCTAAGGCCTTGGGCAGAGCCAAAGAATTTGCATTACAAAATCATTACTTTGGAATGAAAATAACAGGGAAATCAATGATCTTCCAATTATCAAGCTCTTCATCCGCAGCACTGCGACGCACCAAGTCCACGCCTTTGTCTTCCACAACTGATTCTTCCTCAATGACGGCCACCTGATTGAGGTCTAGCATACCCGCATTCCTAAAACTCCGAGAGAGATCATAGGTAGGAATCTTCTTCAAGCCTGGTTCCCGTCCCTGAAGCTTAGCTAGCCTCCTTTCTCGCTTTTCCTCAGCCATTCTCTTCTTGTCGGCCTGAGGGGGCCAATATCCTAACTCACGCCTATCCTTGTACCCTTGCAGCTGAACCGGCATCAGAACTCCTTGCTCGTACTTTCCCAACCCTTTTCCGATCTGGTAACCATTTTGCAGCATGACTTTGGCTACCATGATAGCAGCGTTAGATATCTTCGGTACGGGCAACGGGGCCTCTTCCCCCACAAAAGCAGCATTTGCAATTTCTAGTGATTGAAAGGCAGATTCAAGTGATTCTTCTGCAGCCTCAATGTATTGAGAGGGATGGGGCTTGCTAACGATGAACTCTTCTTCTCCAAAAACGACTATCAGCTTGTCGTTGACTACAAACTTAAGCCTTTGGTGGAGGGATGAAGGAACAGCACCGGCAACATGAATCCAGGGTCTCCCCAGGAGACAACTGTAGGATGATGCAATGTCCATGATCTGAAAATTCACATAAAATACTTCTGGCCCTATCTGCATCTGGAACTCCATTTCTCCCATAACCTCCTTCTTGGATCCGTCAAATGCCCTAACTAGTGTTGAGCTAGGCTTCATATATGAACAGTCTACATTTAATCTGCTCATAGTTGATTTGGGCATGACATTCAAAGAGGATCCATTGTCGATGAGGACCCTGGAGAGTGTATATTCACCGCATCTAACTGAAATGTGAAGTGCCTGATTATACCCCTTTCCCTCAGGGGTGAGCTCATCATCGGTAAAAGTAATATAATTGGATGCAACAATATTCCCTACAATGCCATCGAGCTGGTCAACAGTGATGTTCTGAGCTACATGGGCTTCATTCAATACTTTCATTAGGGCTACACGGTGGACCTCAGAATTGAGCAGTAGGTACATGATAGAGATCTTTGCAGGGGTGTGGTGCAGCTGGTCCAACACTTTGTAATCACTCTGCCGCATGATCTTCAGAAATTCAGTGGCTTCTTGTTCTGACACTTTCCTACTTTCCTTGGGTTCTTGCGCTTTGCCTTTGCGAATTCTTTCCTCCTCCTCCTTTGAGGGACCTTCTTTCAGGACTTCAGGGGCATAAACACGTCCGCTTCTAGTGACTCCGCTGCTTCCCGCAATGTTGGTGACATCGGGAACAACCTGAGGCGTCTGAATTGGAACTGACACCCCATAGCTCATTGGAACAGCATCGTTCTTTTGATGAGGAGCTGGGACATGAATCACAATGGTCTTAGGTCTCTCCACGATCGGCGTTCGGCTATACGGGACCTCAATAGGTACCTGAACATTTCCATTCCTATCTGATTCGAAGGTCAGCACATCCTCCTCTTTCTCTTGCACACCCATTTGGATTATATGACGATCCAACAGGTCCTGCAAAACTGTCTTGAAGGTCTCACATGTTCCGACACAATTATCATCAACACATACTTCTTTCTGAGCACAACCTCTCTTGATGACCCCGAACTTGCACAGCTCTGCATGAATAACCTCTAAGGGTGTTTGGATACACTCCACAGTTCTGATTAAGGATTGACTCCCCGTATCATAGATGGCATTGGTTGCATGTTTCTGATGACCAGGCAGCGGATTAGTTGTGATACTCGGGTCTTCTTGTTTGAAGGTTATCCCTTTGGCATCAATCAGATCTTGCACCACGATTTTGAATGCCTTGCAGTCCTCAACAGCGTGTCCTACTGCCCCTTCATGAAATGCACAGGTAACATTGGGATTGTAGCCTCGGAAGTAGGGTGGTTGAACTGGTCTCATGGGTCTGGTATTGATGAGTTTGTTTGTAAAAAGATAGTTGAAGAGGTCAGTATAGGACATGGGGATGGGATCAAAGGTGGTCTATTTTTTGTCTGGGTAGCTTTTGTGGTAGTTATTTTGTGGTGGAAGGGTTGGTCGTGTTTGAGTGGGGACAGGGATGTTTTGTGGCTGATAAGGTGGGCTTATGGTGATGGCGTTGGTCTCTCCTTCTTTCTTCTTTGAAAATCCGGAGAATGGCTTTTTCTGGGTAGTTATGCCTGTGGAACCATGGGCAATCATGCCGCTTCTCATCCCGTTTTCTAGTCTTTCACCGATGATTACCATGTCTGAGAAATTGGAAGACACGCTACCAATCAACCGATCGTAGTATAACGGCGGCAGGGTTTCCATGAACATGAAGACTAATTCTTTTTCTAACAAAGGGGGCGTTACTTGTGCAGCCAAAGCCCTCCACCGCTGGGCATACTCTTTGAATGACTCATTATCTCTTTTTGCCAGACTCTGCAACTGTGTTCTGTCTGGCGCCATATCTGTATTGTACTGGTACTGTCTGAGGAAAGCATCAGTCAGGTCTTTCCAACAATGGATATGGGACGGTTCTAGCTGCATGTACCAATTGACGGATGCTCCCGCAAGGCTCTCTTGGAAGTAATGGATCAACAACTTGTCATCATGAGAATGTGGAGCCATTTTTCTACAGTACATGGTCAGATGGCTTTTAGGGCAAGTCACGCCTCGGTACTTGTCAAAGTCGGGCACTTTGAATTTGGGAGGTAAAACCACATCAGGGATG
Source organism: Astragalus membranaceus (assembly GCA_039519185.1). Lineage (NCBI taxonomy): Eukaryota > Viridiplantae > Streptophyta > Magnoliopsida > Fabales > Fabaceae > Astragalus > Astragalus membranaceus. The sequence goes on along the minus strand of CM076850.1, from coordinate 147,725,778 downwards.
AGACACAGATCACGAGCTTCTCTTGCTCTAGAGCCCGACCCTTCAATCATTCTTAAGCGCTCTTCTAACATATGATTTGTCTCTAGCTTGAGGAGCTTCAGCATGGTAGTTCTGAGGAAAACCATTCACACCGTAGTGAGGATTACTCATCGCCACTACGGCTGGGTTCACGTGTGGGTCACGTGAGTGAGTGATATTCCCAGGAATTGGTCCCTGAATTGGGGGATAGACCGTTACTGGTGAATGAAAGTCGAACGGAGTTCCCGGCGGAATAGGAATCTGAATTTGGCCCTGAGGCGCTCCCGTTCCTCCACTGTTTGTGGCTGAGATGGGTCGGACTTGTTCCGCAACACTCAGGGGATTACTTCCCGCATTAGCCTCGGCTCCCGGAGGTGTGTATCCGGATGGGAGTCCCCAAGGCATCCCATGCGTAACTGGTTGGCCCTGGTTATTGGTTCCTGAAGTATGAGCAAAGGTGTTAGTCTCGAGACTCGGAGGGGGAAGAGTGACAGCAACTCCGGTAGTGACGGCGAGACTTTCAGCGGCAGTTCCGTTCCTCAAAGCTTGTAGTATGCCCATCATTTCCGTCATCTGTGCTTCCATTGCCCCGATTTTCGTTCTCAACTCCCGATTCTCTTGAGCCAATTGCTCTGTATTGGGAACCTCAGCAGAGGTGTTACCATGGTCTGATTCCCCACTTCCTAAGTCTTCAATAACAGGACGGCCCCGGTCATTCTGGTTAGTTGCCATGAGCCTTGCTTGTAGACGAGTCAGGTATCGATGTTGGCGAACCAGCTTGCCTTTTTCTATTGAGGGAATACACTTTATGAGCACGAGAGTTAAATAAACGAATGCAGATGCAATGCAATATGCATGATTTTATGTTTGTTTGGGTGCCGGGAATCGCGGTGTAATTCGTCTTGTCGTAGGCGTGTAGGTCTAAAGCTCTAATATTTTATTTATATATATATATATATATATTTTTTATTTTATTTTATTTTTTGCTATTATTTTTTGCAACGAAGTTGGAAACAATAGGCAAAACGAACACACTTTATTCAAAAGGAAAGAATACTTCAAACTCGAGGGAAAAGCAAAGTACAATATCCTAAGGACAAAGTACAATATCCAAAGAAAATTACAACTCTTTAGAGAAAATTACAATTTCCTAAGCATTATTGCAATATTCTAAAGTGAACTTCAGAGGCATATAGCCTTCAATTTCTCCTTCCTCTTTCTCTTCTTGCTTTCGGCTGCCCCCTTGGCCTTCTCCATGAGTTCTTCTGTCAGGATCTTGCAATACTCGACAAATTCCCGCACCTTGGCCGGAGTGTTGCAAGGGTTCATTTCTTCTTCAGCTCTTCTTAGCTTCTTGGGAACATTTCTCACAGCTTGATTAGCTAGCCCTGCTAGCTTTGAAAATTTGCTCTTCCAAAGCTGAATCTCATCCCTTAGCTCCTTGATGATTTCTTGGTATTCTATTCTGCCAATTAATGCCATGAAGCGTTCCTCCCAGTACTGGCTTTCTACTTGCACTTGCCCATAAGATTCCCTTAGGCATTGGACGTTCCTCTTCAATTCATCCGACATTCCTTGTTCAAACTCCAAAGCTTGTTGATATTCTTTCAAGATCCCTATGATAGACTCTCTATCTTGCCTGATATTTTTTACTTGGTTCTCCATTTCAAACTTCATCCTTTGGAATTCCTCTTTTGACTTAGTTAGCGCCTCTCTAACCATTTTCTCATCCCTCCTCAACTTGGCATATGATTTCTTCCATTCCCTTGCTTCCGCCACAGCCTCATTCATCTTTGAGGCGCACCTCTTTACTTCTTCTTTAGCTCCCTCCAAATGTTTCTGAATTCCCCTCTTGCTCTCTTCTTCTATTTCAAGCTTCCTATTGGTTGCTTCAATAGCGGCGGCTTGAAGAGCATTTTCATTTTCTAGCTTCCGCTTGTCTTGCATCACCTTTCCCAATCTGTTCTGTAAAGCCCTTTTTTCTTCTTCCGCTTTTGATAAGGCCAACTTAACCTCTTCTATTTCTTCAATTAGGGGAACGTGGGGTTCTGGTATTTTCTCTTCAAGTGATGGCATTCCTCGGTTGGATGATCGAGTTTCCTTAATCCTTTTTTCAAGCCATTGAGTGAAGGAGATGGCAGTGGTCCTTTTAGATAACTCGCCCTTGTTTTTCCGCACCACGGTTTCCCAAGCTTGCAAGACTCGCCGAAGTAAGTCCTCGTCTTTAGGGATCCCCTCATGGAGGTAAAAACGGAACAACATAGCTTCGGAGGGTGAGTCCCGCATAGGGTATCCGAGTTGTCTCAAAGCCAAAGACGGGTTATAATTGATGCATCCCTGTGTTCCCATGAGAGGGACGTTCTGAAAACTGCCACATTGGAATATCACTGAGGGCCTATCTTCCCAAAACTTGTGCAAGTACCACCGAATTTGAAGAGCATCAAGATTCTTGAGAGTATCCTTCCACTCTTGAGGGCTCATAGTCTTCGGATTGCAACCCAAGGTGTAGGAAAGCAGGTCCCCAACTTCACTTTTGTTAATGCACACATGACTGATTAACCAAGCGTATAGCACAGGGAAGGAACAACACATCTTATCCTTTCGGAACTCATGATGGCGGGTGAAGGCACGATAGGTCTCGGCGAGAATAGCGGGAGCCGGGTTGATGAGGCTTTTTGTACTCTTGAAAGCTAGGAACACACCAACAGCGGTTTCATCTATATGTTTCTCAATCTGAGGGAAAAGAACAATGCCGAATATGGTCAAAGCTAATACTTGCTTGAAAGAAACCCAATCATTTGATGCTACATAACTATTCATCAAACTCTCAAAGTACTCCTGAGGAAACCCAAATATCTTGTTACGCTTGACTTTGTGGGACCGCACTTCTTCTACACTGATTTGTAACAAGGAAGCAAACTTCTCATCTGAATAATACTGCCTCTGATACTGGTATGGTCTAGCCTCTGAGCGATCAAAACCCAGAATCTTCTCATACTCCTCTAGGGTAGGTGCCATTTGGAAGTTCTTGAAAAGAAAGCATCTAATCTCAGAGTCATAGAACCAACATAGGGCGGCGATGGCACTCTCTTGTACTTCTAACTGTAATAATTTGCGGATGTTCCCATAAGTCTTGTCGAAGGACCGAAGCTCAATAGGACCTAATAGGGAAGCATACTCCTTCAAACTAGTTACATCAATCTTCTTTACAATGGGGAACCTCGAATTGAATGCGGTTTTGCCTTTGGATTCCATGTTGCTTCTTACACACCTATGACAAGGTTCGATGTTATGTTGCGATCTCCGGCAAACAAATTTTAATGCATGAAGAATGCAAATGATGAAAGTTTTTGTTTCAAACTTTTGTTAGATGCAAATGCAATGGTGCGAAACGGTGTGAATGCGAAATGATGTGGATGTGAAATGATGTGGATGTGAAATGATGTGTCATTTACATAAAAAGAGGGTAAGAAACTAAGGACATTATTTTCTACGATTTTTTTGAAATAGAGTTTAAGAAAAAGGAATGCCTAAACTAATGCAACAAACAAAAGGCGTGCCCCCGTGTCCTACAAAGGGTGGGGATCCTAGGGTCTAAAGTCGACGAAAGGGGTAATCCTCCCATGTAGGTTCTAATCACTTCCTTACAATGGCAACCAAGAGCTAAAGTCTCTCTCATGATGGCACCCACAATCGTAGAAAGCTACCGAGTGTGAGGTATCATGACAAAGCGTACTCTTGGGCGGAACTTTCATGAGAGCCATACAGACAAAGGTCTACGAATGGCAGTCACTAATCGTTCCCACTCTCCTAGGTTTTTGTTTAGACCTTGGGTTTTAGGCCCCACTCAATGCTCATAAGTATAGGATGTGAAGTGTGTGTCGAGGGCACAACACCTAGGAATAAATACCCTTCCCCACCTGCAAATGAAAATCCAGAGCAGTCCAGACGAATAGCATGTTGTTTATCCTAGGGTTCAATACCGATCCAATATAAACTAATCTAGGGTGCCAATAACAATGCACTACTTACCTCAAGAAAGGGAGCAAAGAAGAAGGGGACATGATAAGAAAGGGGAAGAAATGCACGAGGGAACTAAGCAAAGAAGTAACTATCTATTCAAATCAATCATATAAACCACACATTTAATTAATTAGGCTTGACCCACTTAAAAAAAATGTTTTTTTTTTAGTGTCCCCAGTGAAGTCGCCAGCTGTTGGGCCCGAAAAAGCCCCCGAAGGAGAACCTTCATCGTTTACAACTTTTCTAAAAAAACAATGAAGCCGCCACCAATATTTATTAAGGAAAATATTAGGAAAACCTTTTATCGGAAAGCGAGTGGTCTTGCGAAACTGAGAGTTTTGGGTTCGGTGGTCGGTTACGCGCGGGGAAGGTATTAGCACCTCACACGTCCTCTCTACTGAGAGGGAACCTTTAATTAAATGTGTGGTTTTAAGTGTTGATTTGAAAAATATCTAATTTGCCTCTTTATTTCTTATTGAAAATGAATTAAAGAACTTAATAAAAAAATTTTATTTTTGGAGAGAAAGGAAAAAAAAAGGGTTTTTAGAAAGAAGTGTTTGACGAGACATGGCCCGCTCCTACGTATCTCCCGGTGCGATGGAGAATTCAAAGCTACGTAGTTCTTGTTTGTTTTGAAAACGGTTTTTATTTTTTATCTTGTTTAATTGTGAAAATTAGGCATTTATGATGATCAATTGAGCAAAGGCTCCAAGTGATCACCACTAGTACCTCATTGTTAATAATCATGCAAGCAAAGGCTTCACAAGACTATTTAACAAAGTTTTTAATTTAGTGAACTTTTTAGGAAAATTCAGGCATTCATGATGATCAATTGAGCAAAGGCTCCAAGTGATCACCGCTAGTACCTCATTGTTAATAATCATGCAAGCAAAGGCTTCACAAGACTATTTAACAAAGTTTTTAATTTAGTGAGGAAATATTTTGTCTTGAAGAGAATTAAATTAAATTAAGAAAAACGAGAGAAAGAGGGGTGAAATGGTAAAATAGGGTGTTATTAGCCGCAAGGGGTTGTATAATCAATAGGTGGTGTAAAAAAGAAAGCCCAGTTCGCATCTGAGGGCCCAGTATGCGAAACTGGGCTTAAGTAAGGGAGGGGTGTACGCGCTAATGAGGGGTGTGTAAACAGTAATCTGAATATTAAAAATAAAATTAAAATAAAATAAAATGGGAATTGGGAAGAGGTATAAAGGGAAAGTAGGGTTTTTTTTTATGAAACCTAATTTCATTTCCTCTTCTTGCTGCGCCGCAGCGCTTCCTTTGTGGAGAGAGAGAGAGCGCTAAATTTGCGGAGAGTGAGGGAGAGAGAAGGAGAGAACAAAAATGGAGGAAGAGAGAAGAAGAAGAGGGAGGACGCGGTGCGAAGGTGACGGCAACGGAGCTACGACGGCGACGATGGCAGAGTGGGAGCGCGCGAACGGAGGAAGGACAACAGACGGGGGTTGGCGACGGAGATGACCACCGTACGGTGGTCACGCGTTTCTGGTTCAGTTTTGGAGACCGGAAAAAGGGGGAGGGGGCTATCGACGGTGGCTCGTGGTGGCGACACGGTTTACGACCACCATACGTGGTGGCCGGAGGCAACGAACAGTCCGCCGGAGAAGATAACCACGTGGCGGCGTTCTCGCCGGAAACAGACTCAGGTTCGTTTTTCTCTCTTTTTTTTTTTGCATACTTCTTCCTTTTCTGGTCTGTTATTCTCGGTTCTCCTCTCCTCTCTTCTACCCTTATATTTCGATTTTTTTTTTTACTTCCCTATCTCACTCATTTTTGAAAACAAACAGAACTACTTAGTTCTGATTTAGTCCAAATACATCTAAGTTTTAATCTGCAGTTTCGTTTTTTAAGAGACTGAATCTGGATTCGATTTGTTTTAGGATTTATTCGTGACTAGATATAAATGGATTAATCGATTCCTGATTTCCTTTCACTGGACGCAGAGTATGATGCCTAAAGGACAGTCACAAAAAACAATACACTTGCAGCCACATTATATACATGTGTTTAGTACATAAACATCAAAACAGAACTTAAAACATAGTAGATCTACACTTACATATTTTTGTAATTACATATTTTCACATATATGTATATATAAACACCGACCTGTGTCCCTTAATGTAAAGAGCAAATCTGTATGCTTGTTGTTACCACCTCTTAACGTAATGCTTCTGGTGATGTTCGTTCTTCTGCCAGCTTGGATTTTTTGAACCGAAGTAAAAAGACTGTCTTCAGATTAGGGTTTCGGTATAAAATTTTTTGAGTGGTTTCTACCTCGAAATCTGTGTCCTGTTGCTGCTGTTTGACTGCTGATTTATACTGCATTTTTAGGTTTAGGCATTGATTGTATTTTGACTGGGCTTTGAATATTTTTCAGGTTTTGGAGCGGATCAACCTAGGCCCAGCAGCAGCTGTAGCAGCTTGGAGTGCTGCTAGGAAACCCTAATCTGCTCCTTAGATGCTCATTTTCGGATCTGGCCATTTGGGCCTTTTTTGATGTAATTTTTTTGTATTTTTTGGACATTTGGACTCCTAAACACCATTAAATTGTAAATAAAAAATAAATAGAATTTTTTTTGACATTTTTGGACCATATATTGCCCCAGATAAATTAAAATAGACAAAGTAAAAATAATAAAAGAAATCGGGCCAAACACAAAAGTGATATCGGACCCAACTAGACGAGTGCGTGAGAACGAGGCCCAAATAGAATAAATAAGCCCGTTGACCACTAAATGCTAAAATTATCTCAGAATCGCGTTCTTAAGCCCAAATTGAAACGACAAGCCCAATCGCGAAAAAAATGACTTTGTTAGTCCCAATTAGGTTCGACTTAAATCCAAATACGAAGATTAAATTGAAGAACGCACGAAACGATCGATCATTCGCGTGCATGCCTAATTTAAAACAACGGTATTTCGATTTAGTTGAACAGGGTCGTTGAAATTGACCAGAATTAGTAACTGAGATGCCATACTGATAATTCTCATAATCACGCGACTTCAAACACGATTTAGGTAAAATAAACGACTAAAACTAGAAAAAGAAGACGGACAAAATTGGGGTATAACACATTGTACCTTAGATTTGTCCTTCTTTTTACTAGAATCAGAATTTTTCTTAGTGGAGTCACCCTTACCACTAGACTTACCTGACTTACCCTTAGACCAATTACCTTTACCTGACTGGTTGTTGTTGTTGCCCTTAGTCCATTTGTTTCCCTTTGGTTTGGCAGCAAACATAGCTTGATCTTCTTCACCTTCACCATTCAAGAGATTCATCCTAATCTCTTTGGCTTCAAGCCTACTTTTGAGGTCTTCAACTTTAAGATCTTCAGGCTTGATGGTGTCTTCAATGTTGTTCACAATAAAACCAAATTTTCTTGTTAAGGACCTATGAATTTTCTTACAAACTGTTTGTTCTGTTAATGTCTCTCCATTGAGACTCATTGCATTAGTGATTTTCTTTAGTCTCCCAAAGAAATCAGTAATGCTTTCACCCTCCTGCATATTCAAATTTTCATACTGCTTTCTCAATGATTGAAGCTTCTCCTTCTTGACTGGTGCAGCACCATTATAGTATTTGTCAAGAAGGTCCCAGGCAGTTTTGGAGACTTTGATGCCTCTAATTTTGTCGAAATTACTCTCATCACACCCCTGGTGTATGAGATAGATGGCTTTCCATTCCTTCTAGGTATTTTCCTTATGTTCAGCCCTTTGTTCATGGGTTGGGTTCTGAGCTAGTGCTAGAACCCCTTCTTCAACAATTTCTAAAACATCATGGAAGCCAAAAATGGCTTCCATTTCCAAACTCCACCTGTCCCAGTTTTTCCCATTTAGTTTGGGAATTTGGGTGGATAAACTTGCACATACTGTTTTGAAACCTTGATTAGCACCTTCTAATACCTGTTTCAAAAACACTTAAACTGTCAAAAAACTCACACCTACACAGTCACTTACTGTGCACGCAAAACAGAATCTGTAAAGAAAGATAAAGAACTAGAATTTAGGTTTAGAATTGTCCCTGGATTTTTACCATGCTCAATGATACCATGTTAAATTTATTAACCATTTAATTGATTTTTGCTTGTAGGTTGCCAGAATCAAAACTGGGGTGTGCAACTAGCAGAATACCCAGCTACTGGCCCAGCCCACAACTACACACTGATGTTTGTTCCAAACAAAAGAAATCGGGTTATTGCGGAGCTCTTCAAACCCTTTACCGGGTCAACACGGACCCGGATTCAACCCACCATATATAAGCACAAACCCTAAATTCGTGGCACTGTTTCAAGAACTCAGCCTGCTTTCTTGTTTCTCTGTCGTTCGCTTTCTTTCTTCTTCAACCCTTCTGCTAGGGTTTCGATCCAGATGGTGATTTCAGAAGATTTTAGGCTTCAAATACCTTCAATCTTGCTTCTCTTCACTTCAGAAACTGGTAGGTACAAAAAGCCCCCTCCTTTGCTGTTTCAATTTTTCTGTTTAATCTTCTCTTCTTCGCCAATCACCGAATCAATGTTCTTCTTTGATGTTGTATGTACGAAACTCATAAAACGATGAACGATTCACACAAACACCTACACGCGAAGGTATACTTTTCTCAAACCCTTTGTGTATTTGCTGTTTGGTGTTAATTGTTAGAAATCCTAACTGGTTTCTTTGAATTTCTGGTCTAGGGTGTTGAGCATACGAAAATCAGAATTGTCACAAGGTAAATGTACAACAACTTTTGATGATTTCCTTTTTTTATTGGTTTTATTGATAAAACCCTAACTGTTTACTGTTTTCCTTGTGCCGTATGTACTTTTCTGGTTACTAAGAACACACACAATCTTTACCACTTGATGATTCAGGAACTCAGTCACACGAAGGTAAACTCTCTCTTCCACTCTTTGTTTTTTCTCACTTTTCTGATTTGTGAAGCTTAGAACAGAACCTGACTTGTTTTTTTCTCTTGTTTGCAAGGTGATCACACTTTGAACACACACTCAAGAATTCAAGCACAGAACTTGAGAAGGAAACACATACAGAAGAGAAAACAGAGAAGAAGACTTGAAGAAATTATGTAAAACTGCAAAAAGTAAAAATTCTATTACTGTTTTTTGATTCACTGTATTCTGTACAGCTTATACTTTTATTTATACAAAATAAAAGACCCTTCTAAGGGTTTGTTAGAGTTGGTTACATAGATTGTAACTGACTTTAACTGATTGTAACTAATTAAACAGATAAAAGAATCTATTTTTTGGCGTGCTGGGGTAACAGCTATCTGTTTTGTATTATATAGCTGTTACCAAATCCAGAGGGTATTTTAGGTTTTTTATTAAAAACCAATATCCTCCCTTAATTCAAAACCTAAAAAACACTTAGGTTAATTCTAGGGTAAGAAGGAAATTAGAAATCCAGGACATGTCCTTGTTATAGCAGTCAAAACAATCTCCTAAGACAAGCCCTTAGGAATAGCTTTTAGACATGGTTGCTTTCTTTAGGATTTGAAGGCAACCAGGCCAATTTCCCTTCTTAGCCTAGTAAACATCTCACCTTTTAGAGCCTTGGTGAATAAATCTGCCTGCTGTTGCTTTGTAGGACAGTAGTCCACAATCAGTTTCTCAATAGTCAACTGATCCCTTATGTAGTGAAACCATATCTCTATATGCTTGGTTCTGCCATGACTCATAGGGTTTTTGGCAAGACACAAGGCTGACTTGTTGTCAATCAGAAGCTTAGGAGTTTGAGTTAGATTCACACCCAATTCCCTAAGTAAGGCTTCCAACCATGCTGCTTGAGTGGCAGCATTGCAGGCAGCCACATATTCTGCCTCACAGAAGCTAAGAGCAACAATTTGTTGCTTTTTGGAGCTCCATGAAACAGATATACCTTGAAACTTGAACAAATAACCTGAGGTACTCCTCCTATCAATGTGGTCTCCACACCAATCACTATCTGAGTACCCTAGAAGCTCAAATTTCCTTAGGTCAGCCCCTTTATGAAAAAACAGCCCATAATTCAGAGTACCTTGTATATATCTGAGTACTCTCTTTGTTGCCTTTAGGTGTATCTCTAGTGGTTCATTCATGAACGTACTAATCATGCCTGTTGCGAACAGAATATCTGGCCTGCTGTGGCACAGATATCTCAAAGACCCCACAATTTGTCTAAAATAGATAGGATCCACCTTAGAGCCTTTTTCACCTTCTTTTTTACACAAATAGCCTTCTGCAGGGTTGCTGGCAGCATTGCATTTTACCATTCTGAACCTTGCAAGCAACTCTTTAGAGTATTTAAGCTGATGTAGGATGATTCCTTCAGGTACTCTTAGAAATTCCAATCCTAAAAAGTAAGTAAGTTGTCCCAAGTCTGTCATCTCACTCACTCACCACGCCTACAACGAGCCCGTCTTTCACTCTCACTCATTTCTCCTCTTCATCTTCCTTCCTTCATCTCACCATCTTTTTAAAAAAAAAGTTAGTTAACCATATTGTCAAATTAATTAATTTATTCACAATATTTTAAAATATAATTAATTTAGTTATTTACAATTATTTTAAAATCCATGAGGGAATATGGATTTGTATGTGACTTATTAATTCTCTGGATTTGTATGTCATTTATTATATCGATAATGTTTATTGATACAATATCAACATGATGTAGCACAAGTTGTAGATATTTAGGTCTCTTAATCATTTGGTCCTGGGTTTGATCCCTAGTCGGAGCGTATGAAAAAATATTTGTTTGGAGAGGTCAAACCCTTAAATGGATCTCCGATTAGTTTACCAAATGTTTATTGATGCAATTGACACATGCACCTATTTTTTCCTTCTTTTAATATTCTTTAAAATGCTTTAACTCTCGAGCTAACGAAATGGTAGGTGGTGTGGTTTATTATATGCAAGTATACATAGTCACACAAGTAATAAAGTGATAAGAAAGGTCGAACCCACAGGGATTATGTATTGTAAATTTTTGTAGTTCAAAGTGTACACTTAGTGTGTCTACACTATTCAGTATTTTTGGTTTGGAGTTTTCAAAATAAGTAAAATACTAATAAGCAATAAAATGTGTGAGAAATCAGTTGGAAAAAGTAGTTGAGATGTTTTTACTAAGTACTTTACTTCTAAGTGTCTTAATGGAGTATGTAGTGTGGAAACACTGGATGTGGGTGCATCAGTTTGTGCCTTTCAGCCCTTCTCTTCAGAGTTTCATTACAAGCTCTTATGATCTTTGTTTTCTACAGTAAAGAAATGTTTGTCAATTCCTCCCTTGCCTCCTAACAATGATCCAAGTTGCTAAATAGGTTCACTCTTGTAATTTTATTATCCTAAGGACTATGCTATCCTATGTCTAGGTTTTAGCATGTATTTAACAAAGTTTCCTTTATTAAATACTTGTCCCTATTAACTCTTGAGTTCATAAATGTAGCCCATGTCTGCTGCCACAAGTTTTACCTATTCTGAAGTGATCAATTCCAGAATAAGTTGAAAGAAGTATTATGCAAGAGTTTAAAGTGTTTACACTACATAAACCATAATACATTTAGAAGTTCATTACAAGGTTAGAACATCTCAACTTAAGGGAATTTAGCTCATGTTACTCATGTTATAAAGCAAAGAATATGCTAAGAACATAAGTAAATGAATAATAAAGCAAAAGAACTTAAAAGAGTAGAGATTACTTGAATAGAAGATCTTTTGCATTAAGTTCCCAAGTTGAAGTACAATAAAGATTTCTTACACGAATTTCTTCAAAGTAGAAGTGAAGGGAATGGTTGTCAAGCACTTCCTCACCTTCCTCTCCTTAGAAACTGGAAATGAAAATAAACTATACCTAAACTAAACTAAAAGATGAAAGATTTAAAGATGTGAAAGATGATATATGATAGATGATAGATATGACTTCTATTTATAGGCTTGAAAGCTTTCCTCTTGCAAGGGGTTTCCTTTGGCGTGAGAGATCAGCTGAGGGAACCGAACATGGTTAGTTTGTTGACAACCAATTAAGCAAGCTGCACAGGTTTGGTCGCTTGCATGCATAACAAAAGATGAGGTCCATTGGAGAAGTGCCACATGTCTTTTAGATAAGTTTGAGTCTTGCAACTTGATTTTTATGTGTATCGCCGACTTCAGCAAGTGGCTCAGCTCCAGGTGACTAGGCATGACGTCACAAATCAAGTGTGGAAGCATTGAAATGGTCTTTGAATGTTTTGGTATAAACTGCAGAATTTAGCAGGTGTTGGCAGTGTTTCCACTCCTAGTGTTTCCACTCCTGGTGTTGGCAGTGTTTCCACTCCTGCAGTAGCTGCACTGAACAGAAACATCAAACCTAACAAGATTTGTGTATTTTGCCTAGATCATTGCCCCTTATCCAATTTGAATACTTAGAATGTTGTTCCTTGATAAATAAGCTATAAATATATATAAATGTTCTTGAAAATAAGCAATAACTCAAGCTTGATTGTATGAATAACTCTATATAAAATAGAGTTATCACACCCCCAAACTTAAATTGTTGCTTGTCCTCAAGCAACGACAAGAAACAAAAACACAAGATTTATATAATTATGAAGACATCTCAACTCATGTTTTTCAAGAAGTGTTTGAAGTGTATTGATCAGCCTTTCTCTTTTGGTGCTTTTTCTTCCATGCCCTTGCTTTCTTTAAAACATTCAGAGTTATAAAAACTCATTTGTGTGAGTGTGTGGCCCATTGAGTTTCTAATTGGTTCCATAACTGAAAAGAGTTTTTCTTTAGCTTTTTGAAAAAGATGGAACTCTTTTGGTCACTCTTAGAGATTTTTCAAAATATGGCCGAGACTAACAATTTCTTCAAGTATTTAGGGGACTTTTAAGCACAACAAAGGGCTTTTGGTGTTCCAACTTGTTGAGCCAATACCTTGATGTTTGATTTTTGATGATGTAATGCAGTGAGTGCAAAAACATCATTTTTGGATTGTAGGTTCACCTTATTTTGAGAGTAGGTGCCTTTTGATGTAGATGGTGTTGGCACACTAAGTGTTACCACACTTCTTTGAGTATTTTTTTGTAGCGTACACTGCCCTCCTCACTGACCTCCACATGCATTTTCTTCTTTTTCTTGGTTTGTTTTTTGTTTTTTGTTTTTTTTTCTTCATTGAACTTTGTTCATATTTTTCAAACCAAATTGCACTTAAGGGACAGGTTCAGTTTATATGACTCAGGCAAGTGTAGCTCCTTTTTGGGATATTTTTGGTATTTTTGAGTGGTTTTTACACTTGTGGTTTGCACTTTTCAAGTTGTCACTCTTTGGCCTTTGTATTCATGAAATTTCCCCCAAATTAAGTCTTTACGCTCTTCTAAATTTTTAATGAAAATCTAATTTTGACCTCAAATTTCCAAAATTTCCTTGGCTTTAGATAGCTCTTGATCTAGTATGGTTCTTTTCAAAACTCAATTTTGTTGTGTCAAAATTTTTATAAAACTGATCATTTCTAGAAAACAAGGTTTTTTCATCATTTAAAAATTGACTCATTGACACACTTCTTCAATTTTGTTGAGAAAAATATGAATTGATGTTTCATAATCATTTAAGTCTAAAAACAAATTGATGCACTTAATTCACCATGTTAACACAAATTATCATGCTTTGTTAAGTACATCTAAAACTTAAAACATACTAACACTACATACTCACATGCTATAAATACTTACTCAAACATATTTCTATATTCATACATATATATTAGTACTAGGTTCAAAACATGCTGCAAATATAGTGTATACACAAAATACATACTATTCTCCACTCTCCCCCCCCCCCCCCCAACTTAAATATGAGCAGTGTCCCCACTACTCTAAGTTGAGTAAACAATGGATCCAAAAGTTAGGAGATATAACCAAAAGTAATTAACACATAGCAGCAAGTTAACACATAGTATTTAGCACATAAAGTATACTACTAAAACATATTATAAATACTGGGAACAATATTAAAAGGTATCTTTTTACTCTTTCTTCTGGAATCTGGGACTGGCTCTCACAGCAGGGCTTTGCTTGGCTTTTGTCTTCTTTGACTTCTTAGCAGTGGCCACATCAGAGGTAGGCACACCAAGATCATCTACAGCAGCCTCAGGCATTTCTGCCTCTTCAGGTGTAGCTTCTGCAGGAACTTCTGGTGTAGCCAGTGTTTAGACTTCAGGTGCAGGTACACCACTCTGCACTGGAGTTTGCTCAGATTGCTGCTCAATTCCCTCTTGCTGTTGCACTGCTGCCTTCTCAGCTTCTTTCTCTCCTTCTTTGTGTGTTTCTTCCTCAGATACCTCCTTCTCACCAGCTTGTACCCCTGTACCCTGTGCACCATAGAGTGAGCTCATTGTCCACATCTTCTTTGCTGGAGCAGGCTTCATTGTTCTCCTTGTGTATCCCAGCATCTGCTTTTTCTCTGCTAAGGCCTTCAGAACTGCAGAGATTGTTGCTGCAGGACTAGTTGCTATGACTGTTGATTTTGAAGCTTCAGCAGTTGGTGTGGGAACACTAACAGACTCCTGGACAGTGTCTGCCTGCATCTTCAACTCTGAACCTGTTATGCTTTTTTCTTTTTCAGGCTCTTCAATGAGTACCTGCATTTGAACTTTCTCAGAAACAATGTTAGTTGGCTCAATAGGTTCTGTGCTTGGGGTGGGAGTTGTTTCTTTTGGAGTGTGGGATGGGATGGTTGTATCTGCTTCAGCATCTTGTTTTGGATTTTCAGTTTGGGGAGTATTTTCTGGTGGAGGTGTGGGTGATTTTGGTGTTGAAGTGTGACTGGGGGAATGGTGGGTGGTGGGGGATGGAATGTTGGTTTGTGATGGTGGTGAGGGGGTGTTTGATTGCTGTTGTGATGGTGGTGATGGTGGTTGGGTTTCATTTGTAGATTTCTTCCTTATTTCATACTTTCTTCTAGCACTAGCTTCCATATCATCACTGTCATCATCATCACTGTCACTATTTTCCAGTGACTCAGATTCATCCTCCTCTTCATCCTTTTCAATATCCTTCACAGCTTGCCTTGCCTCTTCATCTTCTTCAGTATCTTCATCACTCACTTCTTCAATTTCTTCCTCCACTCTTGGTTTCTTTCCCTTCTTTTCTTTCTCAGTAACTCTCTTTCTCTTTACTCTCCTCTCTTTCTTAACAGTTTCCTTTTTCACTTCTTCTTTTTCATCAATCACCCAATTAGGAAAAATTGGGGATTCTATTTCTGCTTCAGGGTCATCCAACTTTAATTTCAACCATTCATGCTGTTCTCTTTGAAATTTCCAAACAGCTTGGAGTTTCTGCACCAAGTGTTCAGACACTTCTTGCTCTACAGTACTTTTAATTTTCACTGACCTCACTCTTTCCTTAATTTCAGCAGATAGACCACTAGGAGGGGTTTTTCTGTAGACTTTTTCTAGATCAGAAGTAACAACTCCTTGCTTTTGACACAATTCAGTGATTAAGCATGGGAAATATAAGAATCCAGATTCCTTGGCTTGACATTCTACAATTTCTTTAGCTATCAATTTCCCTATGTCTACATTATCCTCACATAGGATTGAATCAATAAGAATCAACCTATCTTTAGATAATGTAGAAGTGTGTGAAATAGGGAGAATTGATGTATCAATGAATAAATGCCAACTACCAAGTTCAGGGATCAATTCACCAGTTTTAAGTTTAAATTCAGTATTTGTGAATTTCTCCCACTGAGATCCTTCTATTGCTACTCTTTCTTTGATTTTAGTCATTTGCTTCTTTCCATAGGTCTCTAGTTTTACTTCAAATGCATTACCAGTGTATGTGAGATCATAGTGCTTATTGATTCTAGCAGGGTCAAAGAAAACTTTCTTACCTCTAACGTTGGAGAAAAATACAGTACCTCCTCTGTTATTCTGAATTCCTGAGTAGAATTCTCGCACCAATTGCTCCAAGTAGTAGGCTCGGGTTTGAACAAATCTTTCCCAATGCATGTTGTTGATAGTGGAGATGAATGAATGATGAGCCTTTGCGAAGTTGAAACCACGCTCAGGCAGGAACTTCATGTTCCAAAAGTGCTCACATCCAGGGGTTGCTTCCATTGATGCTAGTACTCCTGATTTTCCCTTTTTCGCCTGAGTTTCCACACCAGATCCTTTCCCAGTGTTTTTAGACGCAGCTTGTTTCTTAGCCATTGATGATTTTGAGCGTTTGAGACAAAAATAACTGTTTGTGAGTGGAGAGTGGAGAGGATTTTTAATCAGTTTTGTGAGAGGGACGAAAAGAATTGAAACTTAGGGTATGTGAAAGGGTTAGTGGGATTTGGTAGTTGAGGGTTATAGCTGTTAAGTTGTGTGGCCTAACATGCAAGCCAACACGTGGAATTTTAGACTTAACACGGCACTTTCTAACCCTTGATCAGAGATGATTCCACTAAGTTGATAATTTGTCAAGTGAACGTTTTTCTTCTAAATTTTTCTAACACCAGAGTAGGCAGTGTGGTTGCATTAAGTGTGGAAACACCTAGTGAGGGAACACTGGCTACTCTGTTGTCCTGTTTTTCCTGCAAAATAAAAAAACATGAAATTGCACAAAATAATAATTTTAACTATATAGTGATGGGTTGCCTCCCTCAAGCGCTTGTTTTAAGAGTCTTACAGCCTGACTTGTACCTTGGTCTAATGTTTTGCAAAGTGAGTGGTGATCTTGTCTCTCTCTACATGCTCTCCATAGTACATGTTCACTCTTTGTCCATTTACTTTGAAAGTGGTATCAGTGGTTGCATCATATAGATCAACTGCACCATGGGGGTAGATTTTAACTAGTTTGAACGGTCCTGACCATCTTGATCTCAGTTTTCCAGGGAAGAGTTTCAACCTAGAATTGTACAACAGAACCATTCCTCCTTCTTTAAGTTCTCTCCTTTGGATTTTCTTGTCATGCCATACTTTGGTTTTAGCTTTATAAATTTCTGCATTCTCATAGGAGAAATGCCTAAATTCTTCTAATTCATTTAGCTCAAAAAACCTTTTCTCTCCTGCCTTTTTGATATCAAAATTCAACTTTTTGATAGCCCAATATGACTTGTTCTCTAATTCAACAGGAAGATGACATGGCTTGCCATAAACTAACCTATAGGGGGACATACCTAATGGAGTTTTAAATGCAGTCCTATATGCCCATAATGCTTCATCTAAGTGTAAGGACCAATCTTTTCTATTTGGTCCAACCATTTTCTCAAGCATTCTTTTTATTTCCCTATTTGAAAGTTCAGCTTGTCCACTTGTTTGTGGGTGATAGGCAGTAGCAATCTTATGTTTCACTCCATATTTTGCAAGAAGATTTTCAATAAGTTTGTTGCAAAAATGTGAGCCTTCATCATTGATGATTGCTCTTGGAGTGCCAAATCTTGAAAAAATATTTCTTTGGAGAAATTTGCTAACAGATTTAGCATCATTATTTGGCAGTGCTACAGCCTCAATCCATTTAGACACATAGTCTACAGCCTGATAACTCATATTTATATGAGTTATTTATACTTATTCAAAGTTAAATCATGCAAGTTCTCTGGCAATAGTAGGTTGTTTCTATTAAGTTTCTGTTAGTTTATTGCTTTTTAGTTAGAAAGGGGCTAAATTACAAATTCTATGCATTTTGGCACCAATTGGCGCCTTTGTGGGCGTTTTGATGCTTCTTATGTTTGTGCAGTAAACTGAGCGTGGCAGCGTCCCTCATCACGTCTGAAGGAAGGCAGCAGAGCAAGAAAGAAATATCTTATTTTTGGCGCACAAGAAATGATGGTCAAAGATCTAGAAGTGCAGAAGATCTTCTCTCTCCTCATCGCTGACGCGGCTGACGCACTGTAGCAGTGCAGTGTCATTTCAGAACAGAATTAATTTACAAGCAAGCTTGGAAGGTGGGGAATGACATCAGCAAGCATGTGACCTTCTGTTTTTTTTGGCTATTTAAACAAAGCTTATCTCTCTCTACGAGGGAGGAGGGGGCATCATACCAGTCCATCCATTCATCATCCACCTTCCTCCATTTTCCAGAGGAGTTTTCTAAAAGAAGTTCTGGACACAGACTTCTTCATTCGAACTCTCCTCAAGCTCCATTTTTTATTTCCATTCGCACCCATTAGTGTGAAGCTCAGACGTTGCAACGTCTCTACAGCGTGCATGAAGGAAGGCTACTTAGGCGTATCTTCTGCGCTTAGTCTCCTTTTCTCTATGTGCGGTATTTGGATTTCACTTCCTCTTCTTTCTGTAAAGATGCTCAGCATGAGCTAAACATTTGGAGTTGGGTTGTTGTTTTGCATGTAATGAACCTTTAGTCTAATGCTATGAAGTATTGATGTTTATGCGTTTTAAATCTTTGCATGTTAATATTTCCAAACTTGTTTTGAACTGGCCACTTAAAATAAGTAGATTCATAGGTACAGACATGGTCTATGAAAAGAACTCAAAGATTTATGTGAATGAAAAGGTGCACTAAAGACATTTAGGCATTTTTATCTAAGTCTAGACATAGAATGGATAATAGTTCATAGGACATTGCTGTGGGTACTTAAAATACAGGAGTAGGCCTACTTAGAACCTAGACATAGGAATTCTAGTACTTGAAGCTCTGACGTTTTGTGACTGAAAAGCACAGCTCTTTTGCAACAGCGTTCAAACGTTATAACGTCTATACAACATAGCATTTGTACGTGTTAACGTGTAAACGTTATAACGTCTGACTAGAGGAGATTTACTTGCACGCAGCAATCCAACTCATACTCTTCCATAGTCACAACCACCTCTTGTTTAATTGCTTTATCTACGTTCTTAGTCTTAATACAAACTTTTAGTGCCGATTTATTACTTGTTTCATCTGTGTTTTAAAGACTTGAACTTTGAAAGTAAATCAATCCTCGTGGGAACGATCTCTTACTTTTTATCCACTTTATTACTTGTACGACGTGTATACTTGTACGACGTGTATACTTGCACTGATATTGCGACTATAGAACACACACGCCGCAAACAAGTTTTTGGCGCCGTTGCCGGGGATTGAATTTAACTTTTATGGTTCAAAAGTATTAAAGCACTAGGTGAAAGAATTTTACTGTGTTGTTTGTTGTTTCTGTATGTGAACAGGTAAACGTTACAGCGTATGCTTAGTTCCAATTCAAGCTCTAATTCAACTGAACCAGGGAGTGAATTTGTATTGTGCTTTATGTCTGTAGTGTGTTTTCTTTGTTGTTATTACTATTATTGTTTGTGTTGAGTGTTTTAAAAAAAAAAATCCACTTTTATGCCATGGAGCCATTGGAGTTTTTACTTTATGCAAGAAATGAATGAATTGAATGCTCAACAAGAATGTTTCAATTATGATTTCCATGAGAGTAAATATCAAAGGGGCTGTTATGAGACAAATTTCATGCCCATGACTGCCCAAAATATGGATTATGGAATGGGAAATGATGTGTGTGAGCAAGATTCATATCCTCAAGCTCAAACCGTAGGATTACATGAGGACAACTTTGAATTAAAAGAACTCTTAGCTCATTCCATTGAGTATATGAAGGTGTATCGTGACAACTCTGAAGCTTCATGTAAGAATGTAGAGGCTCACATTAAGACAATTATGGAGCATCTAAAAGAAGAGAGTTGTATTGGAAAAGTGGTTGAGCTAGAAGAAAAGAGTTGTATTGAATATGTGGTTGAGCAAGAGGAAGAAAAAGAGAGTGTAAAGTATGAGCTTGAATGTGGTCATTTGGAAATGGTGGAAGAAAAACAAAAAAATCGTGTAGTTGTAGAAAAAGAAAAATTCAAAAATAGTGACAAGGAAGAAAATCCAAAGTTGAGGTATGAAGAGAGTCATGTGAAAATTCAGATTCAACCTTTGGTAATTGAAGAAAAGAATCCTCCGCAAAATGAGCTTAATTTTTTTCAAGAAAGGAGAAATTCATATCCCAAATGCTTATTGGTTGGTGCATGGGAACACTTGCTTCCATATGCCAAATACATGGGATCTCTGAACAAAAAGAGAAAGCGGAAGGATGATGTTTTCTTTTTGTCCTATTATCCACCTTAACTTGGGTTTGAATTCCAAGTCTGGCTGAGGACTCTTAAACCAAGCGCTACTGGGAGGCAGCCCAGAGTTTTTATTCTAATCCTTGTTGTTTTTGTTTCTATTCTTTGTTTTGTGCAGGAATGGAAGCTGAAGGTAAGAGAGATTCAAGACTCAAGTTATTGAAGTGTGGTAGACGTTATAACGTCTCTGTGTGCCTAGGACGTTGTCACGTTTGCTGCCTGGGTGAAGTTTTAAAAGAAAAAGAAGACTGCTGAAGCAGGCATCCCAGCCAGACAGAGTGGAAGGCTCAGGTCAGGTGTTCTGAACAAGTAGTTTAGCCCTCTTTTTAGCAGTAGAATAGTTGTAGTTTTTAGTTAGTAGTCAGTAGTTTGTTTGCTGGTGTTGTGTTTGAGTGTTCCTCTCCCATTTTTGAAGATCAGTGAGCAGTGAGGACACTGCTCATCTTTGTGTCTGGGGGGGAAGATCATTTTTATGTTTTGTGTTTGCAAAAAAAAAAAAAAAAAACAAATAATAATAATAATAATCAGTTTACTTTCCTACTCTATTAATCATCAAAAATGTTTCTCTTTGGGCTAAATCTAGTAATGACTATGTGTGACTTTGTGTGAGTAGCTGATGCATGCTTAGATGAATAGAATTGATTACTGCTTCCACACAAACTCTGTTTTGAGGAAAACCTAGTTAGCTAGGGACTATGTGATGCAAAAGCTAGTTTTGGTTGACTATGGTGATGGTAAAACTTGATTAAAAACTTAGAATAGCAGTAGAAACTAAGTTTGGGGGTATAGCAGGTTGTGCTAAGGTTGGGTGCAAAGACTGTAGGATGATTAGTGCATGTGTTGTGTGAGTGCAACGTTGTAACGTCTACCCGTAACGTTATAACGTATGCCGTGTGTGTTTGTGTGTTGTTTCAAATAAGTGGAAAAATCCACATGTCCTCTGTGTTTGCTGCAATTTCCCGAAACAAATACTGGGTACCCCAAATATCTCAATCCAAAATTGTCAAATCCAAAGGATCAAAAAGGAGAAAATCACAAAAACTCCAAACCAAAAGTGAAGTGAATCAAATGAAAGTTGCTCAGTAATGAGGGGTTGCAGTCCTCTGTGTGTTTTACGTTGTGTGAGTCAGAAAATTAGTTTGCACTAATCTAGTCCTAGCACCCAAATTAAGACCATTTGTCGTGCTTAAAATAACCCTCATGTCTTATGTGGAAATGTTAGCCTACTCTCTGTTTTGAAACATGTTATACTCTCACCATATGGAAACCACTCTTTCATAGGCTAGGGTAGCTTCTGAACCTAGCTAGGAATAGAATTGATACAGAGATCACACACTCACTTTGGGCAGTAATGAATCTAGAATGTAATTGTGCATTGGTGCGTGAGTGTGTAGTGTAAGTCTGAAGGAATTAGCCCCTTGAGGATAAATTTTGATCAAATGGGTGAGCAGGGTGTAAACTGCTGGCGTATTTAATTTCTTGCATCTTTTCATATGCAGTGTTTCGATTGCTTGAGGACAAGCAATGGTTTAAGTTTGGGGGTGTGATAACTCATATTTATATGAGTTATTTATACTTATTCAAAGTTAAATCATGCAAGTTCTCTGGCAATAGTAGGTTGTTTCTATTAAGTTTCTGTTAGTTTATTGCTTTTTAGTTAGAAAGGGGCTAAATTACAAATTCTATGCATTTTGGCACCAATTGGCGCCTTTGTGGGCGTTTTGATGCTTCTTGTGTTTGTGCAGTAAACTGAGCGTGGCAGCGTCCCTCATCACGTCTGAAGGAAGGCAGCAGAGCAAGAAAGAAATATCTTATTTTTGGCGCACAAGAAATGATGGTCAAAGATCTAAAAGTGCAGAAGATCTTCTCTCTCCTCATCGCTGACGCGGCTGACGCACTGTAGCAGTGCAGTGTCATTTCAGAACAGAATTAATTTACAAGCAAGCTTGGAAGGTGGGGAATGACATCAGCAAGCATGTGACCTTCTGTTTTTTTTTTTGGCTATTTAAACAAAGCTTATCTCTCTCTACGAGGGAGGAGGGGGCATCATACCAGTCCATCCATTCATCATCCACCTTCCTCCATTTTCCAGAGGAGTTTTCTAAAAGAAGTTCTGGACACAGACTTCTTCATTCGAACTCTCCTCAAGCTCCATTTTTTATTTCCCTTCGCACCCATTACTGTGAAGCTCAGACGTTGCAACGTCTCTACAGCGTGCATGAAGGAAGGCTACTTAGGCGTATCTTCTGCGCTTAGTCTCATTTTCTCTATGTGCGGTATTTGGATTTCACTTCCTCTTCTTTCTGTAAAGATGCTCAGCATGAGCTAAACATTTGGAGTTGGGTTGTTGTTTTGCATGTAATGAACCTTTAGTCTAATGCTATGAAGTATTGATGTTTATGCGTTTTAAATCTTTGCATGTTAATATTTCCAAACTTGTTTTGAACTGGCCACTTAAAATAAGTAGATTCATAGGTACAGACATGGTCTATGAAAAGAACTCAAAGATTTATGTGAATGAAAAGGTGCACTAAAGACATTTAGGCATTTTTATCTAAGTCTAGACATAGAATGGATAATAGTTCATAGGACATTGCTGTGGGTACTTAAAATACAGGAGTAGGCCTACTTAGAACCTAGACATAGGAATTCTAATACTTGAAGCTCTGACGTTTTGTGACTGAAAAGCACAGCTCTTTTGCAACAGCGTTCAAACGTTATAACGTCTATACAACATAGCATTTGTACGTGTTAACGTGTAAACGTTATAACGTCTGACTAGAGGAGATTTACTTGCATGCAGCAATCCAACTCATACTCTTCCATAGTCACAACCACCTCTTGTTTAATTGCTTTATCTACGTTCTTAGTCTTAATACCAACTTTTAGTGCCGATTTATTACTTGTTTCATCTGTGTTTTAAAGACTTGAACTTTGAAAGTAAATCAATCCTCGTGGGAACGATCTCTTACTTTTTATCCACTTTATTACTTGTACGACGTGTATACTTGCACTGATATTGCGACTATAGAACACACACGCGCAACACAGCCACTAAGATGTATTCGTTGCCAAAAGAAGGTGGAAAAGGACCCATGAAATCCATGCCCCAAACATCAAAAAGTTCTATTTCTAGAATATTAGTCCTAGGCATTTCATGTCTATTAGATATATTACCACTTCTTTGACATTTATCACAGGTTTTGACCATGCAATAAGCATCTTTAAATAGAGTAGGCCAGAAATAACCTGATTGAAGTACCTTAGCTGCTGTTCTTTGGCTTCCAAAGTGACCTGTGCAGCATGACAATGCAGGAGCACTGCTTGCTGTTCCTCTTCAGGAATGCACTTTCTCATGATTTGATCAGGACATATCTTGAATAGGTAAGGGTCATCCCAATAGTATTGTTTTACTATGTGGAAGAACCTTCTTTTCTGTTGATAGTTCATGTCACATGGTACAATTTTGCTTACAAGGAAGTTTACTATGTCTGCATACCATGGTGTTGAAACATGAGGTGTGGCTACACTGAGTGCAGAAACACTGGCTGTATTCATGGTAATTGCTAGTAATTTCTCATCAGGGAAACTTTCCTTGATTTCTTCAATTGTACCTGCATTATTACTTTCAAGTCTAGAGAGGTGATCAGCCACTTGGTTTTCTACTCCTTTCTTATCTCTTATTTCAAGATCAAATTCTTGAAGTAATAGAACCCATCTTATTAGCCTAGGTTTTGCATCTTTTTTAGAAATTAGATACTTGATGGCAGAATGGTCAGTGTACACAATTACTTTGGTGCCTACCAAGTATGATCTAAATTTTTCAAAAGCAAAAACCACTGCTAATAGTTCCTTTTCTGTCACAGTGTAGTTCATTTGAGCCTCAATTAGTGTTTTGCTAGCATAGTAGATAGAATGAAACACTTTGTTATATCTTTGTCCTAGGACTGCTCCTACTGCAAAGTCACTAGCATCACACATGAGTTCAAAAGGCTTACTCCAATCTGGAGTGACTACAACTGGTGCTGTAACTAAGGCCTTTTTTAGTTTTTGAAAAGCTTCTACACAAGATTCATCAAAATTAAAAGGTACATCATGTTGCAAAAGCATACACAATGGTTTTGAAATTTTTGAAAAGTCTTTGATAAATCTCCTATAGAGTCCTGCATGACCTAAAAAACTTCTAATCCCTTTGATTGTTGATGGGGGTGGTAGTTTCTCAATTACCTCTATCTTTGCCCTATCCACTTCAAGACCTTTTTTAGATATTTTATGGCCAAGCACAATGCCTTCTTTTACCATGAAATGACATTTTTCCCAATTAAGCACTAGGTTAGTGTCTTCACACCTCTGAAGAATTTCCTCTAAGTTTGAAAGACACAATGAGAATGTTTCTCCAAAAACAGAAAAGTCATCCCTGAAGACTTCCATTGATTGCTCAATGAAGTCAGAAAAGATTGACATCATGCATCTTTGAAAAGTAGCAGGAGCATTACAAAGTCCAAAAGGCATCCTTCTAAAGGCAAAAGTGCCATAAGGACAAGTAAAGGTGGTTTTCTGTTGATCTTTAGGTTCAATTGCTATTTGGTTGTATCCTGAATAACCATCTAAGAAACAATAGAATTCCTTTCCCGCTAACCTATCTAACATTTGATCTATAAAGGGTAAGGGGAAATGATCTTTCTTAGTGGCCTTATTGAGTTTTCTGTAATCCATACAGATTCTCCACCCTGTTACAGTTCTGGTTGGGATTAATTCATTATTTTCATTGGCTACAACTGTGACTCCACCCTTTTTAGGAACACATTGAACAGGACTAACCCATGCACTATCTGAAATAGGGTAGATAATACCAGCATCTAGCCATTTAATTATTTCCTTCTTAACAACCTCTTTCATTATTGGATTTAATCTTCTTTGCCCTTCTATGCTATTTTTAGAATTTTCTTCTAAAATTATCCTATGCATGCATGTTGAGGGGCTAATCCCTTTAATGTCAGACATTTTCCAACCTATAGCTTTTTTATGTTTTCTCAAGGTTTTAATTAAATCAAGCTCTTGTTCTAAAGATAGATCAGAAGCTATGATTACAGGAAGAGTTTTATTTTCACCTAGAAAAACATATTTTAAATGCTTAGGTAGTTCTTTTAATTCTAGCTTAGGAGGTTGTTCAATAGAAGGTACATTTTCTTTAAGGTTGGGATTTTCTAAATTAAGAGATTCATAAGTTCTAGTCCATACCTTAGGTGTAGCTTGTTCCTTAGGCAATATGATTTCTTCAATAAATTCCTCAGCAGGCAATGCAGAAACATCAGGTGCTAGTGCATTGGCAAGGTGATCATACTGCTTGTGGAACTGCTTCTCTACCAAATGATCAAGTGAGATTGATGAACACTCTTCATTCTCCTCTGCAGGATACTTCAAAGCATTCAAGACATTGAATTTTACTTCTTGATCATTCACTCTCATGGTTAGCTCTCCTCTTTGCACATCTATTAGTGTTTTCCCTGTTGCCAAGAATGGTCTTCCAAGTATGACTGGCACTTCTTCATCTGCAATGAAATCAAGTATAACAAAATCTGCAGGAAACACAAATTTGTCAACTTGCACCAATATATCCTCAATAATTCCTTCTGGATATGCTATTGATCTATCTGCCAAAGACAGTGTCAATGTGGTAGGTTTAGCATTTCCAATCCCTAGCTTTGTGAAGATAGATTTGGGCATCAAATTGATGCTTGCACCTAAATCACATAATGCTCTTCCTGTATAGTACTTACCTATTGAGAAAGGGGTTGTAAAGCTACCTGGATCTTTTAGCTTCCTTGGAATTTTGTTTTGTAAAATCAGACTACGTTCTTTTGACATAACAATAGTTTCAAATTCCCCTAATCTTTTTCTTTTAGAAAGCACATCTTTCATGAATTTGGCATAATTTGGCATTTGTTGAAGTGCCTCTATCAAGGGAACATTGATATGCAATTGTTTTAAAACATCTAAAAATTTACTGAATTGCTTCTCCTCATGTATTTTTTTCAATCTTTGAGGAAAAGGAGGAGGAGGGTATTCTGATACTAACCTTGGAGTAGGAGATGTAGGAACACCAGGTGTTTCTGCATCTTGAGAATTTTTTTCATTTTTATTTTTTTCTCCCTTCTCTGTACCTTCAGGCTCATATGGTTCTGTTAGATCCCTGCCACTTCTCAAAGATATGGCTTTGACCTGTTCCTTACCTTGCCTTTGTGAGGGTGAAGCTTCTGTGTTTGATGGCAAAGTACCTGCTGGTCTTTGCTGCAAAGCAGTTGCTAATTGCCCTACTTGGTTCTCTAGGTTCTTAATTGATATGTCATGAGCTTGCCTAGCAGTTCTAGTTTCACTAATGAATGATCTAAGCAATTCTTCTAGAGAGTTGGCACTGGCAGGTGGGTTTGATCTTTGTTGGTTTTGAGGTAGGAATCCAGGAGGAGTACTTGGTGCAGGTGCATTAGAATTGTTCCACCTAAAATTTGGGTGGTTCTTCCATCCTGGATTGTAGGTATTAGAGTAGGGGTTGTTATTTTTATTGTAACCTACATAATTGACAGAGGCAGGGTTGCTAGGACATTCTTCATATAGATGGCCTCCTCCACAATACACACAACTTGTAGTTCCTGGAGAGGCTTGTTCTATAGCTGCTGCAGTGTTTTCTTTTGGTGTTGCTACACTAGATGTAGGTGCACTAGTGCACTGTTTGATCAGATTTGTTAAAGTGGCTACTTGAGCATATAGGGCTGATATATCATTAATCTCATGTACTCCAGAGGTTCTCTTTTGAGCATTTACCCTTTCAGTAGGCCAACTTGAACCATTTGTAGCGATTTTGTCAATAAGATCACATGCTTCATTATAAGACATATTCAAAAGAACACCACCAGCTGATGCATCAAGCATCACTCTGGTTTGTGGTTCTAGACCATTGTAAAAAGTTTCCATTTGTATAATGACAGGTAAACCATGATGTGGACATTTTTTTAAAAGCTCTTTCCATCTTTCCCATGCTTCAAACAATGATTCAAATTCTTTTTGTCTAAAAGATGTAATATCATGTCTCATCCTAGCATTTTTAATAGGAGGAAAATATTTGCTTAAGAATTTTTCAGCTAATTCATTCCATGTATGAATAGAATTGGGCTCCATAGAATTTAGCCATGATTTAGCCCTATCTTTCAAAGAGTATGGAAATAACTTAAGCCTAAATGCATCCTCACTAATACCAGGAATGATAAAGTTACTACAAACTTCTATGAATTGCTTTAAATGCTCATGGGGATCTTCATGTGGAGATCCACCAAATTGACCAATTGTTTGCAACATTTGAAACATCATAGGTTTAAATTCAAAATGAACAGCATCAATTTGAGGTCTAGCAATACTAGTTTGTATGTGCTGCTGGTCATATTGAGCATAGTCTCTCATAGGTCTATCTCTATCATTAATCATACCTATTGGTCCCATTTGAATGAATTGTTGTCTGTGATCTGGTCCACCTTCAGTTTGTTGATGTGAATTAGGTCCTCCTCTTACTGAGGCATCTTCACTGTGGTGAGACATTGTTCTGCAGTCTTGTTGTCTTTGTCTTTGCTGTCTTAGCAATCTCCTAAATCTTCTCTCAATTTCTGGATCACAATCAAATTCTGGTGGTCTATCTCTGGGCATAAACTAGTGTTTCCTCACTGAGTGGTTCTGCACTAAGTGTTTCTGCACAGAAAACAGAATACCAGTAGTACTAATAAAACACTAAATTAACAATCTAAATAACAAAATTTTACTATAATCCCCGGCAACGGCGCCAAAAACTTGGTGTGGTTTATTATATGCAAGTAAACATAGTCACACAAGTAATAAAGTGATAAGAAAGGTCGAACCCACAGGGATTATGTATTGTAAATTTTTGTAGTTCAAAGTGTACACTTAGTGTGTCTACACTATTCAGTATTTTTGGTTTGGAGTTTTCAAAATAAGTAAAATACTAATAAGCAATAAAATGTGTGAGAAATCAGTTGGAAAAAGTAGTTGAGATGTTTTTACCAAGTACTTTACTTCTAAGTGTCTTAATGGAGTATGTAGTGTGGAAACACTGGATGTGGGTGCATCAGTTTGTGCCTTTCAGCACTTCTCTTCAGAGTTTCATTACAAACTCTTATGATCTTTGTTTTCTACAGTAAAGAAAGGTTTGTCAATTCCTCCCTTGCCTCCTAACAATGATCCAAGTTGCTAAATAGGTTCACTCTTGTAATTTTATTATCCTAAGGACTATGCTATCCTATGTCTAGGTTTTAGCATGTATTTAACAAAGTTTCCTTTATTAAATACTTGTCCCTATTAACTCTTGAGTTCATAAATGTAGCCCATGTCTGCTGCCACAAGTTTTACCTATTCTAAAGTGATCAATTCCAGAATAAGTTGAAAGAAGTATTATGCAAGAGTTTAAAGTGTTTACACTACATAAACCATAATACATTTAGAAGTTCATTACAAGGTTAGAACATCTCAACTTAAGGGAATTTAGCTCATGTTACTCATGTTATAAAGCAAAGAATATGCTAAAAACATAAGTAAATGAATAATAAAGCAAAAGAACTTAAAAGAGTAGAGATTACTTGAATAGAAGATCTTTTGCATTAAGTTCCCAAGTTGAAGTACAATAAAGATTTCTTACACGAATTTCTTCAAAGTAGAAGTGAAGGGAATGGTTGTCAAGCACTTCCTCACCTTCCTCTCCTTAGAAACTGGAAATGAAAATAAACTATACCTAAACTAAACTAAAAGATGAAAGATTTAAAGATGTGAAAGATGATATATGATAGATGATAGATATGGCTTCTATTTATAGGCTTGAAAGCTTAGGCTTGAAAGCTTTCCTCTTGCAAGGGGTTTCCTTTGGCGTGAGAGATCAGCTGAGGGAACCGAACATGGTTAGTTTGTTGACAACCAATTAAGCAAGCTGCACAGGTTTGGTCGCTTGCATGCATAACAAAAGATGAGGTCCATTGGAGAAGTGCCACATGTCTTTTAGATAAGTTTGAGTCTTGCAACTTGATTTTTATGTGTATCGCCGACTTCAGCAAGTGGCTCAGCTCCCGGTGACTAGGCATGACGTCACAAATCAAGTGTGGAAGCATTGAAATGGTCTTTGAATGTTTTGGTATAAACTGCAGAATTTAGCAGGTGTTGGCAGTGTTTCCACTCCTAGTGTTTCCACTTCTGGTGTTGGCAGTGTTACCACTCCTGCAGTAGCTGCACTGAACAGAAACATCAAACCTAACAAGATTTGTGTATTTTGCCTAGATCATTGCCCTTTATCCAATTTGAATACTTAGAATGTTGTTCCTTGATAAATAAGCTATAAATATATATAAATGTTCTTGAAAATAAGCAATAACTCAAGCTTGATTGTATGAATAACTCTATATAAAATAGAGTTATCAGTAGGTTCCGATCACTAATGCACCTATTTTTTCCTTCTTTTAATATTCTTTAAAATGCTTTTAATATTCTTTAATACTTTAGATGTGGTAAGAGGCAAACATGCATTCTTAATTTTCTATTCTTAACAAGCTATGTTGGCGATAACCAGTAGAATAGTATCCGAAAACTAACTTGATTTCCATGGAGCAAACACTTCAACCCAATCGATACTCAACCTTCAGAATCGTGAAGATAGTGACAAAGAAACCATATGATGTGTGTTATAAGCAATTCTGAGTGATAATAGAGCTGATTATATAGGATTTACTATGTCCATAAATTCACCTATAATTGTGGGTTTTCGAAAACCATGATATTATCTACGGATTAATCTTACAGAATCTAAAATCCTCAATAATGTCCATAACATATTGTCCTATTTAACACTTTTTAGGCAACAAATATTCTCCAATCTTACAAAATCACAAGTCCCTAATATTGCACAGATATTACCCTATTTAGCGTCATGAAGCATAATATATTCTCCTAATTTTTTTTCTATGTCTATATATTTATATATTTCTACTATATATAGAAGACCATAGGAGGATTGGAGATCATAATTTAATTTAGTGGAATAATAGTTATTACCTTCTACAAATGTATGTATTATTTTTTTCGGCTTAAAAAAATAAATAATAGCTAATGACAAAAACCTTTATTAACTAATTATTATAAAAGAATAGTACACGATACCTACTTCCTTTTTTTTAGTTTTCCACAAAATTCTACCCACTTTTATCACGCACCTTTTTTTTAGGAAAGTGACCACCTTTTTTTAGGAAACTTAATCTATAAAAATCGTTTAATTAGTGATATGAATATTTCATGTATTGATTTTTTTTTTAATTCGCTAACCTCAAGATAATAGAAGCTATTCACTACGCTTATAAAAAAAAAAAGCTATTCGCTACGGATTCTAATTCCACATCTCAAATGTAAAAATAGACACAAACCAAATTATATGATTGATCTAGTTTGTAATTTGCGAAAGCAAAAATCAAAGACATATTTTCATAACAAATACAAATATTTAAAAAAATAATGTTCCTACGAAAATGATATAACATTTTAAAAAAATCGTTTTTTCATAAGACTAAAAAATATTAGATAAATCAATTATATAGCTCATTACAAATCAAATATATATCTCAGTATAAAATATATCTATATCACATCAAGTTTATTTTAGCTGATGTACCTCTTAATCTTAATTATTTTATTTCAACAAAATTGTTTTGTCATTAAATAAGACTCATCTATTTTATTAAGTTCAGTAAATAAAGTTCAAACAAAATATATTATACATAAATATACAATGTCTGTTAAATTTCAACAACAAAAATATTACAAACTAAGTTTAAAAAAAAATGTATACTCGTGCGCTGCACGGGTTGCACGGGTCATACATACTAGTTATTTTAAAATCCATGAGGGATGGATTTGTATGTGACTTATTAATTATATGTGGATTTTATGTGACTTATTATATCAATAATGTTTATTGATACAATACCAACATGATGTAGCACAAGTTGTAGATATTTAGGTATCTTAACCATTTGGTCCTGGGTTTGATCCCTAGCTAGAGCGCATAGAAAAATATTTGTTTGGAGAGGTCAAGCCCTTAAATGAATCTCCGATTAGTTTACCAAATGTTTATTGATGCAATTGACACGTGCACCTATTTTTTCCTTCTTTTAATATTCTTTAAAATGCTTTAACTCGAGCTAACCAAATGGTAGGTTCCGATCACCAATGCACCTATTTTTTCCTTCTTTTAATATTCTTTAAAATGCTTTAACTTGAGCTAACCAAATGGTAGGTTCCAATCACCAATTCGACCACCAGCTACAAGGCTACAACCATTCTGACCATCACTCCGACCATTAGAAACCATCACTTTAAACAATATCGGTCACCACCAACGACTACCTCTTTAACCACTATCCGACTACGGAAAATCACCATTCTGACCACCACCAACCACCAATATGACAAGCACTGGTCACGAGCATTGACTACCACTACGAGTCTACATTACCACCACTACCACTCTGACCGCTGAGACGACCCTCGTCCTCATCATAGTAACCCTTGACACTTAACCTCTTAATCTCAAAAACGAATAAATTTAAAATTTAAAAATATATATAACTGGACACACATCACATATATAAAAGTATAATGTTAAGAGTTTTACAAAATATGTGGCAATACTAAAGCCACTCATACATATATCAGAGTATTGCAAAACAACGGAAAGTAAGAACATAAAACAAAATCAGTCAAATGACTTAAACGAGACTCAAAAGTCTGACACACTGGCTAAAACAAAATGCAGGTTCTCTCAACGAGACACCTGAATCCTTTGTCATATTGCACCAGCATCCTCAGTGCCTTCAACGTCCATCGTGGAAGGAAGAGTGTCTCCCTTCTGCTACAAGTGGCTCTTCGACTGGATCTAAGTGATACAAGTAAACATACAAGAGAAAAATACACAGGGCTAAGATACATGTATAAGTCAGAAAAATAAAAAGATAAGGTAAAGCTTAATTTAAACATGTCATAATCAATTTATTTTCTTATCTTCTATCCTTTATTAATATCCTATTTTTCAGACTCTAATATATGCTAATACTATATGCTGACTCTAACCATATCCTGTTGCCACTAACGTTCCCACATCCGTACAGAACGCCATTTGACTATCACCACTAAGTCTAGATGTTATAAGTCGTTCCCTGCCCAAAAACAGATCAGAGTAATCTAAACCTAACATTACCCCATCCGGCGCCTTATAATTATAGATAGGTCCTACTAAGGATCAGACCCGGTACTTGACCTCGTGTCTCCCATACCACACGGCTGTGGACTTACAACACATATGCAACCTATATGATTATGTTTAATTACATCTTTAACCTGTATGCCTTACTTATCTAGTTGATTAGTACCTCTCTTGCACTACGGTTAACTATTCATTCCACTTTATATCTTTATGACTCTTGGATCATTTTCCACACCTAAGTTTATTATGAAATCTTAACTTTATTTATCTTATTTCTACTATGAAATTAAATCATGCTTCTTAAACTTAACTATATCAATAAGATATTTCAGCAATTCAACAAATAATCACAAATAGCACATAAGCATGTTATAACAATTAATCACAACATCTCAAGCAATCAATCAATTACTAAATCAATCAGATAATAATATAAAACTTTCCTATGCGTTAACCGGTCATCGACGACCTAAACTTCATTTAAGCTTAACTTCGAAGAGTAGTCAAATGATCTTTAGGTATGGCTGACTCTTTAACTCTAGTAGAGTTTGGGTCACTCTACAGATATTTAAATTAAAACTTTACGCTAACCGTCCAGACGAATACAACATCTTCCCCCCACCTGAAGTATGCGAATATAATAATCGCTCTGACAACGCTGACACGTACTCGAACATTAACACAAAGTCACGAACACGACAATATAATGGACTCCCAATATTTGTTGGATTGTTTGGAAGCTGGAAAGTTTTTCTAAAACTTCTGAAGGTTACAAAGGTTTATTGTATGATCAAATTAGGGTTGTGAATGATCAAATTTGATGAGATGGCCTTGCTATTTATACTCAAAACAAGCATGAGGTGTTCTTTTTCACTTTTGTGTTGTCAAAATAATCGAGCTTTTGGATGACTCATGTTTATCATACTACTATTCTTAAGCATGAGGTGTTTTTGCATGGATATACTTCAATTTGAAAAGAACACGTATATGCACATAGAAAGCTACTAATGAAAGAAAAAAGTTTAATGAATCCATTGGGCTATGCTCACGAGTTTGCAATCTGGATACCATAGCAACTTATAGCTAGATAAGAATGAAAATATTAATGAATATATATACAATCCACTATATACACTTCACGAAACAAAAAAAGAAACATAAATAACCTAACTATAATCTTTTATATATATATATATATTATATGATTTATCATAGTGAAACATACATTTTCTACTTTGCATACTTAAAAGGTTCCTCACACGTATAATTGTTATTGTAATAATAACGATTAATTAATTTTAACTCTATAATAAAATTATTTTAATTTAACAAATAATTTTATAGCTTAATTTAGAAAAATTGAGGTGTTACAACTAAGTCTCTCTCTAAACCCCAAATCACACGATTAAAATAAAACAATTTCTAAAACATGCTCAAATAAATATTTAGAAAAAGTGGGGAGTTACAACCACCACTACAAAAACGCAGGATAAGCGGCGGAAATTAGCGAGGGAACCAAAATCCGTTGCTAATAATTACGTAGCGAGGGATTTTAGCGAAGGAAACATAATCTGTCACTAATAATGACGAATGCGCGCTTTTTTTTCACAAAAAAAATTCAAATCCATCGCTAAGTATAGAATCCGTCGCTAACAGTCCGTCGCTAATGCTGACGTGACCGTTGCGCAGACCTTGGAATGCGTAAGATTCTGAATCCGTCGCTAATTTGAATTTCCGTCGCAAAATTTTCATCAGTAAATTTAATTTTTTTTTAGTAAACCGAAACCTCCTCACTTCTCTCTTCTCTTCTTCTTTTCTATTCTCTCACTCATTTTTCTTTTCTCTTCTCTCCTTCAACCTCCAACAACTTGGTTTACAAAGAAGAAGCAACAACCATCTCATAATCAAAGCAGGTATTCCAACCATCATCTCTCCCATTTCATTTTTGTTTTCGTTTTCTATTTTAAGCATTTCATTTTCTATTTTGAATGCTTGCTTAAAATCCACACTACAAAAAAAACAGTGTTTAGCGACGGATTTTAGCGACGGATATGTGGTCCGTCGCTAAAATCAAAATTAGCGACGGATTTTACACAAAATTAGCGACGGATTGAAAACAAGGTATTTAGCGACGGAAATTGGTTAAATTAGCGACGGATTTAACATGGCGCGAAAATTGAAATTTTTTTTTGAATTAGCGACGGAAATCCGTCGCTAAATCCGTCGCTAATGTTTGGAAAATTGTGCCACTGACCGTTGCAGTTGATTTGACACGTGACAGACATTAGCGAGGGAAATCCGTCGCTAAATCCGTCGCTAACGGGTAATTTTTTTTTATAAACCCGAATCCTTCCTCTTCCTCTTTCATTTCTTCCTCTTCCTCTTTCATTTCTTCCTCTTCTCCGTTTTTTCCTCTCTTTCATTTCTTCCTCTTCCTCTTTCATTTCTTCTTACCACCACCACCATCATCTTCTCCCTTCAACACCACACCACACCATCCTCTTTCATTTCCTCCTCTTCCTCTTTAATTTCTTTTCCTTCTCCATTTTCCTCTTCCTCTTTCATTTCTTCCTCTTCCTCTTTCATTTTTTCTTACCACCACCACCATCATCTTCTCCCTTCAACACCACACCACACCACACCACCACCACCACCACCACACCATCCTCTTTCATTTCCTCCTCTTCCTTTTTAATTTCTTTTCCTTCTCCATTTTCCTCTTCCTCTTTCATTTTTTCTTACCACCACCACCATCATCTTCATCTTCTCCCTTCAACACAACACCACCACCACCACCACACCATCCTCTTTCATTTATTTTCCTTCTCCATTTTCCTCCCCAACCCCTTATCTCTCCCTCTTTCTATCTGAGATTAGCATTTTTTTAAAAAAAAAAGAGATTAGCGACGGATTTTAGCGACGGATTTCCGTCGCTAAAATTGGTCAGTGTCACTGTCAAATCAGCTGCAACGGTCAGTGTGCACAGTGTTTAGCGACGGATTTTAGCGACGGATTTTCCGTCGCTAAAATTAGCGACGGATTGTATTCCCTCGCTACCCAATTAGCGACCAGCTTTTTAGCGACGGAATTGGTCCGTCGCTAATTCTGTCGCTAACAGTCATTAGCGAGGGAAAAACAGGCATTAGCGAGGGAAAAATCCGTCGCTAATGCGCTGTTTTTTTGTAGTGCCATGATTTCGTTTTCTTTTTATTTTTGGTTTCTCTTTTGAATGCTTAAAATCCATGATTTCGTTTTCTGTTTGGTGCTTCATAGGGCTTTTCATAGTGTTGTTTTTCTTTTTGAATGCTCATAGTGTTGTTTTTCTGTTTGAATCCTCATAGTGTTGTTTTTCTGTGTGCTAATATTCATTGTGTGGCACTTACAGGTGTTAGATATGGTTGAAGATGCTTGTGAGGTATGAACAGAATAGCAAGAGAGGAAGCTCCTAGTTGTTCTAATATGGCGATTCGGAGTGACTGCACCACAGATCAAAGGAGGGGAAGGGGTGGAACTCTGGGCGTGGTGGTGCGAGGGTGCTCGGAATCGCACTGGGCGGTGGTTCTGGTTTACGAGGATAAAACAAACACGGGAAGGGAGAACTCCGGCGCGGCTCTGTTGCGGTGGCGGCATGAGTTACGATTTCTGGGTATGTTCGGGCAGATCTAGTTGTGGCTGTTGGTATTGTTTGTGTTGTTGTTGGGATTTTTCTTCTTAGTTGTGTTGTGTTTGTTTTCCATTCCTGCAACAATCTGAGAGATAGAGAGATATGCAACGATGCTCAACATCTGAGACAAGGGGGAAATTGGATTGGAAATAGGATGAAGGAGGAAACACAAAATTAAAAAAAATGAAGAAATATTGGGTCTTGAATGCATACAGAAGCGTGGTGCTCATGGGGTGGTGGTGGTTCTGTGAGAGAGAGTGAGGGACGAAGTAGATGGGAACAGATGAAGAAGAAAGAGGAATTAGGATTTTAATTTTATAAGACTCATTAATGACATGGCATATGTACAGTCAGCAATTAAAATAAAAAAAAAACAAAAATAAATGCCAAATCAGACACCTGTGTGACACACAGGCTTTTTTTGTAACGGCCAAGTAACAGAAGGACTAACATCAAAAAAGTGGAATTTGCAGGGAGTTTTTAAAAAAAAAAAATTTGTAGGGAGTAAAAGCAAAACACCCCATATTTGCACGGGGTAAAAACATATTTAAGTCTTTATATTATTTATATTATGAGTTTAAGTTCTTATAATTCCATCATCATATAAATTTCAGGTTCCTTAGTAATACTAATATGGCCACTAGTAAGTGCATAACATGACACGTCATTGCTTGCAACAACCCGATTCTTCAGCTTTTATGGGATATCTCAATCATGATCACCATGCCTTCGATCACAAGCCAAGCAACCTAATCAATCTCCCTGCTTCTTGTAACTTTAGTGAACTTCAAATTTGCATGAGGACAAGTAAGTGCTGCCACAATAGGTCTCACCTTCTCAAAGCTCTTGATGATAATCAAAAACATAATTCGATAAACTATAGCCATTCCTACCAAAATAGTGAAATCCACCCACTTTGAGTAATTCATTTCCATTTGCCATAATTGTCTCAATATATCTTCACCATTAATCATCATAGGTCTTCCAACTTGATTGCTAGTGAATGTTAGACCTTGAAACTCATTCTTGAACAATCCTTGATAAGCATATTTGTGGAAGGAAATATAGTGTAAAGGGTATCTCCAAAAAGGCTTTGGAATATCACTTGGTAGCCTATAGAACCCGCCATCTAACATCATTATTCCCAAGATTCCAGAACCACCACTACAAAAAGTGGGGAGTTACAACCACCACTACAAAAAAACGTAGGATAAGCAGCGGAAATTAGCGAGGGAACCAAAATCCGTTGCTAATAATTACGTAGCGAGGGATTTTAGCGAAGGAAACATAAGTTGTCACTAATAATGACGAATGGGCGCTTATTTTTAACAAAAAAATTCAAATCCGTCGCTAAGTATAGAATCCGTCGCTAACAGTCCGTCGCTAATGCTTACGTGACCGTTGCGCAGACCTTGGAATGCGTAAGATTCTGAATCCGTCGCTAATTTGAATTTCCGTCGCAAAATTTCCATCACTAAATTTATTTTTTTTAGTAAACCGAAACTTCCTCACTTCTCTCTTCTCTTATTCTTTTCTATTCTCTCACTCATTTTTCTTTTCTCTTCTCTCCTTCAACCTCCAACAACTTGGTTTACAAAGAAGAAGCAACAACCATCTCATAATCAAAGCAGGTATTCCAACCATCATCTCTCCCATTTCGTTTTTGTTTTCGTTTTCTATTTTAAGCATTTCATTTTCTATTTTGAATGCTTGCTTAAAATCCATGATTTCGTTTTCTTTTTATTTTTGTTTTCTCTTTTGAATGCTTAAAATCCATGATTTCGTTTTCTGTTTGGTGCTTCATAAGGCTTTTCATAGTGTTGTTTTTCTGTTTGAAAGCTCATAGTGTTGTTTTTCTGTGTGCTAATATTCATTGTGTGGCAATTACAGGTGTTAGATATGGTTGAAGATGCTTGTGACTAATTGTTGGAAAAGAGGCAGCTTGAGAGAAAGAGAGAAGTAAGGTCTGAGAGAGACAAAGAGAGAAGTGAGGTCTGAGAGAAAGAGAGCAGTTTTTTTAATAAAAAAAATCTAAATTAGCGACGGATTTTCTCTCGCTAATCAGCCACGAAATTTCCCTCGCTAAATCCCTCGCTAATATTTAGCGAAGAAACCAAATATCTGTCGCTAAATATTAGCGAGGCACTTTTTAGCGAGAGATTTTTTTCGTCGCTAATTCCCTTGCTAAGGCACGTTAGCGACGGAAAAATTCGTCGCCTATACTGCTTTTTTTTTGTAGTGCACCACCAATTACCACTTCGATAAGTGTGTGTCGATAACTACTACTTTTAACCACTATTATTTAAATTATTACTTTTTTTTGTTACAATGTTATTAGTTTTTGAAAATTTCAAAACAGAAAACCATCGATAACGACTTAGCTTTTTGTAATCATTTAGATGTTTTGTAATTCGTACAACGCCAACTATTGCTCAATATTTATCTCACAACAAAAACTCCATACTATATATACTTCAACATGAATATATATTTTTTGGAAGCACATGCATCCCAATCAAATATATACAATTCTCATGTATTTATATTAGGCTTAAATATGTTTTTACCCCTGTAAATATGGGGTGTTTTGCTTTTACACCCTACAATTTTTTTTTTAAAAAAACTCGCTGCAAATATTTTTTGTTTGGTATTAGTCCTTCTGTTAAATCTCTGTTAGTGATTTGCTGAGATGTCTAACAGAATTGCCATTTGGCTTGCCATGTCATTACTTTTAATTTTCTTTTAATTTTAAAAATAGTGACATGGATGAATTAATGAAATCCCAAATTAATTAGGGTTTCTCTCTCTCTCTCTGTAAATGGTTTCTTTCTCTCACCACTGTTTCTCTCTCTCTGCAAATGGGGTATGAACAGGACAGCAAGAGAGGAAGCTCCTAGTGGTTCTAATATGGCGATTCGGAGTGACTGCACCACAGATCAAAGGAGGGGAAGGGGTGGAACTCTGGGCGTGGTGGTGTGAGGGTGCTCGGAATCGCACTGGGCAGTGGTTCTGGTTCGCGAGGATAAAACAAACACGGGAAGGGAGAACTCCGGTGCGGCTCCGTTGCGGTGGCGGCATGAGTTATGAATTCTGGGTATGTTCGGGCAGATCTAGTTGTGGTTGTTGGTATTGTTTGTGTTGTTGTTGGGATTTTTCTTCTTAGTTGTGTTGTGTTTGTTTTCCATTCCTGCAACAATCTGAGAGATAGAGAGATATGCAACGGTGCTCAACATCTGAGACAAGGGGGAAATTGGATTGGAAATAGGATGAAGGTGGAAACACAAAATTAAAAAAATGAAGAAATATTGGGTCTTGAATGCAGACCGAGAGGAATAAGCAGAGATGGGAGGGTGGAGACAAGCGTGGTGCTCATGGGGTGGTGGTGGTTCTGTGAGAGAGAGTGAGGGACGAAGTAGACGGGAACAGATGAAGAAGAAAGAGGAATTAGGATTTTAATTTTATAAGACTCATTAATGACATGGCATATATACAGTCAGCAATTCAAATAAAAAAACGAAAAATAAATGTCAAATCAGACATCTGTGTGACACGTAGGCTTTTTTTGTAACGGCCAAGTAACAGAAGGACTAACATCAAAAAAGTGGAATTTGCAGGGAGTTTTTAAAAAAAAATTGTAGGAAGTAAAAGCAAAACACCCCATATTTGCACGGGGTAAAAACATATTTAAGTCTTTATATTATTTATATTATGAGTTTAAGTTCTTATAATTCCATCATCATATAAATTTCAGGTTCCTTAGTAATACTAATATGCCCACTAGTAAGTACATAACATGACACGTCATTGCTTGCAACAACCCGATTCTTCAGCTTTTATGGGATATCTCAATCATGATCACCATGCCTTCGATCACAAGCCAAGCAACCTAATCAATCTCCCTGCTTCTTGTAACTTTAGTGAACCTCAAATTTGCATGAGGGCAAGTAAGTGCTGCCACAATAGGTTTCACCTTCTCAAAGCTCTTGATGATAATCAAAAACATAATTCGATAAACTATAGCCATTCCTACCAAAATAGTGAAATCCACCCACTTTGAGTAATTCATTTCCATTTGCCATAATTGTCTCAATATATCTTCACCATTAATCATCATAGGTCTTCCAACTTGATTGCTAGTGAATGTTAGACCTTGAAACTCATTCTTGAACAATCCTTGATAAGCATATTTGTGGAAGGAAATATAGTGTAAAGGGTATCTCCAAAAAGGCTTTGGAATATCACTTGGTAGCCTATAGAACCCGCCATCTAACATCATTATTCCCAAGATTCCAGAACCAATTATTATGCCCATCAGGAAATTGGGAACCGTGCTTGCAACAATCATCATGAGACTTTCAACCAAGAAGACAGAAATAAAAAGCATAGATATAAAATACACAAATTGTGCATGTCCTTGGTGAAGTCCAGCTAGGTAATAAACCACCGTTCCTGGGATTAATGACATCAATAGCAAGAATGGAACTGCAGATAATGCGTTGCCAATGGTAAATGCAGTCACACCATAATGCCCATTAAGTCTTTCCCTTTCAAATACCTAGCCAAAAGATCAAATAGACATATCATTAAAAGATTTAGGATTGTAACATTATTCATATCTATCTAAAAGCTAAGATCATAGTGACACTAAGTGTGCATTGGATTCACATTGACGTACAAACAGACAATGGAAAGGACAAGTAACAAAATGTAAAATTTATTCACATACCCTTCATGTCATACTCCGCAAACGGAGATGGATGAAAAACTTAAAAAAGGGTTTTTGTGTCACAAATTTGAAACATAAAGGATCTAACCGGAGGAAATTAACTTAAAGAACGAATGAATGTGACTTTTAAAATAACTTAAAAAGGACATCAGATGTAACTTAGCCTATATAATATTATATAATATTTTATACCATATATTTTTACAGAGGATATACATGTGACATAATATTCTTTACAGAGAAATTGCATTACCTTCATATCCTCTACAAAAGAAGGGAACCCAGCAACAGTTATGAAGGTCAGGAATGTAACAACAAACACAAGCAGTGAACCTCTGGCCTGGAACCATCAAAACTAGGCTTTAAAATTAGCTTTTCTTGGGATTATGAAATAAAGTAACTTCTATCTAAGCTTTTGCATTATAACTCATACTCTTAGTCTGAACACTTCATGTCTTACCTGAATTGATTTAGTGTTTGAACCTATGTCAAAGAACATGGTACCAAGACTTAAAGCCATTGCACCATAGATAAGTAGGCGTAACCAGTAATAGCCTACTTCACGGTACATATTCATGAAAGATCTTCTTGTTAAAATGAGGCACTGGGTAGTAAAATCAGCATGGCTTTTCTTCTCCATTGTGTTTGAGACCTGCATCCATTTGTTCATCAAAAAAATTTAGTAATCCAAGCTCACATACTTTTCATTTTTGTAATGTATACAAGGTTTAAAATTGTGGTCACATTCACATGTGATCTTTAATATTGTGGAAAATCGCGATCGGTCTCAATCACAGTCTCATTATGGTCGTAGAGACATCAAAACTTTTTCGTACCGTTTTTTAAAACTTTGATTGAATATGCATGTTAAATTAGTTTATTTAAAAACTATCCAAACTTTTCTTGAACTATAAGTTGCTTCCTTTCATTTATATTTCTGTTGTCCATATTATGAATTTAGGATCTTGAGTCAGTAATAGCATGATTAGCAGAAACAATGTAAAGAAAGAAATGGAAGGAGACTTTATAGATTTATCAAGATTGTTCCTCCATTTCTCCCTTCTAAAGGTGTAACTAGACTGACCCTTATCTTAATTTGAGCTAGTTCTTTTTGAACTTGGTGACTAATTTCAGATGAATCATATGATTTAACAAGAATATTAATGGCTTCTTCTGTGCTTATGCCTCCACCTAGTCCTTTCTCAGGGTCCTGCAAATAATAGGTGAACCAATTAAACTTGTTAGCATCTACCCAGAAAAATATTGTCAAACTTATAATACTAAAACAAAAAGAGTTACCTGTTCAAAATCCTTGTTAATGGTTTTTACAAAGTGATCTGAAGGACTATGGAGACTTGGGCAGGGAAAACCATTTGATGAGAAAAACTGCAGCAAATAGAAGAAAGGTAAATCACTTTTTTTTTCAAAAACAAAATTGATATGTGGACACAAAAACACAGTGATTGAAGTTTCAAACCTTATTTGCAGCAGAGACAGGTCCAAAGAAAACTGTTTTCCCAGAAGACAGAAGACAAAGGTTATGGAAAAGTTGAAAAATTTCATTACTAGGTTGATGGATTGATGTAATAATAGTCATTTGAATTCCATTCTTTTTGTTTAAGCTTGATATTCTACTCATAACATGATAAGAAGCAGCACTATCAAGTCCACTGGTGGGTTCATCAAGAAAGAGAAGTCTTGGATGTGTTAAGATTTCAATGCAAATGCTAACCCTTCTCTTTTGTCCACCACTCACTCCTTTAGATCCCCACCCTCCAATTCTTGTGTTGATAGCATCTTGTAGACCCATTTCTCTGATTGTGAAATCTGCTCTCTCCTGTTTCTCTGACTTTGTCATGGAATCTGGCAGTTGAAGATGAGCTGAGTAGTACACAGCTTCTCTAACTGTTAGAGTATTCAAAATAGTATCCTCTTCTGTTACATATGCCTGATTTCAATGGTTAGAGGAAGAAAAGTGATTAATAGACTCTATGTATGAAGCACCAATACAGACACGAATACCGGACACGACACAGACACATAGACACCAGTTTTAATTTGAAAAATAGAAGTAATTAAAGTGTCAGTGTGGTGTCGGTATCTAACACGACACGTTTTGCACACCGGACACGTTTTCAACTTGAGGTGTCAGTGCTTCGTGTCTATATAAGAAAATATACAAAACAAAACAAAGTAGTGTTAAGACAAAATATTCTTACTGATGTTCCATAAGCTAGTGATTGTTTTCGGCCATTGATTAGAATCTTCCCTGTTTGCTTTGTATTTGAACCTAATCTTCCTGAAATTTCATATGAATCATATGATATTATGATTTTTCTGAAGTTGGTAACTAATTGGAACTAAGGGGAAACCCCTACAACTAAATACATTTTATATAAGTGAAACAAAATGTGGGGTGTTGAAAGTCATTAGAGGCACAGAGAAGCGTAGTCATGCAAAATATGTTTTAGATGACAATGATAGTTGACAATTATAACACTATTGATATAAGAATTTATTTTTTATACCAATTAAGGCCTATGAATAACACATTTTATTTCATTATCAGAGTCATGAAGTCAAATGCTTGTGATAATGTCATAGTCTCATATAAAATATAGTCTTAAACTATGAAAATTATATGGTCAAATCAAACAAAGCAATGTTGTAGATAAGATTAATTACCTGCTAAAGCATCAAGAAGAGTTGATTTGCCACAACCAGAAGGACCCATAATAGCCAAAAGTTGTCCTGGTTTGGCATAGCCTTTTAGACCCTCAAGTATTGGTTTCCTTCCATTCTTTCCATTTGAAATAGTTACCCACAAGTCCTCCCATGTCAGGAAAACACCTTCCTCTTTACCTGCCAGACCACCTTCTACTGATTCGGTGGCTTCCACCTCAAATGTGGTCTCAATATCCACAATGGTTGGCAAAATTTTAGAGCTATTGTTTGGTTCATTATCACTAGCATGAGATTCAACAAGAGAACTCATGGTGATATTTTATTATAAGTGTTTATGTGTGTGTGTGTGTTTTTGTTTAGCCTATGCTATTGGAAGTGACAGAGAGATCATGCATTACAGAGTGGAGGTATAAGAATATGGTTTGAAGATGCTTCGAAAGCCTACTTACATATAAAATGTTCTGTATATATTATATAGTGGTATGAACTTTTAACAAAAGCAAGGCTAGACTGCCAAACAGAAAAAATATATGCCACTTGAGTAGAGTTTCTGAGGGACAACATGAGAATGGAACTCAAATAGAAGTATATTAAGTCAGTGTGATTGTATTCTAAGTAGGAAATTCTATTGCACCCCAGCTTGTACCTACCTCCAAGTTATTTCAATAAAAAAATGTTGTTTATTTCTAGCTGGACAAATTTGTTTTACAGAAGGAACACTGAATATTTCTTGTACCAAGTATACTTTTGTATTAAACTAATTATCTAATTTCACTGTATTTTTATTATATATACCATTGGGCGAGATGAAAAGTTACATATGAATGATAATACCTAAATCATAAGCATATATAAATATACAAACAATATAATAAACTGATCCATATATATTCATAACTAAAAATAATAAAGAGATATGTTTACATCATATAGGAGTAAAAAAGGTATACTAAAGTGTATTATTTTTTATATTACAGAAATTTAATATAAATAGAAATTTCTAACCCAGGCAGAGCATAGTAAATATACCA
Source organism: Astragalus membranaceus (assembly GCA_039519185.1). Lineage (NCBI taxonomy): Eukaryota > Viridiplantae > Streptophyta > Magnoliopsida > Fabales > Fabaceae > Astragalus > Astragalus membranaceus. The sequence continues at coordinate 147,681,269 of CM076850.1, read as the reverse complement.
GTTCAAATACAGTAGAAGATTGAGGAAACCCACAAATTCTTGTAGACAACACTCATTGTTTGTTGTGTTTGGTAGGATCATAAAGACAGAAAAACTAATGGATGAGGCAAGAAAAGTGTGAAAAATGAATAGTGGAAAAAAGAGAGTAAGAGATTAAAGTTATCATTGTCAACTGTAAAAACTTGTGTATATGTATGGAAATCTGTAGCATGCATGATAAAATGGAGTGTAAGTGTGTACTGGCTTGAAGAGGCTCCTAACATTCAGACCACAGGGCGTGGGAACGTCGCAATCAAGCCACGAGGCATACACATGATGTAAAATTTCTGTTAGTTACAAACAGTTTTTAGCCAGAAGAGCTACCAGATTGTATTTGAAAATAAGTTAGAATAGTAAATGTGTTGACTAACCAAAAGGCCCAAACACATAGGGCTCTTCAATGTACATGTGAATAGTAGTTGAAGATGGTTCAGTCCACAGTTAATGCTTCGATTGGAATTGGATAGATAGATCCCAAAATCCATCCTCACATCATCTGGATCTCAAAGGTGGTAAAAAATTGTGCATGTTCACCATGAAATCTTTTTCCCCTAAACCGATTGATTACATGAATGTCTTTTTCCCCTAAACCTAACTACTTACTCTGCCTCACTCACCAGTCACCACAGCCTCAACGAACCAGTCTTTCAGTCTCACTCATTTCTCCTCTTTATCTCACTCACCTCTTCGCAGCCGCACGGCTTTGTCCTCTGTAAGCGTAGCCACGACCATCCTCCAAGTCGTGCTCACTAGTCGCTGCAAAAAAAACGACTACAAAATTGCCGGAAATGCATTTCCGGTGCCCATGCGTCCTCCGGATAATTGGGCATCAGAAACCCTTTTCTACAGCATAATTTAAAAATCGGCGGTAATTTCTAGCGAGCAAAAGCTGGCAGAAGTTTTTGAAGACTTCTGGGGCTACTAGTATTTTATCGCGGGTAACTCACCAGTTATACCAGCCGCTAATCCCTTGAAAACCCGTTGTCTTTTTTAAATTTAATTAATTATTAAACTAAAGGTCCAAACTTGTCTCTAACAATTTCCTCCCGAGACAATTTCGTCCCCACAACTTTTTGGGACGCATGACTCATGAGTCCCGCACAATTTTAAAATAGGACAAGTTAGTCCCTTCATCCGTCAAGTATAAACACTTCGGTTAACACCTCTTACGTGGTTGGTTAACCGACACGTAATGTGCTATTTTCGCCCAAATTGGTTTTTGGTAAATATATTCCGATTTTTTTTAAAAAAGGACATATTAATCCTGCACGTTTTGTTTGGTTTCTTAAAATCAAACTATTTCACTATTTCCAAACTGACAGAAGGAGACAGATGGACTTCACATTTAAATGGAGTTAAAATTAGGGTTCAAATTAAATGGGTTAAAATTAGGACTTCACATTCAACTATGGCTCGTTACCTTAAAATTAGGCAACCAAAAAACTCTCTATTGAGGTTACCTAATGTTACTATTATATTGATTTCAATAATTACTTCACTCACAACAGCTTACTGAACCTAAGCTATGATACTAAAATGGATCATAACTAGAAGGAAAACAAGACTGCAAAACACACTTTGATTCTACCTTGGCTGGAAAATACACATTCATGATGAACCCCTATTTATACTTCCCTACAAGGGTATTATTGCCATGTTTTACAAATCCATGGAAAAATACTCAAGTTTCACATAGACTAAATATAAGGAATAAATTGGCCTAAAATTTAATATGACATCGGAGCCTTATAGTGTTGGAAGTTCCAGATTCTCATACACACACGCACACACTTGAGAGAGAGGGAGAGAGAGAGAGAGAGAGAGAGAGAGAGAGAGAGAGAGAGAGAGAGAGAGAGAGAGAAAATAACATAATTCAGTTAAAGTGAAAACTGTAAATGTGTGTTCTATTCATTGCATCATTGTGAGTGTATATATAGTACATTACGTATGCGGAATCAGCAATTAATGAAAGCATGAAAATCAAATCTAAAGAGAAACTTCGACACCCTCCACTTCGACAGACAAGTTGAGAGGGGTCGAACTAGCTTAGTCGAACTAGCTTACTTATTCAACACACCCCCTTAAGCTAGTTACTAACATAAGCAAATAACAACAAAATACAGTAAAATCTATCTATGCAAACTTATTACAATCAATCACATTCAGCATGCTCCTTAGCCTTTTGAATGTCTCTGCCTTCACTGCCTTGGTGAACAAATCAGCTGCCTGCATATCTGATCTACAGTAGCTCAGCTTCAGCCTTCCTTTTGTGACTTAGTCTCTTAAGAAATGATAACGCGTCTCAATGTGCTTCGACCGCCCATGTGCCACTGGATGTTTCGCCAAGCTAATTGCAGACTTGTTATCGACATATAACTCCACAGCACCTTCCTTCTTGATCATTAGCTCTTGCATCAGATTGTCTAGCCAGATTGCTTGACATGCTCCCATTGAAGCAGCAATGTACTCAGCTTCGCATGATGACAATGCCACCACTGATTCCTTCTTCGAACTCCATGAGATGGGACCTGAGCCAAGCAGAAACACAGATCCAGCAGTGCTATTTCAATCAGATTTGTCACCTCCCCAATCAGCATCAGTGAAGCCATAGAGACGTCTCTCCTTGTCTCTGCATTTACTAGGCAACAGAATTCCATATGCCACAGTGCCTTTGACATATCTTAGGATTCGTTTAGCAGCAGCTAGGTGCGATGTTCTAGGCCTGTCCATAACTCTACTAATCAGACCAACACTTAAGCTAAGGTCAGGTCTGGTGTTGCAGAGATGTCTCAGTGCCCCAACCACCTGTCGAAACTCAGTTGCATCCACTTCTGGTTCATCAGCATCTTTGTCGAGCCATAGCCTTACCTCTGCTGGTGTTTCGACGTTGTTGCAGTGTTGCATATTGAACCTGTGTAGTATATCCGAAGCATACTTCTTCTGTGATAGCAACATTCCTTCACTAGTACTTCGAAATTCAATCCCTAGGAAATAGGAGATCTCTCCTAGGTCAGTAATTTCGAAAGTATTCATCATTCTTTTCTTGAATTCTGCCACTTTATTTTCATTGTTACCCGTAACCAATAAATCGTCAACATAGAGGCATAGGATTATCACATCACCACCATCTGACTTCACATACACCCCATGCTCAGAAACACATTTCATATACCCCATGTTGATCAAACTTTTGTCTATCTTCTTGTTCCAAGCTCGTGGAGCTTGATTTAGGCCATACAATGCCTTTCTCAATCTCAGCACTTTGTTCTCACTTCCTTGTCGAATAAAACCTGCTGGTTGTTCGACATACACCTCATCTTCTAATTCTCCATTTAAGAAGGCAGATTTTACAGCAAGTTAATGTATCTTCCACCCCCTGTATGCTAGCATGAGCTACCACAGCTCTCACAGTTTCAAGTCTTGCAGCAGGTGCAAAGACTTCTTCGTAGTCGACACCATACCTCTGTAGGAACCCTCTAGCAACCAATCTTGCTTTGTACTTCACTACTTCACATTTAGGATTTACTTTCACTTTGTATATCCATTTCACACCTATTTCTTTCTTTCCTTTGGGCAATTCGACCAATTCCCAAGTCATGTTCTTCTCTATAGATCTAATCTCCTCTTTCATGGCTTCCATCCACTTCGAATTCAGCATTGCTTCCTGCCAAGTCACTGGTTCTGTCTCAGCAAGAAGTGCAAAGTGCACTATATCACCTTCGTCATTGACTGCACTATCAGTCATCACTTCACAGTCACTTAGTCTTGCAGGAACCTGTCTTTGTCTCATTGATCTTCTTGGTATTTCTCGACTACCCTCTTCACCATCACTCTCTTCGACAGGCTCTGTTTCACCTCCAGGTTCTGACTCTTCGACACCCTCCACTTCGACAAACAAGTTGAGAGGGGTCGAACTAGCTTAGTCGAAACAACTAGTCGAACTAGCTTACTTATTCAACATATAGAACCCGACATGGGTCGTCACCTATGACCACTCAAATCACACTCTAGATGCAACAACGGGTTATTTGTTATAAGTAACCCTCACCCTGCAAGCTAATTTTTGGAATTAAGTAAGGTTCAAACTCAAATTCTAATATCTGAACATGGTAACATACAAGGGGTGGTGATATATAGATTGGTGATGGTAAGTTGACATTACGGATGGTGTTTATTATTCCTTGTTGGGTCTTGTTGCGCCCGAAAAAGTCCCCGAGGGAGAACTTTCCTCGTTCACAACTTTTTAAAGCAATGAAGCCGCCACAAATATTTATTAAGGAAAATATTAGGAAAACCTTTTTTGGAAAGCGATTGGTCTTACGAAACTAGAGAACAGGGTTCGGGGGTCGGTTACGCGCAGGGAAGGTGTTAGCACCCCACACGTTCTCTCTACTGAGAGGGAACCTTTAATTAAATGTGTGGTTTTAGTGTGTTGACTTGAAAATACTTAATTTTGCCTCTCTACTTCTTATGGAAAAATTCTTAATGAAAATCTTTATTTATTATGAAAAAAAGAAAAGGGGGAAGAATGGGCTTTTAGAAAAAAAACGCTTGACGGGACATGGCCCGCTCCTACGTATCTCCCGGTGCGATGGAGAACTCAAAGCTACGCAGTTCTTCTTTGTTCTGAAAAGGTTTTTGTCTTTTATCTTTTTTAGTGAGTTTTTGAAATAGGACGAGCATTAGCGAATGATTAAACTAGCAGAGGCTATGATGAATCACTACTAAATACTCAAAAAGAGAGTTGTACCGTTAGTCAAACGAACAAAGGTTCTGATGGACTATCAATAACAACTCGTTTTTATTATCTTTTTTTTGAAAGGGATTTTCGAAAGAGATTGATTTGCGTGATGATCAAACTAACAAAGGTTATGATGGATCATCATTTATTATTCTTTTGGGAAAAAGACATCGCCACCAATGGCTAGACGAACCAAGGTTCTGATTAGCCACTAGCGACGATGGGTTGAAAATGATTTTAGAAAGGAAAAGGTTTCTTGTTCTAAAAAGGATCTTGGCTTGCTAAAGTGATTCTTTTTTTGTTATGAAAATAACTCTTTTCTTTTTGTTATGCAAATGCTAAACTTTTTATGGTTGCGCTTGACGAGGATGTGACTCGCTCCTACGTATCCCAAATGGGAATCAATGCGACGTAGTTCTAACGAGCCTTAAAAATGAAAGTCTTTTTGCTTTGATGATCAAACTAACAAAGGTTGTGATGGATCACCGCTAATAACTTGTTTTTGATTCTTTGATACTTAGAAAAATGCTTTTTGAAATTGGACGCGTTCATGATAATCAAACCAACAAAGGTTGTGATGGATTATCACTAGTAGCTTGCTTTATGCTTACGAAAATTCTTTTGAAATTGAGGCTTTCATGACAATCAAACCAACAAAGGTTGTGATGGATTGCCACTAGTAACCATTTTTGTGCCAGGTCGTTTAGAAATGAAAACAATGAATGCAAGAAAGAATTGGTGGATTCAAGCATAACACAATCAGTGGAATCAAATCATTAAGCAACAATATTTGAATTCGCAAACAAAAATCAAGCCTAAACTACACATATTAGATCACAACACATAGATAGGCAAGGAAGGAACTTGAATTGGGCATTAAGCAAAATACAAGAGTAGGCGAGATTGAACCTAAATGCACATCTAGTGGAAGATGCTAGGCGAGAACCATACTCAAATATTTCTACAAAACGCAAGGGAATCTAAATGCACATCTAGTGGAAGATGCAATGTAAGGAATGGACCTATCTAAGTATTGATGATATTCTATATGAGAGTAGACGATGACACTGTAAGCTCAAGCAAAAGAGTTGCCTCAATCATGATCATTGGCCAGCATAAGCAAGCAAATTATTTAGCGACCAAAGTATCAAAGAATGTTGAATATCTTTGGTCAATCCTCACACTTAAGATTAAGTGCACAAGTGCACAAGTGTGAATCACATAGGGCAGTTTTGGCACGGATCACGATAATTACATAATGACAAATGTAAAGACAGAAATACCTCTAATGAAGGCGGATCTTACAACTTGAAGAATGCAACCCCAACTAACTCTTAGCGAAAGGTCAGTTCTGACGGACCAACGGAACGAAGAGAGCACAAATAAAATATAGAAGAGTTTTTCTGAAAAGATGAGATCTGCGAAAATTGGCTTCTCTGATCTCGTGAAAAATGTGTGTCTGAAATGAGATTTGGGAAATTCTCCTCTGATCTCGTGAAATCTGTCCCCGGAAATGAGATTTGGTGCGCCTATTTATAGGAAAAACCAAGTTGATCTATTTTTGGAAATAGGTTAATCGATTATGTTGAAAAACACTTGAGATGGATAATCGATTATGGGCTCAATGGTTTTCAGATAGATAATCGATTAGGAGCCTGTATTAATCGATTAGGTACTTTCCAAAAATGTTGATAATCGATTATGATGTTTAGTTATAAAAGAGGATAATCGATTATGCTCCTGAACACTTTTCAGGAGGATAATCGATTATAGGCTTGAAGAAATGAAGTGTGTAATCGATTAGTGGCTTTCCAAAATCATAGAAACTTTCCAAAAATACTTGTAATCGATTATGCTGCTTAGTTGAAAGCATGGGATAATCGATTATGCTCCTGAATTGTTTCAGAGTAGATAATCGATTAGGAGCCTGAGTAAATCGATTAGGCACTTTCCAAATTAGGTGAAATAATCGATTATGTGCTTCAATTACACAAGGAGGTAATCGATTATTGACCTGTAAGGAAGGGAGTGGATAATCGATTATGCTCCTGACTGAAAGGAGTGGAATAATCGATTATTTGCTTGGAGGAAGGATATGATGTAATCGATTGAGTGCCTTCCTAAAAACATGGATAACTTCCTTATTCATCAAGAATATATTATATGCATAAAAATATTTTCATAACACATGTGCTTGTCCTATTTTATCTTGGATGCATGAGGTTTATTGAAAAATATTTTCATGCAAAATTATTTTTATAAGTCCTTTTGTGAGAAATGACCAAAATGCCCTTTTTGACCCTAAAACCCTAATTTTCCCAAAAAGTGCATTCTAACCCTAAAAATGATTTCAAAAACTTTGGAGCGGTTTCTAGGACCCAAAATGCAATGCATAATTTATTTTTGTATGGAAAATTAGGGTTTGGACCTAAGCCAGACAAAATTGGGGTATGACAGGTCTCAGTGGACAATAGAGCTGGCAAAACGGGCTACCCGGCCCATATCGGGCCGGCCCGTTACGAGCTCAGGCTTTTAAGGGTCGGGCTAAAAAGCCCGGGTTGAAATTCGGGCTCACCCTTTATTGCCCAAGCCCGGCCCTATGCGGGCTACGGGCCGGGCTTGGGCTAGCCCGCATTATGCGCGGTTTTTTAGCAACACTATCATGTAACCGGAAAAATAAATGACATTGTTAATAATTTCTTGCATATATGTGCTGTATGGGATGGAATTTTTGTGAATTTTTGTGGCAATAGAAAGTGAAGACTTCTGTTGATGCTTATTGTGCTTGTGCTTCCCATTGGATATTCGCAAAAGTTACTTTTGTAGCTACCATAAAGGTACAGATGGAAGTCACATTGGTATGTTGAAATTAAAACTGTTGAGTTTATAGCAAAAACTTATTTTAGTTGCTTTCTCCTTTCTAAAGATATAACAAACAAAATACAAGCAATAGCATCCAAAATAATGACCACAGAGGACAATGAACTAAACAAGAGAAAACAAAATTGTGCAAACCTGTAACCGCGTCTTGACAGTATCCAAGGGGGTTGTAATGCAGGATGCAGTTGCACCAGCAATAATCCCTCCAGAAGCTTGAACTAATATAATCTTCGGCAGACTAGGAGTGCTTTTCCTTTCAATTTTTTTATTCACGGGCTTGCGAGCTACCCATGGCCCGATCGGGCTATCCCAACGCGGGCTCGGGCTTTTGCGGACCGGGCTAAAAAGCCCGAATGTAAAAACGGGCTCAATTCCTTTGGCCCAAGCCCTCCCACTTTTCGGGCTAACTCGGCCCGGCCTGGCGGGCCCAACCCATTTTGCCATCTCTAGTGGACAATATGGCACTTGACACATGACCTAATTTTGTTATCATTCTTTAATTTGCTTTAGCTTGAGTTAACCAAATGGGAGATGTGATCGATCACATGCCACAGTTCCGAAGCTTTACAACATCTTTATCCATGGTGGCATATGAGTATTGTTTAACTATGCAACTGTGGCTAGGGTCCGTCGGTAATTTCCGGCGGCCATAACCGCTGGTAGTATTTTCGGTTGTTTTATCGGCTAAAATAACTTTTATTTACATTACCGGCGGTCAAAAACCGGTGACGTTTTACTGGTAGAAAAAACCTGCAGTTACCAGCGGCCAAAAATCGCAGGTAACGTTACCGCCGGTTTTTGACCACTGGAAATGTATTTTTTATTTTACATTTATGGCGGTTCTTTGCCGCCGGCTAAGCTACCAAAAATATTACCTACCAGCGTCTTACTGGTGGATTACCCGCGGCTAAAAATCGTCAAAATAGTGACATTTCTGGCGGTTTTGGAGTATTTCCAACGAATTTTAATCGCTAGTAATTCTATTTTTCTTGTAGTGACGTGATAAAGTAGCTAGGTTGCTTAGTTAATATTGTGTTACTTGTATAAGCAATATAAAATTGTATAAGCAATATAAAATTGGTGTTGTTTATCATTCAAATATTATAAAATTATAAGTGTCTAAACTCAATACAAATAATATTATTATTATTATTATTATTATTATTATTATTATTATTATTATTATTATTATGTGTCTAATATGAGTGTTGCTTGTATAAGCAACTAGTATTTTACCCGTACATACGCACGGGTGATACTGTATTTGTTATAATTTGATATGAAATTATAAATACATTAAAAGTTGCAAAATGTAATAAAAGAAAAAGGAAAAACTTCATAAAAGGCGATATTTCAAATTTATAAAAATAGTTCTGTTGCAAAAAGTTTTAAATAAAAAGTCGGTATCATCTTATAATATTAATAAAGGCAAAATATGTTTTTGGTCCCTATAAAATTGGGTCTTTCTAAGTTTAGTCCCAACATTAACGAAATAGGCGTTTTGGTCCCCATATTATTTTTCCATTTTCATTATTAGTCCCTGATATTAAATAATGGTGACTGGGCTAACAGAATCATGACTCGACACGTCACGTGGACATTTTAATTGACGTGGCATCCAAGTGGCATGCTAACTCACATTTTTTATAAATTAATTTATTTCATTTTAAAATAAAATACTTTTTAAATTAAAAATTACAATTGAAATGAAACAGAAAATCAACAACGCAATTGAAATGTTTTAACAAAAGATCAACAACGAAGAAAACAACGGTGTTTATGAAATCCAGCAAACTACATTCATAAGCGACCCCAATTTTGAGAACCCACATTGACAACCATGAGCAATATCTATAAGGATTTTACTTTTCCCACACCCCCTCCTACTCACCACACACCCCCAAACCCCCTAAATCCCTAAAATACCCTTCAATTAAAAACATTTCATCTCTCACTCTCCCTCCCAAACACTCTCACACCCCCTCTCATCTCTCAACCGAACCCTAACGCCTCCCCCACCCCAAATTCGATTTCTCACCCTCACTCTCCCTCTCAATCTCAACTCCACCATTTTTGAAGCTTCAATCTCGCATTCTACGCATCAGGTACTCCCTCCCTCACTTTCCTGTCTTTCCATTTCATCGTTTTTATTTTTTCTGCATATGCGACGCGTTCGGTTGGCCTTCCCCGAACGTTTCTGGGAACGAAGGTGTTCGAATGAGGTCATGCGAACACCGTTCGAATGAGGCCATGCGAACACCCGTTCGAATGGGGTTGTTCGAACACGTGCGAATGCTTCTGTTCGAACAGGTGCGAATGATGCTGTTCGAACATGTGTGACAGTATTGTTTCTGTTATTTTGCTGATTATGTTGCTTAATTGGTTTAATGGTTGTTGTTTCAGATATGGTGAGGCATCGTGGCGGTAGTTCGCAACAGCCGGAGCGTAGGCCACCCCCGACGGCTTCCGAACGCAAACGGAGGCAAGATGGAGCTGAACCTTCCCGGAGGGGTAGGCGTAGGGACGTCCCTCCTCCCCCACCGGAGGTTGATGATATTGGCCGGGATGTTGAGCGTGATGCTCAATTTCCGGCATATGAGCTGGCCGGCCCTTCTGGTCATGCACATGAGGAGGGAGGTGCTCAACATGAGGAGGATGTTGAGCCTCAGGAGCCTGCTGCTGCTCCTAGGGCTACATTCCCATTCCCTGGTGGACCTGTTGATGGTTCTGTCTTGCCCACATACGGGTCTCATATTTTGACCGAGTTCTATGCTGGCCGGGTAAGTTATTGTTATATAATAGCGTGTTGTCAATTTTGTTTCTTATTTTGTTGAACATATTGGCTTATTGTGCCGGTGTCATTTGTCAATGCAGGTTCGGCCGGACATAACTACGATTCCACATGGACCGGTTAACCTTGTGGTCCATGCTAGGATCAGGGAGACTCTTATCCTATCGGGGTTGTTCCCTCTCATAGGACTTGGTTTTCCCCTCACTCACAAGGGGCTGCTGAACGCATTCATAGAGCGTTGGCAGCCGGATACATCATCATTCCACCTTCCTGTGGGTGAGATGTCTATCACCCTTGATGATGTATCCCAGCTGCTACACATCCCCATCACGGGCCAGTTCTATGACATGCCTGACTGGACTTCGTGGCAGGGAGAGCAGATGCTGATTGACTATTTGGGGGCCACCCCCCAAGATGCCGCTGAACAGACTTCTGCGAGAGGGTTGTCAGTTGGTCTTGTATGGCTGAGGGATCATGTCTACCACCCAGCCATAGCTGAGCAGAGGTGGCATCATGCTGCTAGGGCCTATTTGCTCTATCTTTTGGGCTGCACATTGTTCGCAGACAAGTCAGGAAGCAAGGTTAAGCTTGGCTACCTAGGTATGCTTCTTGATTTGAACAATGTTGGAGACTACTGCTGGGGGGCAATGGCCCTTGCCCATATGTATGATCAGCTGAAGGATGCTTCAAGAAAGAAGACGAAGAAGATGGCTGGTCATATGGCTCTACTACAGGTATAAAACTTACTTTTTTTTTTATAAGTTTGCTTTAGGTTTACTTTCAGATTTATAATCAACCAATGATATGTTCATTACAGGGTTGGATTTTTGAGCACTTCCAGAGTGCCAATTTTACATCTTGGGTGGTGCACCCATAATATGTTGAGAGTATGCCACGGGCGAAGAAATGGCTGTGTAGGGATGGCCCCGGGGCCATCAAGTCACACACCATCAGACTGTGCCTTGACCGGCTACACCATGAGGAGGTCACCTGGGACCCCTACACAGGCCATAGGCAGGAGAGACCATTTGAGGAGCTGGGCAGGTTCAGAGGGTTCATCCGGAGTGCTGGCTGTATGGTGAGCCATTTGCCGGATAGAGTGGTCAGACAGTTTGGCCAGGTACAGCACATCCCGGAGGAGCCCAGACCTGCAAATCGGGCCGTCTGTACTCTCACGGAGTGTGATGAGAGGTGGACACAGTTCCAGGACCACTTGGTGGCGCGGGGGCCTCCCTGTGTGCCGTACTCCTCAAACACGGTGCCGGGCTACTTTCCATGGTTTTCTAGGGTCTCACATCCCTTTGCCTTCCCTGAAAATTATGTAGAGCTTGTGGATGAGCCGGATGTCAGTGTGGTACGTGTTTTTTATGTTAATTACAGTAATAAGTTTCTTCTACTTATTTAAATCTACTTATTTAAATAATGTTATGTTATTTGTTTGACAGATGCTGCCAGAGCTCCTGGATATGGTGGATGAGATGGATGGGACCATCAATGATAATGTCCCAGAGCCAACCAGGAGCGTCTTTCAGCGCATCAAGAGGTTGCTCAACCCCTTCCGTAGGCTTAGGAGGAGGATCGTCAATGTGTATCAGAGGAGGGGGCGCAACACCCAGTAGGGGGGGATATTTGTATAATTTAACTGTTTGGAACTTTTGTATAATTTAACTACTTTTGATATTATTAAGTATTTTTGTGATGTCATCTACTTAATTTGGCGCAAATTTATTGCCTTTTTATTACAAACCATAACCATACATGAAATACGAAAGACATGAAATACGAAAGACATAAAACCAACATAAGCAAACAACTAACTAAGAAACTAGTGTTTCGGTCGTCCCTGTTCCAGAAGATAAATGATCTCTTCTGGAGTGCGTATTGTGTCCACGTACAACTCTAAGACTTGTCGCCCCATCGGAAGTGTAGCATGATATTCCATCATGGTCCCAACGTCGTCATCGTTGCGGATCTCCATAACTGTAAAATAGCCAGTCCCGTAATCAAGCCGGTTGTACTTTCGGTAACGTATACGCGCCACGTCTTTACGCCACGCTCCCTCTGGACGAATCTTCCTCTCAGCCTTTTCCTTTAGTTGGGCGAAGGTGATGACCTTACTCATCCTGCAGAATACATGGTTAGGACAACGAAACACAACACCATGTTCGTCGGTGGTGACAGTCCCATGGTGATGAAGGGCAGTTAGGAATTTGGTGGATGAGTACTGGGTTGAGCACAATTGCCATTCCATTTCAGCTTGGTTGTAGCTGTCAAGAGGGAGAGTAGGTTTTGGTGAAGAAGCAGATTAGGGTTTGGTGAAGAAGGTCTGAGGATGTGAACCCCCTTTTATAATAGGCATGGTGAAATGTCAGCCGTTGATTTCATTTTTAGATCACAAATCTGATCCGTTTAAATTCTATCCGTTCAGACACATTTTCCAAAGGGATTGACATCCACTCCTTTATCTGACACACATTTGACTGATTGTAAGCCGTTGATCAAAACTGTCGGTGGAATCTGAGACGTCCAATATCTGTCGCTCTGCAACACTGGTTCGAACCGCCTCATGCGAATATGTGCGCATGACCACATTCGAACCTGTTCGCATGACCCCATTCGAACAGGTGAAAAACACCCAAGAGGGTGTGTCCCCATATTTAACACACGCGAATGGCTTCGTGCGAACCTGTTCGAAGGCCCGTGTTCGAACAGGTGAAATTTCGTGAAAAAAAAGAGGTTTGGCCTGGCCTTTTGGTCATTTCACACCCTTATGGGGTGTGTTTCGAGTAGGAGGGGGTGTGGGAAAAGCAAACACCTATCTATAATCACTTGGAAGCTGAAGGAGGCCTTTCTTCTCACCACTCAACGGGCAAACGTTTGCAATCCCAATTCCAATATTTAAACCCAATCCCCTTCAAACATTATTTTTTTTTGACAACACCTTCAAACATTATTTAAACCCAGAAAATCCCAATATTCTTGTTCCTCTTTTTGCAATCTCAGGTTGAAAATTGCACAAAATCTGATATCATTGAACAAATTAACATTTCCCTTTAGCACAAAATCTGATATCAACAAAGAAAAAAACTGTAGATCTGAAATGCTGTAGAAAAAAAAACGCGGATCTGAGAAGCAAAAACTGAATTTGTTGTAGAAAAAAACGTAGATCTTAAACATAAACTATGGAGACGAATACAATCGGAGACGAAACACGGGCTCAGATCTATGAAATGAAATTGTAGATACAAAAAGCTTAGATCTTAAACATAAACGACGGAGACGAAGACGATCTTGGACAGAAGTTTGTTGAAGGAGGAGGGGGAAACCCAGATTGTTGGTGTAGCAAAAATTGTGAATTTGGGGATTTTTTTTATTAGTAGTGAGAAAGAAGAACTGAGCTCATGTGAATTTGGGGATGAGAGGAAGAAGAATGAGAGAAGAGATGGAAGAAAAAGCTTGGATCGTGAGAGGATGAGAGGATGAAGTAATTGTTTTTAATTTAAATTTTATTTTATTTTAAACTGAAATAAATATAATTAATAAAAAATGTGAGTTAGTATGCCACGTGGACACCATGTCAATTAAAATTGTCCACGTGGTGTGTCCGGTCTTGATTCTGTTAGTTCACTCAGCATGATTTAACGTCAGAGACTAATAATGAAAATGGAAAGATAAGATGGGGACCAAAATGCCTATTTCGTTAATATAGGGACTAAACTTACAATTACCCAATTTTACAGGGACCAAAAACATATTTTACCCTATTAATAATAGAGTAAAAATGAGATGTAATAATGACAGTATCTTCTTATAATAATGGCGCTCTCGTTGCTCCTCCTGTTGGCGCTCCTGTTGATGCTCCCGTTGCCACTTCCGTTAGCGGTGTCGCTTTTTTTGACAAAGTGGTTAAATTAATTGGGTTTAGTAGTTTTGAGTAGATTAAAGTAAATAATAAATTCTACATAATTTAATATTAATTTTAGGGTTAAATGTATGTTTCGTCCCTGCAAATATCTCAATAATCCAGTTTGGTCCTGCAATTTTTTTTAAAAAAAAGCCCTTGCAAATACCAAACGCTTCTAGTTTGATCCCTGCTGTTAGTTTTTGGCTAACACCGTTAATGAATGGTGACGTGGCAGCCAATATCATCACCTCCTTCATTCCTCTTTCTGTGAAACTGAAACTCTGTTCTTCTTCTTCTTCTTCTTCTCATCTTCTCTCTTCGTTCTTCTCTCATATTCTCATTTTGGGGTATCTATTTCATATGTGCTGCCACTTCCACCAATCTACTTAGTGCTGGCCTTAGTCACTAAAAGGTCTCGAGAGAGAGCGAAGCTAGCTTACCTTGCACTTTATTCCTCTTCAAATTCGATACTTTCCTCTCTCTCTACCCACAATGAGGTTTTTGTTTTGTTTTAACGACAACAAACACAAAATCTCTCACTCATTCTCTCATTCTCTTCTTCTTTAACTTCTTATACCCCACAATCTCATTGATCTTATTTGCAGGGACCAAACTGGATTATTGAGATATTTGCAGGGACGAAACATACCTTTAAGCCTTAATGTTATTAAGTTTATTTACTTACTGACTTTTTAGAATAAATAAATTAAAAAATAAATTTGTTTTTATGAAAAAAAATTTGACTGCGCGCGGCAGGCAGCAGGCAGCTTTTGCTGCTTTTTGACGCTCCTGTTGGCACTTCCATTGGCGCTGTCGTTGCTGCTCTCGTTGCTCTCCCGTGCGGCTCACAAAAAAAGTGGATGCGATTTAATTATTGATTTTTTTAGGAAAAATAATTATGGAATTTTTGCTAGTGGTGTCTCTTTTTTTGACCATTGGTAGTGGTTAAATTAATTGGGTTTAGTAGTTTGAGTAGATTATAGTAAATAGTAATTTCTACATAATTTAATATTAATTTAATTAATATTATGTAATTACCTATTTTTTACAAAAAATAAATTTAAAAAAAGAAGATTTTTGATAGTGGGTTGTTTGATTATGTTGATAGTAGAGAGAAATGGAAAGAGTCGACTCTACTATAATAAAAACCAATGCTAGCACTTTTACATTTTTAGACATCTTAGAATTTTACCATTTGTCAAAAATTAGGGGTAAAATGGTCATTTCGCCACTATAAGACATAAAAAACAGTTTTTTCAGATTTTTTTAAAAAAAGAAAAAATTAAAACTGACGCGCTGCCAGCTGTCACGCTGACGCGCTGTCAGCAGTTTTTTTTTTCTTTAAAAAAATCATTTTTTTAAAAAATGCTTTTTTTAAATTTTTTTTAAAACTGTTTTTTTCTTAAAATCGTTTTTTTTAAAAACCGTTTTTCTTTAAAAAGTCTTTTTTCATAATTTTAAAAATATGATTTAAATAATATTTTAAAATCTGTTTTTTAATAATAAAAAAAAGTCATTTTTATCATTTTTTTTCCAACAGGACTTCCAACATGAGTGCCGACGACAGCGGCAACGGGACTGCCAACGGGAGTACCGACTTTTTTTAGACTTTTTCCAACACAACTATTTTAAAACAATAAACTTTTTATTTATTTTTATAATTTACTCAAATCAATTTAACCACCACTAATTGTCAAAAAAAAACTTTTGTCAAAAAAAATATTGTCAAAAAAACTCATACCTTTATCAAAATATTACAAAAAATCCAAAAAAACTAAATTATTAAATTCATATTAATTATACGCAATAATTAAATAATCTAAAATTTATTATTTACTATAATCTCTCTATTAAAACTACTCGATCAATTTCACCACTACAAAAAATTACCAAATTACTATTTTATAATTATTAAAAAAGGAGTAAAATGCCAATGGGAGTGCCAACAGGAGGAGGGCCAACGGGAGTGCCAATGGGAGTTTCTTCATTTTTACTCCATTATTAACATTATAAGAAATACAGACCACTATCCATTAATTACTCACTAAAATTTTTACCACGGTTTTACTAAAAATAATTACTCACTATTTTTAAAATTAACTTTTTTATAAATAAATGAATATGATTAAATTAATATTAAGTCATATAGAAAAATAAGTCATAATACGTGGTAACGGGAGCGGCAATGCGAGACTGACAATGAAATCGACAACGAGAGCGACAACGGGAACAGGAGTGAGAACGAGAGAGGCAACGAGAGCGCCAACAGAGCGCCAACGTGGTGCATATTTTATAAAATCTTATTTTATTTTTTCGTCATTTTTACTCCATCTAAAATTTATTATTTACTATAATCTCTCTAAAAAACTATTAAAATCAATCAATTTAACCACTAAGAATTGTAACAAAACAACTTTAGCTACTACCAAATATTACAAAATAACGTACTTATAATTAAACGAATATGATTTAATTAATATTAAATCATATAGAAAAATATGAGTTAAAATGTGGCAACGGTAGCGACAACGAGAGACTGGCAATTGGAGCTGCAACAGGAGTGGCAACGAGAGAGGCAACAAGAGTGTCAACGAGAGAGGTAACGAGAGCACCAACAGGAGTGCCAACGGGAGGGCCAACGAGGATGCAAATGGGAAGGCCAACGGGAATGCATATTATACCTCTAATGTCCAAATACATTATTATGGATCAATGTAATTCTGATTGTCAACGAGGATGTATATTCCACTTTGAATTTCAAATCATACATTTTGGACATTGTTCACAACTTATGAATATCTTCCAAATTACTATTATGACTTCATGGCAATACACCGACCATATAGTATCACCCGTGCATATGCACGGGTAAAATACTAGTGAGAGAGAAAAAAGAGAAAAGTAAGTTTTAAGTGAAATAAAAAAATTAAAATATGATGTGAGAGTGAGACCCACTAATGATAAAAGTGAGTGAGAGAAGAGTGAGAAGAAATCATTTGAAATGACATTTTTATCCGTAGGATTGAGATAAAAGTGAGGGATAATTTTGTATTTTTTGGTAGTGAGTTGTTTGTATATATTGATGTAAATAAAATTGGTGTTGTTTATCATCAAAATATTATAAATGTCTAGACTCAATACAAATAAAATAACAAGAATTGTTATTATATATTTTTCATTATTACGTGTCTCTCATTAATCATATAATAATGATGTGTATTTCTGTCGATTTTATCTTATATAATAAAAGTTAATTATTTTTTACATATTAATCAAAATTAAAATAGTAGCCATGATAAATTAATTAAAATAATTTATTTTGATATCTAATGTATTTTTTGTATTACCTAAAGTTAACAAATTAATATTCTAATTTGCAAACAAAATTGATTTCAAATACTTTAATCTAAAAATGTGGGTTTCTTAAGGATTGCTTAAAAATAATGTGACTTTGTGGGGACCATTTTATAAGAGTTATGCAAACCTCTAAGCAACCATAGATGAAAATGCTTCTACTACGCATTCCGCAATTTATAAATAAGTTTTAAAATTTGTTCTAAAAATATTTGTGCCCCAATCCCAATATATCAAAAAAAATGAAGAAAACAAATCACTTTAAATTTTTGAAAATTAGAAATGTTGGTTATATTAGTTTCTAGGCAGTAAATATATCTATATTCTTAAAAAAGATTGATAAGAAAAACATCTATTCTTTTTTAAAGACAAGGATAAGACTTTACATTTTCAGTAGCTGATAATATATACTATCACATTACTCATATAATCCTTTTGTTTAGTGATAATTGACAAGTGAAAATGTATACTCAGGGACAACTAATTGCTGCAACAAAAGGCTTCAGCTTCTCCTTACTCTTAGTGATAACCAAGAACAGAACTCGATACAACACAATCATACCAAACATGATAACAATATCAACCCACTTAGAGTGACCCATTTCCACATGCCATGTCTCTTCCAATACTTCTCTACCACTCATGGTTTTAGTGCCAGAAAATGTTAAGCCTTCAAATTCATTCTTGAATGATCCTTGAAATGCATACTTGAGGAATGATATGTGGTATAAAGGGTATTTCCATAATGGTTTAGGAAGATCATTTGGTAGTCTATAAAATCCACCTGTTAATATCATGAGTCCTTCAATTCCACCAGTGATGAACATTCCTATTACATAGTTTGGTGAGATACTTCCAACAACTAACATAAGACTTTCAACCCACATTACTATGAAAAATAGCAAAGAAGTGAAGTATATAAAGCGTTCTACTCCTTTGTGTAAACCACAAAGGAAGTAAGCTATTCCTCCGGGAATTAGAGAGATCATTAGCATGTAAGGAACAGCAGAGAATATGTTGCCAATTAGAAATGCTGTTATACCATAGTGCCCATTTAATCTCTCTCGTTCAAATACCTGATATTATATGGAAGGAAACATTTTCATTAGGCTTAATTTATCATAATATATAGCACAAAATATGAAAATTGTTTCGGATTGGGCCGAGCCCATGTCCGGATTCGGGCCCAACAATGGCCCAATAATGCGGCTAAGCACCCATTGTTAACAATCCGTGCGCTACAGCCCATCAACGACTGAGATCGCACGACCAGATCCAATGGCGCGTAGCGCGCCAGTTCACCTACGTACTGGAGCGGTCATACCAGCTCAGCCGCTGGTACAAGTAGGTATCTCTCATTTGGTTGCCGACTTTGGCATCGGAACAAGACTTCTACCAACTACTCAACCCGGCCTCGCCAAGTTCGAGTAAGGTACAGGTAAAAAATGATAGAAAATTTACCTTCATTTCCTCCAAAAGAGGAGAGAATCCACCAACAAGAGTCATGAAAGTCAGAACTGAAACAAGAAATGTGAGCAGAGAACCTCTCGCCTGAAGCATGCAGAAAGATATTTATGTACTATCCATAAACTTTGTTCAATAAATCAAATCTCTATGCTTATCTATCTTACCTGAATAGATTCACTACTGTAGCCCATATCATAGAAGATAGAGCCAATGCTTATAGCTATTACAATAAACACAGCTAAACGTAACCAATAATTGCTTATGTCACGAAATAGTTGCAAAGAAGATCTTCTTATAAGAACAAGACATTGAGTGAGAAATGCAGCATGGATCCTCTTCTTCCCAACTGCACGAGAGTCCTAATATCATGTAAAAGTTAGTCTTTCATGTAAATCATAGGTCTTTAGGTTTAGAAAATTCTTCTACATAGTGTTACTGGGAGAAAAAAGAATGTAACATGAAACTTACACTTTCACTTATTGTTGCAACTTCCTTTTTAACTTGGCTTCTAATTTGAGACAATTTATAAGACTTTACAAGGATTTCAATTGCTTCTTCTGTGGTTGTTCCCTTACTAAGGCCTTCTTCAGCATCCTGAAAACAATAAAATGAATCAAATAAGTTTCAAGTTTTATGCTACATTTTGTTAATTATAAAGACAAGTTCACAAATAAACACTAGCCAAAATTTAAGAGTTTGCATACCAGCTCAAAATCTTTGTTTATGATCCTTAAGTAGTGGTCAGAGGGATTGTAGAGAGTTGGACAAGGAAATCCATTTGAAGCAAAAAACTGCCCTAAATCAAGTGTCACTATGTATATATTTTGTCTAACTTGAAAACAATATATGCTTAAACTGTTATTGGTCTCAATAAAATTTGAGTTTTTGATTTTACTATTTTAGTCCTAAAAAATTTCACAACTTTTGGTCTCTCGTGCTTTTTTTTTCATCAGTTTTGGTCCCCCATGACTTTTAACAGCGTTTTTAGGACCTTTTCTAGTGCTTCTAAGTGCTATTAAAAGTCGTGAAACGCTGTTAATAATAAGGAGGGACTAAAACTAAAGAAAAAAAACTTCAAGACTAAAAATAGGTGAAATTTTTCTGAGGGACTAAAATCAAAAAACCCAAATTTTATAGGGACTAAAAACATATTTAACCCTTCTTTATACTTTATATTTATGATTTTAGTTACTAACCTGATTTGCATCAGATGCTGGACCAAAATAAACAGTTTCACCAGAAGACAAAAGACAAAGATCATGGAAAAGTTCAAAAACTTCACTACTAGGTTGGTGAATGGAAACAACAATAGTTCTTCTAATGCCATCACTTAGATTTAGACTTGCAATTCTACTCATAACATAATAGGAAGCTGCACTATCTAGTCCACTAGTTGGTTCATCAAGGAAGAGAAGTCTAGGCCTTGTTAGAATCTCAATGCAAATGCTAAGTCTTCTCTTTTGTCCACCACTTAGACCCTTAGAACCCCATCCACCAACCCTTGTGTTTATTGCATCCACTAGACCCATTTCTCTTAGTATATGATCTGCTTGTTCTTTTTTCTCTGATTTGGACATGGAATCTGGAAATTGAAGCTGAGCTGAGTAGTATAAAGTTTCACCGGCTGTTAAATTTGATAGCATAGCATCATCTTGTGTTACATAACCCTGATTTCACATGGACAAGTTAATGAATATGCTTTCTAAAATAAGTATTTTTGTAGGAGTTTGTAGATTTTGGGAGTTTTTCTTACTGATATTCCATAGGCTAATGATTGTTTGTGGCCATTGATTAGAATGTTTCCTGTATGCTTTAAATTTGAGCTTAATCTTCCTGCAAACATTGATTGAGTCAAGTCATAGTATTTTTTTATATATATATATATATATTAGAGACAAAACATAACAAACATTTTTTTTAAATAAATTTATGGTGATATAAGATTAGCTAGTTTGCTTAAAAAAAATGTCACCTGCTAGAGCATCAAGAAGTGTAGATTTTCCACAGCCAGAAGGGCCCATTATAGCCAAAAGCCTTGCTGGATGGGCATAACCTGTAAGACCCTGCAGAATTGGTTTCCTTTTATTGTTTCCATTTGGAACAGTAACCCACAGTTTCTCCCATGACACTGTTATGCTTCCCTCTTCCAGCTCTCCCCCAACATGTACTACACTCATTTCTGTTGACTTTATAACATCACTATCAAATGTCATGCTCAACTTTCACCTCTGTACGTGTTCCTTTGCTGTAACTTAAGATCATGGAACTGAAAACCAAAGTATGAATGGAAATCAGAGAGCTTTTTATTTATTACTATTCTACAATATATATAGTGCATGATAAGAATGTATGGCGATTGAAACAAGTACAATCAGTTATTTCGGAGAACGAGTTGGTGTTGTCCCCTTTCCGTTAGGCACGACAAGAGGATGGTAACAAAATACAACCATTGGACGCACAAAGAAAAAGATATACCTGGAACTTATCGGATCATCGATACTCAACAAGGTGCAAGTGCAACATATATACATTTAGTAAATTAGTACAAAGGTAGCCGCTTACTGTTTATTCTCTTATATATAGATAAAATGACCTTCTAGAAATGACAGCTTGTTTTGTTTGAAAAGGAGTGCTACCCTATGATCATGTTCTTTTGCTGCGTATCCATTCACTTATTGAGTTACCAAACATTTGTTACTAATTCTCATTAAATATATGTTTAGTCCATTAAACATATATTGGCAGATTAATTCTATAGCCTGCCCCACATCACGTGAGAATGTCTAGTCTAGTAGTATAGGCTTCTTCTCAATGACATGAAAACCGGTGGCGGAAGTTGACAATAATTTTTGGGGTACCAAAAAGTTAAATAATACATATAAAATATTTCACTAATATTTTAACCGTTATCTATGGAGTTGAACTGGTTTTAATCATTTACCACTATAATTGTACATGGTTCAAATATTGGTTTCAGCACTTTTTTGGAAAAAAATACACTTAATATCGTAAAATACAAAAAACACTACCGAAATGCCTTCAGAGAGAGTCTAACCGCTGAATACAAGCTAATTAGCCTAACGTTTTACCACTTTACTACCACATCTGTACGCACCTTTAGCGAAATAGTTAGTATATAACATCTAACATCAACTTTATACTATGCATATGAATCGATTTGAGAAAAATCTCGGGGGTACCGTGGCATCCCCCGGCTCCTACCAAGATCCGCCCCTGATGAAAACCAACTACAGAATACTCCAGCCACTGATTTTTCACCATTCCTTCAAATAAACATGCCTGCAGAAATTATATGTAAAATTGTGCACATAGATACTACTCCTTTTCTCTACAACTCCATAGTTAGGGATCACCATGGGGGTTCGGTTACCGATCAGTTTCAGTAAGAGAGAGATACATCAAATAAAATAATATTTTTTTATTTGATGAGTCTATCTCTCTGCTGCTGGAACTTTTCAATAAATGGCAACGATCTCAATCCCACAATGGGTAATAGACCTTATGGATACCCGCAAAAATTACTACGATGAATAAATATGAACACAGGTATAGGGTTCAAGTACCTTGGTATCCAACATACATGTCTATTGCCACTTCAATTAAAGCGTACTAATTCCAAGTTTGAGTGCAAGTGGTTAATGCACTCTTTCTTAAGGGGTAGACTCAGGTTAGTACCCGGGTTCCATTCTCAGCGATGAAACAAATTGGAGCCTCTGAATACCAGAGGGGGTCAAAGACCCCTAGACAAAAAAAAAGCGTACACGTAAGACCTGCTACATTAAGTTTTGTAAGTACCGAAAATAAAATTCACTAATTTTATAGGGACTAAAAAAAGATTTAACCCTATATAATTATAATATTTTTTGGGTAAACCCGGGTATCCACTGCACGGATAGCAGTGACTAATCCCTCGCTCATTGTAGGTGCCTCGAGGGGCAGGACAGCTGGCCCAGAGTTTTAACGCTGCTCCGTACCCAATGCGGTGATCGAACCCCCGACCCTTGGTTAAGGGAGGTTCAGCCTCGGCCGCTGAACCTCACGCTCTGGATTTATATAATTATAATATAAGTTGACTTCATAAGACATAAAATTTTAACTATTCAAATTCAATTATTATAAGTCACTGCCTATGAAAGTCATTGAATCCAAATTCTAAAGAAAGTTGAAACAATACAACTCATTTTAACGACCTCTCCAAAAAATGCCAACCAATCAAAATATTCAAATGTATTAATAAAAAATAATTAAGGGTTATGATGTATTTTAACGACCTCTCCAAAAAATGCCAACCAATGAAAATATTCAAATGTATCATCGGATAAGTCATGGCCAGCATATAATACTGACCATGACTTAAGTTAAAACAGAACCCTTAATTATTTTTTTTATTAAAAAACTAGAGAAATGTTATTTGGACAAAAAAAAGTGTAACAAAATATGAGATACGAGAAAATACGCATATAATACATTTATTTTTTATTTTATTTTAAATATATTATACTACTAAACTTAATTTAAAATAAAAAATAAATGATTCATTATGCGTATATCTCATCCATTTTGGGACATTATTTTTTGTCCAAGTAACGTTTCAGAAAAAAATATTAGAGGGGAGTGTGTGAAATTAGTAACAGCAGATAATAATCAGATTCCCATAAAAAAGACGATTTTAGTAGTCAATAAATAAATTTGTGCAAAGCAAAGTAAGTAAATACGGAGAGTGGCTGTATTGTGCATTTTTGATGTCGTGTTATTTATCTGGGGATCTCACTGAGCAAGGTTAGGTGGCAGTATTCCAGTGGTTCGTGGAAGGATTGTAATAATGAGAGGATATGATATCAATATGGAGTTCAAAGTGTTGTTTCAAGCTAAGCTTACAACTTCAAACTTCCGTCCCTTGTCTACTTCTCTTGCTTTACTCCATCACTCAATCTCAAACAAGACACGGAGGAGAGTGATGAATTGAAGAGCTTGTATTGTTACTTGCTGTGACTAGTTAAGCATCTAAATGGCTGCCACGTGCTGTAACTGTAACCTCACCCAACCTCCTACTACTTTCACCAAAAGGCAAGTTCTCTCTTCTTAGATTTCATCCCAAAAATGGGAATTAATTTTGTTGAAAAGAGCATTTTCATTTCAGGTCCCATTTAGGTTCCAAAAGCTCAACCTGTAATAGTGTGGAAAAAGTCTTCCATAGGAAATATAGAGGACACTTGCAAATTCGAAGAAGGCATCAATACCTATATGTGCCTTCTACAGTAGGAGCAGAATTCTCATCTTCTGGTTTTGAACATGTTGGAGAGGAAATTCAAGAGGGTATTTCAAAGGAGACTTTGATTTGGAGGGCTATCAAGTTGCCCATTTACTCTGTTGCTTTGGTTCCTCTCACTGTGAGCATCTATCTCATTGCCATAACGATAGAACTTCTCATATCATATTATTGGGAATTTGTGTCATTTTAAGCAATGCACTCCTCTACATGTGTGTGTGAGAGTCTCTAATGTAATCCTTGGTTTCAACAATTAGGTAGGCAGTGCAGCAGCTTATTTGCAGACAGGCATCTTCTCAGCTAAATCCTATTTTGTTCTCTTGGCTTCTTCAATTCTTGTTATTACCTGGCTCAACTTAAGGTACATTTCTACAAGAATGTCTTCCCTAGTTCCTGAACCATTTTATTGAACTCTTCTTATCCTTTAAATAGAAACATGAACTCTTATATCCTTATATGTGGCTATGGCAGCAATGATGTTTATGATTTTGACACTGGAGTTGACAAGAACAAAAAGGAATCAGTTGTAAACATGGTTGGCAGGTTAGCTTCTCTCAAACTTGTCTTTAGTGTTTTCTTTTGCTTCTGTGTTTGAAATAAAAAAATAACTTGGCTTGTTTACTCCACATGTTGAATTTGGAAAGCCGTACAGGAGTCTTTGTTGTTGCCTACTTATGCCTTGCTCTTGGCTTCATTGGACTGACTTGGGTTGCAGTTAAGGCTGGAAACGTACGTTCAATATTGTTTCTTTCTTGTGCCATTATTTGTGGCTATATATATCAGGTAAAAGCTTCTGCTGATATTGGAATTGTGTTGGAAACTATGAAGCATTGACACAGACACAGACTTGACACGGACACATAGACACCGGTTTTAATTTGAAAAATAGAAGTAATTGAAGTGTCAATGTCACGACACGTCTTCAATTTGAAGTGTTGGTGCTATAGAGGTTTGGAAAGTTATTCTAGGTCATATGTTAACTTTCAAATTTCCTGATTGATCCATCGCTATTGCAGTGTCCACCATTTCGGTTAAGCTATCATGGACTAGGAGAGCCCTTGTGCTTTGCAGCATTTGGTCCTTTTGCCACTAGTGCTTTTTATTTAGTACAAGGAAGTGCAAGGTTATCTCAATTACCTAAATACCTAGTCATAACATTTTATTTTTCATGGTTTGATTGCTGTTTCTGAACTATTTTATTTTGGTAGTGTGATGAAACATTTCCCCTTGAGCGCAACAGTTCTTTCAGCATCAATCCTTGTTGGCTTCACAACATCCCTTATCCTTTTTTGCAGTCATTTCCATCAGGTACTCTTATAACTAAATTCCAACTATATATGAGTAACTTCATGTAGATGATGACCTTTTTTTATGCGTAATGCAGGTGGAAGGAGACAAAGAAGTTGGAAAAATATCACCTTTGGTAGATGCACTTTGTTCTGTTGAACATTTTTCTTATCTATTTTGATGTGAATATACCTGTTACTGATTTCCCATTTCTTTTTCAGGTCAGACTTGGCACTGAAAGAGGTGCAGAGTTGGTGAAAGTGGCAGTCTTGATGCTCTATGCTCTTTTGGTTGCTTTTGGTCTAAGCAAGACACTTCCTCTCACTTGTATTGTAAGTATTTTTAGACAGATAACCAACTTTATGCATTTCATTTATGTTTTCTTCCTTTCTTTGCATGTATAGTTACTTTTCTGGATCACGCACTTATGATTTATTCTTCTTTTGGTTATGAATATGGTTGTTCTAGTTCCTTTGTGCATTGACATTACCAGTGGGAAACCTGGTAGTTAGATTTGTCCAAGAAAATCACAAGGTAAGTACAAGACTGTTGGTGAGTCTTTGTTACCATTTTATATTTCATAAAATCTTATATTGAAACTATGTTGTAATCTTGCAGGACAAAAACAAGATTTTCATGGCTAAGTACTTCTGTGTGAGGTTGCATGCTTTGTTTGGTGCTGCACTTGCTGTTGGACTGGTATTGGCTAGAATGTTTAATACAAGGTTTATATCAAGGCCACTACTTAGTTGAAGATTGAAGATAGGATTGCTTTAAAAGGAAATTATATGAGGTGAGGAGTTTGCTCAAGAGGATCAAAGGATGCAGGCCTCTGAGGTGCAAGAGCAATATTATTTTGGTCATGAAAAAGTTTTCATTCTCTTTCCCTTCTGTGGCTAAATAAGCTTGGAAAAACTGTTAGATTTTGCCAATTTAGAGTGGTTTGCATTTGCAGCAAGCTTACAACATCAGTCAGAACAGATGAGGGGATGGTTCCACTACCTAGGTGTTTTTCTTTGATAGTGCATAATTGATTAATAGCAGGGGCAACATTTGCTGATAGGAAATTTTTTTAATAAAATTATAATAATCAGACCACTTGCTATTTATTAGACACAAACTAAATCTACTGTACTTTTAGATTTCTCTCGAAACATTACAATTTTCGGTGGAAATTGGATTTCACATTATGGTGGTGTGTAAGCTTTTAAAAGGGTTTGGAAGCTACCTAACCAAAAAACGGATTGAGGGCTATTGTTCCTGTACACTAAAAACTCTCATTTTATTTTAACACACTCATATCCGTAATCCATTGGGGGCATCGCCAAAGCGGGCAATACCTAAAAAAACAGGTCGGGACTTGGGTTTGGAATAGATGGTAACTTCAATATTCATCCCCATTCACTACCTTTCTGTCGGCACCCGGCGTATCCATTGACCACATTTTGTTAACTTGCATGTCATCTCTTCTTTATGTGTGTTTTGAAATTGTAACAAAACATTAGTGCTAGATTGCTAGCATCAAAATCATTGATACAAATTACAACATAAAAATCAGTTGAACATGTGGGAAATAATGAGATTGTGAGAGACGTGATTGTTAAAGCGCTAAATTGTTTTGTGTGAGGCAGAGAGATGTGATATCTAGGAAACCCAAGAACACTTGGATGAGATGGTAGGTGTCTTTTCGGGCTTAACTAAGATTCTGGGTTCGAATCCAGACTTGGGCATACAGTAGTGTTAAATCTCTTGAGGGAGAGCTTTGCCGCTCATTGTGGTCCTACTCGGCTCGAGGGATTAGTCTCTGCAGTTGCGCGCAGAGGATACCCGGTTTATACAAAAAAAAAAACCTAGGACGAGGTAGGTCCATGACTAGTTTGGTTCACAAGTTGGATATTTTAGCTTGACCTAAGTGCAAAAAAAACCCTTGACCTAAGTGCTAAATGGGCTTAAGTCTAGGTTAGGTTGAATATCCTTCTTTAATTCTTATAGAATTCCCATTTTTGGTCACCAACATTATTGAACGAAATGACCCTAAATGGATATTTTAGCAATAATTATTTTAAGTGGTTATTTATTTTTCTGCGAACAAGTGAATTTGACCCCAGTCACCCTAGTAACTGTTCGCCAAACACTTGTTTGAGTGCAACCATGTCGCTGCGGTGTAGAGGGCGTGCTTTGGATCTATTACCTTTCCTTCAGACCAAATGTGGCTTATTGACTGGTTAATGAGAGCGATTAAGGACTTTGGAGTTTTCTTCTTAATTGTCTTGTGGAAGTGTTGGTGCCTTAGGAATAAGGTGGTGTTTGAGGGAGCCAACATTCCAACCCATATTATCGTGGCACAATGTCAGGATCTTTTGGCCGACACAACTCATGCTTCCGGTGGGTATGATCAAGTTGGGGCTTCGACTTCACACGGTGTTAAGGTTTTGTGGATCAAACCATCTATTGGTTTGGTTGCGTTGAATGTTGACGGAAATGTCATTACTTATCCAGATGTTTCAGGGTTTGGGGGCCTTGTTCGAGATTCAGAAGGCAATTTCCAGTTTGGTTTTAATGGGCCAGTTGGTGTGTCTAATATTCTTCATGCAGAGATTTGTGCTATGGTACACGGGATCAAGCTGTGTTGGGAGAGGGGGTTATCGCAAAGTTCGTTGTTATACTGATTCTATGGAAACCGCTCTTCTAGTCAAAGAGGCTAATACGAGATACTGTAGATATGTGAATGATATTGCAACTCTTCGAAAGTTTCTCCACTGGGATTGAGAGGTCACAATGGAGAACTCTTATCGTGAAGAAAATCGGTGTGCGGACTACTTAGCTAAACTGGGAGCTAGAAGTGATCATCCTTTGAGAATTTTTGATGAGCCTCCGGGGGCTAGAAGTGTTAAGTGTGCGAACTACTTTAGGTGTTAGTTTCGTGAGGCCTTAGTCTTTTTTCTTTTCTTATCCATTGTACCCAAAAAAACATGATCTAATTCAAATTCTATTTTCTTAGCAACGATGGTCCATCTATGGATAAAATAGTAAATTCCCTCTCTCCTCTGATTGTGATTAATTGCAGTAAATTCACTCACTTTTCTTTTCCTATTTTTTTTTCTTTTCTTTTATATTAATTTAATTAAAACTAAATAAATTAGAAAAATAGAAAATATATTGTTAATTTCAAATTACTAATATAATATATAGTAAAATAAAAATACTAAAACACATTAATTTATTTAAAAGACTTATCAGATCATTACAAGAGTTGTACAAATAAATTAAAAAGCAAAACAAAGCAAAACGCAAAACTTTAACATTGTAGATGATGCCCAGTTCCACATAGTAGTGGTCGGCGATTACGATGTGGACGCTGTTGTTGTGGTGATGTGATGAGGAACTAGCACCGACCTGCTCCTCCAAAGAACGAAGATACGCATATGATTCCGGTGTACCAGGGTGGACACCAAATAGACCATAAAACCAATTTGGGTCGGTCGAAGCCGTAGAATGCCGATGATAATCTTGGACTGCCGTATGTTCTACTGACTGGTTGAACAACTCATAATCCTGATGGGTTGGCGTGAAGGAGAATGAGTGGCGGTGAGGCACAGGTTGTTGGCTTTCCTCAAAGTTTGGGGAATTTGGGTCGCACGTTGAGTTGGTGGCGCACGTCGATTACGGTTACAGAGTGCTTCTGGCATAGTCGGTGATTCTTCTCGATCATCCACGATCTGCCCGTATTCGTATTCAGATTGATTAAAGAGAAAGGGGTAGCCGGACAAAGAGATGCGGTATTTGTAGAAATGAGGGTCACAATAGAAATAACTGCCTCAACCCTTCATTCTTTCATTTTGTATTTGATTTTTGTTATATCGTAAATTCGTAATAGTTAAATAAATATAGTTATTTCAATATTTTATCTAATTATAATTTCTAGATAGTGTCTAATTATTTTTTTAATATTTTTTCCTTATTAATTAGATTAGTAATTTTAAATTAACAATATTTATTTTTTTATTTATTTTTTTAATTTATTTAGTTTTAATTAAATTAATATAAAAGAAAAGAAAAAATTGGAGAAGTCCCACTAAAAGGGGGCGACTTCTGAACCAAAAAAACAAAAAAAATTAAAATTTTCATATTGGGAAGTCGCAATGGAGGTGGAGACTTCCCAACTAAAAAACCAAAGTGTGCTAGATTCATAAATAATTTTTAAAGTTTGCTAATTTAGTAATTTTTTTTTTTTTAATGCTATAGTGGTTTTTTTTCATCAAAAATCACTCGCCCGTTTCCCCGGTTATCTTCCACCCTTGCATGCACATAATCACACACAAAAAAAAGAATAAAGAGCAAGGAAGCTTGCAAAATTACAACTGAAAGAACAATGGAGGATCGATAAGATTTCCAGAGAGAAGCAAGAATGCGAAAGAAAAGAGAAATTCAACTTCTACTAGTTTGTAATGTTGAAGTTCGTACGGCCAGGGTTTATTTATGGCACCATCTTCACAGCCTTCGATCATTCTCTACCACCGCGCGCCGTCTGTTTGTTCAGAAAAATCCTCTATCGCTGCATCATCAACAGCGACTACCATTGCAGAACAGGAATAAAAAATCCTCTGGCGCCGTCTGTTTGACCAGAAGGAATAAAAAATTCTTAAAATCAAACAGTTACCTAAATACTTTCAGTTTATCAGTTTATCACACATCCACATCACCTGAGTTTCTAGTTTCCCTTTTTCTGTAGAACAACATATTATAGCATGATGGCCTCGGAGCTGAAGAAATGGTTGTTAGTGGAAGGTTTAAACTCATTGAAGAAGGTAAAGCTCGCCCACTGCCGTCTCCTCCGTCTCAACCTCCACCAAGACACCTACCTCCTCAACATCCTCCTCCGTTCTTCTTTACACCTACGCAACAATACCCATTACTCCAATCTCCTTTTCCACCACATAACCCACCCAAACACCTATCTCTACAACACCATGATTCGTGGCATGGTTTCCAACGACAATTTCCACAACGCCATTCAACTCTACACATCAATGCACAAATCAGGTTTTGTCCCTGATAACTTCACTTTCCCTTTTGTCCTTAAAGCGTGTGCAAGGTTGTCCCTTTTTCAATTGGGTCTTACTATTCATTGTCTTGTGTTTAAAACTGGGTTTGATTCTGATGTATTTGTAAAGACTAATCTTGTTTGTTTGTATTCAAAATGTGGGTATTTAAGAGATGCACGTAAGGTGTTTGATGATATTGTTGAGAAAAATGTTGTTTCTTGGACTGCTATTATTTGTGGGTATATTGACTTTGGTTTTTGTGGGGAAGCTGTTGATTTGTTTAGAGGGTTGTTGGAGATGGGTTTGAAGCCTGATGGGTTTTTGATTGTTCGTGTTTTGAGGGCTTGTGGGAAGTTAGGGGATTTGGAAAGTGGAAGGTGGATTGATAGGTATATGGGGGAGTGTGGTTTGAATAGGAATGTGTTTGTGGTGACTTCTTTGGTGGATATGTATGCAAAGTGTGGGAGCATGGAGGAAGCGAGGTGTGTGTTTGATGGGATGGTTGAGAAGGATGTTGTTTGTTGGAGTGCCATGATTCAAGGTTATGCTTCCAATGGGCTTCCTAGAGAAGCACTTGATTTGTTCTTTGAGATGAGGAAGGAGAATCTGAAACCTGATTGTTATTCCATGGTGGGAGTTCTGTCGGCATGTGCTAGGTTGGGAGCGTTGGAGTTGGGGAATTGGTCAAAGGGTTTGATGGATAGTGAGGAGTTTTTAAATAACCCTGTATTGGGTACTTCTTTGATTGACTTATATGCAAAATGTGGGAGTATGGAGGAGGCTTTGGGGGTTTTCAAAATGATAAAGGGAAAAGATCGTGTGGTCTTCAATGCTGTTATTTCTGGACTGGCTATGTATGGACATGTTGGAGCTGCATTTGGAGTTTTTGGCCAGATGGATAAGTGTGGGATTTGTCCAGATGGAAATACTTTTGTTGGCTTGCTATGTGGATGTACTCATGCCGGTTTAGTTGATGATGGTCGGCGTTATTTTAGTAGCATGAATCATGTCTTTTCCGTGGCTCCTACTATTGAGCATTACGGATGCATGGTGGATCTTCTATCCCGAGCAGGTTTATTGGTTGAAGCACAAAATTTGATCAAGGACATGCCAATGAAGGCTAATGCTATTGTTTGGGGGGCATTGTTGGGAGGATGTAGGTTGCATAAGGAAACTCAATTGGCTGAGCATGTGTTGAAGCAGCTCATTGAGTTAGAACCATGGAATTCAGGACATTATGTTCTTTTATCAAATATATATTCAGCAAGTCGGAGATGGGATGAAGCCGAAAAAATCCGGTCAGCTTTGATTGAGAAAGGGATGCAAAAGCTACCTGGGTATAGTTGGGTTGAAGTTGACGGGGTTGTTCATGAGTTCCTTGTAGGAGACACTTCCCATCCTTTATCAACCAAGATATATGAAAAACTAGAAAGCTTATTTAAGGACTTGAGAGTAGCTGGTTATAATCCGACCACTGAGTTTGTGCTCTTCGATGTAGAGGAGGAGGAGAAAGAGTACTTCCTTGGCTGTCACAGTGAGAAATTAGCTGTTGCATTTGCACTGATCAGTACTGGTGCCAAAGATGTGATTCGTGTTGTTAAGAATCTTCGTGTGTGTGGCGATTGTCATGAGGCTATAAAACTCATTTCAAAAGTTACAGGGAGAGAGATAGTTATTAGGGATAATAACAGATTTCATTGTTTCAGCGAAGGCACGTGTTCTTGTCGGGATTATTGGTAAAACTTTGATGTATTAAAATTTTGATGTGTTATGGGTTCTTGTCGGGATCATTGTTTGCCCCACTTACAAAAGTTTTGTCAACAATTTGCAAATATTCTCGAGGAGGATAAATGAATTCCGTGACATCTTGCACCTGCCTTGAATATAGTGGAGATCCAAAACAGTTTTGCTGCATTCAAATGGAGAAATGGCCACTTTTTAAATGCACTTGCATACCTAACATCAATATTCCTCATATCCCTCAGTTTGAAGCAGCAGTATGGGTCCAAAACTGAACTCGAGAATCACTTCTGTCTTATGGAGGGTATAAGCTTCTTCTGATATCAGAATCGCATCTGAAAGTTATTTAGGGTCATAAGTTAACGTTCAAATTCGCTGTTTGATCGATCGCTATTGCAGTGTCCACCATTTCGGTTAAGCTATCAGGGGCTGGGAGGGGCTGGGAGAGCCCTTGTGCTTTGCAGCATTAGGTCCTTTTGCCACTTGTGCTTTTTATTTAGTACAAGGCAGTGCAAGGTTATCTCATTTACCTAATTACCTAGTCATAACGTTTTATTTTTCATGGTTTGATTGCGGTTTCTGAATGATTTCATTTTGGTAGTGTGATGAACCATTTCCCCTTGAGTGGAACAGTTCTTTCAGCTTCAATCCTTGTTGGCTTCACAATATCCCTTATCCTTTTCTGCAGTCATTTCCATCAGGTACCCTTATTTCTAAATTCCAATTATGAGTAACTTCAAGTAAGTGACCTTTTTTTTATGCGTAACGCAGGTGGAAGGAGACAAAGAAGTTGGAAAAATATCACCTTTGGTAGATGCACTTTGTTCTGTTGAACATTTTTCTTATCTATGTTGATGTGAATATACCTGTTAGGCCTCTGTGGTGCAAGTGCAAGAGCAGCATTTTTTTGGTCTTGAAGACTTCCTCTTCATGGGATCTTGAAAAAGTTTTCATTTTCTTTCCCTTCTGTGGCTAAATAAGCTTGGAAAAACTGTTGGATTGTGCCAATCAAGAGTGGTGTGCGGCAAGCTTACCGCATCAGTCAGAACAGATGAGGGGATGATTCCACTACCTAGGCGCCTCACTTTAACTTTTTCATTGATAGTGCATAGTTGATTAGTAGCAGGGCAGCATTTGCTGATAGGAATTTTTTTTAAAGAAAATAATAATAATCAGACCACTTGCTATTTATAAGACGAGCTAAATTCGCTCTACTTTTATATTTCGATATATTTCTCTTGAAACATTGCAATTTTCAGTGGAAATTGGATTTCACATTATGGTGCAAGCTTTTAAATGAATTTGGAAGCTGCCCCTGGCAAGGGATGGCAATGGGATATTATATCATCTCCACATTGTAAAACTGAAGTATTCATACACAGATCCATGCCTGCATGGTTTGTGTTCCGGTAAACCAAAAATAGGATAATACTTTGGAAAACAATATAGGGTTCTGAGGTCGGAACATTGGTGCACTAGGTTGGAGATCTACATGCCCTTTAGCCCATTGGCATTGATTAATGACTACTATTCCGGTCAACCAAAAAGTCCCACATTGTTTGGGAATTAACACTATGGATAGTCTATAAACACTCATATCTTTAACCTACTTAGGCATTGCCAATACAGATAAATCTGTAGAATTATCTACCGAATCGAATGATTTGAGGACAAATAATTTTGATTCTGTCTTATGTAAATATACTTCTTTGATCCTTTTAGAACTTTCGTTTTTTGGTAAACACTCATATCTTTAAACTATGGATAATCTATAAACACTCATATCTTTAACTTACTTAGGCATTGCCAATACGAGTAATACCCTGAAAAAACACTATGTCGGGACTTGAGGTTGGCAAATGGTCTAGCTGAGATTAAGGAATGGTAGCAACAATTATCAAGGAATGAGGTAGGTGCTATTGATTTTGTGTGACAATTAGAGCCATTGTGTTGTGTGAGATAGAGAGATGTGATATAGAGGATGAGTTGGGTCCACCACTATTTGAGTTCACAAATTGGATTGAGCCAAATTCTTGACCTATGTGCTAAATGGGCTTAGGTCTAGGATTGTTCAAATATCATTCTTTGATCCTTTTAGAACTTCAGTTTTTTGGTAAATCAATGTATCCTCCACGATGACTGTGGAGACTAATCCTTTCGTTTTTTGTCACCAACATTGTTGTACGAGACGACCCCCAAATGTATTCTAGCAATAATGATAAGATAATCCCAATTGTTCGCAAGCAAGGGCAAAGCATGATCCAACGACTATTTTATGTTTGTTTAACATATTGAAAATCAATTATTTTTTAAAAAAATTACTCTTAGAAAAATGATTTTTACGAGAAACTACTCAAAACAGATTCTTATTAGCTGCTTTTATATTCTCATTTTAAAAAAAATCTGTAACAAACAAATGAAAAACTTCTAAAATAGATTTTTTTTAAAAAATAGTATTCTTCAAAATAAGCGGGCTCAAAACAGTCGATTTTGCTATAAAAAGACTCAAAGGTCCTGAGTTCGAATCCAGAATTGGGCATGTGTTATTAAATCTTTTGAGGGAGAGAGCTTTGTCATCCATTGTGGTCCTCCCGGCTAGGGGTGCACAAAACATCCGGTTATCTAAATTTATCCAAATCTATGTCCAAAACCATTTTAAAAATGACCATATATTTGGATTTGGTTATGTCCATATCCATATTATTTTTTGGGATTGGATATGGATGTCCATATTTTATAACTAGATAAAATATCCATATCCAATCAAACTTAACCAAGCCATTGACCACCGTTGACCGCCGTTGACCACCGTTGACCACCGTTGACCACCGTTGACCGACGTTGACCACCGTTGACCACCGTTGACCGGCGTTGACCGGCGTTGACCACCGTTGACCGGCGTTGACCACCGTTGACCGGCGTTGACCACCGTTGACCGCCACCAGAACTCCGCCACCGGCCACCACTAGAACCACCTCCATATATAAATATGTATTTATATTTATATTTATATATATTATATAACTATTATATTATAGATATTAAAAATATAAAAACCGGTTAAAAATTCAAAATCCGGTTAAAAATTCAAAATCCGGTTAATAATCCAAACACCGGTTATAAAATCTGGTTATGGATATAACCGGTTAAATAACCGGTTTTACAAAATAATAACCAGTTACACTAATTTGGTTATGGGACCAATTATATAAACCGGATATTTAGTGGTTATGGATTGGTTTTTTAACCATGGACATTTTGTGCACCCCTACTCCCGGCTAGAAGGATAAGTCCTGCGGTTGCGCGGATACTCGTTTAAAAAAAATAGTGGATTTTCCCTCATGTAAAAAAAAAATAGTCGATTTTCCCTCTTCCTCGAATGGTGCACACATATGATGACTACGGTGACTGCGTTTGACCGCAGTGAATCGAGCACCCCTGCCCTCCTGGTTTCTCCTCCACCCGCCTGCACACCGTTTCCCAGTTTATCTTCCACCCGTCTATGCACATATATCTCCTGTTTCTCATAACCTCCTTCATTCCTTCACTATCCATGTCCAAGAATTAATAATTAGGCAAAGAAGCAATAAAAGAAAAAAGAGAGAGGGATTCCAAACGACGTTTCTTCCATTCATGAGGCTGTCGAATTCGATGCCTCACAGCCCTTATTCTTCCTCTCTTCTTTTGGTTCCCATGTTGAAATCACACAAAACGAATAAAGAACAAGGAAACTTGCAAAATTGCAAGTGAAAGAACAATGGAGGATCGATAACATTTACAGAGAAGCAAGAATTCGAAAGAAAAGAGAACTTCAACTGATACCATAACATAATGTGAAACTGTGAGTCAGATTCCATTACCTCAACAACACACGTCTTAAGCAACTACTTTGCTTGTTATTTTTCCACCAATCTCCATTGGAAAATCAGCCCCAAATCGTAGGGCTAGGGTTTATTTATGGCACCACCTTCACAGCCTTCAATCATTCTCTACCACCGCGCGCCGTCTGTTTGTTCAGAAATAGTCCTTCATCGGTGCATCATCATCAACAACGACTTGCATAACAGGGTAAGCGTCACTGTTTCTTAAATTCAAATAGCTACCTAAATATTTTTTGTTAACAGTACAATTGATTATTTATGACGTTCATTTAATTTTTGAGCAATTTGTTATTTAATTAACAAATTATTTTATCAATCTACATGCTTGCAACTAGAGGAGTGTCATTGATGGATGCCTGATAAAAAAAAATCAATCTACATTAACTTATTATTTAACTGATAAATTTACAGGTAATTCATTGAAGTATTCTTCTACGCTCGGAAGGAATGGATATTCAGCATAGATTTGTTTTTGGTTCGGACCATCACTGACTACCCACGACTACCTATCGGGTGTCCCAACGCTTTCAACGAAAGACTAATCTCCGCTCGTGCTTAGGATCAAATTTCGCACTGGATTACGTATTTCATATTAAATCCTACATGTTATTGAATTATATTTAAAATATTATAGCAAAATTTCATATTAAATCTTTAACCATTGGATTACGT
Organism: Astragalus membranaceus; assembly: GCA_039519185.1. Taxonomy (NCBI): domain Eukaryota; kingdom Viridiplantae; phylum Streptophyta; class Magnoliopsida; order Fabales; family Fabaceae; genus Astragalus; species Astragalus membranaceus. Next base: position 147,644,178 of record CM076850.1, on the reverse strand, counting down.
ATTTAATTCTTTTCCTGTGGCATGGTATGCATGCTATCATCGATTTGTTGTTATTATTATTATTATTATTATTATTATTATTATTATTATTATTATTATTATTATTATTATTATCATTATTATTATTCCTTTTTTTAGTCTTTAGGTTTGATTACTCTAAAAAAAAGTCTATAGGTTTAATTAAACTGAAAGTATTGCCCTGATTTATTAAAATATGGTTCTGTAACTGTATAGCATTTCTCTGCTCTTGTGAATATGCTATCAAACTGCAGTAATTATACAAAAAAAAATGGTTCTATAATTTTTAAATTCAATCATTATGCATATATTGATCTGTGATTTAAAATTTTGTACTCTTCTGCCAGACCATATATAATATATAATACATAATATATAATATCATTTACATATAAGATGACACCTGGGTCTGGGTGATTAAGTAGGAGTATATGCTAAATGAGGTAGTGAATAGCGAAAATAGGGTCCTTTTGACCGGTTCTCCTTAATCTGCAAATTATCCTTTCAGTTTATCAGACATCCACATCACCTGAGTTTCTGATTTCCCTTTTTGTGTCTTTCAATGTTCTTCAGATACGGAAAGAGGAAAGAGGAGGAGATAATAAAATTATTTACACATATTAAAGAAAAGGAACATACATTACATATGTAACGTGAAACAAAAGAAAGTGTAACATATAAATGCATAAAAATGTGGGAGGTGTTCTACATGTTCTCATTACCCATGACTATTGGCATGGTAATTTTTACATTGAGATATTTCTCCGGACCTGATGTACCCAAATATGTCTTCTTCACTGTTGCATATACCTGGTTTTGCTCAATCTCCATCATCATCCTTGTCCCTGCCGACATATGGACGGTATTTTCATATTTTTTTTTTGTGCTGGTTCATTTTGGAAAACAAACGGGGTCAATTATTTACAATGCAGTTGGACTACATTAATTTTAATGGAATAGTTCTGTGTTGTTTCATATGAAAAAGGAAAAAAAAGTTAAACATTCATAAGATGTTGAGTTTTTAGTGTAGCATATGTTATTCATAAAATTTGTGTTCTTAAGAGAAACAAAAGTTACAGAAAAGAGAAACAGATATTGAACAAATAGAGTGATGTTAGAAAGTTTATTGCTTTTTACTAAGGGCTATTTTATTGTTTTTTGATTTTGATATTTGATTGATTGCAACTTTGTTAAGACATTTCCGTTCATTGTGTAGACACTAAATGGTGCTGAAAATCCTGTCATTTCCTTCTTATGGAGTTTGTCATATTGGAGTACCTTCTTGCTTACATGGTAAGCTTCTTCCCTTCTCTATAACAAGACCCTCAATAATCTTGACATCAACTGATACCTTGTATACCTCCTTGACCAATTCCTCTGAAATTTAATAGTTTATGTGATGTTTGGTATATAACTATAGTCTATAGATGCTTCCATAAAGTCTTCTACACATTCAAATTGGTTTTAAGCTACACTTAATCATCCCTTGATATTCATACCAGGGATAATATCAAAGGATATTTATACCATGTTTACATATACTAACACCTTTGAAGCACCGATAAGGACACCGGATGCAACACTGACACAAACATGTAGACACTGATAAAAACTTCAGAAAACGAAAGTGATTGAAGTGTCGATATCGGTGTTTGACATTACCGGATACGTATTCTGTCTGAAGTGTCGGTGCTACATAAAAAAACCCACTCGCACATAGGAAAACCTGAAGCAGCAGCTATATTTCAGTTTTTTCAGAAGTTATCCTAATTTATATGTTGTATACGTTTTTTATGTCCTTCATTTTTTGCCCTTTACTTATGCTATAATTCTGGTGGGAATCAATTAGATATTTATGGCAGCTAGGTAATCGAAAAACACACTCATAGTTTTGTATTAAACCATTTCTCTAAACAGGGCTGTGGTTCCCCTTATTCAGGGTTATGAAGATGCTGGAGACTTTACAGTGAAAGATAGATTGAGGACCAGCTTACATGGAAACCTTGTTTTCTATCTGTGCCTTGGTTCTGTAGCACTATTTGGATTGATATTACTGATATCTTTAAACAAATTTTGGTATGTTTCTTTCTTTCTTTCTTTCTATCTTTCTCTCAAGCTTTATTATTTTTTCCCATTAGTTTACTTGAATCTTTGAATGAGATCCCTTCTTTTGGTATCTGCTGACTGGTTATGCAATTAATATTTTTATTGCTATTCCTCACTTATAATACAAATATTTGCAAGCTAACCCATTCTCGCTAAATATATGCTTAACTATTTTCCAGGAGTGGTAGTGTTATGGGTTTTGCCATGGGTTGCTCTAATACATTTGGACTGGTTACCGGTGCATTTCTACTTGGATTTGGTTTGAGTGAAATTCCAAAGGGCATTTGGTTAAATGCAGATTGGGCCATCCAGCAGAAAGTTCTTTCCCACAAAGTTGCAAAAATGGCCGTCAAATTAGATGATGCTCATCAAGATTTTTCAAATGCTATTGTTGTAAGTTAGTCATACCATTGGCCTGTCATACCATTTGCATATCTCACCCATGTACCAAGATTATATGAATAATTTTATTCTGAAATTTGGTGTACGTATAGTAGATCATATAAAATCTACATTTTTTAATGATAAAAAGAAATACTTTCTTTTTATCCTTTATTCTTTGCAGATATGATTTTTGATGGTGTACCATTGTCAGATCACACAGGCAACATCAAAGCAAATGTCCAAGCGGGATTCTTTGAGACCCTACATGAATGTAATTGACAAAATGTTGCTTCATATGGTAAAGTCTATAAGTTCTTAGTATTTATTCAAATTCAAATGTTTAGATTTAGACTTTAGATTCTAAATGTTCTATTGCTAGGTGTTTATGTAACATTGGTTTTTCTAGTTGAAGGAAGACCCCTCCTTCAAACCACAGGGTGGGAGACTAGGAGAAAGTGACATGGATTATGATACAGATGAAAAATCAATGGCAGCACTAAGACGTCGTCTTAGAAGAGCTCGTGAGCAGCATTATCGCTATAGAGGGTAGGCCCTGATTTATTTCGTGTAGAAATTGGTACAAGGTGGTTCTTGTAGGAGTAATTGTCGAGTATATAGAAATTGGTACTTGTTTTTTAGTATATAAAATTCTTAATGGTTATGATTAATGATGTTAGTGTTATTATTATTTGCAGTGAATATACAAAATTTGTCCTAGAAGCCCTAGAGCTGGAGGATACCATAAAGAACTATGAGCGTCGTGATGCTACAAGATGGTTTGTTCCTGTTCCCACACTTCTTTTTCAAATTGTCATATCCACATAGACATACCCATGTTATGCTGAGGATGGGCAATTGCACCCCCTCAATTTCTTTCTTCCGCTTACATCCTTTATAACTTTTGTTTTGACCCCTGTCAATTTTGAATTTTGCATTCAAATCCCTAAACTATTGTCGTTGCATGGATGAATGATTATCTAGTGACTTCTATTAAAAGATACATACTTAATAACATTGACAATGAACTCATTGTTCAACGATTTTAAAGCATGAAATCACAGAAAAAGTACAATTATGTGGTATATAATTCAATTAATTAGGTATATTAAAATTTTATAATTATAATCATATTTATAATGAGGTATGATTTTAAAACTTTTCTACCCTTTAACCCCAGGTGCTAGGTCCACCAATGCGTATCCGTCTATCCTCTCATCTTTTTAACAGTTGTTTGAGACAAAAGGCTTTCCATGAAAGAAATCTTTTCTTTAAACCTTAACATTTGGAGGTTCCTCTATCTAACAAACTTGAAAGTGATATAGGAAGAGAAATCCTAATTAGAGTCTAACTTTTGATTGTCAGTGTTATATTTCTTATGAATTAATATGCAGTGGTGCTACATTGTCATTATTTAAATATGTTTTATTCCATTCTTTCTTGCAGGAAATATATGTCATGCTTGAGGCCTGAACGCATAGGCAAAGTAGGTGCACTTTTGGATACAATTGGTACTAACCACATATTAAATTCATGAACTTTTTAGTAGTTATTTTCTCAAAAATAAAATAGAATTTAATTTTGAAATATTTGAAAATATGAATAATATGATTATAAACTTATTATTTAGCTTTCCTAAATTTTGATGGAAATAATTAAGTTAATAAATAGTTTTAATTCAATGCTTAACATTCTTTCTAAAGTTACTAGTGGTTTTATGTATCAAAAAAAGTTATTAGTTACTTATGACTATTTAAGTATAACATAAGTGTAAGTTTTTTTTTTGAACAACATAAGTGTAAATTGATCCCTCCTCATTAGACACTTATAAAGTAATAGATTTTACACAAGATATGGAATACTAAGTTTGGTAAAATTTTAAATTAACATAAAAAAGCCATTTTAAATATCTTATAAGATAGAAAAAATATGATAATAAAAGTTAAATTGGCAAATAAATAACTCTATGATTTTTTTTCCCGACAAACACAGTATGTAAATATTATCAATAAATAGTAACTCAAATACAGATTGGATATAATATCACAAAAAAATTGTGGTCTACTTCATAGTAGATGAAGTGGGTTAGTTGTATGTCGAGCCACATGTAGCTATTGTTCTAGCTTCAAATCCCAAAAATAAGAACTTATACATTTTTTATACAGAAGTTCTAATCGGTGCAAGTCATAACTCATTATGGTAATTTTGTATGATGATCTAGAATTTGAAATCATCACCACAATCATCATCAGAAAGTCGTTTGCTTTAATAAAATTAATTGGTTAGCTTTTAACGTTTTTTTTCTTTTCATGTACTAAATAGAATAATTATGTATCTCTGATTGGTGGGGAAATCCTGTTTTTTGTTTGGATTCGGTGTAATTTACTTGTTGCCTCATTCTTCCTGGGGTACTCATTTTCCTCCTTGGGTCTTTTTCCCATGAGATTTTGGCCAGGGAGGTTTTAATGAGGCCCCTTGTATATATAACGTTTGGGTGCCCATTTGCACTCCCTTTAATATAATTTTTGCTTATAAAAAAATTGAATAATTATGTGGCTGAAATGTTGATTTACCACAGAATTTCTATGGCGATGTATATTAAGGAAACAACTTGAGAAATCATTGGCAGTAATACTGGGCTTCATGTCATTTTCAATACTTTTAGCAGAGGCTACCATACTACCCAGTGGGGTTGATTTATCCCTTTTCTCTATCCTAGTACATGCTGCAGGACAAACAGAAGTGCTTGTGCAGGTGATATTTTTAGATCTGTTCCATTGTAGTCATTTCCATTGAAAAAAGTTTATTTACTTTTTCTTAATTTCTTTCTATTTCTCTTCAGTTAGCTGCTTTCGTCCCTTTGGTGTATATGTGTGTTTGTACATACTACTCTTTGTTTAAAATGGGAATGTTGATGTTTTACTCACTGACACCAAGACAAACAAGCTCAGTCAGCTTGCTTATGATATGCTCGTAAGTTTTTCACCTTTTTCATATTATAATGGCTTAATTACAGTTTTGGTCCCCCTATTATGACCAATTCTCGATTTTGGTCCCTGAACTTTTAATTTGACGATTTTGGTCCCCCTATTTTCCCAATTTGTAAAATCAAGGTCCCCCACCCCAATTTTGACTGACTTATCCTACGTGGCAGCCCACGTGGACTGCCACGTAGGCACACCCCCCACCCCCCCACCCCCACCCCACCCCCCCACCCACCCCCACCCCACCACCGACCCCACCCCAACCCACCACCGACCCCACCCCACCCCCATCCCAACCCACCACCGAGAGCGACGCGACGGGGAGAGGAGAGGATCGCAAATCTGCGATCTGCGAGAGTGAGAGAGAGATCTTCGCGCAGAGAGAGGGAGAGAGAGAGAGAGAGAGGAGGGGAGGGAGAGCGACGCATGAGGGGAGGGAGAGATCTGCGAAGGGAAGCGACGAAGGAGGGGGAGGGAGAGCGAGAGCGACGGGGAGGGGGAGGGAGAGCGACGGGGAGGGGAGGGGAGGGAGAGCGACGGGGAGGGGAGGGGAGAGCGAGAGCGACGGGGAGGGGAGGGAGAGGAAGAGCGAGAGCGACGGGGAGGGGAGGGAGAGGGAGAGCGACGGGGAGGGGAGGGAGAGCGACGGGGAGGGGAAGATGAACAGTGGAGGAGGGTGGGACTGCCACGTAGGATGACTGAGTCAAACTGAGTTTCAATTTTGACTTATTTAAGAGGGGGACTATGATTTTTCAAATTGGGAAAATAGGGGGACCAAAATCGTCAAATTAAAACTTGAGGGACCAAAATCGTAAATTGGTGAAAATAGGGGGACCAAAACTGTAATTAAGCCTATTATAATAATATACTTTTAGTCATTTGTGTGTATTATTATGTATAATTATTCTAAAATACTTCCCTATGCATTTCACTTCTTGCAGGATGGTGGCTAGATATGCTGCACCTATTTCTTATAACTTTCTCAATCTCATTAATCTTGGCGGGGATGCAAAAACCATTTTTGAAAAAGTATTTTACTATCGTCTCTTGCTTTATTTATTTTGCTACAATTATGATGTTTGCCAATGATCAATGATGTTCCTAGGTAATCTATATGGCTGTTATAATTAAATGAATTAATTTGCATCATAATAACTAAAAGATGGGAGCCTCTTTTTCATGCTTCATATAACTCTTAATCAGAGAAAAGTTTTTATAGAAGTCATTTCTAATTTTAAATTCATTTGCTTCTAAGAATTGTCTCCATACCTATAACTTCCCATTTGTTTCTTCTCTCAACTCTCCAATTAAAACCGTATCACTTTTTCTGGATATTTTTAGTAAGCAATGTAAAGCTAACAGCCATATGCTTATCTACTAAAAGCTTACATGGATAAATCATAAATGCAAAAATATTAAAATAATTGACATACTCCAAGAGAAAATATGCAATTCTCTGCCTCCCTTCACTGTGGATTGACTTCGATGCCCAGTGAAGTGATGGATCAATATAAGGTCACAGAAGTAAGAATTATAGAGAAATGTTTCCATCAAAAAGCAATAAAATGATAGCATTTAAAAGTGCCTAAGCAATGTATATTAGCTTCCTTACCTCTTCTCCAAGATTGGTATTCACTCTAGTGTTGTATTCTTTGTGCAGAAAATGGGAAACATTGATGATGCTGTTCCTTTTTTTGGGAAAGGATTTAACAAAATTTACCCTGTTATCATGGTTATATATACTTTACTAATAGCAGGCAATTTCTTTAACCGGGTGATCAACTATTGTGGAAATTGGAAAATATTCAAGTTTAGTGATGATGCAGAAGATAGGGATGGATTTGACCCATCCGGAGTACTCATCCTGCAGAAAGGTAAATTCAAAACTTTTAGTTATTATGTTTAATTAATGTCCCATGTTTTGGGTACAGACAATTGACACTTTGTTATGTGCAGCTTCTATTTGTCTGATTGGGAGGGGGAAACAAAACAAAACAAAACCTTTAAAAAAAAACCTAAAAATCAATGAGAAAAAGGCTAGCACCATATAGTTGAATCTCCTTATAAAACAGCAAGGTTTAGTGAGTAAACCAAACCATTTGAACATTTTTTGTCCAGAATAAAGCAATTGAAAACTTCTTATTATAAGTTCTGATAATGGCAGTGTTCCTAGTTAAAACCACTAAAATGATTTTAAGATGTTGCACGACCACCTAACTTATTACCTTAATATTTCTCCTCAGAGCGTTCTCTTCTTCAGCAAGGGCACAAAGTTGGCGAACTTGTTTTCCCTTTAGCAAGGAGTTTCAGCATGAGTATGGATGTTGAGTCGGCCAGCAAGACCAAGGTACATATCCAAAAGCCACTGGGATTTTTTTTCAAATCTTATAAAGCCAACGAGAAGGTAATAACTCTTTTAATATAGATCTGAATAAATTGTCTGAAGGTAGATTTTATGATACTCTTACAGGCTGAGGCTCTTGATGAGAGTGGCAGCGGACTTAACGGTATTGTGGAGGCCAGTAGTACTGAAGGAACTCAGAGTGACATGAGCAGAAAAATTGGCAGTAGAAAGTATGTAGCCTTAAGGACAAATGATGCTAATGATTCTCATCCGGACAAAGATTCAAGTAAAGATTCAATTCAGGAAAGAGTTTCTTCCTCCTTGACAAATGATGCTAATGATTCTCATCCGGACATTAGTTCAGCATCATCATCATCATCAACAGTAGCCTCAAAATGGGAATCAATGATGCATGGATTTAGAAGTATAAGATCAAACATGGACTCCAAGAGATTCCTTCCTCTTAGTAATGCTCACACATCCTCTATAAACTCACCCTCTTCATTTGAATCACTTGATGAAATATTTGATAGATTGAAACGTCCACCTTCAGAAAACAAAGATTCTATTTCTGGTGACTAAAATATTCATGGAGTGGACTTCGGGTATATGATGGCGTTTGCAAGATAGACTCTGTTAAGAGATTCTATTGTTTCACTTCTGGGGGTCTGAGGATAAATTAACCAAGTCAGAATGGAGTGCTATAAGAATATTTCAAACATTCTTTTTCGGTCAAAGGGAATATTTCAAACATGTAATTAGTTACTTACTTTGTAGCCAATCTGCTTCCAAATTTTGTTTATTATGAAAAATAGTTGCTTGTACCACTTAGATAGCGCACTAATATAGTTTATATTTTATACTCGAGCAGATAGACAGGCACCACACTGCTGTCTCCATTTGACTTTGGATCATCTCTTTTCACTCTCCTTATATCTCCTTCCTTCCTCTCTATCTCTCTCTTATGTTCACTCTCTCTCATCATTTATTTATAATTTTTTAATAATGAGAGAGAGTGCAATTAAGAGAAAGATAGAAAGGATGGAGAGAGATATAGGGAGAGTGGAAAGAGAGGATCCAAGTCTCTCCGCATTTTCGTTGTGTATTTTTTTATTTATATCTTTATGGAGAAAACTTTTGGATTGAGTGGTGGAGGGGTTTTTGAAGGCCCGACTTGCCAAGTCTATATGTTGATATATAGTGTTTCCAAACACGAATAATGAGTGATTGGAATGTTATATAAGCATTTATAGTGTTATTTTCCACTTTTATAAAATCTCACATATATATATATATATATATATATATATATATATATATGAATATTACTTGTTAGTACGAAAAGAAAGAATAGGCTTTTTCCGTGTTTTTTTGGTTCCCAAACAACCCTTCCGTGCTGTGTCATTGGGGTAATTTGTACAAATCGTCTCGCACTACCTATCATTTCTCTATCATTGGGGTAATATATACATTGTTAATTTCAAATTTTATTGAAAAAAGATAGTTTGATTAATTGACTAATTAATTAATTTTCATGGAACGTTACCGTCCTTGTTGGGGATAAACACGTGAAAGAGAAAAGGAAAGGAAGTGGCGGCGCTGAGGACAAGAGGAATAAATAGGGCAATATAATATTAGGTAAAAGCTGCACTGAATTTCATAAAAGTAGGTTACAATTTACATGCTATTAATGTCTATATTTATATACAATGAAACAGCCCAGGGCCATAATTTCGACTAGCCCATTCGACTGGCCCATTTCGACTAGGTTACTATTCACACCCTATAAATTACAAGCAATAGAATTACAAGACATATCTCAATATTCCCTCCTAATTCACATTGCTGAGTGACATCATCCCAAGTATCGTTCTCAGTTCTTCAAATCTTCCCTTTTGCAATGGCTTGGTCATTGCTTCAGCTACTTGAAGTTCCGAACAACAATATTCCAGATTCAGCTTCTCATTGTTTACTTGATCACGCAGGAAGTGATATCTGGTCTCTATGTGCTTCGACCTACCATGTGCAACAGGATTCTTGGCGAGATCTATCGCAGACTTGTTGTCGATCAACAATTTCATTCCTTCGACCCTGTGCACTCCAATTTCGACCAGTAGCATGCTCAGCCATGATGCTTGACATGCTGCAAAGGAAGCAGCCACATATTCTACTTCACAAGAGGATAACGCAACTATACTTTGCTTCTTCGAGCACCAAGAGATGGGTGTCGATCCATATATGAAGACATACCCACTTGTGCTTTTTCGATCACTCTTGTCTCCACTCCAATCGGAGTCAGTGTAGCCAAACACTTCATCACCATTCTTCGACACACTCTTGCTAGGGAACAGAATACCATAACTTTGTGTTCCCTTTACATACCGTAGTACTCTTTTTGCAGCTACCATATGAGAGCTTTTCGGCTTCTCCATGAATCTGCTGATCATTCCGACACTAAACATAATGTCAGGTCGAGTGTTGCACAGGTACCTTAGGGAGCCCACGATCTGTTTGAACAAGGTGGCATCTACTTCAATCCCTTCGTCGTCTTTCGACAGCTTGCTGCTTGTGTCTAATGGTGTCGAAACTTCCTTGCAGTTGCTCATGTCGAATCTTTTCAGGATATCAGTTGCATACTTCGACTGGTGCAGGAGTATACCCTTACTTGTCTTGGTAAACTCCATCCCCAAGAAATATGATAGATGTCCCAGATCACTCATTTCAAATTCTGACATCATCACTTTCTTGAAGGCTTCGACTTCGACTTCATTGCTGCCAGTTACAAGTAGATCATCTACGTACAGGCACAACAACAACTGAGTCGAAGTTCCATTCTTCTTCACATATACTCCATGTTCGTTAGTGCATCTAATGAACTTCTGAGCCAAGAGAAATCCATCAATTCTCTTGTTCCACGCTCTTGGAGCTTGCTTGAGCCCATACAGGACCTTCTCCAGCTTATAGACTTTGTCTTTTTTACCCTTCGACTCAAAACCAGGTGGTTGACAAACATAGACTTCCTCCTCCAGATGTCCATTCAGAAATGCTGACTTTACATCTAGTTGATGTAGGGGCCAGCCTCTATGACTTGCCAATGCTACTACCAATCTTATGGTTTCGATCCTGGCTACTGGGGCAAAGACCTCATTGAAATCCAAACCAGGTTTCTGCAAGAACCCTTTGGCTACTAGCCTGACCTTATACTTGGCCACTTCTCCATTGGGCTTGACTTTGGTCTTGAAGACCCACTTCACCCCTATGGCTTTCTTTTCTTTTGGAAGTTCGACTAGCTTCCAAGTATCATTCTTCTCGATTGATTTCAACTCGTCAATCATTGCTTCCTTCCATTGCTTGTGACTAAGGGCTTGCTCCAGGCTTACTGGTTCTGCTTCTGCCATTAGTGCAAAGTGTGTCAGGTCTCCCTCTACTGTAATAGCAGAATCTGGGTAAGTGTCGAATCCTTCTAGTCTTACTGATCTCTGCCTTTCCCTTTGCGACCTTCTTAAAGGTTCGACAGCAATGGGTTCTTCTGGCTCTTCAGTTTCGACCTCTTCATTCTGATTATCTCGATTAGAGACTTCGTCAAAGTCCATCATTGTAGTTTTCTCACAGCCTTCTTCCCAGTTCCAATGTTTCGACTCATCTACTACGACATCTCTGCTTTTCACTATTTTCTTCTGCACAGGATCATACAGTTTGTATGCTCCTGTCGAATGATAGCCAACAAGGATCATTTGTTGTGCTCTATCATCCAGCTTGCTTCTTAGTTGCTCAGGGACATGTCTATAGCATACTGAGCCAATTATTCTGAGATGCTTGACACTTGGCTTTCTTCCTAGCCAAGCTTCTTCAGGTGTCTTCCCAGTCAATCTCTTTGTGGGGCATTTGTTGAGAATATACACTGCTGTGGCTATAAGTTCTCCCCATAAACTGTGAGGTAGTTGCTTCTCCTTCAACATGCTTCTTACCATGTTGAGGATGGTCCTGTTTTACCTCTCAGCAGTACCATTGTGCTGGGGCGTGTAAGGTGCAATGACTTCATGCACAATTCCTTCTTTCTCACAGAATTCGACAAATCCATGAGAATTGTACTCACCACCTCCATCGCTTCTAAGGGTTTTGATTGCACATTCACTCTGCTTTTCAATCATTACCTTAAACTTCTTGAATATTTCTAGTACTTCACTCTTCCTTTTGATCAAATACACCCAGGACATTCTAGTGTATTCGTCAATGAAGGTGACAAAGTACTTATTCCCTCCTAAGGAACATACTTCGAAAGGACCACAGACATCAGAAAATATCACCTCTAGCTTCTTCTCTGCTCTGCTAGGTACTTCTGATTTAAACGAGTTTCTTGGTTGCTTCGACTTGCAACAACTCTCGCAAACTTCGACAGGTACTTTTACTGCAGGCAACCCATGAACCATCTTTTTTTCATGTAGTTGACTCAAGCTCTTGAAGTTGAGGTGGCCAAATCTCCTGTGCCATCTCCAGTGCTCCTCTTCGACAGTACTCTTGAGGTAATGTTCTTCGACTACTTGCAATTTGATCTTGAAGGTTCTGTTACTCTGCATTAACACCTTCAGGATCAACTTCTTAGTCGAATCAAACAGGCTGAGACTGTTATCACCCATTTCGACGGTGAAATTCTTCTCGATCATCTGCCCAATACTTAGCAGATTGCTCTTCATAGTTGGTACATAAAATACCCCTTGGATATAGCACCACTTACCATCTTTCGACAGGAACTTTATGGTACCTACTCCTTCAGCAGTAACTCTACTGTTATCTGCAAACCTTATCTTCTTGGTTATCTGCTCCAGTTCGACAAACCACTCCTTGTGACAACACATGTGATTTGAACATCCTGTGTCGAGATACCATTCGACAGACTTCTCTTCAGTCGAATTTGTATCAGCCTTCAACAACAGTAATTCTGGGTCAGTAGCTGTCATGAATGACAATTCTTCATCATCATTGCTGGCAATGTTGGAGGCATCACCAGTGTTTCCACTGCCCTGCCACACACACATTGCACAAGTATTTTGAGCATCGCAAGTGAATCCACTTATACAAGTGTTCCCACTATTTTGCTCGCTACTCTCAGCAATTCCTTCATCGAGTCGAATCTCATCTTCGACAGCCATCAACATTAACTCATCTGAGTCAGAGTCTGAGTCACCATCATTAGCAAACTTGGCTTTTGCATCTTTATCCCTAGGAACTTTCTTGTTTTTACACTTGTTCCTATAATGCCCAAATTGCTGACAATTATAACACTGAACTTTCGACAGGTCTCCCTTCTTCTTGTCGAAAGAGCCTTGTTCTTTCTTCTTACTGCTTGATCCCTTTTCTCTACCCTTCTCCTTGTTGCCTGCCTTCCAATTTCTCTTAGAGGAGTATGAAAGCAAGACTTGTTCAGTTTCTTTCTCTGAACTTCTCTGCCTTATTCTCAATTCATGCGCCTCTAAGGAACCCTGAAGTTCATCTAACTTCAACGTATCTAGGTCCTTGGATTCTTTGATAGCAGTGACAACATAGTCGAATTCCAGGGTTAAGGATCTGAGCACCTTTTCGACTTTATTTACTTCAGTCACAGTTTCACCATTACCTTTCATTTGATTAGTTAATGCTACTAACCTCGTAATGAATTCTCCAATCGATTCTTCATCTGTCATCTTCAAGCCCTCGTACTGCTTCCTGAGCGACTGTAGACGTATCTTCTTCAGCCTATCTGCTCCTCCATACGAGTTCTTTAGGATGTCCCAAGCTGCCTTTGCTGAATCACAGTCGATGATCAGGTTCAGGATGTTGGAATCAACGCATTGGTGAATCAAAAACAGCCATTTTCCATCTTTCTTCCTCAGCGAATGGTGGTTGTTCCTCACCGCTTCAGTGGCGTTTGCTGCCAAGGGTGGAACACCATCATTCACGACATCAAGAACATCTTGATATCGAAACAGCACCTTCATCTGCGCACACCAACGTTCATAATCCTTTTCGTCGAAGATTGGGAGGTTCCTCGGAATACCTCCACCAGAGTTGTCTCGCGCTGCATGCCATGAATATTGATAGATTTTGTAAGGATCTAACAAGCTCTTGATACCAGTTTGTTGGGGATAAACACGTGAAAGAGAGAAGGAAAGGAAGTGGCGGCGCTGAGGACAAGAGGAATAAATAGGGCAATATAATATTAGGTAAAAGCTGCACTGAATTTCATAAAAGTAGGTTACAATTTACATGCTACTGACGTCTATATTTATATACAATGAAACAGGCCCAGTCCCATAATTTCGACTAGCCCATTCGACTTAAAAAATGATCCATTTCGACTAGGTTACTATTCACACCTATAAATTACAAGCAATAGAATTACAAGACATATCTAAATAGTCTTGATCTTGACTGTTGTTCTCTTGATCGTAATACTAATTTCAATTATGACTGCAGTAAGCGTGATTTATGAAATGAGATTGAGAAGCGTTCCAGAATGATACTCTGAACAAAACCGTTGATTATATTATTAAATGTTATGTTATGTGAGTATTCCCTTCTTTCTTTCATTTCATTTCATCCAATCCAGCACAGAACGCAGCACCCACCACCAACCAAACCCAATCAATTAACTTCGTCGAAACCCTTTCTCTCTCTTTCTCTCACTGCACCAAACAATGGCTTCTTCTTCTTCTCTCAATCTCCCCACTCCGTCTCTCTCGCGCACTCGGTTAGTTTCACTTTCCCCTTCCCACTTCCCTCTGTTATCATCATTCTAACCTCGATTGACGACACGTATTAATTTTCAGTTTTGACGGTTTACATGTCCTTAATTCTTGGACCATATTTTTCACAGCACTTTATCTTGTTTCTATGCCCGCTCTACTTTTTCTGAATAATAATGGTAATTGCATATCACTATCATTTTTTGTGAATAAAGCTGCTCTACATTGCTTCAAACGATTGAACTGAGCATGTAATTGAGTTTAGTTTATTGTATCTCTGTTAAAACTATAATTGTGTACCACCACTTTGTTCCTGTAACCTGCTCTGGTTTGTTATAGTAGAGATGTTTAGCTATCATGTATTGCTAAGCTTTGTACCCTACAGCTTGCTCAGCCCTTTTTACCTCTATGGAGATAGGTTTTATCTGAATAGATGAACATTGTGTTTGGCGTTTAGGTGACTTATTTAAGCTTATTTACGGATATAAGCACTTGTGAGACATTTGTGGGAGATCTTACGGTAACAACTTATGAGTTATGACATGTCTATAAGCGGCTTATTTTCTTAAGTTCTTTGGGATAGCTTATAAAAATAACTTATAGCTTGTATCAAAACAATTTACTTCTATTTAATCTTTATATCATAGAAATACGTCCCGTTTGGATAAACAGCTTAATTTAACATTTATGGTATAAGTGCTTATCACATACGTGTTTATGTATAAGTTGTTTCTATAATAAAGAATAAAATAATGTTAAATTATTTTAATATAAGTTATAAGCTGCTTTCATAAGCTATCCTAGGGAGCTTATGAAAATTAGCTGAAAACAGCTTATGAACATCTCATAAGCTGTTTCCATAAGCTCTCACAAAAAGTCTCACAAGTGCTTATGTCAGTAGATAAGTCCAAATAAGTCAATCCAAACGGGCCCATAGTTATAACATAAACACTTATATAATAAGAGCTTATGTTATAAGTGATTAATTAAGTTGTTTGTGCAAATAGGACCTTTGTCTGCTAGTATAATAAATTCTGAATTTTATGGATTGTTTGTTACAATCACTAATTGTAGCTATGGTGTCATCCTCTGTTTAATATAGGGCATGCAAACATTTCAAACTGTTCAATGGATTGCACAATATAAATACATCCACTATACATGAGCGTGGCTCAGATTGTGCGTTTGTTCGGCTGAACTCGAAATTACCCTTAAGTCTCAATGCTGTGAGTAGAGTTAAAGCTGCATTGACCTCTGGAGGGGGAGACCTGAAAAATGAAGACCTGGTTGGTGTTGAATCAGTTGGAACTGGAGTGGGAGCCGACACTACAGGGAATGGTTTTTCGGATGATAATGAGTTTGATTTTGAAAGTCCGACAGAAGGTTTTGCTTCTATACCAGAAGCCGTTGAAGACATTCGAAATGGAAAGGTTGTTTTCCCTTTCTCTGGTATTCTTTTAACCCAAGTGCGGGGAAGGCATATACTGTTTGAGAAATTAGGTGTAAACCTAACATTTAATGCTAGAAATAACCAATCAGATAATTAACAAATTTACAATTAATAAAATTAAATGATGATTTTTTTGTTTTCTCTCATCTCTCTCTCTCTCAACCATCTTAAAGTTTAAAAGGTGACCAGTGTATAGATACAACATTGAATCTCTCCAATCTCTGTTATGATGGTTCAAAAAGGGTGCAATTGCACATTATGAAAGAAAGAAAACATGGTGGCTCATTTTGAATTTAAATATTTTTTCATTATCCTAGTAATAAAGTTGTGTTTATACACTAGCTACAGTTTACATTTTAAGATGATTGAGAGAGAGAGAGAGAGTTTAAAGAAAACAAAAAATCATAATTTCATTTTATTAGTTGCAGTTATCTGATTTGTTGTTTCTAGCTTTAAATGTTGGGTTTACACCTATATAAGAATTTCTCATATTGTTACAAGTTTTCGTTTTGTATTGTCACCATATAGCTTTCTGTTATTAACTGACATTAGTGCTACAGATGGTAATAGTTGTAGATGATGAGGACAGAGAAAATGAAGGGGACTTAATAATGGCAGCACAGTTGGCAACACCTGAGGCTATGGCTTTCATTGTGAGGCATGGAACTGGGATAGTTTGTATAAGCATGAAAGAGGAAGATCTGGATAGATTGGAACTTCCTTTGATGGTAAACAGTCGGGATAATGCTGAGAAACTTCGTACAGCATTCACTGTGACAGTGGTATGTACAATTTGGTACATTCATCTTTTTATTTGGAATTTGTTCTTATCCCTTTGTTCAAAGTCTATGATGTTAAATCAGCTAAAACACTATATGCACTCACCATATGAGATAGTCAACTTTAGGGAATAATGTATCTCATCTTAGCTGCACTTCTACAGGCATTTAGTTTGTGTAAAACTCAGCACGACTTCACTTTGTTTCATTTAATATCTGTTGTTGCCTAGTATTTAAGCGGCTGGCATTTGATTATAATTTTACTAGATTGACATCATGTTGACAAAGATGATTGAAATTTAATAATCTGTTATTCTGTGGTAGTAATTGTCACATCAATGCATTTTTTTTATGTACACTTCACATTACATCTGTAGGATGCCAAATATGGTACCACCACAGGTGTGTCAGCTCGTGATAGGGCAACAACAGTTTTGGCCCTTGCATCCAAAGATTCAAAGCCAAGTGATTTCAACCGCCCAGGCCATATTTTCCCACTAAAATATAGGGAAGGTGGTGTCTTGAAGAGAGCTGGACATACAGAAGCTTCAGTTGACCTGGCAGTACTTGCTGGTTTGGATCCCGTGGCAGTTCTGTGTGAGGTTGTGGATGATGATGGCTCCATGGCTAGATTACCTAAGCTTCGCCAGTTTGCAGAGCGTGAAAATTTAAAAATTATATCTATTGCTGACATGATAAGGTATGTGGTTGCATTTTGTAAAAGATGCAGTAAAATTCATTTTATGCATGTTTCTTGTTTGGATTTTGCTTTCAATTACAGCTATCATAATTTAATTTCCCCATATTGCCTGATACCATAATTTGTCTTTCAAATATTCTAATTGCATAATTAGAAATTCAACCTGTCTGGATTTATACTATGGTACTTGCTTTCAATTATAGAGGTTACTATCAGTCAATTATAATGAATGCTTATGTGGTAGGTTTGGTTTTCAAAAATTTTACATTTCACTGAATGGACTTTTCATATACTGAAACAAAAATTGAAATCTTATTTTGCTTAACTTCCAGTAAAATGTCTTGCATTGCAATCATTAAACAAATCGTTTCCTTTAAGCACAGTTAAATATTTCTGTGGTTATTTTGTTTTTATATTCTTTTATTTCTTTTGTTCCTCACCTAATTCTCGCTTAGCTAAATTTTCCTTCCTGTTTTTGTTTCTTTTTTGGTTACTTAGCAGGGAGATTAACACCTATATCCTATTTTTCTTGCAGGTATAGAAGGAAGAGAGATAAACTAGTGGAACGTGCTAGTGCTGCTCTAATACCAACAATATGGGGACCATTCGCAGCTAACTGTTATAGGTCACTTTTAGATGGAATGGAGCATATTGCTATGGTTAAGGTGAGCAATGGGTATTATATTGAACGATATATAGCAGCATATGAACATTCTTGCTAGTTTGATTTAATGATTTCAACTTAAAGTACCAAAAAGAGGTTGGTTTCTTTGTCAAAAAAAAAAGAGGTTGGTTTCAACTTAAAGTACCAAAAAGAGGTTCGTATTGACATTGTCATATTTTATGCCTGTTAAAAATTAAATCCAAGAGATACCAAGTCTAAAACGTGTTTTAGTTTTATTTCCATCTCTCTCATTGATGCTACTGTTTTCCATACTTAACTTGAACTCTTATTGTTTTCCTTTTCCTTCCTTTTGTTTGGGGGGGGGGGGGGGGGGGGGTGTAACGAAGCATAGAAGCCCAACTCATTATGTCCATAAAGAGGGAGAAACTTAGAACATACCAATAGATACCCTGATTGATTGATACACTTGACCTTAGGAATAGAAGCTAAATCTATTGGCATAAAAGTAATTGTCTTCCTTGATAGTACACAAAATATGGATGGGAATGGCACCTTAACATATTGAACTACATCACAACTAGGATCCACCGATAGGTCACCTGTGAGTTAAGGTCACTGTAATGCTCCTCCTGCAAGAGATTGAATAAAGTCCCAGGCAGTCTCAGGGATCCGATCCAGTCATCTCTACTATTTGAATGTATTTGTTGAGAGTGCCACATCGGATGTGATATATGGCCTGAAAAAGATTTTATAAGTTGGAGGCATCCCTCACCTTACAAGCCGGTTTTGTGGGGTTAAGTTAGACTCAACTCAAATTCTAAGATGGTATTAGAGCTTATCCAAGATCTATTGGGCCACCGCTATAGGGCCACTCAGGTCACACTCTAGTTTTCTAGTCCTAGGAGCCAACGTACTGGGCTTTGCTGCACCATCAACATGGTAATATATGCGGCCAAGCAACTTGGCAACAAGGGATATGCAGAATATAGATCATATGCATCAGTGAAGAAGCCCATCCCAGCTATGATGATTGCAGTGAAGTGGTACCACTGTTTTTGCGACATCAAGTGCATTTTGCACCTGAATTTGCTCCTTCGCCATGACTTTTCTAGCGAAAATTGCAAGTTTCCTTCCGTTTCTCTCTTCTTACCTTCCCTGCAAGTTTAGTGCAAGAAACAGGCTTAGGATCACATAACTGACACCATCAGCTTTTTTTCTGTTGGGATAAATTGCAGCATACCCCCATTTTTCTCTTAATCATTTTGCCTTCAAGGCTGGTAAGTGTGTAAGCCTGTAGGATTTGCAAATTTGCAAGCTCTTCCAATTTTCATGAACTTTTCTATTTTTAAGTTTTAGATTTCTTGATTCAATAGTATAAGTTTAGCCATTGTTGTGATTGGACTGTTTCTTGTTTAACAGGGTGAAATTGGAGATGGACGCGATGTTCTTGTGAGGGTACACTCAGAGTGTCTCACAGGAGACATATTTGGATCTGCCAGGTGTGATTGTGGAAGTCAGCTTGCTCTTGCAATGCAACAAATTGAGGCTGCTGGTAGAGGTGTATTAGTATATCTCCGTGGACATGAAGGAAGGGGTATTGGATTGGGCCACAAACTCCGTGCTTATAACCTTCAGGATGAGGGAAGGGATACTGTAGAAGCCAATGAGGAATTGGGATTGCCTGTTGACTCGAGGGAGTACGGAATTGGTGCACAGGTAATTATAACATCCTTAAGAGACTGAATATTGAACATCTTATACTCAAGTATTTTACACTTTTCAATTCATTGAAATTCTATTGTCCATGGATCAAAGAATTCTTGATGTTTTACTTTGCTGCATCGAGTCGAAAGTTAGAATTTGAAATCTGAAATTTTAATTGCAGATATTGAGGGACTTGGGTGTTCGTTCTATGAAGCTGATGACAAACAATCCGGCAAAATATGTTGGGCTCAAAGGTTATGGTCTGACCATTTCTGGTAGGATCCCATTGGTATCACTTATCACCAAAGAAAACAAGAGATACTTGGAGACCAAACGTGTGAAAATGGGTCACATGTATGACTTGGAATTCAACAGCAAATTGAACTATAATGACAGTGGAAATGGTAATGCCAGCAGTGTTGATGATTCTAATGCTGCTCCTAGCATATAATTTTATCTACCAGATACACAAATTTATACCGCAAACAGAAGAAGAGGAAGTGTAAATTTCCCTACTACGTATGTTCTAAGAAGATAAAGGAATCATGATTCTACTAGTGATTCATTTTTTTTCTAATTCATTTGCAAGATTTTTCTTCTGGCAGTCTCTATATTCCAATTCTACTACACAATTTTGAGGTTAACTTCTCTCGCTTTCTTTGGTGGTTTTTGTTGAGGTTTAGAGATTCTCGTATACAGGTGCTTTTATATAGTTTCATATACAAGAGTGGGTGCTTTGTGAAGACTACTTGTATAAAGGTAATTATTTTTTATCAGCACATTTGTGGACTACTTTTTGTTAAATTATTTACTTTAATTTCCATTATTTTTTTTAAGTGGTCGATTGATGATTGAGAAGTTGTGGCAACAGTTAGATACTATGTATAATGGAAAGTTGAGCTTTATAAAACTTTGACGCAATATTAAAATATTTAGCATGAACTATACCAACAAATTTTTTTGGAGCAGAAATATTTAAATTACTAATTGAACTGGCACTACAATCTTTCTCTCTGGAATCTGGTTGGTTTGGACAGCATCATTTCATGACAACGGTTATTCAAATTTCAGAATAATTTATTAAGACTCTTTTCTGTTGTGATGTCAACCATAGCATTGTTGTTATTCGTTAACATTGTGATTGGCTGTGAAGATAAGTCGAGAATAGAGAAAGAGGTTAGAAATAGAATGAAAAGAAAGAAGTAAGTGAGAATTAAAGTTATTCTTGTTTTATCAAGTTTGTACATTGTTACACGTAGATAGTTTTAACAGGTTTGTGAAGAATGAAAACTATCTATGTGTGTAACAATGAAAGAAGGTACATTGT
Organism: Astragalus membranaceus; assembly: GCA_039519185.1. Classification (NCBI taxonomy): domain Eukaryota; kingdom Viridiplantae; phylum Streptophyta; class Magnoliopsida; order Fabales; family Fabaceae; genus Astragalus; species Astragalus membranaceus. The sequence goes on along the minus strand of CM076850.1, from coordinate 147,623,038 downwards.
TACACAGATAGTTTTTACCCTCATGCCTTTTGACTATTTTTTTTTTTTCTGACGGGAAACTCTCATTTCTCACCAAATGAGTCACACTAGACTTGTCATGCCTTGATGACATTTCTACCTTCTTTCACTTATGTTAATTATCGGTTTTTGGGGTTTGAAACCTGGACTTCTTTTTTATATTCTTTTGGTATCTCTTAGTTCGCCAACTGAACTACCTAATTGAGATTATGTTTTACTCTCCATATTTCATTGATACCAACCAAACCATCAAGGTAATTCGTTATAAAAAATAAGTTAAAGGACGTCATAACAAATTTACCTTTATAATAAATGACATGAATTTGTGTCTTAAACATCAAAATTTAGGATTTAGATTATCTTAAAGTTAGATTTTCCCACAATTTTGGTCCCTTTATTTTACTTTTGACAATTTTTAGTCTCTAATTTTCTTAATTTAGTAATTTGTTGTCCTCATATTTTTTATTTGCACTTTTGATCTTTCAAAATCATAAGATTATTTGCATTTTAGTTCTCTTTTATTGAAGTTTCTTTTGCATATAAAATATTACTTTTGTATTTTGTCCTTGCATAAAAAGTGGGCTAACTTCGGTACTAAATATAGGAAAATATGACTTTAAAGAATCTAAATCCTAAAATTATAGTAATCAATTTCTTCATTTCTATTGTCAAAAAATTTCTTCATTTCTAATGAGATCTCAACCTCCCTAACACTCATTGGATTTGGAAAAGTTTCCACTCTAGCTACGACTTTCCCTAACGAGAATCCATCCAAGGGTCATCAATTCATCCAACCTTTACGTCTCTGATTACATTTACGGTCCTGATTCAAAGACAGTTGTACCAGGTTGGACTTTTGCACCTTCACTCTCCCCACGTGTCGTGTGCTACAACTCTTGTCCTAGTGGGAGACTGTAGTTCCTCCTCTTCACGGAACTCAATTGTTGCAAATTTTCTTTTTCTATTTATTCCCCTTATTTTACAATACAGCTACGGTATTAATAAAAAAAAAATACAGCTACTGTTTTTAATTACATTAAAATCACATTCCAACTTTCCTATTTTTTTTATATATTTATTGACTGATCTGTTTATAATTATTTATTATTTATAACATTTTATTTCCAAATCATTTTTGAAAAAAAGAAACTTTTAAATGTTATTAAAAAAAATCTTTTTATATATTTGCCTCTCACTGTCAAAAATATATTATATTTTTTTTATAAACAAAATATAATTTCTTTTCAATTTGAAAAAAATTAAATTCATTTTATTAAAATTAATCACCACAACTTTTTACTTTTTTTTAGCAGACATCTGAAATTTTTGTAGTGGTTATTAATATTATTAGTGCAATATAAATGTATAAAATTATTACAAAAATGGAAAAGTGGCTCACATTAAATCCTTTTTGAATTCAATTTTTTAAAATCCATTTTGTAAGTTTATAATTAATACATTTTATATTGACAACTTTAGGTGAGTTGGATTTTGGGCTCAAGCGAAAATCTCATGATTAATTCACGTCTTTAAGAAATATCGATAAAATCGCAATGAAATCCCCACATTGACAATTTTATAATTAATACAAGTTTAGGTGAGTTGGTTTTTGGGCTCCAAGAGAAAACTCGGTGATTTTTTTTGTTAAACCCGGATATCCACAGCACGGACAGTCGTGACTAATCCTTTGCTCATTGTAGGTGCCTCGAGGGGCAGGACAGCTGGCCCAGAGTTTTAACGCTGCTCCGTACCCAATGCAGAGCTCGGTGATTCAATTCATGTCTTTAAGAAATATCGATAAGATCACAATGAAATTTTCAGATTGAATAAAATTCAAATTTAAATTCATAGTGTTTGTGAAATTGGAGCCAATTTTAGTCTTTGTGATTAAACCAAAAAGTACTATTAAAAAAAGAAAATGATTAATTTTTGTCGATAAAAGATAATAATTTATAAAAATTAAGGATGTAATGAGTATAATATTAGTTAATATGGAGGTAAAAAAAATATTTTTTTGTTTTTCCAGGACGTACCAAAATATTAATTAAGATATGTATAAAAAAGAATATTTGTTAATATTTATTTAAATTTGTCATTAAAAGAAAAATTGTTGTCAACATCAATTAAAATAAGAAAGTGATGATTTGCGTAGCCTGTCACTCAACAAATGGCGACGTTTTCAAATAAATTTTACAAAGAAAAATAATATTCATATGATAATATAGATATTTATTATGTAAAAACCAAAAATAATTTGAAATATTCTTTTTGACTAAATAATTTAAAATAAACAAAATTTATTTTTTGTCAAAAATAAATAATATATTTGATTGACTTTTTTTGGTGATTATATATTTTATTGACTAATAAAAAACCTATTTGACCAATATTAAAATAAAAACAAAAGTATAACTGAGTCTTATTTTATTTTTTTCTAAATTCGAGAGATTACATATTTATTATTTTTTTGATAAACAAATTATTGTTTTTTGAATAATCTGCTTTTTTTTGTCAAAAAAGAATAATCTGCTTTTTCACGCATGACAATAATCTCAACCTATCAACGGCTCATAACGACTCTTCCTCGAAACCTAGTCTCGACGCGGTTACGTTACGTTTCTATTCCTATAAATACCCTTCCAACCCTAACCATCTCTTCACCACCGTCACAACTTCTCTCACAAGTTTTCAATTTCGATTCAAGTTATACACATTACATTAAACCCTTCAGTCTTTCTCATTATCTTTTTACTATGGCTCGCTACACCGCCGTGTTGATGATACTCGCTGCATTGTTGGTCAGTTCCACCGTTGCTCAATCTCCGGCATCATCGCCGGCTTCGTCTCCGACCAAGACGCCCGTGGCCTCTCCACCGAAGTCTTCTCAGTCTCCATCGCCTGCGATTTCTCCTTCCACACAGTCACCGGTGGCGTCTCCTCCTGCTCAGGTTGAGAGCGGTCCCTCTCCTTCACCGGCTACCGTTAGCTCTCCACCATCTGCCACTCCGTCTGCCACTGATTCGCCAGCTGTCACTCCCTCTTCGATCTCCAATACTCCATCTGAAGCACCATCACCAAGTGAAAACGGCGCCGCTTTGAACAGATTCAGTGTCGCTGGATCTGCTGCTTTGGTGGCTTTCGCTGCGGTTCTGCTGATGTAGAGACAGTTACGCCGAGTTTATCGTTTTTTCTCTTTATTTTTTTTTCTATATTCTTGGATTTACAAGGATCGTGGACTATTTTCCCTCATTTTTGGTTGCTATTCTGCGTGTGACGATTCATTCATTGGATTATTTTATGTATTTATTTAATATCATTATTATGACTTATGAGTGATACATTTTATTCTTTATAATTATCTTACTGTGTTTATTTATGTTTATTATTTACACGTCTTTTTATAATATTTGTTGTCTCAATTATTGTTTTTAACAACGTATTAATAGATGGATTCTCCAAATTGAGAAAATCATTAATTTAATGTGAGTGGTAAGTTTTCATTGCTTTGTGCTACCGATCCAAAAATTAGAGTGAAATTGGTAGTGCCATGTTTTGCTTATGCCGGGATTTTTTTGACAAGATGCAGGGATTTGAGAATCTGTTTTTTTGATCTTATTATCGTAAATCGGTTCCTTTTTTTTCAACACCTTTCTATTTTCTTTCTTATCAATTATTATCCATCCAAGCAAATTGATTATAATCGGATAAACGTGTTAAGGATTAACCAAACTGATGGATTTTTATGAAACCAAACAAATTCATATAGCACAAATTTCAAGTACAATAATACAAACAATTTCGACGTACAAGAAGCTAATTTTATTTAGGTGTCAGTTCTTCTTTTCAGGTTCTTTCTTCACAATCTTGTCAATTACGGGTTCAACGAAGGATTCCAAATCCTCCACATCATTAGTGACTTGTTCAACCTGTGTTTCATTTACACAATCATTTGTAAAACCAGATGTCACTTATAAAACTAGTGAAACCACGTTAATAAAAAATATATAACATAGTACCTTATGTATGAACTCTTCTGCTAATTGAGCATCATGAGCAGCCTGTTTTGATGCATTTTCCATCACCAAAGCTGCTTTCTTTAGCTTACAATCCTCAGGAAGCATTTCTGCTACATCTTCAGATACCTTCTCTGCTACAGTTGCCACTTTTTCTACTACTTCAACCACAACCTCTGCCTCTCCTGAAGGCACATTTTCACCCAAGTTAACAAATAATGTAATTCTCATAGAGTAAGTACGGAAAAATTTAAAATGTAGCTAGTGTTTTTATTTTAAATTCCATGTGTGTGTTTTACCTTCTATTCTTTGTAGCGTTGCCCAATTATATTTCCAGAAAGGTAGCACGATAGAAAGTAACGTGCCCAAAACCCATTTAAACCTATAATTTTCGATTCATTGGTTAATTGATTATTATAAATTAATAAATGCAACCTGTAATGATGGCAGTAGTAAGGGATGTTAATTCATACCAAGAAGGGAAGGTGAAGATTGTAGAAGCAGGAGCTTCAGGCTGAACATTGTCGTTCTTTAATCTAAAAGTACAAGATAAAAACGAATTTCAGCAATGAAATCAAACAATTACAGTTGAGTTTGAAAATAAAATCAAGGTTGGAACCTTGGGGTTAAGTAGCTACCTATTTGCATTAATTCTTGTGTTGCTTTTTGTGCTAAAAAATTGTAGACTAGGATGCATAGCAGAACTACTTTCGACCCTTGCTGCTGACATAATTGGACTGTTTCTATGGAGTCCACCATAGCTTGATTGGAATCTACTGGCACGAACTACATCAACAACACCTCTGAATTTCAGAGTTATCCATGAACCTTTTGTTGACATGTTGAATAGAGTTTCAATTTCTTCACAACTGAGGGAATGAGAAAAGATTATTTGATTGGTTCCTCAATTCAACTATATAAATGACTTAATTTTCCATTGGCACTTACGTGTGGGATTGGCTACACTTGCAGGCTAAGTGTACAAAATAATATTAAGGCATTATTTTGTTTTTATATGATTTGGTTACTCCAAGCAAAGCTATGGCCCAAAAATGGGAAACGTACGCCAAGTATTGGATATGTCGTGTGTGTGTGTGTTTTTGTTGAGAAAAGTGTTCCTTGTAAGTTAAAACCTTTGGCCTTGAAGGCAATGCTTGTGGTATTTCCTTCTCCCTTCTTACCTATGTTGCTTGCTAAATTAAGCTTTTTCTTTTGTCACCTAGATTTGTTCCTTCTTAAAATATGCAACAGAAACATGATAAGCTAGTTGATTACATGTTTTCAGCTGGGAAAGAAATATTGCAAGTTTTGATATCAAGGTCACGAAGAGAGAATGTGAGATAATAATGAGCAAAAACGTATCTTGTGACAAAGAAAAGTCACTTATTCATATAGGTGATTGGTGGCGATTGCCATGCGAGTTCACTGGACGTGAGAGAGCACATGTGATGCTGACGTGTAAGAGACTATTAGGCCTTTACGGCCGAGCCAAGGTGGATTCTAGGTCGCACTATCCGTAGAGGCCTCCTATCTTATATGTTGGATCTGATGGTGAGCGTGAAAGATCGCTACAGGCTGCTTAATGGGTTTCCAAGTGCGAGGCCCACTTTTGATTAGGCTTGCCCCATTCCATCTTCTCTTTGTTTTTGCTTAATGGGTCTCTCCAATGTCTTTGTCTTTTGGCTAATATGTTCCCAACCCCCACCTACTCACCACGCACCCCAAACCCCGTGACATCTCAAAAACACCCTTAATGAATAAAAATGTTTCCAGCACGTCGCTTTTTTTTATGGGATTTCACGGGTTCGGCGTGAGGCTTCCGAATCAGTACAGTTGCCTTGTGCGGTGTCTTATGTCTTTTGTGGCACCCCCTCATGTGTTGAAATTGTAACAGGTCCGGCGGCACACTGCCGAACCCGTTCGGTCTCTGTGTGCCGAACCAAAGTAAAACAAATGGAAGTTGTACGCATAGGCCTGTCTTTTTTACATAAATTTAGTTGGGCTCGACTTGATTGGGGCGGAGTAAAGTAAGCCCAAATAGACCGAGATGTGAGGCTGGCTCCATGAAAATGACATGGTAGGCAAAATCAACGTAAAAGTCAAAAGAGCGACGCGTAGGAAATTATTTTCGGTGCTGAAGATAACACAAAAACACAAGAAAACAAGATAGCGTGTATGCAAAAAAAAATAAAAAAAAATTGGAGTTTCATTTTCATCATGTCTTCTTCCCTATCCCCCTCCCCTCCCTAGTCAAACTTTCAACCTAACTAACAAAGTATTCATCCATCCAATCCCCACCGACTTCCTCTTCCTCTTCCATTCCCATGCTCTTTTGATTCTCTATCTCTCTTTCCCATATCCAATATGGGTTTTCCTCACAGAAAATTATTACTTGAGTGTGAATTCTTCTGTCCCGAGGAATCTCCTTGTTCCTCAGATAAAGTTTGTGATAATTGCACCAAACATTGCTATTACCCTCCACCACCATCTCTCAATCACACCACCAATCGCAACATCTCCACTTACTTAATCATCAGTTTTTCTATTGCAGCTTCCGTTTTCATTCTTCTCTGCTGTTACGCCATCTACGTCAAATTCTTCTCTCCTTCCAGTACCAACAACAGATCAAGAAGGAACAGGGCCTTATTGACAAGACAACAAACAGAAGATGATTTTGTTGTTAATAATGATAATCATGATGATCATGTTGTGGATCACCCAATCTGGTATATTCGAACTCCTGGTCTTCAACAATCAATTATCAATGCTATTACTGTTTGTAAGTATAAGAAAGGTGAGGGCTTGATTGATGGAACTGATTGTTCTGTTTGTTTGAGTGAATTTGAAGAAGATGAAAGTCTTAGACTTTTGCCTAAATGTAACCATGCTTTTCATTTACCTTGTATTGATACTTGGCTTGCTTCACACACCAATTGCCCCATGTGTAGGGCTCCTGTTGTTATAGACCCTTTAAGAATTCCATCTATCAACCCTAATAATGTTTTTGGTTCAAATTCTGTTGAGAGTGTAAGAATTGATGTTTTGGAAAATGGTGGTGAAACTCAGATTCAGACCAGTGGAATTGGAATTCAAGATAGTGTTGATGTTGCTCACTTTAGGAATGGAGAAGAGGAAGAAGGTGAGAGTTCAGGTTTGGAGTTGGTGAATATACAGCCAAGAAGATCAGTGTCACTTGATTCATCTTCTGCTGCTAAGATCAATCTTGCTCTTTCAACTCTTTTATCATCATCAGTGGAATCTCATCAGGTGGGGGAAGTCAATGAACAAGTTGTTTCAAAGAGTGTTGATGGAAATGGGGATTTGGAAATTCTTGATAGTGCTCCTAGTTCTATGAACAGATCAAGATCCTTCAATGCCAAACACCTATTACTACCACGGCATAGCAGCAGCCAGAAGAAGTCAAATGGTCCTGTCAGAAGCTTTTGAAAGGTTTTTGTGTGTGTGAATATATTACGTCAATGTGATGATAAAAGTGTATAATAACAGCAAAACAAAAAGGGCATAATCAAGCTGAGCATTTTTCTTGCCAACTTTTGCTCAGGTTCACATAACCATTCAAATGTATACATACATTTTTCCTCACTTTAAGTGATGCATGTAGGGGATCTTGTATACATATACATATACATTTACATACATTTAGGGGGCTTCTTCATCTATAAAATTATTCCCTTCAGAAAATTTGAATGAAACATTGTATGCACTTTTTTATCATAGACAAAAGAAAGATAAAAACATTGATGTTGCACTAATTGGAATTATCAGCAGGATCCGCCTGTTTTAATTTTAATTAAAATAAGACATGTTACTATTTACCACAACAAGAAATACCTGTAGGTTGGAGTTACCTGCAAACTCACATATGTACTAGCAGTTTTCAAGGCTGATGTGCACAAATACAATAAATAAACTTGCAACCAAAATGAAGATTCTATTTATGTACTTGATGACCTTTTGGTCTCCAGTTGATCTTGCTTGACTCAAGTAATGTTTCGTGTCTGGCTGTCTGCTAGAGTCATGCTAGTCATGTTGAGGGATGAACTTGGTGTATCTTTTGTTTCACTTTCATGAAAATAAAAAGGGATTTTAAAATCATAAAATTGATTTTTTATACATTGGAAAATTACCTTAGTTGTACAAAGTTGGAAATACAAAGACCTAAATATTGTGAATTGAAAGTTACCGTGTCTCACTAAAATTATGAATGCAAGGGCCTCAATAATATTGTCACAGGCACATTTTTTAGGTTTAGTCTGGTCTTTTTGAAAACTTGACAAAGCATGAAAAGTCTGTTTAAAAGTCTTTTCACTATTTTTTGTTTATGAAAAATAGACTAACAAGTTAATAAGTCATTCAGATTAAGTTCAAATCTGGGATATAACAACTTTTTAAAGAATTATCTTTATACACAAATCTACACCACTAGCATTAACCACTAGATGAGAGGGGAGGCTAGGAGGAGGGGTCTCAAAGATGATCCAATTGTTGATCCTAGAAGCTCCAATCTTAGCAAGAAAGTCAACACAAGCATTTCCTTCTTGAAGGTTGCGAGTCATATGCATCATTCAATCTATTCCCGGCAGATCCTTTCTGTCCCAAATGATGGGAGCATACCTATACCACTTGAAATATACTCTATAACAATATCTTTAAATATGTCAAAAATTGATGTAGCTCAATATCTTCAAATTAACAAAAATGTTGGCAAATTTATGATTTAACAAAAAAATAAAAAATTGAATATAATAATAATAATTGTAATAAAAAATATTACTTATAATACAATATTTGATTTCATTATTTGTTGCAAATTAGCTTAGCGTTAGATTTTTTTTATATGAAATCTGTATTTCCTTATAATGTTCAACGTCAAATCAGCTAACAGTTAAAGCTATTTCTTTCGTTATAGTTGTGGTTTGATTGCAATAATTGTAAGATTCTGTAGGAAAATTTTGTGGTGAGATTTTATTAGCTTGCCGTTATATAGTCAAGATTTGCAAGCTTTCGATATTTTGTCACTATGCCCGTGAGATACACGTGAATGAGCAGATAAACATAGGCTTTTTTTATTTTTACCCCCTCATAGGCCGTAGTCCGTATACCCTCACTTCGACCAAAGTGACCATTTTTACCTCACTTTTCGGAAATACATTTTTTGAGGTATTTTTGAAAACAATTTTGTTGATTTTTTTGGAAACACCTCAAAAGAGGATGATTCCGAAAGCAAGTTTGTTGAATTTTTTCGGAAACACCTTAAAAGAGGTATTTCCGGAATACAAAAACGACTTCCAGAAATACCTTTTTGAGGTGTTTCCAGAAAAGTTCAATAAACTTGCTTCCGGAATCATCTCTTTTGAGGTGTTTCCGAAAAAATTCAACAATTATTTTCGGAATCATCTCTTTTGACATAATTCCGGAACACAAAAATGACTTCCGGAAATATGTATCAAAGGTATTTCCGAAAAGAATGAAAAAACTTACTTCCGGAAAACACCTCTTGATAGATAATTCCGGAAATTTTAAAAAAAAATCAATTTTAATTTAAATTTTGGTAAAAAAGTGAAGGGTATTTTGGAGATAAAACGTATTATAGAGGTACTCCGTAAAAAAAAGCCATAAACATATATGAAACATGAATAAAAAATACAAATGTTCCCTTTTCTCTATCAATTTGTATAGTGCGTCAATCACCTTAGTCCCAAGCATAGAATGTCATGAGTATTCAAAATCTAAGTTGTCCTCTATATTTTCTTCAGGGTAAACAAACTTGTGACATGGCTAACTTGATGTTAAACACGTTTCGGATAATCCATAAATAAACCAGAGCAAGGAAGAAAACACAAAAGAAGATACCTCTTTCATTCGGGAATGACTAAGGAATTTCTTAATAATAATTACTAAATTTTTGGGTGACTATTATAGAACAATTTAATGGTTAGTACATACTAACCACAATTTAGTGCTTGTGTGGTGAATGAGCAGATAAATAAAAACATTGGTTAGTATATACTAACCACACTTTAGTGTTGGTATGGTCACCAAATTTTTTCATTGGCGAAGAAATGACTATTATACTTATTTAGTAACAATTAATAAACTATTGTTCGGTACTCTAAGTTAGACTCATTTTATTGCAGGGCATATTAATAGAGTAATGTTATTTAGCCAAAATGTTCCAGTCAAAAATAGTCAAAAACCAAGTTACAACACCAATTAACCAAGTTTTATAAGCCATTAACCAACCTGCTTTTTCACAGTTTTCTAGGTCATCGACTAAAAACTGTGAAAAAGTGGGTTGGTTAATAGCCTATAAAACTTGGTTAATTGATATTGTAACTTAATTTTTGGGTATTTTTGGTTAGAATATTTTGGCTAAATAACATTCCTCGTATTAATATTGAGCACTTAACTTACCTTTTCAATTCATTATCAGTTTCTCAAAAATGGCTTCAACCGCTCATGAACTTAGCCAAAAAACCAACGAAGGAATTAGTTTCAAAAGCGTGAAAACACTAGCTGAATCACCAGACCTCACTTCCATTCCATCTTCGTACACTTTCAACACCAACCCAAATGATGAAATAGTAACAGAACCAGATGATGATGATCCAATACCTGTCATTGACTATTCCCTCCTAGTTCTTGGTACACCTGATCAACGGACCAAAACCATTCATGACATAAAAAAGGCTTGTGAACAGTGGGGATTTTTCATGCTTATCAACCACACAGTGTCAAAGACTCTTTTGGAGAAAATGGTTGACCAAGTTTTTGCTTTCTTCAATCTCAGAGAGGAGGAGAAGCATGAGTATGCAGGTTTGGAAGTTACAGACCCAATAAGGTATGGCACCAGCTTCAATGTTTCAGGAGACACAGTCTTGTTTTGGAGGGATTTCATTAAAATCATTGTGCACCCTGAATTTCACTCCCCAGACAAACCTTCTGGATTCAGGTATTTGCTAGATTTATGTCCGTGTACCTGCTAAAAGGCATATATAGAAGGTGTTTTAACTAACTTTATAAAAGAGATGATACCATGACACCAATATTTTTAAAACCGGACAGAAGATCGTACCGGAAGACCTCTGGGTCATGATTCAATTAGTTCATTTTAGTTCGACAATAGTGGATGACTAATAAATAAATAAGTATTATATTTTGGTGAAAAGATAAATACAAGAATAAAAAAATCATTTCAAATGATTCAACTTAGTTTTGAGCGATTCGATCGCATTTTAATTCAACTCGATTCTGAGCGGTTCAATCAGACTGCGGTCTAATAGGGTTGAAGTGTTGAACCAACCACCCAACTGACTGAGATAGAAATCGATTTCAAGTGGATTAGAAATGAAGAAATTCTGCCTTTAATTAATAAAACAGAATCTGAATTACAATCCAATCCAATAGAAATTATAAAGAATTCACAAGAACACACTAATTTCTAGAGAACGTACGAGAGTCTCTAGTCTCTCCCAATGCCTAAAAAGGCCCAATTCCCTTAATACTTCATCAGATTTTCCATCTATCCCGCCCCTTCCCAATTTATACTAATTACAAACTGACTTCACTTCCTATAACTGCCAAACAGCAGTTACCATAACTACTACTGCACACAACTAATTAACATAATAATAATAATAATAACAACTTCCCTAATAATATATATATATAATAATAGAATAACCCATAACTGTCATAATAATAAGTAATAACTGCCCATTCTAACAGACTGTTCCCAGTTCGGTCAAGTTCAATCAAACTACAGACTAATTGGGTTGAACCAACCACCCAACTGACTGGTTCCCAACTCGGTCTGGTCTAATTCTCACAAAACTAGTTGGTGGATTGAAACTTGTCAGGACTTGTGTCCTACATTTTACTAGTTCAAGTCGCCGCCACTGGTTTTTTTGGGTAAGATAAATGTAATTTCTTTGGTAGTTCTATTGAGTGAGTGAGATAAATGTAATTTCTTTTGTGGTAAGGGAAACAAGTGCAGAGTACAGCAAAAGAACATGGAAAGTGGGAAGGGAACTACTGAAAGGAATATCAGAAAGCTTAGGATTGGAAGTGGATTATATAGACAGAACAATGAATCTAGATTCTGGTTTTCAAATGTTGGCAGCAAATCTCTACCCACCTTGTCCACAGCCTGAACTAGCAATGGGAATGCCCCCACATTCTGATCATGGTCTATTAAACCTCCTAATGCAAAATGGAGTTAATGGCCTTCAAGTGCTTCACAATGGCAAGTGGATCAATGTCAGTTCCACTCCAAACTGCTTCTTAGTCCTTGTGTCTGATCATCTTGAGGTACACTACACACAACAAAACAAACCCAAATTTGTTATTTCTTTTCTGTGATAATTAACCTCTTATTTACCCTTTTGGTTTTGCAATAGATTGTGAGTAATGGAAAGTACAAAAGTGTATTACATAGAGCAACTGTGAGCAAAGGAGCTACAAGAATGTCCTTGGCAACAGTTATTGCACCAGCTTTGGACACTGTGGTGGAACCAGCTTCAGAGCTGCTAGATAATGAAAGCAATCCAGCAGCATATGTTGGGATGAAACATAGAGATTACATGCAACTTCAACGGAGCAACCAGCTTTATGGGAAGTCTGTGCTTAATAAAGTAAAAATCTGATAAGTGTTGCCTTGAGCAATAGGCTCAAAAGTTTAAGTTTGTAACAGAATTGTACAATACAATAAGCGATTGAGTCTTGTTTAAATTTGTATGTAAAATGCAGCAAGTAATACAATAAGTGTGTACCAAGCATTATAACTTGGAAAAAGGTTCAATAGAAAACTGAATGGAAACCACCAATTACTACAGTAATGCTCAAGTCAAGTACTCAATTGTAAATCTTGAAAGAAAAAGGAGACAGAATTGAGTGCAATGGGTGCCCACACGAATTAGGTACACATCTATTACTTACCTCTTCTCACTCTACTGACTTTGGTATCAGAGTCTTTCCGAGTAACACACCTCAACCGTGCACCGTCGTAAACTCCTTCACAGATTCCAGTCCAGACATCGGCCATATCCACTTCAAATCATTGGACCACAAACTACATGAAGGACTCTGCAATAGACTACATAGATGAGTAAGGAAGAGTCTGCAATTAGAATGCAAGAAGTGTGATGGCTTCAATCACAAAAAACCTTGTTTACTTATTTTAATTCACATTGGTTTCATAATTCCCTACTCAATCATCGTCCATCTTTCAGCAACAGCTTTCTAAGTTATCGTATGTTTCTGTATATAAGTACTTAAAAAACATTAAGTAGTAACTTGAAAGCTATTTGCTAATTTGTGTCTGTTATCATTCTTAATCAATTAGACAGAAGTTTATCTTTCTCTAGTGCTTTTTGTCAATACAACCAATCAAGAAGGTGCATGCATGGGTTGGTGTTCCTTGACAGTGCAAAAAAACAAAACCATGTTTGTTTATATAACTAAAGATAATAGTCTATATAAATTATTGAGTTCTTGTGGTATGGCTAAACATCATTTCTATTTTTTAAGGCCGATTTCAAATTTTGTCAAGCCAGAAAGCTGTTGAAATCTTTATGGTGGTTGCAGAAGCCAGAAGGAGAATGTTTGTTCCACAAATGTTTGTTCTTGTGGTATGGCTAAACATCATTTCTATATATATATATATATAATTAATGTAGGTGTGATTACCGTTCTTGATAAAACTTATGCGAGGAAAGGAAAAACCAGAGAAAGGTAATGAACAAATATTATTAATAGTTGATCAATTGAATTAACCATGAATACAATAAATCCTATTTATACATATAAGTCTATATGAAAATGAAGAAAATAACAACTAATGAAGATAACTAACAATATTAGTGCAAAATTCAGTAAGGGTATGTTTGGGAGGGGAAGGGAGGGGAGGGCATATTTTTCAATTTAGAATTGAGGAAGCTATAAAATGTCTCTAAACATAAATCAAGTGTGATTAAAAATGTTATATTGATATCTATCAACTTGTTCTTTTAATTTTTTAAAATCTTAAATACATATTAAAATATAGACTAATCTTTTTCAAGCCCTCCCCTTCATTCCCCTCGCAAAACCCCCTCCCAAATACATGCGAGGAGATCTTCAACAAAAAAAAATAAGTACAACAACGCATTGAAATGGGTTTGTCTATTTCACATTCCCTAGTGCCTAGTGCCTTTTGATCTTGAGAATCTAACAAAGGTGGCACCAATAATTCAACATTGGGATTGAATGATTGGTGCAATATGGTTCAAATACCCCCAACCAACCCAACTCATGACATCTGGAGAGCACAGTGCAGTATGCATGTTGGAATTGGACTTGATCTTGAATGAATAAATTATGACAGATAATAAATCAGAAATAATGGAGAGAGCACGTCCAATTTTGCAGCTTAGTGAAGGGATCAATGCACCATGCTTAGCTAACCACCCCCAACACCCAATGGGCAGAAGCACATGTTGGAGGTACTACTCCCCACCTCTCTCACTTAGAAACACACAACACAATAAACACTTGTTTAATCACTATACATCAAATTTTAGTCAATCTGAATGATGGAATATGATTGAATGTATATGTAATTTTTTTATATGGCCACTTTGCTCATAGCATATATGACCTTTTTCCATAAACATGGTATTATTACGTTAGCAAGCAATATTTAAAAATGATTCAACACCTTAATTTCCCCTCATTTTATTGTGAAATTATTGTATTTTTTTCAAGATTTGCAAGCTTTCGATATTTTGTCACTATGCCCGTGAGATACACGTGAATGAGCAGATAAACATAGGCTTTTTTATTTGGCTTAATTACAGTTTTGGTCCCCCTATTATGACCAACTCACGATTTTGGTCCCTAAAGTTTTAATTTGACGATTTTGGTCCTCCTATTTTCCCAATTTGAAAAATCATAGTCCCCCTGTTCAATTTTGACTGACTTATCCTACGTGGCAGCCCACGTGGACTGCCACGTAGGCACACCCCCCACCCCCACCCACCCCACCCCCCCATCGACCCTCCCTCTTCTCACCGTCGCTCCCCCCCACCGATCCTCCCTCTTCTCACCGTCGCTCCCCCTTCACCGTCGCTCCCTCTCACTGCCCTCTCCTCTCTCACCGATCCCCCTTTCCCTCTCACCACCGTCCCTCTCTTCCCCCTCGTTTTCCATCTCTCTCTTCGCTCGCCACTCTCCCTCTCTCGCCGTTCTCTCGCTCGTCGCTCTCCCTCTCTTTCACGGAGGTCGCAGTCGCAGAGATCGTGCGTTGCGCAAGATCGTGGGTTGCTGTTTTGTTCTCAGATCGCTGTTACTGTTTGCGAAGGGGAAGGGGGAGGGGGGGAGGTGCGAAGGGGAAGGTGGAGGGGGGAGAGGGGAGGGGTTCACGGTGGGTGGTGGGTGGTGGGTGGTGCGAAGGGGGGAGGGAGGGGAAGAGGAACATTGGAGGGGGGAGGAGGATCACGAGGAAGAAGAAAAAGGGGGGTGGGGGTGGGGGTGCGCCTACGTGGCAGTCCACGTGGGCTGCCACGTAGGATAAGTCAGTCAAAATTAAGAGGGGACTATGATTTTTCAAATTGGGAAAATAGAGGACCAAAGTCGTCAAATTAAAACTTTAGGGACCAAAATCGTGAGTTGGTCATAATAGGGGGACCAAAACTGTAATTAAGCCTTTTTATTTTTACCCCCTCATAGACCATATACCCTCGACCAAATTGACCATTTTACCCCACTTTCTGGAAATACATTTTTTTGAGGTATTTTTAGAAACAATTTTGTTGATTTTTTTGGAAACACCTCAAAAGAGGATGATTCCAAAAGCAAGTTTGTTGAATTTTTCCGGAAACACCTTAAAAGAGGTATTTCCGGAACACAAAAATGACTTCCGGAAATACCTCTTTTGAGGTGTTTCCTGAAAAATTTAATAAACTTGCTTCCGGAATCATCTCTTTTGAGGTGTTTCTGGAAAAATTCAACAAAATTGTTTTTGGAATCATCTCTTTTGACATAATTCCGGAACACAAAAATGACTTCCAGAAATATGTATCAAAGGTATTTCCAAAAAAAAGGAAAAAACTGACTTCCGGAAAACACCTCTTGATAGATAATTCCAGAAATTTAAAAAAAAAATCAATTTCATTTTAAATTTTGGTAAAAAAGTGAAGAGTATTTTGGAGATAAAACGTATTATAGAAGCACACGGTCGGTAAAAAAAAAGCCATAAACATATATGAAACATGAATAAAAAATACAAATGTTCCCTTATCTCTATCAAATTGTATAGTGCGTCAATGATCACCTTAGTCCTTAGCATAGAATGTCATAAGAGTATTCAAAATCTAAGTTGTCCTCTATATTTTCTTCAGGGTAAACAAACTTGTGACATGGCTAACTTGATGTTAAACACGTTTCAGATAATCCATAAATAAACCATAGCAAGGAAGAAAATACAAAAGAAGATACCTCTTTCATTCAGCGATGAATTATGGTAATAAGGAATTTCTTAATAATAATTACTAAATTTTTGGGTGACTATTATAGAACAATTTAATGGTTAGTACATACTAACCACAATTTAGTGCTTGTGTGGTGAATGAGCAGATAAATAAAAACATTGGTTAGTATATACTAACCACACTTTAGTGTTGGTATGGTCACCAAATTTTTTCATTGGCGAAGAAATGACTATTATACTTATTTAGTAACAATTAATAAACTATTGTTCGGTACTCTAAGTTAGACTCATTTTATTGCAGGGCATATTAATAGAGTAATGTTATTTAGCCAAAATGTTCCAGTCAAAAATAGTCAAAAACCAAGTTACAACACCAATTAACCAAGTTTTATAAGCCATTAACCAACCTGCTTTTTCACAGTTTTCTAGGTCATCGACTAAAAACTGTGAAAAAGTGGGTTGGTTAATAGCCTATAAAACTTGGTTAATTGATATTGTAACTTAATTTTTGGGTATTTTTGGTTAGAATATTTTGGCTAAATAACATTCCTCGTATTAATATTGAGCACTTAACTTACCTTTTCAATTCATTATCAGTTTCTCAAAAATGGCTTCAACCGCTCATGAACTTAGCCAAAAAACCAACGAAGGAATTAGTTTCAAAAGCGTGAAAACACTAGCTGAATCACCAGACCTCACTTCCATTCCATCTTCGTACACTTTCAACACCAACCCAAATGATGAAATAGTAACAGAACCAGATGATGATGATCCAATACCTGTCATTGACTATTCCCTCCTAGTTCTTGGTACACCTGATCAACGGACCAAAACCATTCATGACATAAAAAAGGCTTGTGAACAGTGGGGATTTTTCATGCTTATCAACCACACAGTGTCAAAGACTCTTTTGGAGAAAATGGTTGACCAAGTTTTTGCTTTCTTCAATCTCAGAGAGGAGGAGAAGCATGAGTATGCAGGTTTGGAAGTTACAGACCCAATAAGGTATGGCACCAGCTTCAATGTTTCAGGAGACACAGTCTTGTTTTGGAGGGATTTCATTAAAATCATTGTGCACCCTGAATTTCACTCCCCAGACAAACCTTCTGGATTCAGGTATTTGCTAGATTTATGTCCGTGTACCTGCTAAAAGGCATATATAGAAGGTGTTTTAACTAACTTTATAAAAGAGATGATACCATGACACCAATATTTTTAAAACCGGACAGAAGATCGTACCGGAAGACCTCTGGGTCATGATTCAATTAGTTCATTTTAGTTCGACAATAGTGGATGACTAATAAATAAATAAGTATTATATTTTGGTGAAAAGATAAATACAAGAATAAAAAAATCATTTCAAATGATTCAACTTAGTTTTGAGCGATTCGATCGCATTTTAATTCAACTCGATTCTGAGCGGTTCAATCAGACTGCGGTCTAATAGGGTTGAACCATCCACCCAACTGACTGAGATAGAAATCGATTTCAAGTGGATTAGAAATGAAGAAATTCTGCCTTTAATTAATAAAACAGAATCTGAATTACAATCCAATCCAATAGAAATTATAGAGAATTCACAAGAACACACTAATTTCTAGAGAACGAATGAGAGTCTCTAGTCTCTCCCAATGCCTAAAAAGGCCCAATTCCCTTAATACTTCATCAGATTTTCCATCTATCCCGCCCCTTCCCAATTTATACTAATTACAAACTGACTTCACTTCCTATAACTGCCAAACAGCAGTTACCATAACTACTACTGCACACAATTAATTAACATAATAATAATAATAACAACTTCCCTAATAATATATATATATATATATATATATATAATAATAGAATAACCCATAACTGTCATAATAATAAGTAATAACTGCCCATTCTAACAGACTGTTCCCAGTTCGGTCAAGTTCAATCAAACTACAGACTAATTGGGTTGAACCAACCACCCAACTGACTGGTTCCCAACTCGGTCTGGTCTAATTCTCACAAAACTAGTTGGTGGATTGAAACTTGTCAGGACTTGTGTCCTACATTTTACTAGTTCAAGTCGCCGCCACTGGTTTTTTTGGGTAAGATAAATGTAATTTCTTTGGTAGTTCTATTGAGTGAGTGAGATAAATGTAATTTCTTTTGTGGTAAGGGAAACAAGTGCAGAGTACAGCAAAAGAACATGGAAAGTGGGAAGGGAACTACTGAAAGGAATATCAGAAAGCTTAGGATTGGAAGTGGATTATATAGACAGAACAATGAATCTAGATTCTGGTTTTCAAATGTTGGCAGCAAATCTCTACCCACCTTGTCCACAGCCTGAACTAGCAATGGGAATGCCCCCACATTCTGATCATGGTCTATTAAACCTCCTAATGCAAAATGGAGTTAATGGCCTTCAAGTGCTTCACAATGGCAAGTGGATCAATGTCAGTTCCACTCCAAACTGCTTCTTAGTCCTTGTGTCTGATCATCTTGAGGTACACTACACACAACAAAACAAACCCAAATTTGTTATTTCTTTTCTGTGATAATTAACCTCTTATTTACCCTTTTGGTTTTGCAATAGATTGTGAGTAATGGAAAGTACAAAAGTGTATTACATAGAGCAACTGTGAGCAAAGGAGCTACAAGAATGTCCTTGGCAACAGTTATTGCACCAGCTTTGGACACTGTGGTGGAACCAGCTTCAGAGCTGCTAGATAATGAAAGCAATCCAGCAGCATATGTTGGGATGAAACATAGAGATTACATGCAACTTCAACGGAGCAACCAGCTTTATGGGAAGTCTATGCTTAATAAAGTAAAAATCTGATAAGTGTTGCCTTGAGCAATAGGCTCAAAAGTTTAAGTTTGTAACAGAATTGTACAATACAATAAGCGATTGAGTCTTGTTTAAATTTGTATGTAAAATGCAGCAAGTAATACAATAAGTGTGTTGACAGTAACGTGAACAGTAACGTGAACAGTAGCGTGAACAGTACCCGTGAACAGTACGCGTGAACAGTGCGCATGAACAGTAACCATGAACAGTGCCCGTGAACAGTAATCGCAGCGACAGTGGAAACAATTAAACGTAAACAGTGTTTGATTGATGAAAATAACAATCCAAATAGAGTTTGGGTGAGCAAAACACAAAGAAAGCCACAAAAGGGAGGCTGCCTCTCCACAGCGCAAAACCCTTCCCAAGTCCCAAGTCCAAATCAAAAATAAAACCTAACCTATTATTCCAAAAACACTCCTTTTATACTAATTAGTGCTAATGACATTTTTGCCCCTCCTTGTGAAAACATTACCAAACCTGCGCCTCCCCCTCAGTGAAGCCGCGTGCGCATCAATACTCCCCCCTAAAACATTCACCTTGTCCTCAAGGTGAAAATCTGGAAACTGGTTCTTCATATCCTCAAGGTCCTCCCAGGAGTTCTCAAAGTCGGGTAGATGCTTCCACTTCACCAGGACTTCAAGCACGTCGTCATGAGCCTTCCTCACCGCTAGGATGTCTTCGGGCATGACCTGCAATTCAAGATTTTCAGCCAGGCACTTTGGTAGAGGTTGAACTGCCGCCGCAGGAGCAATGGCTTTCTTCAAAAGTGATGCATGAAACACTGGGTGAACTCTGCTCTCCGGTGGTAGTTTCAGCTTATGGCAACTGTCCCAATTTTCTCCAATACCTTAAAAGGGCCATAGAACCGTGGGCTGAGTTTCTGATTCAGCCTCTTCGCTAGTTGTTTCAGCTTGTAGGGTTGGATCTTCAAGTAGACCATCTCTCCAACCTCATAGGTTACCTCCCTCCTATGCTTATCCGCTTGTTGTTTCATACGATTCTGGGCCTTGCTCAAGTGGTCTCTCAGATCACGGAGCAACTCACTCCTCTCTTGAGTTAGTTGTTGAACCTCATCCACAAAACTACTGTTTTCATCCCCCCTCACTAACACAGGGGGTTTTCGTCCATACAAAGCTTCAAACGGGGACATTTGAATGGAAGAGTGATAGTTGGTATTGTACCAATACTCAGCCCAGGGTAGCCACTTAACCCACTGCTTGGGTTTGCTACCGGTCAAACACCTCAAATAGGTCTCAACACACCTATTGACTACTTCTGTTTGGCCGTCGGTCTGAGGATGGTAGGCTGAGCTATATTTCAGCTTGGACCCTGCAGCTGCAAACAACTCGGACCAGAATGCACTCGTGAAGACTCTATCTCTGTCAGACACAATGGAGCTTGGGAACCCATGTAACTTCACTATCTCCTTCATAAACACAAGAGCCACATCCTTGGCATTGTACGGATGAGCCAGGGCTACGAAATGAGCGTATTTGGTGAGTCGATCAACCACTACCAGGATGGTATCCATCCCTGCTGACTTGGGTAAGCCCCCAACGAAGTCCATAGACACATCACTCCAAACCTGAGTCGGTATTGGAAGCGGTTGGAGCAATCCCCCGGGGGTCAGGGCCTGATACTTGTTCTGCTGGCATATGGCACAGGCCTGAACGTAATGTTGAATCCTCTTCCTCATTCCCTCCCAATACACTACACTTGCTATTCTCTTGTAAGTTCGCAGAATCCCAGAGTGTCCACCCATAGCTGAGTCATGGAACTCCTCCAGAATCTTCCCAATCCGAGGAGAGTCTTTGGGAAGGACCAAGCGACCGTGATAGTATAGTCGTCCATTCCTCAATGTATAACCCACATGAGTGTTCACCTTCGCAACTAGGTCTTGCACAATAAGTTTCAACTGTTCATCAGCTTGTACCTCATCCTCTAGACCGTCCCACTCCGGGCATTGCACCATGGAGATGGCACTGTAATTGTGCTGCCTTGACAAGGCGTCAGCTGCTTTATTCTCGATTCCCGGCTTATATTTGATCTCAAAATCGAAGCCCAATAGTTTGGTTATCCACTTCTGTTGCTCCTCCACCATTACCCTCTGCTCTGTCAGAAACCTCAAACTCCTCTGGTCGGTATGTACCACAAAACGCCTTCCCAGAAGGTAATGTCTCCATTTCTGAACTACTATCACAATAGCCATCAACTCTCTCTCATACACCGACTTGTTATGAGCTCGATTGGACAAGGTTTGGCTCATGTATGCCACCGGCCTCCCCTCTTGCATAAGAACTGCCCCCAACCCCTTCCCAGATGCATCGGTCTCCACAATGAACTCTTTGGAGAAGTCAGGTACGGCAAGAACTGGTAGTGTTGTCATGGCTACTTTCAGCTTCTCAAAAGCTAACTGAGCACTCTCATCCCAACGGAAACTATTTTTCTTGAGTTGTTGCGTAAGGGGCCACGCAATTTTTCCATAGTCCTTCACAAACCTTCTGTAATACCCAGTCAACCCAAGGAAACCCCTAAGGCTCTTCACATCCCTTGGGGCAGGCCAATTTACCATAGCTTCAACCTTGGAGGGGTCGGCTGCCACCCCCTCTCCCGAAATGACGTGACCAAGGTATTCAATCTGACTCTGAGCAAAAGTGCATTTCTTTTGGTTAGCAACCAACTGATTACTTCTCAGAATGTCCAACACACTCTTCAGGTGCTCCACATGACAATCCAAGTCCCTATTATAAACCAGTATATCGTCAAAAAACACCAAGACATACTTCCTCAAGATCGGTTTCAGAATACGGTTCATCAAGGCTTGGAAAGTAGATGGGGCATTAGTCAATCCAAACGGCATCACTAAGTATTCGTAATGCCCCTCATGGGTTCTAAAAGCGGTCTTGGGAATGTCTTCGCTCCTCATTCTAATCTGATGATACCCCGACTTCAAATCAAGTTTAGAGAATATCCTCGCATTACCAATCTCATCTAATAGTTCATCGATGATGGGTATGGGGAACTTATCGGGCACAGTATACTTGTTCAAGACCCTGTAGTCTATGCAAAACCTCCACCCACCATCCTTTTTCTTAACCAGTAGCACAGGGCTAGAGAAAGGACTGACACTAGGTCTAATGATCCCTACAGACAACATTTCGCTCACAAACTTCTCTATCTCATCCTTTTGATAATGGGGGTACCTGTATGGCCTGATGTTGGGAGTTGGTGCTCCGGGCTTGAGCACAATGGCATGATCTTGCTCCCTCATAGGAGGCAACTCTGTGGGTGCTTGGAACACATCTGAGAACTCTTCTAGCACTCCTTTCACCTCGGGCAGCAGCTGGGTTTCAGTCCCCACGCCCTGCATTTCATACAATTGAAGTAGATACCTCTCCTCTTCCCTTAGTAGAGCCTTCCTCATGGATTTGAGCGAAGCTTGTTGTCTACTAAGAGACTGTTCTCCTCTAATCTTGAATGTCTGCCCTCCCCCTTTCCACTTGATGACCATGTCTTGAAAATTAGCTTTGATGTCACCTAAGCTAGCCAACCAGTCCAAACCAAGTACCAATTCAGTCCCTGCCAGAGTCATTAAATAAAATTTCTGAGTAAAGTTGATCCCCTGCACTTGCACCTTCAGTCCCCTGCAGACTCCCTTGTGAGTGATCTTCTCACCATTCCCCACCTCGACAGTATACTCCGGAGTGTCCTCCAAGTCTAAATTCAATTCCTCTACTAACTTGTAGGATATGAAACTGCTAGAAGCTCCACAATCAATCAGTATCAACACCTTCCTCCCATTAATAATCCCCCACACCTTGAATGATTGGTTTGAAGTCAAACCCACTTTGCTCTTGAGTGACAGCAATAGAGTCTTTAGTTCACCGTCTACCTCCCCTATCTCCTCCTCGCCCCCCCTTGATCTCCCTCTCCCTCACTCTCTTCATCATCAATCAACTCCACTCTAAAGTGTTTCATCTTACAAATGTGATCTTTCCCCCACCTTTCCCCACATTTGAAGCAAAGCCCCTTCCTACTAAGGTCCCTCAGCTCCTCCTGAGTGAGTTTCCTCCCTACCCCCTGTTTCTTCTCCCCTTCACCCCCTTGACTTTTCAATTCTTGAGAGTTGCTGCCACTACCTCCCCCAAACTCAAACTTGGGTTTGGTAATAACAGTTCTATGCTTCCCCGGGTCACTTCCCGAACCCCACCCCCCACTTTTCCACTTAGTCCCTTCACCTCTCCTTCCTCCTTCCTCCCTTAACGCCTTGTTCCTTTCCTCTATGAGTAATGCTCGATCCATCAAAGCATTCAATCCCCGAGTGCTATGGAGTTTCAATTCAGTTTGTATTTCCTCACGTAAACCGTTGAGAAAAATGCTTTCCAACATGCCTCTGTCACGTCTCTTCAATGGAGCCATTAACATTTCAAACTGCTCGCGGTATTCCATCACCGTCCCTGTTTGTTTAACGCTCAAAATCGGTCCCAAAGGGTTGCTGACCAGATTGGGCTGGAAACGCCGTATTACGGCCTGCTTAAATTCATCCCACGTTGGCTCCGGGTGTTGTTCTTCCCACCATTGAAACCAGTTGAGGGCTCTTCCATCCAAAGCAATCATCACTGCTTCCAACATCTCCTCTTCTTCAACCCCATTAATCTTAAAATACCGTTCCACTTTGACGAGCCACCCATACGCTTTGCCCCCTTCAAAAACAAGGATTTCTAGTTTTCGTCCCCGATACCGGTGTCGCGCGCGGGGGCTGTTCCCCCCGGAGTTCTCGGATTCGGTGGAGGTGCCACCCCCGCCGTCCTCCTCTGCGCTTGGCGTCGCCGCTTCGCTGCCTCTTCGCCGGCGGCGTCACGTTCCTTTAAAACGGAGCTCCATCCGATCCATCCACTCGCGCATGGCCTCCCCTTGCGTGCGCATCTCTAGCGCCAACCCTTCGAATTCCTGCTCGAGTCGTTCTTGGCGTTCTTCCATGGCGGTCTTCTTCACCATCGCTCAAGCTCCGTTGGACAAGAGCTTTGATACCAATGATAGAAATCGTGAACAGTAACGTGAACAGTAGCGTGAACAGTACCCGTGAACAGTACGCGTGAACAGTGCGCATGAACAGTAACCGTGAACATTGCCTGTGAACAGTAATCGCAGCGACAGTGGAAACAATTAAACGTAAACAGTGTTTGATTGATGAAAATAACAATCCAAATAGAGTTTGGGTGAGCAAAACACAAAGAAAGCCACAAAAGGGAGGCTGCCTCTCCATAGCGCAAAACCCTTCCCAAGTCCCAAGTCCAAATCAAAAATAAAACCTAACCTATTATTCCAAAAACACTCCTTTTATACTAATTAGTGCTAATGACATTTTTGCCCCTCCTTGTGAAAACATTACCAAACCTGCGCCTCCCCCTCAGTGAAGCCGCGTGCGCATCATGTGTACCAAGCATTATAACTTGGAAAAAGGTTCAATAGAAAACTGAATGGAAACCACCAATTACTACAGTAATGCTTAAGTCAAGTACTCAATTGTAAATCTTGAAAGAAAAAGGAGACAGAATTGAGTGCAATGGGTGCCCACACGAATTAGGTACACATCTATTACTTACCTCTTCTCACTCTACTGACTTTGGTATCAGAGTCTTTCCGAGTAACACACCTCAACCGTGCACCGTCGTAAACTCCTTCACAGATTCCAGTCCAGACATCGGCCATATCCACTTCAAATCATTGGACCACAAACTACATGAAGGACTCTGCAATAGACTATATAGATGAGTAAGGAAGAGTCTGCAATTAGAATGCAAGAAGTGTGATGGCTTCAATCACAAAAAACCTTGTTTACTTATTTTAATTCACATTGGTTTCATAATTCCCTACTCAATCATCGTCCATCTTTCAGCAACAGCTTTCTAAGTTATCGTATGTTTCTGTATATAAGTACTTAAAAAACATTAAGTAGTAACTTGAAAGCTATTTGCTAATTTGTGTCTGTTATCATTCTTAATCAATTAGACAGAAGTTTATCTTTCTCTAGTGCTTTTTGTCAATACAACCAATCAAGAAGGTGCATGCATGGGTTGGTGTTCCTTGACAGTGCAAAAAAACAAAACCATGTTTGTTTATATAACTAAAGATAATAGTCTATATAAATTATTGAGTTCTTGTGGTATGGCTAAACATCATTTCTATTTTTTAAGGCCGATTTCAAATTTTGTCAAGCCAGAAAGCTGTTGAAATCTTTATGGTGGTTGCAGAAGCCAGAAGGAGAATGTTTGTTCCACAAATGTTTGTTCTTGTGGTATGGCTAAACATCATTTCTATATATATATATATATATATAATTAATGTAGGTGTGATTACTGTTCTTGATAAAACTTATGCGAGGAAAGGAAAAACCAGAGAAAGGTAATGAACAAATATTATTAATAGTTGATCAATTGAATTAACCATGAATACAATAAATCCTATTTATACATATAAGTCTATATGAAAATGAAGAAAATAACAACTAATGAAGATAACTAACAATATTAGTGCAAAATTCAGTAAGGGTATGTTTGGGAGGGGAAGGGAGGGGAGGGCATATTTTTCAATTTAGAATTGAGGAAGCTATAAAATGTCTCTAAACATAAATCAAGTGTGATTAAAAATGTTATATTGATATCTATCAACTTGTTCTTTTAATTTTTTAAAATCTTAAATACATATTAAAATATAGACTAATCTTTTTCAAGCCCTCCCCTCCATTCCCCTCGCAAAACTCCCTCCCAAACATACCCTAAGTACATGCAAGGAGATCTTCAACAAAAAAAAATAAGTACAACAACGCATTGAAATGGGTTTGTCTATTTCACATTCCCTAGTGCCTAGTGCCTTTTGATCTTGAGAATCTAACAAAGGTGGCACCAATAATTCAACATTGGGATTGAATGATTGGTGCAATATGGTTCAAATACCCCCAACCAACCCAACTCATGACATCTGGAGAGCACAGTGCAGTATGCATGTTGGAATTGGACTTGATCTTGAATGAATAAATTATGACAGATAATAAATCAGAAATAATGGAGAGAGCACGTCCAATTTTGCAGCTTAGTGAAGGGATCAATGCACCATGCATAGCTAACCACCCCCAACACCCAATGGGCAGAAGCACATGTTGGAGGCACTACTCCCCACCTCTCACTTTGAAACACACAACACAATAAACACTTGTTTAATCACTATATATACATCAAATTTTAGTCAATCTGAATGATGGAATATGCACTAGTGCAAAATCAAGAAAAGAATTAGGCATTTAAAGTCAGGCGCTCAGATGCCTGACTTTATATGTTGACGCGGTGGCAAACTTGTAATTAAGAGGCAAAACTCGCGAGTTTTAAAGTCAGGCGAATACACGCCTGACTTCTAAAGTGAACAAATAGAGAAAAAATTAGACTTTAGAAGTCAGGCGTGTATTCGCCTGACTACATAAGTAACGCGGTGGCAAACTTGTAGTTAAGGGTGAAATTATTTTGTTTCTATTTTGGTACTTTAGAAGTCAGGCGTGTATCACGCCTGACTTCTAAAGTACCAAAATAGAAACAAAATAATTTCACTTACGCCTCACTCTCAGAAGACTCTCCTCTCCATTCTCACTCTCTCACGCGAACCCTAATTACCTTTCCTCTACCCCCGTCGAATCTCCTCCCTCTCCATTCTCACTCTCTCACGCGAATCCCCTCACTCTCTCCCTCTCAGACATCATTCTCTCCTCTCAACGAAAACACAGGAGACAGGAGAAGACAAATCGTTCCCAAATTAGCACCCTAGCAACGAGAAGATAGGGTAGGGCGTTCTTCCCTGGCTTTTGACTTCTTCGTTCCGCTTCTGGTGGTTCAACGGGTTCTGCTTCTGGTGGCTCAAACCCTAGCAACGATTGTTGGTCGTGCTCCACCCAATCTCCTTCGTATTCGTCTTCTACCTCTTCTGGTTCAACGGGTTCAACGGGTCCAATCAAAAAACGAGTTTGATATTTGGTATCCCCTAAGCGTCCGCATGAAAACCCCTCAAGAAATTTTAAGTTTGGAGAACTCTCCACCGGAGCTCCGCCGTGCCGGAAATCGCACCACCGGAGCTCCGCCGTGCCGGAAATCGCACCACCGGAGCTCCGCCGTTACTCAGTGTAAGCTTCCTCTCCACCATAGACTACGATTTTGTTGTTTTGTTACTCAGTGTAAGTTTCAGATTCACTGAGATTAATACGATTTTGTTGTTTTGTTACTTTGTTGTGGCTGCCAACCACGGTCAACCCAAGGCTTTCTACCATCTAGCTAGCAAAGATTTTCCATCTAGGTGTTGGCTTCAAAAAGAACGTTCCCTTGGTAAGTTTCTCCTTCATTTATCTTCTTTCTTTTCTGCAAGTACTGATGAGAACTGTTGATTAACCTAACAAAGAGCCTGATGTCGATTTGATTTCTGGTGTTTACTTTAGTATCATTTATTTTAGAAGACGTGAGAGGAGTGAATTAGCTACTGTCATTGTAGTCATATTTGTATGTTGTTTGTGATAACTCCACTTTTTTACTGATGATGCAACTGTTTAAAAGATTTGATCGACCTGATTATAGTCATATTTGTATGATGTTTGTGATAACTCCACCATTTGAGTGAATTAGCTACCAGTCTGGTCTTTTGTTTTTATCAGTCTACCAGTCTGGTCTGAGTGTAAAAGATTCCATCGACCTGATTGCTTTCAATGTTTCTGAATCTTACTTTATGTGTTTGGAACCTTGCAATGGAAGAATAAAATTGATCGAAAAGCTATATTAAAATTTGGGTGTCATGATTGTAGTAGATAAAGTCTTGTTGTATTCTGTTGACTTTGTTCAAGATGCAAGCCTTTACTTACATACCAATAGAAATAAAGTTTAGAAAGAAATCCTTCTTATTGCTTTTATTTCTTCAAGAAGTAGAAAGGACCCAAAATGGGTAAGACCAGAAATTACTTGCGGATTATATTAGTTCATTATTTGCATCCCAGTTGGTCCCAGTTGGTCTACAGATCAGTTAGTTCATTATTTGCATCCCAGTTGGTCCCACGTGGTTTCTCTAGAGGGGCCTCTATTTACAGAGGAGTGACTAGGTATATATCTCTATCTTGTGGCCTCATTTGGCTGCTAGTGTTTGTCCTTTGATTATGAATGAATAATGCAACCTTTGTTGTTTGTTGCAGGCACCACCAGCAGACTGAAAAATCTGGATTATTGTGTTTCAGCACAAGGGAAATTAACCATCGGAGGTTGTTCGTTGATTCATTGGAGGAGAACAAATGCACGTAGAGAACTTTGAAAGCGTAAAATGGTGTTCCCCCTTTCCCTCTTGTTTACTTTTCTTAATTCTTAATTCCTCCTACATAAGCATACTTGACTAGAACTCATCTTATAAATTTTGTAAGTCTTGTTAAAACTCAAATCAATGGATCTATAAAAGTTGTTAGATTTGACAATAGTCAAGATCAATTTAACATGTCATATTTTTATCTTTCTCAAGGCATCATTCACTAAGTTTCTTGTGCTGAAAGTTGAAACTCCCCAACAAGGGCTCATGTCTTTCACTCAAAACTGCCACTTCACTTTTGGGATTTTGCTATATCTGAATTTGTTCATATTATCAACATGCTGTTTTTTTGTTCATATTATCAAAACTGCCACTTCACTTTTGGGATTTTGATTTAACCACATGTTCTTGATTTTAATTTTATGATTGCAATGACTAGTGAGGCTGTGAAGACTGAAGAAGAAGCGGAAGCTGTAAGCCAATTGAATTGTAGGAACAATCCGTAAAGGTAACTAAGTAATGTTGTTTTAGTACAAAGTCCATTTTATCAAAAATTGACTATGTAATTCTGTGTAGTTTTTTTGTTTGAATTGTTTGAATAATGTTGGGGTTACCTTAAATAATGTTGGGGTTATTTTTCAGCTTATGTTCTGATCCTCTACTCTCTCATATACAGATGAATCCATATGGGAAGAGAGAGTTATCATCAGCTAAGTCAAAGATTCAATCTTCCAGTACTAAAATGCCCGTGGACAAGTCTGCAGAAATTTCTGTCAGTGTAAACAACGCAATTAGTTTGATTTTCGTTTTAATTTATTTTTATTTTTCAATTTTTATTCTGTTCTTTGCTAGGGTATAACGCTTCCAGATTCACAACGAAGCTTCGCTTCGCCACGAAGCTAAGGTATAACTCTTTCTCCTTCTCTAAAATCTTCTCAGTTGCATACGGTTTGAAACCCTAGTTTCAACCACTGACTTTACTTCATTTTGGTTGTGTTTCTGGGTGAGATCTTGCTAGATCTTGATGCTATGCACAAGGATCTGCACAACGAAGGTAGAACCACTGCCTTTTACTTCTGTTCAGTTTCAGTTTTAAGTTTGTGTGTCGAACAAAAACCCTAACTGCCTGATTCTTGTTTTTTGGGTGCAGATCTATGGAGATCTGCTTCAGAGGGTCTTCAAACAGGTAAACCACGCCTTGATCTTTTCTTTTATTGTTTGTTTGAAGTTCTGGTGATACTTGTAGTGATTTTGACTTCTGTTTTGTTGTTTTTGGCTTCTGGACTCTGGATTCTGCACTTCATAAGGCAATTAAAGGTAAAAAGGAAGCTGTAATAAGCCATCTTTTACGGAAAGGTGCAAATCCTCACGTTAAGGATAAGGTACAGATAAATCACTGGTTCATTTATAAAATCATGTTGGAGTAAAGAAATATTCCTTTCCTCAATCAGTTTCAATACTTAGAAATTTTCACTTGTCATTGGTTTTCTTCATGAATCTGAGTGGTTCTTGAAAGGTAACATACTTATATATTTGTTTGTAGCAGGTGGTTGAGAGAGCTCAAGTTTTACTGAAAAGTTTATTTACTGTTGCTGTTGAAGTTGTTTTTGAGATTCATTTAAAGGTACTTACTATTTATCACTGTAACATTATTAGTTTCAATTCAATGAATACTTGTGTCTTCTAAAATCTACCATGTTAAGTTAATTACTGCCCACTAGAAATGTGAAAGCGTTTGACCTGTTATTTAGTAAATTAGAGTTCTACTTGCATCATGAATTGCATTTTCTAGGAAACTTGATTTGAATCATTTCATCATTTTATTGTGAGGCATGGAACTGGGATAGTTTGTATAAGCATGAAAGAGGAAACTTGATTTGAATCATTTCATCATTTTACTGAGAAGTTTTTATCTGGAATTTGTTCTTATCCCTTTGTTCAAAGTCTATGTGGTTAAATCAGCTAAAACACTATATGCACTCACCATATGACATAGTCAACTTTAGGGAATAATGTATCTCATCTTAGCTGCACTTCTACAGGCATTTAGTTTGTGTAAAACTCAGCAGGACTTCACTTTGTTTCATTTAATATCTTTTGTTGCCTAGTATTTAAGCGGCTGGCATTTGATTATAATTTTACTAGAATGACATCATGTTGACAAAGATGATTGAAATTTAATAATCTGTTATTCTGTGGTAGTAATTGTCTCATCAATGCATTTTTTTATGTACACTTCACATTACATCTGTAGGATGCCAAATATGGTACCACTTCAACCGCCCAGGCCATATTTTCCCACTAAAATATAGGGAAGGCGGTGTCTTGAAGAGAGCTGGACATACAGAAGCTTCAGTTGACCTGGCAGTACTTGCTGGTTTGGATCCCGTGGCAGTTCTGTGTGAGGTTGTGGATGATGATGATGGCTCCATGGCTAGATTACGTAAGCTTCGCCAGTTTGCAGAGTGTGAAAATTTAAAAATTATATCTATTGCTGACAAGATAAGGTATGTGGTTACATTTTGTAAAAGATACAGTAAAATTCATTTTATGCATGTTTCTTGTTTGGATTTTGCTTTCAATTACAACTGTCATAATTTAATTTCCCCATGTTGCCTGATACCATAATTTGTCTTTCAAATATTCTAATTGTACATATTTGAAGTATCTATTAATCTAACCAACTTCAGTGATTGATTATTTATCTGAAAACTCAAAAATTCCATCTTTGGCTTGTTGTATAATACAGTGGCATGCCAGAGTGTAAGCTTGGCTTAAATGATAGAGTATTATTAGAGGCACAAGGTAGAGCGACCAAGGGAAAAGTGATTGACATAAAACTTGAGATTATATTTTTAGTTAAATTTTGAATGATGCACTAGCTTTTATATGACAGAATAATATACTAGATTAGTTTATAACATTCCTACTTTTATAGGTATTTGAAAGAG
Organism: Astragalus membranaceus; assembly: GCA_039519185.1. Taxonomy (NCBI): domain Eukaryota; kingdom Viridiplantae; phylum Streptophyta; class Magnoliopsida; order Fabales; family Fabaceae; genus Astragalus; species Astragalus membranaceus. The sequence goes on along the minus strand of CM076850.1, from coordinate 147,591,427 downwards.
TTTGTAAAGCTATCTCATGGTGAAAGAGTGTCTATGTGTTTGTGACCTTGTTTTGCATTAACTGATATACATCTCCTGTGTATGCTTATGGAAAAATAATTTTGATTATCTTTGGTTCTTCTACAAGTTGGGTTCTCTTTATTGTTGTCATATTTTCTATTTGTTTGATGATATATTATTTAATATTTCAGGAAAAGCTCTATGTTCAGGATTTTGTTGATAAAGGGGATGACTTATCAATTCCAAGGAACAAGATTGAGAAAGGAGTTTGGAAAATGTTGATGGGTTGGTAGTGTGACTCAGGTTGGTGGCATTGTTCCTTTTGGATGATCATGTGCCCATGTACATATAACTTAGTTATTATATAGTTGCTAGATGTATATATGAGATCTATACTGTGTAAATAATATCTGCCATGTTATAATTTTTAGAGCCTTTGTAATTCTAGCTTGATCCCATAGGTTGTGTTATGATTGTAAGGATTTAATGCTTAAGAATTGATGGCAGAAATTTGTTCATATGTTGGTAGTTGTACTAATTTTTTCATTAATTTTGGCTATCGTAAGGATTTAATGCTTAATAATTGATGGCAGAAATTTGTTAATTAAGGCTACCAAATAATTTTTTTTTAAAAAAAAAATGGACTTTTAAAGTCGTGCGCAAATAAAGCCTGACTTTAAAACAGACTTACGAAGTCAGGCAATAATAAATGCTTGACTTTAAATCATACTTACGAAGTCAGACAATAATAAATGCTTGACTTTAAATCATACTTACGAAGTCAGGCAATAATAAATGCTTGACTTTAAATCATACTTACGAAGTCAGGCAATAATAAATGCTTGACTTTAAAACTGACTTAAGAAGTCAGGCAATAATAAATGCTTGACTTTAAAACTGACTTAAGAAGTCAGGCGAAATAAAAGCTTGACTTTAAATCAGACTTATGAAGTCAGGCTATCGCTTGACTTTAAAACTCATTACATACAAAGTCGACTTAATAAAAGTCAAGCGGGCGCCTGACTTTAAATCCCCTTTTCGCCTGACTTTAAATCCATTTTTTGCACTAGTGATGATTGAATGTATATGTAATTTTTCTATATGGCCACTTTGCTCCTAGCATATATGACCTTTTTCCATAAACATGGTATTATTACGTTAGCAAGCAATATTTAAAAATGATTCAAACACCTTAATTTTCCCTCATTTTATTGTGAAATTATTGTATTTTTTTCCTTATAATGATATGAATAAATGGATAGATATTGGATGATGTGACAGGCAGTTCTCCAATACCGCGACACTCTAGTTGTCAAGAAGCAAAGACCCTACCAATCTTATCCGCATGGCTGTTAGGAAGCAGAAACGCACTGTTTATATCTAATCATAAACTTGGCCTGACTCACACATGCAACACAATTAATGTCCTATTCATAACTCCACATACAACTTTTATATTTATAATAATAAATTAATAGAGTAAGGGTGTTGCACTCTCATCCTCTCTTAAGCTAATATATTCAATGGCTGAAACATGGATTATGTGATTGACACATAAGACTAATTTCAGTTCCCACTAAACTGCTTATTTGCTAGGTTTTCCTTGAATTCCTTCTTTTCCTTAACCTCAACAATCTATCAAATTTCAAGTGTATTTGGCATATTTTTATTCAATAGTTGTGTGGTCTAATTTCCCTTCTCTCTTGACACCATTCAAATGTATGTTTAAACAAAGAAAGAAATATAAACATGAGACCCCATGTACAATTAGTCATGAGATGGAGATAAGACACCAGCCTAGGGTGGAGCTTTTCAATTATATCATGCATTCAATATATACAGGTAGGCCACAAAATGGTTCGCAGCAAATTTTACCTTCAGAACATAATAGCACGCTCAATCAATCCTGTGGGGTCCACCCATTGTGATGCTTTGGCAAGTTTCAAAATGCATGAGACGCAACTGACATGTTGCATGGAATGCAAGTGACTTGTTGCATGTAAGGCAATTTGGTCTGACTTGTTGCATGTAAGGCAATTTGGTCTCTCTCCCTCTCTCTCTCTCCTATAAAAAGGATATTGGCAAAAGTCATACAACACACTAGACAACAAGAAGCAAAAGAGAAAAAGAGTGTCTAGTGAAGTTTTTGTATTATTTGTGAGAGTTTTATTTACAAATTGAAGATAAATTGTAGTGAGATTTAACCTAGGGTGAAGAAGTTTTTCTATTTCCATTATTGCAATAGTAAAAGTTAAAGAAGGCTACAAGTCATTTGGTTTTTTCTTACTAACTTTGAGAATGTTCTTCACGCTAAAAAATTTGGGATTTTTTTTTTTACCCCCATCATCTCCCTAGCTACCCTCACCGACCCTGTGGAAAGACGCAATTGCCCTTAAAAAAATTTAAAAATCCCGAACGTATCCTGATTTCATTTTTTTTTTTAGAAATCGGATTTAGGTAAATCCGATTTCCACTAAAAATTTTAAAAAATTTAAATCGGATTTATTTATGATGGGTAGATCCGCTTTTAAAAATAACAAATCGAATTTACCTTAAGTGGGGGTAAATCCGATTTGTTATTTTTAAAAGCGGATCTACTCATCATATAAGGTAAATCCGCTTTTAAAAATAACCAAAGCGGATTTACCTTATGTGGGGGTAAATCCGCTTTGTTAACCTAATTAATAAATAAATAAATCAGTTAAAATTTTAGAAATAAATTTCGACCGTCTTTTGGTTCTGTTTAGTGTGTAGTTCGTTAACACGTGACGATATTGTACGCCGGGAGAATAATTTAGGCTAAAAAATCAGTTTTCGGGCAACATACTCAAATTGTAATGAAACCACATTCTTTAAATCCGAAAAATATCAAGGATCAATACTCCTCAAGAAGAGACTTCTTTCAGAATTGGGGACCTCAAAATCCCAAATTCCATCGTTTACTATTTTTTATTAATTTTTTTAATTTTTCATAATCTCCAAAAAATCTGAAAAAAATTGCATAACTTTATTTTGGTTTTATTAGATTTTTAGTGGTGTTTTCATAATTTTTGGATTAGTTTTGGCTGTTTAACGGATTTTTAGTAGGGAAATCGGATTTACCTTAGGTGGGATAAATCCGATTTTCTCTTTTTTTAGGGAAATCGGATTTATGTACCCACTAGGTAAATCCGATTTCCAAAATAACAAAGCGAATTTACCTCCAGCTAAGGTAAATCCGCTTTGTTATTTTTGAAATTGGATTTACCTATTGGGCACCCCCATATGAGGTAAATCCGACTTTAAAAATAACAAAGCGGATTTACCTCAAATGGAGGTAAATCCGAGCGAATTGAAAATTGGGCAGAGGTATTTTCGGGTTTCACTTTTATGTGGGGGTAAATAGGGAGATGATGGGGGTAAAAAAAAAACCCCAAAAGATTTCTGTGTTATGTTGTTTTAAAGTACATTTTCACTGGGGCTATTATCGGTTCATGGACAAAGAAAATTATGGGGCATTTCTCAAAAAATCTCACACCTACCTTTTTGTTTTTTGTGCTTAATATATTCAATGCTATGAAGAATATATTTTTTTGAAAGGTGGATAAAATTTTATTAAAAAAACTAATTACATAAGTATATAATTATAAGAAAAAAATCCTTAATTCAGTTACCTAGTTGTAGTTGGTTTGGATTTATGCATAATTATAATTATAATTATAACACACTCTATTATACCTAATGCTATGGATACTATTTTACAAAATTTATTCTAGATTTATAAAAACTAGTTACATAATTATAATATATATATTTAATGCGATGGATAATATAATTTAGGCAGTACCTAGTTGATTCTTAATTTCACTCTGTAAAAATTATATTTGAACTATAAAGCATTTTTAATCATAAATAGCATGTATTTTTTTGGGGCTCAAAGGTTTTGTTGTCAGTTGTATTGGTAATTCCAGCAACATGAAAACGTGTGTTGAATTTAAACTCAGACGTGACATGTGATAATATATATCGGTGATGTTTATTTACCATTTTATCTAAATATAAATCTCAAAGGCCGGGAAAGGGTCAATTTAGTAATTAAAAATTTCCATGCATTAGAAAACCAAGGTTGTGGAAATGCGCCTTTGGTCCTCTCTCATGATCAAAAGGAATGTTTTTTGGGATTATAATAAATTCAGTACCTCATGAAAGAATAAAAAAAACAGAAAAGGAAGGGACATGTATGGTCAAATTAAGATAAAAAGAAAATGGAGCTAGCTGCTTGTCTTATACTACAGTATACACATGGATGGAAAGGGAAAGTATCTGAAATGAAATCCAGAAAGAAAGAAACATAAACTCAGATAATTGATCATTATTCACTATCGACAACACTCCTGAGTATACCCATTACTGTACAGCCTGTGATATTTTCTTCAAATCTTATATGAACAAAGAAAGCGACATTTTATTTTTAGATAAGTCCAAGCATCCCATGTGGCTTCCTCCCCCTCCTTTCCATAAACTTTGATCATTTTGCTGTTTACCCCTCCTCATTTTTCTCCTCTTAAAGCCACTTTTCTTTGTGTTGGAGATAAACAAAACAATCCATCCCAATACACTTTCTGAATCTGGTTTTCACTTTCAGCATGTGGGAATCAGAGAGTGAAGTAGCAGCTGGAAGGGAATATGGTGGTGGAATTCTCACCTCAACCAAACATGGTGTTAAGATTGAAGGCTTTCACCAAAGTGGCAACTCTTGGTATGTTAAATAAACAAAAAATGCCTCTTGAGCTTAATCTTCTATGCTGTGATACTAGGACGTAGTGACTTGAAAATAAAGATTGAATTGAAACTTCTGATAATATTGTTTTGAACTTTTGATAACATCCCTCTCTTTCATATGCAGGTATGTTTCAGCTGATATTCCAAGTGATCTTCTACTTCAAATTGGAGAAGCCAAGTTTCACTTGCACAAGGTAGCTATCTTAACTTTTACCAATGTTTTCTTCCCTCAAAATTCTTTTCTTTCTTCTTCCAAGAATATGACTATTTCCAATTCTAAGTGACCTTTACTGTGTTGAATTTGATGAACTTTTTTCCCTTTTCTCTGTGAAAGTATCCGTTGCTATCTAGAAGTGGAAAGATGAACAGAATCATATACGATTCTCGCGACCCCGACTTGAATAAGATATCTATGGATGAACTCCCTGGAGGACCTGAAGCTTTTGAACTTGCAGCCAAGTTCTGCTATGGAATTGCTATTGATTTAACAGCAGGAAACATCTCTGGCCTAAGATGTGCCGCGGAGTATCTCGAAATGACAGAAGACCTTGAAGAAGGTAATCTTATATTCAAAACTGAAGCTTTTCTCAGCTATGTTGTTTTATCTTCATGGAGAGACTCCATAGTAGTGTTGAAAAGTTGTGAGAAGCTCTCACCGTGGGCCGAAAACCTTCAAATCGTCCGAAGATGTAGCGAGTCTATAGCTTGGAAAGCTTGTGCTAATCCTAAAGGAATAAGATGGTCATATACTGGAAGAGCAACAAAAGTTTCTAGTCCAAAATGGAATAATGATATGAAAGACTTAAGTCCTGGCAGGAATCAACTTGTTCCTCCTGATTGGTGGTTTGAAGATGTTTCAATTCTTAGGATTGATCACTTTGTTAGAGTCATTACTGCTATTAAAGTAAAGGGTATGAGATTTGAACTCATTGGTTCTGGAATAATGCATTATGCTACTAAGTGGTTACCAGGATTGTTAAATGAGACAGCAATCCAAGGAGAGGAAACAAGCAATAGCAGTAACAGTAGTTATGGTAGTGGTACTAGTAGCTGGAAAGGTGGACTTCATATGATAGTTTCTGGAACTAAAGATGAAAATTCAAGTCTTCAAGCTAAGGATCAAAGAATGGTTATTGAAAGCCTCATCAGCATAATTCCACCACAGAAGGATAGTGTCTCATGTAGCTTTCTACTTAGGCTTCTGAGAATGGCAAACATGTTAAAAGTTGCACCTGCATTGATTACTGATTTAGAGAAAAGAGTGGGAATGCAATTTGAGCAAGCTACACTAGCTGATCTTATAATTCCTTGTTATAATAAGAGTGAAACTGTTTATGATGTGGATCTTGTTCAGAGGTTGTTAGAGCATTTTCTTGTTCAAGAGCAGACTGAAGGTTCTAGTCCAAGCAGACAATCCTTTTCTGATAAGCATGTGGGAAGTAACCTTAATGCTAAGGCAAGAGTTGCAAGACTTGTGGATAGTTATCTTACAGAGGTATCTAGAGATAGAAACCTTTCTTTGACAAAGTTTCAGGTTCTTGCTGAAGCTTTACCTGAGTCAGCTAGAACTTCTGATGATGGACTTTATAGAGCCATTGATTCCTATCTTAAGGTAATTAATTACTGTTCCAAGAGTAAAATTGAACTAGTGTTTCAAGTTTCTTAACTTATGTGTGTCGTGTGTGTCATTTTCTATTGCTCTAGGATCCATGAACTTACTTTAAGTAAAACTAAGTTCATATTTTATTGGTTTGGAACAATAAGTGTGAGAATTATATTGATTTCTTGTGTGTTTACTCATTCTCATATTAGAAGGATACATAGGAATGCTTAGTTGTTTAGATTTACATATGCTGATAAGTGTCTATTTATGTACTTGTTATCTGTGAAACAAAAATAAAATTGACAGGCACATCCAACACTGACTGAGCATGAAAGGAAGCGACTATGCCGCGTAATGGATTGTCAGAAACTCTCCATTGATGCTTGTCTACATGCTGCTCAAAATGAAAGGCTACCATTAAGGGTAGTGGTGCAAGTTCTATTCTCTGAACAGGTAAAGATAAGCAATGCACTATCCAATAGTTCTGTGAAAGAAGGTCAGTACCAGCCAATGGTAACAAACAGAAAAACACTTTTAGAAGGGACACCACAATCATTCCAAGAAGGATGGGCAACAGCTAAGAAAGACATCAACACATTAAAATTTGAGCTTGAGAGTGTGAAAACTAAGTATTTGGAGCTTCAAAATGATATGGAAAATCTGCAGAAACAATTTGATAAGTTGCTGAAACAGAAGCATACATCAGCTTGGACTAGTGGGTGGAAGAAACTGAGCAAACTTACTAAAATGACAAATGTAGAAAATCATGATCATGATATTTCACCTCAGATTCCTACTTCTGATGAACAAAACAGAAAGACAACTAGAAGGTGGAGAAACTCAATATCCTGAAAGATTACTCATTTGATACCTCTCAGATTAATTTGTGTTGGGATTTTTTTGGCATATTTCATCCTTTTCTTCTTTTTGTCTTCTTTTGGACAGCATACGGGTTCTCTTTGTTTAATTCTTTTTTTCTTAAATGAAGTTTATGTGAAATTCAAATGACATTGTAATTTTTCACCAAGTCTAATCATAATTTTCTTGTGCGAGTTCTAAAGTCAATGCATCTAATTTTCACAAAACCGTACTATAATCTGTGTTACGTATTACACGAAAATGACTGACATGATTTAACTTTGTAAAGCTAAGTGACCAAAATGGCAATAGTAATAAATAAAGGACCAAAATGAAAACAAAAAAAAATTAAGGACCAAAAGTATAAACAGACATGATTAGATGTTCCAGCATAAATCATGCCACCCCCTGTGTGAAATTAGTGATGGTTATAACGTGACAAAACCTTTGGCATCAAATCAAATTAAAGAGGCAATATAATCATATCACTGATTTGACTAATTAACAATCATAATTATTTATAGCCTCTAGTTTGAAAGTTAACATTCCCTACCTAGTACAACAGTGACCAGCAATGATTGTAGTCATTTCAAATTTGCATGGTCAATCCCAATGCAAAATTATTCTTGATAATTCTATGTTTTGTCTGCTAATAAGAAGACAGAGATTTGTAAGTCGCGAAAGGTGTTAATCCTATGCAATTTTAACTCAATCCTCCAAAACAGGTTGAGTAATTTCTGGATCTCAAAATAGAGAATGTTTATCATGCATTTTCTTAAACAATAGGAGGCAATGGTACAAAGTTTATTAGAAAAAAAATGATAAAATAATTATGAGGTTGGGTATAGAGAATAGGCTAGTCCATATCAGTCTTTCTCATGAGCTCCAAGAGCTTCTCATGATTTCTGGAACTTTTCATCGAAGTCTTCAAGTATACTCTTTAACCATATTACTTGATGGCTAGCTAAGCAAGCTGAAATATATTCTGTTTCTGTTTTTGTAGAAGATTAAGCAATATTACTTTGCTTCTTTGAGCACCATTAAAATGCTCATGAACCTATTGTAAAGACATGTCTAGAAGTGCTTTTGATATCATCCATGCAACCTGCTAAATCAATATAACAAAAACCAATTAACCTTGTTTCAACTTTGTTGTCATATTTGATTTCACAATTCAAAGTGCCTTAAGTATATCTTAGCACCTCTTTTGCTGCACCTTCTTGTTCACCATACAAAGTAGACTCATTCTTGCTCTTTTCAAAGCCTTTCTCCACAAAGTAGTTGTCGTGCTCTAGGTGCTTGTTTTGTTTCATCTTATAACTAGCTTTTCTTCAATCTATGAACATTTTCTTTTAGGCCTTCAATTTCTAAGCCTTGAGTTGAGGTTTCTCCGAAGTGACTTCTTTCAATTCTCCATTCAAGAATGTTGGCTTCACATCTAGTCGTTACAACTTCCATCCTTTTTGAGCTGCAAGGGAGATTAAATCTCTGTAGGAGCAAATGTTTCTTCATAATCAAAAGGGTTGCAGATGATGAATCGTGCCTTATATGGGCTCAAATAGGTGCCACGAGCCTGGTATGAGAGATTAACACAAGTCCTTCTTGGTTTTGTCTTCAAGTCAAGTAGATGTGACCCATCACTCTTTGTTTACTCACACAAAGGGATCGCTCTCTATGCACTAAGTTGATTCAGGACCTAATTTTCAAACTCAACAAAACATTTACTCTGAAGGAACTTGGTCCACCAAACTATTTTCTAGGCTTGGAAGTCAAGCACATGCCTAATGGTGCCTTGCTCATGACACAAACAAAATACATCAAAGATTTGCTCTAGAGGGCTAATATGCATGGTTGTAATGGTATAGCAACACAAATGTTGTCTAACTTGAAGCTCAGCAAAACAGGTTGTGATACACTCAAAGACCCACATCAATATAGATCAATTGTAGGAGCACTTCAATATGTCACTGTCAAGCATGTACCTGCTACCATGAAACTTACAGACATACTCTCCAAGTCCAAGCCACTTGGTACAACAGCTTTCCTCGGCTTAAGAGACAAACTCAGGGTGTCAATCCCACCTGAATTTGACCGGGGAATATTAGACAAGTGTTTAGTCAACAACACTCAAGTGGACACCTCTTCAAAAGTCAACAACACACTGAAGCTAGTAACACTTAGAGGACGAGAAATGTTGTAACAAACTGAAGCGAGAGTAAAGTTGGAAATTAATATTTGGTGCGCTGCGGTACTCTTTTTTTATATGTATTTTTTTCGTACAGTCGCATTACTTTTAACGAAGCGAGAGGAAAGTTGGAAATTAATTAATAAATAAAAAAAAATCTCCCGCGCCCCCAATTGGACCAATCTCGCTATCGACACGCTTCCCCTCTTCTTCTTGGGTGAGTGACTGACTGAGTGAGGGTTTTGGGTTTTACGACCACTTCACACTTCACGCTTCTACTTCTTCCGGGCAAGTTTTTCTCTCTTCTCTTTCTCTATTCATTTCCTTTCCCAATTTCTTTCTCTCTTTCTTGTTTTTGTCTTAATTCTTGGTCTTTTCCTCAACCGAATGAGTCCTCATTTCATCATGTTCACCATTTTCATTCTTTTATTAACTTCAACTAAGTCAACAGAAAATTCTTTGTTTCATTTGTTCTTCGTTCCTAACCTAATTGCCATCAATTTCTGCTTAATTTACTCTTTAGTTATCTGCCGAGTAGTAATGATTCTTGAATGTTCTATAGTGCTACAATACTTATCTAGGTTAGTTGATTACCACATCCGCACATGTCACAAAATCTCACTCAATTCTTGTTATTTGTTATTATCATATAACCTTCATTAGCGCTTGTTATTTACTTTTTAATGCACTCTTAGTAGTATAGACTATTATAGACAAAACTAACCTGCCTGTGTAACACTGCAAGAGACATGCACACTGTCTCCCTAATGTTCTCTCTTTCAATTTTTTGGCTTTCTTCTAATCGTCTTCCTAATCAGCGTGGTTGTCATGTTTTCATGTCAAATTTGATGTCGACGTTCTTATGCATTATCTTTTAAGGGTGAACATGATGAAATGAGCTAACAATTAAGGAAGCTTTTTGTGATGTTGAAATATTTCTAGAGATCTTTCGTACGTACGTGAGCAATAGAATTTTGCTAGTCATGATATTTCTATGTTAGTTATCAAATGATGTAAAGCTAAATGTTCTGTGACCTTTCTGGTTGGACCATAATGTATGCAGCTTTATATTTTAAACATGATGCATTCTATAAAGAGTGGCTGGAGGCCAACATTTGCACTTGCTAAGCAAAATGAATCTGAAGGGAGAAAGTCTCGCATTCGACTTTCAAAGGAGGAAAGAAAAGCAATGGTGGAATCCTTTATAAAGAAGTAACTTCATACTAGTTTCTCGTTGTCTGATATTATACTATTCTTAGATTGATTAAAAAATTAAATTTTCTGATGTACTTTTCAGATTTCTGAATTTAATTGTTTAATCCATATTGTCATTTTCAGATTACCAGTTTCTTTTGTTGTATTTTGTACCCTGTTACTAGTTATGATCTATGTAGCACCGACACTTTCGGTTGAAGACATGTCCGGCTGTCTGTGTTTGTGTCGTGTCTGGTGTCCGTGTCAGTACTCCCTAGGTTATGATCAACTTATATTGATGAACTAGAAGAGAGACTCACTCATTTTGTTGACACCAGGGCTGGCACGTTAGAGACATTCTATTATGTTCTACTTTTTGGCAAATGTTTTATGGTTGGTTATTTTGATGTTTACCGGCTGTTTATTTTTCTGAGGTTCTTTATTCGTTGGCTTTACTTTAGTATACTATACATGTACCAACCTGCCAATAAATATATATACCGGTGAAAATTATTGGAAGGAATGAAAATTTTCACCGGTGAAATTTTTATCCAACAACTCATCATAAGGGGGTGCTTGTGCAGTTACCAATCTCTCAATAGTGCCGATGTAGTGAAATATCAGAGTGAAAAGTTGATAAATTAATTCAATACAATTTTACTAATGAAACAGATAGATGGATTTTTCTATTTGCTAAACTGTAGTTCACAGATGAGACATCTTGTATTTGTGTTATGCTTTCTGTTAACTGATTTCATTCAACTTCTCATTTTCTTCTCCCATTGTGTTATTATTTACTTAAAAGGTTGAATACTTGAATTCTTCAGGTGCCCCTGTTTTCTTTTATTATGATTTGGGTCCAACTTTATAAGCCTGTATTGTCATTGATTTGCTGAATGTATCACATTCTTTGTATTTACTAGTATATATTTACTGGTCCTCAGGTACCAAGAGTCAAACAGCGGAAACTTTCCATCACTTAATCTCACGCATAAGGAAGTTGGGGGCTCTTTCTACACTGTACGGGAGATTGTGAGAGATATAATTCAAGAAAATAGAGTGTTGGGTCCTGCCAAGTTCAATTTAGAGGAGTTTAACACTGATCAATTTTTGGAACAAAATCCATTGGGTTCAATTGCGAGAGGTCCTCAGCCTTTTCTGGCTGCATCTTCAAATGAATATCATTCAGAGCATAACAAAGTTACAGATACGAATGGCAAAATGCTTTCTGTTTCTGATAAGCATTATACTGAAGCTGAGCATCAGGTGGTGGACAACGGGCATGTCACAAATGTTGGCCATGTAAATGTGACAAACAAGGAACCCATTGAAGTGACGATTGTTTCTGATGGGTGTTATACTGGAGCTGAGCATCCAGTGGTTGACAAAGGGGATCTTGTAAATGGAAACCAGGTAGATGGGACAAACAATGAATCTGTTGAAGCTCCTGTTGTTTCTGATGGGTCTTATACTGGAGCTGAGCATCCAGTGATTAACAATGGGCATTTTGTAAGTGGAAACCAGGTAGATGGGGTAAACAATGAATCTGTTGAAGCTCCTGTTGTTTCTGATGGGTATCATACTGTAGCTGAGAGTGTAACTGTTGACAGAGGGCATGGCATAAATTGTACGCAGGTAGATATGATAAACAAGGAATCCAATGAAGCTACTATATCTGAGATGCAAGCAAATAAGCCCACAGCACCCGAGCAGAATGTTGAACAAGAGGTTGCAGCTACCACAATTCCAGTGCCAAAAGTAAATGCTCTGACAGACGACTTGATAGTAGAGACATTTCCATTAAGGTCTGTTGCTGGGACTGCCGTTGGAATAGAAGGTTTGGGAGAGTTGAGGGACTCAAGTAATTCGCCGGAACAGGATACAAAAACGTTGGAGTTGGAAGAAGGCAAGAAATCTGAATTAATTGATACGGAGCCCACAAAGAATTATAATTCACTGGATGACAAATTAGAGGATGCCCTTGGAAATAATAAATTAAACGAAATCTCCAACAGTGGGCTTGATAAGGAGAAAAATCTTGGAGATAGGTTTGCAGAAAGTGCAAATCATTCTACCCACAAAGAAGATTCAGGCACTGACCCTCGGGTTAGAGCATCTCATCAGAATGCCATAACTTCTGAAATCAATAACCAAAGTCAGATTAGAGATGGAGCTAAGGTAAACTTTTCATCCATTGGGTTTCTTAACTCTTCTATTGGGTTTTTTGGTCTGTATTTTTTTTGGTTTTTTGGTCAAATTATTGTGTTTTACAGTCAAAAAAATGGATATTACTAAGAATGTGTGAATTTTGCGTTTTCTTTTTTCTTGATCCTTAGCTAATGCATCAATTGGTTTGCATCTGGAAAGAATAAGACTGCCGATCCTATTATAAAATAATGAACAAATTATAAAACAAAAGTTACTAACTAATTTTTTCTAGTTATGGTTGAAGTTTTCTTATAACATTTAAATGCATTTTGACAGACAAGCATTCAAGATGGTTTTCCAGCCAAGAACCTCTGCAAGGCTTATACCGAGGGATCAAAACCTTCAGACGACGGCCTTTATGAAGCTGAAAAACATAGAGTTGATCGTCAACTTGGTGGCAACTCCCAAAGAATAAGTAACACAACTGTAGATAGGATCAATCTGTAAGCTGATTTGATCTCAAATAATGTGCACATTCCATCTATTTTATGGAAGTGAAATCAGTTTGGTTCTTTCTCAAAAGCTAATTTGTCCTTTCTATGTTTTTACTACAGAGAATCATGGGATGGAAGATCCAAGAAATCTGCAAAACAAGAACCCAACCCTCTTGTAGCTCTATTCAAAGCTGTTGCCAATGCGTTTGTGAAATTTTGGTCGGAATGAAGATTTTAGTATTAGTCTCTTTTTCTTTATCCATTGTGGAGTTGATGTTTGTACCTGATAAAGAATAATAACTTTCGAGTAGTCAAATGCTGTCGCCTTTTTTCTTTTTCAAAAAATAAAATTGCATTGCTGTGATGTTTTCATAGTTTACCCGGTTGTGGTATAATTATGTGAGTTGTGTTTAGTACTCAGTAATCACACAGGTTAACGAGGCGATGTCTGAGAAAGGACATGAAATACTTAAATAAAATACCTATTCTTTTATTTGGAACCTTTTAGGAAGAAATTAAATATATAGTTTTCTTTTATTTTGCCTACATCTCTGAACCATGAGATAATATGGTCAAGAAAGTAATTGTAGCTGGTTTAGTTAAATCATTTTCCCCAAAAAAGTATTTTCTAAAATATGATCCATAATATTAAAATAGAAAAACAATATTTTGTGCTGTAAAAAAAAGGAAATTTGAGCCAACCAAGCCATTCAAACTTGGAATGAAGGACCAAGAATTGACTCCAACCTTATTTTTTGGTTACAAAACTGACCCCAACCAACCTGGTGAATTCTAAATTTAACTAAAAACTAAATAAAGTGGATTTGTTACCTTACCTTTCATGATAACAACACTGCTCTCACGCGGCGGCACCAAAATCAAAATCCAAGTCCTAAATAAGGCACAACTCCTCTGTCTCTCCTCTCCCTCCCTCCATAAATTAATTTCCCTTCTTCTCAACTTTCTCATTCTTACCTTGTCAAAATAAAACATTCTCATTCTTTCCTCCATCCAGGGAAGACAAGCCAGAAACACCCACAATTTTAATTTCTCATCCTCTTCCTCTGAACAGCCTTCAATTTCTTCTACCTGTGGTGGAGTCATGCGGGGCATGGCAACAACAAACGGGTGAAGCAACTAAACGACGCCGTTTTGATAGGAAAACGAGTTACCATGGAGGTAGAGAGGATGAGACAGTTGATGCTCTTATATTTTAGAAAGCAGAGTACACGTGTCGCTCTTGTGGGTGGAAACCATACAGCTTCAAGGTTTTGTTCTCGCTAAATTTCCCGCCTTTTCAGTTCTCTGGCTTCGTTTTTCTACAATTTTAGCTATCATTTTCTATTTTCTGCATCTGGGTCATCTTTATTTTTGCTTAGCCAAATGGGTAAGCTGTATTTGCAAGGTGATAAGGTTGGTTTGAATTCTGATGCTGTTTTGGTGATCAAGGTTCTTGATACACGTTTTTTACGAATTGTGTCATGGTCTTTGTTCTTGTCTTTGGCTCTTTTTGCCTTCTCTTTCTTCATGCCCTTTCTCAAAGGGTCAATTGTTTCTGAATTTAATGCTGATAATAATGCTTCTTGGTCTATCAATGTTGATGATTTGAATTCTATTCTCCATGATTTGGGTGAAGAAGGTTTTCTTAAAAAGGAGGATAAGGCTCTCATTATGAGCCCTCCATCTGGGTTTGAGGGTTCTGCTGCTCTCTTGAATTGGAACAATGAAGTTGATGTGGTTATGGATGAATCCTATGATTTTGTGTTCACCCCAAGCTTTGAAGATGCTGTGTTTGCTGATCATTTTCTGAAAATTAATGGCATTGTGGCTTTCCCATTGAACTTTGACCCATCCAATGCTGGGTTTAGAAAACAATCTAATTATAGATTTGTCTATCTTAAGCGCTATGGCTCTATTTTTGTTGCATTGAGGAAAATTGGCGTGGCCAACAATAACTTGGTGTATTCTTTACCAAAGAGGAAGCTTTGTCAGTTTGCAACCGATGCAAAGACAATTGCTTTAAAGGGTCTTGAAGATGCGGGTTTGAATGAAGAAAACAAAGCTGCAATTGAATGGTTTCAGAGGAACTACCCAAAGAAGAATACAAAATTTCACCTTCACAGTCACGTGGTTGCACCGAAAGACCATGCGCTGCGAACTGAAAACAAGCCAAAAAAGAGTACAAAATTTCACATTCACAGTCACGTCATTGCACCAAAAGACCATGTGCTGCAAACTGAAAACTACCCAAAGATGAATAGAAAATTTCACATTCACAGTCATGTGGTTGCCCCAAAAAACCATGTACTGCAAACTGAGAATTACCCAAAGAAGAGTACAAAACTTAACATTCACAGTCACGTTATTACACCAAACTGATGTTTCTGCTTGGTTATCTAAGTACCTGAAGGAGGATGAGGATGAGTATGTTGTGATGAAGGCAAAAGTAGAGATGTGGTGGAGGAAATGCCGTTTAACTAGTGCTAGCCTATTATGTGTTGCTGGGAGTATTTACATTCCACCCTTGATTTCTCTATTTTCTGGCTTTTGAATTTGTGTCTGGGTAGGGAGAACTGAGTATGCCATTCATGTAACATATATGCATGTTTTCCACAATGCTAGCTACAATAATTATGTGATTGACTATACCATTAATGTAACCTATTTGCATATGTATATGAGTAATTAGTTATATTATATTACCTGCACTTTTAACTGTAGATGACATTCTATTATCATCTCCACAATAGGTGCTACCCCCGACTTTCTTTCAAATGTGATAACAAGTAACAATTAATCTGTATCTGTATGCTCCAATGTTATATAAACTTTTCTTAGCCCTAGTATGTTACTTAGAACTCGCCTTATAAAAGCTGACAATCCAAAAATTGGTGCATTAGATGACAGCAGGGGGATCCAAATCCTAATTACTACGACATATCCACTACAAGAAAATGCAGGCAGATCAGCAAAACACACTAATAAACAAAGGCCACTCTTCCAAAAATTCATTAAGCACCTTTCTATAATCCCTGTTCATGATAAGTTAATATTATAGATGAAACCTTATGTAATGCTGAGAGAACATACAACCTATTTTGACCATATTTACACTTACGATCAAGATAAAAACTCTAAATAGATTGCTTATTATCACCTCCCCAGATGCTTCATCAGAATTCAGAACCAAATGTAAACTGTTCAAAATCCATACCAGCCACTAAAATTTCTGAAATAGAAGCACAAGCAGATTGGGGTACCTACAATTTGAAAAGCCGTGATGCCCAGCACCAAGTAGAAACCCAATAATTCACAAGTAGCTAAATATACAAATGCTATATTGGACTCGCAAGTAAATATAAGTTTGAAAATGTTGAAACTTTCGGCTGAGCACCAAAGACTTAACAGATATATACACCACACCCAGAAATTGCCTTTTAAAACAACAGCTAGTGTTTTTAAGCCTGGGTCAAACACACTAGTAAGGATGTGATTAAAGGAAAAGAAGACTAGACATATTCAATACAACATGATGCAGAAGGTGACTTCAACTTATAAGAGAGCAAAGCCACTCAACACCCAAGAAGAAAATAATAGACGAATCACAAACGAAATTTCAAAAAATAAACACGATCATGCAATATAAAAATGTTTTATATACAAAATAATTGCTAATTGCTAACAAGCATGGTTAGAGACAGAGCGTCATCAGACAATACATATGTGTGTGTGTGTATTGTCATGCATACAGTCTGAAAAGTGAAAACCAATGTAAACACTCATTTTTGCCGCATTAGTGAGAGGGTGTGTGACTGATTTGATTAAAACAGTAATCTCTATATCCTTCCTCAATGGTACAACAACAATCTACATGATATTAAGAAATCCACCTCAAATAGTTCAAAACTATAATGTGAGGAGATCGTGTCACAAATTGTCATAAAATTTAACGATGGAAATAATTCACAATAACTCAGCCTTATTTTATGCGACAAGTACAAACATACAAGTAATAATTGAACAAATAAGCTGAGAGAAAAACTATCATTATTTGAATTTTATTGATTTGCATCAAAGTGTGTCCTACATCAATCCACAACAACACAATGTAGTCGCTATATATCAGCAGAGCATCAAACATGACGCTGCTGAGTTGACTTTTCTCATCCAAAAGAAAGAAATCTTACATAGGAGAACCACATCCGCCACCACCAGGAGTCAAAATCTGAAGAATTTCCCCTGGAAGCACCTCAATGGTATTCTTACCACCGAGATAAATCTTTCGTTTATCTTTCTTTACAATGTAGTTAGCACCACGTGCACCGCCTTTCCCTCCCTTCAGTCCTCTTGGTGCATGGACACGTCTCTCGGAAAGAATGCTAACAGTAACTGGACGCCTAAACTCTATTTCCCTGAGAAGTCCATCACCACCTCTGTGATATCCGTCTCCCCCGCTGTTTTCTCTGAGCCCAAACTTGTGCAGAATCACTGGATATCTTTGCTCAAATATCTCTGGATCAGTCATTCTTGTATTTGTCATGTGGCACTGTACACCGCTGGTCCCATCCCATGTAGGACCAGCCCCACACCCACCTCCAATGGTTTCATAGTACCCAAAAGTATCATCTCCAAATGTGAGATTATTCATACAACCTTGTGAACAAGCACAAGCCTGAAATGCAGTAAATACAACATCAGTGATTCTCTGAGATGTAAGGACATTACCTCCTACTACAGCTGCACTATCACTAGGAGAGAGAAAAGAGCCTTCTGGAATAAGAATCTTCACTGGAGCCAAGCAACCTTGATTGAGAGGAATATCAACATCCACTAAACAACGAATGCAATATATGACAGCAGCAGCTGTTACAGCTTCTGGTGCATTCCAATTACCATAAACTTCTGCACTTGTCCCACCAAAATCAAAAACTGCTTCTCCTTTGTTAGAGTCAATGCTCAGTTTCAAATGAATAACAGATCCATCATCCATGTAGTCCTCTTCTTCAATAGTCACAAGGTTTTCATTCGACTCGGATGAAATTCTACGACCAACTGACTTCAGCATCTCTCTTACTGCTTCTTCTGCATTCATCTGTACATAAATCATATAAGCCTGAACGGTTTCCAGTCCATACTGCTCAATAAGCTCATGGACCAGAGAAATTCCTCTTTGATTTGCTGCTACTTGCGCTTGCAGATCTGACAAGTTATCTTGAATCCTACGAGTTCCTGGGATCTTATTTCCCCTGTCATCAGAGCTTGGGCACCGTAGAATTTTAGTGATCCCCTCTTCTTGAAAGATACCTTTTTCAACAAGCTTAAAGGCCTTAATGGCAGCTCCCTCCTCCAATATGGACTTTGAAAATGGAGGCATGCTTCCGGGAGTAATACCCCCTATTTCAGCGTGGTGCCCTCTGCTTGCAACAAAGAATACCAACTTCCCATTGAAGAAAACAGGTGTAACAACAGTTATATCAGGAAGATGGCTACCTCCTGCTGAAGGATGATTAGTAACCAAAACATCTCCTTCATTTAAATTGTCACCCCAGTAATTGAGTTGCCACTGAACTGTACTAGACATAGCTCCCAGATGGACTGGAACATGAGGTGCATTTGCAACTAGGCCCCCACTAGGATCAAATAGAGCACAAGAAAAATCAAGCCGTTCCTTGATATTTGTTGAAATTGAAGTTCTTTGCAATGTCCTTCCCATCTGCTCAGCTATACCCATAAATCTGTGATTGAAAATGGAGAGCTGTACAACATTTGCAACTTTATCTGATATTTTAATACTGCTTAAAGGTGAATCAATTTCAATCTTGATGTTTCCATATTTGGTTATAATGGCTCTACAGTTGGGTTCTACGATCACAGTGCTGTTACCGTTCATGATGATTGCTGGGCCAGATATTATATGGCCATACCCCAACTTTTCAAGCCTATAGAGAGGTGTTTCCTGCCAACCATTACCAAAGTAAACCTTATAGTAGCCTTCAACTATAGGACTGCCAGAGGCAGGTTCTGTGGCCCGTGGCCTCAATATATTGGTAACTCCTATGCCACGAACTCTAACATCACAAATCACAATATTTCTGTTCTGGAGTTTAAAGCCGTACTCCTGCTGAAACAGTTTCACAAACTCAGCAGCATAGTCACATGATATTCCATCTTTAGCTATTTCTCTCTTGACCATGATGGCAGTGTCTGTACCTTCATACCTCAAGTTTAGATATGTCTCCATTGAAATATTTTCCTCTTTAAATCCTTGATTTTGTAACTTCTGCCTCACCTGTCTCAGTAATGCAGCTTCTCGTTGTGAAGCCTCAATAGTAGATTCAGTTCCATAAACTGCAGAATAAGGCTCCTGTGCCTCTTCTACAACATTTGCCAATCCCATTCCATATGCACTTAAGATCCCACAAAACTTGTGAATAAGCACTTCTTTCATACCTAACGATCTAGCTATAGCACAAGCATGCTGAGGCCCAGCACCTCCAAAGCAAGCAAGTGCATGGTTCTTTGTCTCATGGCCCTTCATTTCAGTCAACTGCCTTATTGGACGGCACATTGTCTCATTAGCAACATCCACAAAGCCGAGTGCAATCTCTTCCACTGTCATGTCTTTTGCAGATGAATCCAGATTCTTTCGATAGGCATTTATTTGCCTGGCAAGCTTATCAAATTCTTCTCTCGTTGAGTTCACATCAAGAGGCTGGTCCTCATTCGGCCCAAATATGGATGGGAAATAATCAGGAATGACATAACCCAGAATTAGATTGGCATCTGTAATTGCCAACTCTCCACCTTTGCGATAACAAACAGGACCTGGGTGTGCTCCAACTGATTTTGGTCCAGCTTGAAAAGCACCAAATTGGAACTTCAACTTTGAACCACCGCCTGCAGCCACAGTGTTTATGTCAAGCTGAGGTGCTTGAATTATTGCACCAGCAATTTGGGTTTCCAGTACTTGCTCATAACTTCCAGCATATCGACTCACATCAGTAGATGTACCTCCCATATCAAAGCCAATTAATGGCTTATCTGTTTCAAGTCCAAAAAGCGTTTGTGAGTAACCAACAACTCCGCCAGCAGGGCCGGAAAGAATTGCTTTGTGCCCTGAGAAGGTGCTCTCTGGTGCAAGTCCTCCATCTGATTGCATAAACAAAACATTCAACTTTCCAAGTCCCTCATCAAATTTGGAAATAAATCCCGACAGGTATTCTTTAATAACTGGGGTTAGATAAGCATCTACACTAGCTGTTAGTCCACGAGGAACAGCACGAACCATGGGAGACAAAGCAGATGATATAGAAACATGTCTGAATCCCAAACTCAAAGCTAACTTCTCAACCTGTTGTTCATGCTGTGGATAAGTATATGAGTGCATCAAAACAACAGCCAAACAACTAATTCCTTTCTCCAGTAAACTTTTCAGTACAGGCTTCAAGGCTTCTTCATTAAGAGGCCTTACAATCTTGACAAGCTCTCCAGAAATTCCTTTAACAATTGATGAAGAAGCACCCTGATTTTCTTCATCCTCTGCCTGAACAAGTTCAACTCTCTCTTCCACCTCTACAACCTCTTCATAGAGATTTGAAGGCTTTGACACAGTAAGATCAAATATGTTGGGGCGAGCCTGATTACCAATCTGGAGCAAATCACGAAAGCCTTGAGTCACACACACAGCAATCCTTTCTCCCTTACGCTCTAGAAGTGCATTTGTTGCCACAGTTGTACCCATCCTTATCCACTCAATCTTCTCAGTCGGTATTTTTGACTTGCGTGAAATCTTCTCACCGGTAAATTCTTCAAGGATCCTCCGTATCCCTTCAACTGGTGCATCATCATAGTTTAAAGGGTCAACTGACAAAAGCTTCAAAACTTGCCCATTAGGCTGACCCGGAATTTCTGCATAAACATCAGTGAAGGTGCCACCTCTGTCGATACAAAACCTTAACTTCCCTTCACTAATACTTCCCATCCTATTAAAGCACAATTACAAGGCAGGCCCTGCAAGTTCATGCACATTGCAATCCAGTGATTAGTAAATAAACATAAATAAAGAAATAAATTGTCAAGAATTGCATTTCAAAGTACAGGTTAGAATTAGAATAATCAGATATTCTGATGTACAGTAGAATTTACATGTTTTCAAAACTAAAAACTGTTCTGATGGAATTGGTTTCCTTTTGAAACTGCATGAACTAGTTGCAAAGGTGACAGATCAAACAATCTTTGATCTCAAGAAAGCAAAAGCAGCATATGGTTAATCAAATTGCGCATATCATTAGCTAAAATCCCAAACAACTCTAATTGGTAATCGATGATTGCATCATATAGCTCTGACTAGGTTTCTATTTTATCTTCTTTGAAATGGAAAGGTGCCATATTTTTGTTGAATTCAATGAACAAGAACGATAGTGTATCATTCATATCTGTTAATTCCATAGAACGAAGAGATTGAAATGAAAATGAATTGGGAGAATGAGAAGAAGAG
The DNA here is from genome assembly GCA_039519185.1 of Astragalus membranaceus. Lineage (NCBI taxonomy): Eukaryota > Viridiplantae > Streptophyta > Magnoliopsida > Fabales > Fabaceae > Astragalus > Astragalus membranaceus. The sequence continues at coordinate 147,569,687 of CM076850.1, read as the reverse complement.
TGTGAATTAGAAATCTTACAGGAGAGTAAGCGGAGAAGGATTTCGCAGCTGAATGGATGGATGGAACTTGAGTTGCGATTGCCTCGAGTCGTTTGCTGCTACTGCTTATATTTTTGTTTTAATATTTTTTTGATCAAAATATTTTTGTTTAATATGTGCGATGCACGGGAGCAAATTCAGTTTAATATATGAAATTAAATTAATTTTTTTGAAAAAATAAATATAATGAACTGCTAAAAAATTGATTATGTGTAAATTGGTAAAATATGATATCAAATATGTTATTATCGCACGGAGGCAAATAAGTGTTTTTAGTATTATAAAAAAATTGATACAAGTAACATAAATATTCAATAAAAAAGTAACTCATACATATGTGTAAATATAGATCATATAATATGTATATATTAATTGTTATAAAACTGTATCAGTTAAATATAAGTTATTTAATAATTGAAAATGATTTTTAAAAAAACTCGAAAAGATATAATGGATGGTAAGTATGTTTGTAATATTAAGTTGTTAATATTAGTATTATTAACGCAATGTAGCTAATCAATTATGTTATCTTTTGGAATTATAATAAGTAAACATGACAGTAAAACATGAACAAACAGATACTCATTCAAATTGGTCCAATGTTGATGGAGATTATTTACTTTGACGGGTTGAATTGGGGATATCGATAATCGCCCGAACATATATATTTACTAAAGTTAAATTGTAAACATATATATTTATTAATAATAATCAATATTATAATTCATTTTAAAAAAATTATCAGTTTTATTAACTTTTTCTTAAAAAAATATAACCACAAACAAACGAAGTTTATTCCAAGTATAAATATATATATTAAAACACATTCAACTAAAGTTGAATATTTATTTTAATGATTTAGTCATTAATATAATTTCTTGAATAATATTCAATCTCGGATGGTGTACTTTTACTCTAGTTCAAATATTATAATTTTTCATGTAATATATGTATATTATGTAATTTTCCTTATGATTTGTCTATCATTTTTTTTGCTCTTAGGCTATCATTTATTTATCTATATTTATGTGCACGCATTCAATAATAATAATTTTTCACATATCTCTCTCTTTTGTTACCAAAAAAATGTTTTTTCAAAAAAAAATCTCATTTTTATGTGAAAGAAGTATATTTACCCTTTGTGTTTTATAAATATTCTTGTAAAACTCAGCACAATGTTGACATGTATTATGCATATGGTAAAAAGAATATAAGCTGACAATGTTCGAGTTGTGATATGAACTCCTTCGTGTACTTTCCTTCAAATAATTTTTAATTATTATTTTATATTTTCATATATATATATATATATATATATATATATATATATATTCTATTATTTTTTTAAGAATAAGGTTCAAGGTACTCCAAGACTAACTTTAAATAGGTTTTTTTGGTACCCCCTATCATACCCTGTACCTCCCAAATTATCCAAACGGACGATTTTACCCCTCAATCCTCAAAACATTTCCGGAAACACATAATTTCGGAACACAGTTTTTTAAAGATTTCCGAAGTTATGTCGAAACACATAAATCCGGAACACATTTTGACTTCCGGAATTATGTTGTTTGGGGTAATTCCGAAAATATTTAAAAAATGCGTTCCAAAATTATCTAATAGGACATAATTCCGGAATTACATGGGGGTATAAGGGAGAAGAGGGGGGGTAAAAAAAGCCCTTTAATTAACTTACTCTACACATATTGACAATGTTAATGCTTTAATTATATAACACAATACATGATATGCAAATTAAGGTTTAATTGCTGAGAAAAGTTTTGTTAAAAAATATATTCTATATGTTTAGAAAACTTTATAACGAAATATATAAACCCGGCCACTTAATCAAAGCTAATAGACCATATTTGAATCCATTTTGAATTACATTACTAATTAATACAGTAAATTATCTGACAAAGTTTGGGCCTTACGTTGTGAAATTAGTTAGAATCAGAGCAATAGTAATATGAACTTATATTTCTAATTAAGTATTAGTGATTGACGTGCTACGTAATGTCTTATTCATATAGAAAACAATGTGAAATAGAACACTTGAAGAAATAGATATCAAAGTATGGAGAAATAAATCGTAATAGTTTGCAATCTCATTTCTCAGTTATTGAATTCAAATAATGAAAGTATCAATAAAATGCATAGAAATAGTAAAGTATCGAAAGAAACCCAAATAACAGTAAGAAAACCAACTAACAAACAAAACTAAAAAAACAAACAATGGATTATGCAATCCTAAATTGCAAAATATTTAGAAATAGTGTTATAGGGAAAATTGTCTAGAATCACGTTGATCTTTGAAGAACTACTAACACCATCACCACTATACGGACATAGCCTTTTTAGCGTTGGACTTTCATCAATATCCACACAGTCAAGTCAATATGTTTAGCTTCGTGAGTAAATCCTATAAAAACCCTTATCTCATTCAGCTTCTCAGCAAACAACTTTTCAATGCCTGTGGATAGCTAGTGTGTATTTGTGATTGATGGTTAATTACAGATGAAATAATATTAACAATAGTTTCAGAAATCACTGGATGACGATGTGTGTTTGGACACGCTCAGCAGGTAAATTTATAGAGTTACAAATGTCAAAATCTAGATAGAATTGGACACTGAACATATACGATAGTTATGGAAGGTTATAATAAATTTTGATTTTGGATTGTTTTTTTCAAAATATATTAATTTCGAATTGGACAATTATGTATAGAGTTATTGCTGTAGACACAATATTACTATTTAGAAAATATTTCAATTCCATCGAATTTATATTTTGAAATTTAAATTTCGAAAATAATTGCATAAAGAAATGTCATGCATACGTGATTTCTGGTCAACAAAACAGAACTCCTAGTAATAATTGGTGCAAAAATATTTCATAATCATGGTTTAGATACGAAAATCTCTTAATGCCTTAATTTTAAAATTTGAATTTTGAATTTCGGAATTCAAAACATAGTTATTAAATTGGATTTTTTTAATGCAGTAATTTTGAATTTCGAATTAGAATAAATTAATTAGACTTCATGTACAATTATTTGTAATTAGTATCTGAAGTTTAATTTTAAAAGAGTTTTTATTTTTGGTTGGCATTTTGATTACGATGCCCATATTTGGAATTTTAAAGTTAAGTTTTTTTGTCAAAAAAAAGTTAAGGTTTTATTATGAAATAGCAAATATAGTTTTGATATTTATAATCATATTATGAAATAGAAAATTCACTAATTTTAATTGGATGACTAAAAGTATTTTTTTTAACACAAATTTGAAATAGTTTTTGAAAATCAAAATTTGTGGTAAACGTAAGGCATTAAACCAGATTAATAATTGATACAATAACCTTCCAACATTGTTGATTTCGAATTGATTGTCATATATCCATTTTAAATTTTAATTATTTTATAATTGGGATAATGTCATATAGCCAGTTTTTCATAAAGGTTGCTGGGCTGAATTTTAAGGACTTTGTGTGTGCTGTTTTAATTAGGTTAAAAAAATTAGATAATAGCAAGTTTAATTGAAAAAAGGTCTTCTGTCTCACTGATGAAGATCTATCGAGATGTGTTTTTTTTATGAAATGTCGAGATGTTTTTTTATCTGTTTTTTTATGAAATATCGAGATGTGTTTAAGATAAAGATGAAAATTCTAAAAATTCATAATATTTTATTAATTTTGATGAAGTTTTGGCAAAATTTAATGGTAATGAATTGTAAGAATCAGTTTTGTTAACATTTTAAAATATTTTCACGTGTGACTCAACTTTTAAGGAAGTTTTTTGTAATCGTAATAAATTGGAGTTATGGTCATTAATTTGTGTCTGCCGTAGAGATGCATGCTATACTTTGTGGATGCGCCAAGTCAGATTAAAATTGGCAAGTTGACTATCCATGTATGCTTGATTGTGTGCCTAATAGGATTAGCATTGATTATTTTATTCTCAAATGGCCGGATGAGTGACACCTAAGAAAAATGGCCTTGAGAGACATTTTCCTTTGTATTATTATAGATATGAATATTTTTTTTGGGTAAACCCGAGTATCCAGCTGATACTAGAGTTTTAACGCTGCTCCGTACCCAAGTCGGGGATCGAACCCCCGACCCTTGGTTAATGGAGGTTTAGCCCCAACCGCTGAACCCACGCTCTGGGTTAATATGAATATGAATTTGTCTATGAAAATATTGTTTTTTTTTCTTCACAAACTATGAAAACATTGCTTTTTTACCATATGAAAATATAGTTTCTTTTGACAAAAACGAAAATATAGTTAAAAATATAAAATTAAAAATATTTTGGTGGAAAATATTCAGAATTGTTATGCATGTTTATATTTCAATTTCAATTACTAACTTTTTTTTATTTATTTTTTTGATTGAACCACTAATCTTTTAATCAATAGTTAAAAATTCATATTTTGTTTTCCAAAGTGCATATCTTTCTCCGAAAAACTTAAGCAATAGTATATACGTTACATTATATTTTAAGTTCATTTAATATATTCGGGGACGAAACCAGAAAAAAAGTTTAAAGGGCCAAAAACTTAACACACGGTTAAGATAAATAATAATATCGAAATTTTGAAGTTGTTCTTTTTCTACTACAGAATTTTTCAAGGTGATTTCAAGCCTAGTGAATCCATTTCTTGTTGAGGGTTATATAATAAATATTAGTCAAAACCTAATATACACGTGTTCGGTTCATTCAGTAATTGAGAGAGAGGTTTGTCTTATTTTCTTAATATTTCTTTTGGAAGAACATGTATATACTATCACTTTTTGTTAATTGAGAGTGGTGATTGCCCCTTTTTTATATAGCCTAGTTTCCTACCAGAATATATCTTAGTTTGTATTTTAAATTTTTTAACAAAGAAGTTTTGGTTTATTAAGGAAAGGGAAAGGGAAAGTTAACCAAATAAATGAGAGGAGATATATGCTATACATCGTATCCAATGAGATGGGGATACGGTTATTTAATTTAATTTCCTTCATAGTAATATTTATTCCCCATATTGAAATTGGAAGAAAATATAAACGAATTCAATTTGACTAAAATAAACGTAAAATAATGAAATTGTTAAACATTACTGATTCCGTTATTATAGACTAAATATGTAAGATCGGCAACTATTAACATCATGTGGCTGTAGTTTAGTGGTAAGAATTCCACGTTGTGGCCGTGGAGACCTGGGCTCGAATCCCAGCAGCCACACATTTTATTTTTCTTTTGTTGTGTTGCAGTTCTCAAGGGTCATGCATGCATCTTTTCCTTTATTTTGATATAAAATAAAATTCCAAGTATGACTATCTAGTAAAACCATTTATTTATTGTTGCAAAATATAAATTGGCTTAGACTAACCAACCAGTAAAGGAATGCAGAGACTATCATTGTCCCACGTTGACGTTCCTATCATCATAACTAGCTACAAACAGAAAATTAGAATCCACAATAATACCCTTTTACTACTTCATACTTTTAATTGTTGAAACACACTCATATATTATATATCAAAATAACAAGTAGTTTTTTTCATTCACACACTAACAGAGAGAGACATAATGGCATGACTCTACATATATATGACTAAGAAGTAACTCAAATTACACTCACTCTATGTAATGCAAATTAACCAACACCGTTAGAGAGGGCTTTTGCATGACCATGAAGCTTTTATTTTACTACTATTCAGCTCAAGTAACCAAGAGAATGCCACGTGTAATGTAACCTCTGAGAATGTGGCTTCAAGGTTTACTTGTTGTGGCCTTGGTGGTAGCAGCTGGTGGAGAAAAGAAGGAAGGAATTGTGAAAAGTGGTGGAGGTAACCTGTATTCTGGCCACTCAGTCACTGGAGGGAATGGAGGAAAATCCAAACCGGGAATGTTTCCAACATCACCAAATGTTGGTGCTAAAAGTTTTCTACTTCCACCTTCCACCTTCTCAATGCTGCTAACTGACAAAGCAATGAAAATAGTTATTAAGACAATCAAACGGAGAAAAGAAGCCATTTGATTTTGAGTGAGGGAGGGTGCTTATTTTTGGAGCTGATTTGTAGTAGTGGTGAGTGACATAAGGGCATGCTCTTGGCTTTTTATAGTCCACTTTAGACCACCTTGGTCAATGACTAGTTAAGAAATGTTTAAATAGTTGAATGGCCAAAATGATATGTTTTTATTTCTATTTCCTCATTTTTCTTTCACTTGGAAGGATGTACTTATTTCTGGTGCCTGACGAAAGAGTTTGGTAATATTCCTTACCAAATAAGAGAAAATATAGGATACCTTATGTGAGAAAGAAAAAAAAAGTCTAAAACAAGACACAAAAAAAAGCAGTACATTTGATTATAAATGTTGTATAATATTGGTGTGCATTGAATAGGTGATGACAGAAGCAGATATAAAAATGGCCGGTGTGTTACACTTACGTGTATTATGGTAAATGATCCTCTGGGTTTTAAGCCATTATTCACTTGGGTCCCCTAACCTTTTAGTTAGGTAGCATTGAGTAAATTATAACAAAAAATGCGGCCTAAATATTCAATTCAATGTATATGCATTATTACTTATTAGTGCATTTGAAACAAGGGACATATTTCTTTTCTTATCAGTCACTTCATTAATTTATTATCTGCCATTAGTTTTCTTCAAACTCATATTTCTTTTCTTTTCTTTTTTTACCTGACGAGGGAAACTCATTACTGTTAATTAATTTTATATTAATGTTCAAGTGTACTGTGTACGTCTATTTTCTCAAAGTTGCACAGACATATGTGTTGCTATGAATTTCTTTACATGTGAGATAACTTGTGATAATTAACAAATACATTCCTCTTCTAAACATATATAGATCGATTATCTGTATTTTATAGATTCCTCTTCTAAGCATATATAGATTATCTGTATTTTATATATTACCACTTTTCTGATGTCTACTTCAGAAGAATCAAAACTATAAGTGATTGGATCTCAATCTTTTATATAATTCTTTTGTAAAAAACTTTCATCAATCTGTCAAATTCTCTAATAAATAAACAAGGGTATACATATGCATATCAACTACTCTTTCTGTGGGATTAGTCTTCTCATTAATAGATGGATTGTTAGGTAGATATAAATAAGAGCAAGAAAATAGAGAAGATTATGGTTTCATAAGTAAAGAAAGAATATTGTAGGTAAAAAACGGTAATTAAATGATCTCTCATTAACTATGCTAGCTGCTAAAGCAAGTCCATGTATGCAAGACGTTAACTTAATTGGCACGGCACTGATACCATAAGTAACAAGTTAATTGGCTAGAGCTAGCTTTAGCTCACACTGTCACACATAAACATAGAGAAAAAACAAGAGACAAAGGCATTGAGGATGAAAAAGGTGAACTTCTCAAGGGCCAGTGAATAGAGGTAGTTGGGGGAATGGAATACTTGGCTAATTTATAATAGATAGTTTATAGCTAATAAACTATTTGGTAACTACTTATATAGTGTTTTCATTATCTTAGAACATTTTGTCAGACACTTCTCAAAGTAGCTTTTAAACTTATAACTTATAGCATTTTACGCTCTCTCTACTTTTACCCTTATTGATTTACTTAAATTTCTCACTTATTCTCCATTAATTGCACGCTCTATCACATTTTTAAACATTAATTAAATATGTCTATTTATAATACCAAAAAAATGTCTATTTATCAGTTTATATTAATAAGTTTGTTCTACCCTAAAAAAATAATAAATTTTATTCAACTGCTAATTTATTAAGCACTTTAAATTCAATTTCAATTTGCTAACTTATTTGCGACTATCCACTCATACATTAACTACCATGCTATCCTTTTTTTTTGGGTGATAAACTAGTATGCTATCCGTCAACACCATACTGAGAATATTTCATTACAATATCACTTATGGGGTTTTTTATTTGCACTTATATCCCACATTTTACCCCTTATTAAGCTTTGATATATGGAAAAATTGTATTTAGATTGATCTCAATTTTCTCGTACAAGTTCTTTTTTCACTTGCCTAAATAGAGGTGAAGAGTTTAAGGCAGTTAGGCATCAGTTATCAAATTTGAACATGTAGGTTATTTGTTAAGGCTTTAAACACAAGTTCTAGTTTCTAGCAGTGCATATTGAATTCTGGTGATCCAAACCTTTGTCGGGCACATAAGATTTGGAATAGGAAAATGGTGGGAGAAAGTCTCACTTCAATAGCTATTCTGATTTGAAAGGCATACATAAATCAGCATAGGTATTTTTCATGGTTTTACACTTATGAATCATAAGTTCAACTAAGTGTTACTTATGATTTGGCCTTGTAACTTGAGCATCTATAATATAAGCACTTATCATATGTATAAGGTATTCCTATAATAAAAAGGAATAATCACATTTTTCCCCATAAACTATAAGTTATTTTCATAAGCTATTTTCAAACTGTATAGAGCACAATCAGGGACGGATCCACTTGTTGTTAATTGGGGGCATTTGCCCCCACTTGAAAAATTATTTTGGTTGGGAATATATATATATATATATATAACAAATTTATTTTGCCCCCATAAAAAAATAAAGGTTGCCCCCATAAAATAAATTAAATATAGAAATTCACGAGACATAAATAAAAAGGAACGTGAATTGGTACTAATTTTATCTTTTTAGCTATGTATTTATAGAAATTTAGGTATTTTAAGGTTTCTTTGTAATGAAATTATGTTCTTTGGAAAGTTTATAATAATTTTTTTAAAAAAAATTTATAGGCTATTTTTTTTGCTCCCACTAGTGAAAATTTCTGGATCCGTCACTGAGCACAATGTTTGACATATATTAACAACACCATCGCTTGGCGTATAATTTGCCCTTTTGGTTGGTAAATGATCTCTTAAAGCTCCAACTTGTTTTCCCAACTCTAGGATAAGCTAAGAAGGATCAACTTTGGATCACATTTGCGCATACTAATCTGATATGGCAGCACCCATATCAAATTATCAATCTGTACAGAAAATCACATAACAAAAGGTTCTAAACAAAAAGGAATTCCGGTAATACTAGAATCTTGAATTCCCTTGCGATACTACCCAATCTTCTATGCATTGAGTTCACTTATCATACAAGACAGATGAATATGGTAATTGCATCACCTAATTATATCACAATACTAAATCAAATCATTATGGACTCAAACATTATATGACATACCAAAATTTTGGTTTGAACAAGTAAACAACGGTACAAATTCTTTGAGGTACATATTCATTCAAGTATCATATTATACATACTAACAGTATACCCGTGCATATGCATAGGTGTTGTCGTGTTATTTTTATTAATAGACTTAGACATAAATTAATTAGTCTGAACATTACCCCGTGAAAATCAAGACTAATTTAAAGTAGATACAAATATTCAAATTGTAATTGAGTTAGTTCGAACATACCCCGTGAACATTTACCAGCAATATGTAATATTTTCCGTAGGGATTATAAAGCAAAATTGTATTAAAGTTTTAAATTTTCCAAATTGTAATATTTTCCGTAGAGACTAAATAAAACTTATTGATAGAGAAAAATGGAATATTAAAAATGAAGGTGACATGTAAATGAAATTAAAGTAAATATATTATGAAAAATAGAAAAATGAGATAGAGTTAGAAGAAGAAAGAGGAGGAGAGAGTGAAAAATGTGTGAGAAAAATTGAAAAAATTTGAAAATATATATGAAAGAGTGATAAGTAATATTTCCTATAGAGATTAGAAAACAAAATTGTAGTGAAGTTTCAAATTTTACAAATTGTAATATTTCCTGTAGAGACTAAATAAAACTTATTGACAGAAAAAAATAGAATATTAAAAAATGAAATAGACATGTAGATGAAATTAAAGTGGTTTAAATACATTTTTACACCCTGCAAATAGGGGATGTTTTGCTTTTACCCCCTTGAAACAAATTTTTTAAAAAACACCTTGCAAATATTTTTTGTTTGATATTGGTCCTTCTGTCAAGTCTCCGTTAGTGGTTTGCTGACGTGTCTAACGGAACTGCCAGCTGGCTTTGCCAAATCATTATTTTTAATTTTCTTTTTATTTTAAAATGGTGACATGGATAAAATGATGAGTTTCCAAATTAACTAGGATTCTTTCTACTGGTCCCAGCATCATCACTATGAACAAAGTACCCCACGATTCTCTCTTTCCCAATCTCAGTATCATCTCCATCTCCCTCTCAAATCAACCCCACAACCAGGGATCACCACACTGCCACAAACAAAATATGCAGGTTCTGTTTTCACCAAAACAATTACCACCTTCACAGCACCATCAAAGCAAAATATGGATCTGTGAAATAAATAAAAAAGTAGAGAAGAACGAAAAGGAGGTCCTTCGCAGATCTACTTTTTCCTTTTCAGAAACGAAGGAGAACCCAGATCTTCTTCCTTTCCCACCCTTCTCCAGTGCCGCATCCATCTTCACCATGAGAGAGAGAGGGAGTGATTTTCGGAGAGAGAAAGAGAGAAGGAAAACGAAGGGGAAAGAATAGGGAAGGAGCCTGACTGAGAGGGAGGAGTGTGAAGGCTCCGGTGAGGGTCTCGCGCATGAAGGGACGGTGGTGTTGCTGACCAGCCATTCCATGACCGACAACGAGTGTTCCCGGTGGAGGAACATGACAACGGCAGCTCACGAAAAAGGGGGGGTGCTTCGCGAACGAGAACCCGGATCTACTTCCTTTCCCACCATTCTCCAGCGCCACATCCATCTTCACCATGAGAGAGAGAGAGAGAGAGAGAGAAAGAGAGAGAGAGAGAGAGAGAGAGAGAGAGAGAGAGAGAGAGAGAGAAGGAAAACGAAGGGGAAAGAATAGGGAAGGAAAACGGAGTGATTTTCTGGTTCTTCTCGTCTACTAAACGAAGGGGAAAGAATAGGGAAGGAAAACGGAGTGGTTCTGTGAGAGAGAGTGAGGGACGAAGAAGATGGGAACAGGTGAAGAAGAAAGAGGAATTAGGGTGGTGGTGGTTCTGTGAGAGAGAGTGAGAGACGAAGAAGATGGGAACAGGTGAAGAAGAAAGAGGAATTAGGGTTTTAATTTTGTAAGACTCATTAATGACATGACATATATACAGTCAGTAATTAAAATAAAAGAAAACAAAAAATAAATGTCAAATCAGACATCTGTGTGACACATAGGCTTTTTTGTAACAGGGAAACTAACCGAAGGACTAACGCCAAAATGGTGAAATTTGCAAGGTGTTTTTTAAAAAAAAAATTGCAGGGGGTAAAAGCAAAACACCCCCTATTTGCAGGGGGTAAAAACGTATTTAAATCAATTAAAGTAGATATATTGTGAAAATAGAAAAATGAGATAGAGTTAGAGAAAGAAAAAGGAGGAGAGAGTGAAAAAGTTTAAAAAAAGTGTGAGAAAAAGATAGTGAGAAAGTTTGAAAAAGTATATGAGAGAGAATGAAAAAGTGAAAAAGTTCGAAAGAGTGAAAAAGTTAAAAAGTTAAATTACATAAATATCCTAAAATTGTTTAGTTGAAAAAATGGTAAAATTGATATTAGGTTAATAGTATAGATAGATAGTAGATTTGGCATGTTAAAAATGGAAACAATCATCATACGATAACTAGTCAAGATATAACATAATAATAACACACCCCCAAGTCATAGACACATAGATACAAATATCAACAAATTCACTTCAAGTTAATCATCAAACTTCAAATGAGATTCTTTACACATAAAAGGGATACCGGAGTAGGCAGCGAGTAGGTAGCTCAGTTGGCGAGCTAATCAATACCGAAGGAATGCACCAAATGAACGCAAAAAAGAGGTTGAGTTCAACTCCCGAAAACTAACATTCCCCCACCCCCACTAACCTTGCTTATAAAAAAAAAATGAGATTCTTTACACATAAAAGACAAAATAAAATGTGACTGTTTCCTGCAGCCTTGAAAAATTGCTGTTGAACACTCAAATGAGATTCTTAAAGTATCTTTTGAAATTTGAGCATTAACTATGTACCCAACAAAATAAAAGAGATGAGCCTTACACTGCGAATAAGTATTTTTCCGCAAAAGAAACAGATTTCAAACCATTTTTTCGCAAAGCAAAGCCAAACTAGCTACTAAAACTAGTTTGACCATACACAGAAGAGTAAAACAACAAACAAACCGATTGTTGGTATTTTTATGGTACATATGTGGTATATAAACTCACTATTTATATGAAGCTTCTATATGCAATAAGATAATACCACACAAACACTTTAAATTCAAATTCTTACGTGTAACAAGTCACTAAGCTATACTGCATATCAGGAAGACATAAGGAAAGTCAACATGGTAAAATCTAACATGTAGAGTTCATCGCCATCTTATGACATATCCACTAGATGACCATGCTTGTAGTAATTGAGGGTGAACACAATCAATTCTTTTAACTTATGACATCCTACAAATGTGTGTACAAGTACAACAACAATAAAAGCATTTTTTTCAACTAGATGAGATCGACTACATGCATAAAATGAAGCCATAATGTCCTACCATCAATTTTGTCACAATACAAACTATATAAATCCAAATCCTTCATCGAATCTAGTCTCCTCAATTGGGCTTCTATAAGTCTTCTCTACAGTTGCCCAAATCACCTAAAATGAGATTCTATTATCTTCTCCCCAATAGGTGCTACCGTACTAGTTGTTACCCCGACTTTCTTTCAAATGTGATAACAAGCAACAATTAATCTGTATGCTCCAAATCCAATGTTATATATACTTTTTGTAGCCCTAATACGTTACTTAGAACTCACCATATAAAGCCTGACAAGGCAAAAGTTATAATCGTAGCATACATTTTTGCAAAGACAAAAAAACATTGATACAATTATAACTATGACATCCACTACAAGGAAATGCAGGCAGATCACCAAAACACACTAATAAACAAAGGCCACTCTTCCAAAAATTCATTAAGCACCTTCTACGATCCCAGTCCATGATAAGTTATTATTATAGATGACACGTAAGGCAGAAAGAACATACAACCTATTTTGACCATATTTACACTTACGATCAAAAAAAGAACTCTAAATAGATTGCTTATTATCACCTTCCAAGACGCTTCATCAAAATTCAGAACTAAATGTAAATTCTTAAAAATCAATACCAGCCATTAATATTTCTGAAATAGAAGCACAGGCAGATGGGGGTACCAACATGTTGAAAAGCCGTGATGCAAAGCACCAAGTAGATACCCAATAAATATCAGATTGAAAATGCTGAAACTTTGGCTGAGCACCAAAGACTTAACAGATATATACGCCACAGCCAGAAATTGCCTTTTAAAACAACAGCTGGTATTTTTAAGCCTGGGTCAAACACACTAGTAAGGCTGTGATGAAAGGAAAAGAAGACTAAACATATAATACAACATGATGCTGAAGGTAACTTCAACTTAAAAGAGAGCAAGGCCACTCAACACCCAAGAAGAAAATAATAGAACGAATCACAAACAAAATTTCAAAAAATAAAGGCGAACATGCATTAGAAAAATGTTTATATACAAAATAATTGCTAATTGCTAACAAGCATGGTTAGAGACAGAGCATCATCAGACAATACATGTGTGTTCGTGCATGTGTGTTTGTGTGTGTGTGTATTGTCATGCACACAATATGGAATTTAGGGGAAAGTGAAAACCAGTGTAAACTCACTTTTGTCGCATTAGTGAGAGTGTGTGGCTGATTTGGTTAAAACAGCAATCTGTATATCCTTTCTCAATGGTACAACAACAATCTACATGATATTAAGAAATCGACCTCAAATAGTTCAAAACTACTGTGAGGAGATGTTGTCACAAATTATCATAAAATTTAAAATGGAAATAATTCACAATAACTCAGCCTCATTTTATGCTACAAGTACAAACATACAAGTAATTAACAACATCTACTGTCTAAAAAACGGCATCTACAAGGTTAAATGGCTAATGACCCTTAACCTTGTCATCTGGCACCACATTGAGAATGGGTAAGCTACTGAGGAACTCATCAAGACCCTCAAAAAACCCGATCCCTTCGATGTTATCCTCAGCATTGCCAGTTGCATTCCCTTCTCGATCACGCACTCCACGGGAAGGCTCTTCCACCTCATTACTAAACTCCACATTCAAATCCAACTTCCCCAAGTTTCCAGCACCCCTCCTCCTAGAACTACCCGGTGCGGCTTTCTTACTAGACTCTGCCTTTACACCAGCAGCATCAACAGCCCCTACATTCTTCTCATGCCCATTCTCTGCAGTACCAGTAGCACCCCTCCTAGGTCTCTCCGTGGGCTCCCTCATAACACCACCAGACTCTTTCCTATTCCTTTTGCTGCTAACCTTTGCCCTCTTACCACCCTTCTTCTTACCACCTCTCCAGTCCCCATCATCAGAATCATCCTCACTGGGATCAGAAATTTCGATAAACGCCGCTGTGGCCTCTTCATCATAGTAAACCCAATTCCTTTTCCTATTGGAAGATCCTTTCGAAGAACAGGGAAACAGAGGGGAAAAGGGGTTCCAATTGGAAGAAAGCCCGTGCACATCTTTGGAATCGCCAGAATAACCTATCGGCTGAAATCCCCAAGTGCAAAACGTAGTATCTATCCCATTCAACGGCGGTGGCCGTAACACCACCGCATGGAACCCCCTCCGGCAACTCTGACACCGCAGGGTGCACTCCTCGTACACCTTCGGGTACTCATACATAACATAACAGTAAGGACACAAGGTCCAGAAAGTGTTACCCTCCGTCTCAGCAGAACTCGCCGTCCGCGCCTGCCGAGTCGATTCAGCTGGCTCACTCGGATTCAAATTCTGCCGAGTCGGTTCGGCCACACCGTCCTTCGATCTAGGGTTTCTCTTTGGCGTTGGGTTATGAGGCCGCTGATGTTGTTGCTGCGGCGGAGGAGGAGGAGGTTGAGGTTGAGGTTGAGGCTGCGGCGGAACCGGCGGGGAAGTGAGCAATCGGAGGTCGCTATCGTACATAGCCTTCTTGGCAGGGTTGGAGAGAACGGACCAAGCATCGTGGACGAGGGAAAAGGCGTTACCAGCGAAAGCGAAGGGGTTTTGGTGAGGATCAAGAAGGAGGGCGAGGCGACGATACTGGTTGGCGATGTGGTCGATGTTGGTGGTGTATCGAAGGATTTGGAGGATCCCGTACCAATCACGGTGGTGATCGTTGATCCGTGACTCGCCGGCGAGGAGAGTGTCGATGACTGTGAGGAGGAGTTCCGAGGCGTCAAAGGAGGGGTCGGACTCACGGGCACGGATCGCGAACGAACGTGCCCCGAGCAGGTCACGTGCGCTGAGAAGTTTGTTGGCGGTGAACAGCCACCGCTCCGCTTCGGGTCTGTTACCACCCTCCATGAAATGAATGGACTACGAAGGACACCTGCAACTTGCTAGCGGTCGACTTTTACGCGATCGAATGAGATGTGGCGTGAGGGCACTTTGGTCATTCTACAGTGGAGTTTTGGGTGACTGCGAGTGGTGTTGATAATTGATATGGTGGCAATCCGTAAAAACTAAGTTCTGAGTTTATTTAACGGGTTCAATGAAGCTATGTACTTACTTGAGCACCATCTCTCGTCTATATGCAGAAGTAAAGACCAAAATCCTATTTTATTTTTTTTTAGCAAATGGAGGGCCGAAACCCAAAGAGAACTACAATGAAAAAAATCTAAGAGCAGAAACTACAGCGAGCACAAGCGACTCAATACAAGCAAGAACATCAGCACACATATTAGCTTCTCGAAAAGAGTGAGGAACAATAACACCCCAATCTTTGAGAATCAAGACTTGAATTCTACGCGGCAAGCTCCAACCATCAACAATATTAGAGCTGACAAAACGGGCTACCCCGCCCGCATCGGGCCGACCCACATTGGGCTTGTGGGGACCGCAAAATAAAGAAATCAAGGACCACAAAAACAAGCACACAGATTCATGCATCACAGAATAAAGAAATCAGGGACCGCAAGCATAAAACCTTAAACATAAAACAAACAAAATTAAAGTAATTCTTCACTACCCTATCACTACCCACATTACACCCACATTACAGACAAACATAACACAGAAGATGAGAGAAAACGAAATACATACCTCAATCGAACATGTGAATCCTTCAATGGTGCTGCGAATGAGAAAACTTCAAGCTTCAATAGCGTTGTGAATGAGAAACATTCAAGCTTCAAGGCGATGCGTACCTGCGAATCCTTCGTTCATGCGATTCGTTCTTCCCTTCGCACCCAGTAACCCGTTCTTCCCATCGCACCCAGTTGCCCTAACTTTTTAATTTCAATTTTTGGGAATAAATGGAGGGACCTGTTTTGACTTGTTAATTTGTTTATAAATTTTTATTTGATAATTTGTTATATATTTGTTTTTAACAATTAAATAAATACCACGTCAGCAGATTGTATCCAAGTCAGCATTGTAACTGACACATCAGCGACGTTAAAGCCAACTAGGCTTTTTGGGGACGGAAATTTGAAAAAAAGGCAACAGTGAAGACGTTAGGTAAGTTAAAAGACTTAGTTCGTATAAAAAAAAACTTAATAGACCAACTTGTTACTAAAAAATAAACTTAAATGACCTCTGCTGTAATTTTGCTGTGGAAATGTTATAGCAGCTCAAACTCCCATTTTTAGCTCCCATCTTTAGTCTTATTTTTTATATTTTCATTTATAATTATATATATATATATATATATATATATATATATATATATATATATATATCCCTTTTGTAACCAATTTTTTTTCCTTTATAAGTGTCTTTATTTTTTTTAGGCTTAAAGGTACTTTTAGTCCCTGCAAATGTCAAAATAATTCAGTTTAGTCCCTGCAATTCCAAAACTTTTAAAATAGTCCCTGCAATTACTAAACGTTACTACTTTTAGTCCCTGCTGTTAGTTAAGGGTTAACACTGTTATCTTTTGATGATGTGGCAGCCAACAGGGATGCCAACATGGAATAAAAGGGCTTAGTCAAAAACGATCTTCTCTCTTCTTCCATCTTCTTCTCCTTTTCACGAACACATTACACATTGGTTGAACGGAGAATATAAATGGTACAAATGTTTTGTAAATATTCGGTGTGGGACTTTTATTCTAGTTTAGCAGAATCACCAGAACCCCCCTAGTTCAGGTAACAACTCAGAACCTGCAAATTGCAATTTAACCAGCTCATAGTCAGATGACTTCATTGAAGCACACTATCATCCATACTCATAAATTAATCAATACTTCATAATAACTGACAACAACTCCTTCAGCAACTCTTGTTCACCCATACTTGGCAACTATCACCCATACTTGGCAACTATCATCCATAATTTATGAAGTATGGATGATAGTTGCTGAAGTTCCTAACAGCATGAAACTACTTTATTTACACACATAGCAGGAAGTGTGAAACATTTTACTCATCTCATTGCGCTTCAGCAACCGAGTAGTGCACTTCCGTAACTGAATTTTTTCAAGAAACTAGTTCCGCAGTATGAATCTTGGCTTCGAGCACCTAGAGCATCCAACTCAGAAGAAGCTTCAATATCTTTGGAATCCAAATTCTTATTATAACACATATCAGAATGCAAGACACCATGGTTGCGAAACTGTTTCTTATCTTTACCACTGCCTCCTCTAGTTGAACTTCCCTTATGATTCTTCTTTCCATTTTTCTTTTCAGGTTTCTTCTTCCTTGATTTTTGCTGTTTCTTGTTTTTGACAGTGTGGGACGTTAATGTGGGTATTGGATCATATACATCAGCGGCCCATTTCACCGTCAATTTCGCAAGTGATTCACCATTTCTCTCGCGACCACCTTTCATGGCAGATTTAAGATTCAAAGCAGCCTGTGGTGTAAGGTCCAGAGAAAAAGAAAGTTAAACAAGGAATGTATATTATATACTAGTTAGTTTTATCTTGGTAACCTCCATAACTAATTCTGTTAATTAAATAGCTTGTTATTTCCTCCAATACTAATTCTGTTAACTAGTTATGAAAAGTTAGTTATAGCATGATCTCCTCAACTATATAACCATCATATTATACCTTGTTTTACATCAATAATATCCTAGTTTTAATTTGAAAAATACAAGTAATTGAAGATCTCCATATTATATACTAAACAAGGAATGGATAAATATTAGGCATTCATAAATTACTAACAATCTAACATTGTAACATTGAAAACTTACAGGCAAAGATACTGAACGTGAATAAATTTGATGAGCAGAATGCTCAGAGGGTGATTCTGTAACCGACGTAACTGCCTGAACGTCAGACGAGCAAAAAGGCGTAATCAAATGAGGAATTGGAAAAGTTGCAGATTTTTCCAAGCACTTATTCATCAGTTGTGTTTCTTTCTGGTTAATAACTCCACATGAGTTTTCTTCTGCCACATTGCAGATATCATTTCCTTTAGAGGCGTGTTCATGTTTCTGAGCATCTTGTAGATTCAATGACTCACTAAAAGTGCTTTCAAGATTACTTATGAAGTTCTCGTTCTCGTTCACGTCATCAACAGGAGAGCACACTTCCATCGAGTGTATCAGCTTTATAGAAACTAAAAAGGAAACTAAAAGAAACAAATATCAGATAAAGGATAAAAACATAACTACCACTAATCTGGATGATAGTGTGCTTCAATGAAGTCATCTGACTATGAGCTGGTTAAATTGCAATTTGCAGGTTCTGAGTTGTTACCTGAACTAGGGGGTTCTGGTGATTCTGCTAAACTAGAATAAAAGTCCCACACCGAATATTTACAAAACGTTTGTACCCTTTATATTCTCCGTTCAACCAATGTGTAATGTGTTCGTGAAAAGGAGAAGAAGATGGAAGAAGAGAGAAGATCGTTTTTGACTAAGCCCTTTTATTCCATGTTGGCATCCCTGTTGGCTGCCACATCATCAAAAGATAACAGTGTTAACCCTTAACTAACAGCAGGGACTAAAAGTAGTAACGTTTAGTAATTGCAGGGACTATTTTAAAAGTTTTTGAATTGCAGGGACTAAACTGGATTATTTTGACATTTGCAGGGACTAAAAGTACCTTTAAGCCTTTTTTTTACTCGTGTCTTTATTTGTTATAAATAATTATTTTGCTTTTGAGTCCTAACATGAAAATATGACTACTGTCGGTATGTTTATTTTTTATATTTTGTCTTTAGAAATGTCTTTATCTTTATAAATGATTATTTTATTTTAGAGTCTCGATGGAAAAATTACATGTTATTGATATAGCTATTTTTGTACTTCGCCTTTCTATTTTTGTACTTCGTCTTTATCTTTAGAACTGTTTTATATGACTAGCTTATAACTTTTTTTATTAACTTATAACGCTTTTTGAAACGCTACTTGAAATAGCGTTTGAACTTATAGCCTTTCATTTTTCTCTCATTTTTACCCTTATTACTATAATTAATACCCTCATTTATTCTCCATTTTAAATAAATATTCTCTCTCATTTTTAAGCATTAGTTACAAATGTCTATTTTTTTTATCAATAAGAAATAAAAAAGCAACAGAAACAACCCAATTATGATCTTAATCTAGCAATTCTTAAAGCATCTGCAAGCAGAGCCGGAGAAATAGCTGATGAACAATTAATCCACAAATGAACTTCATGTTCCATAGAAGAACCTTGTTTTGCCAACCAATCCGCACAAGAGCTCCCCCTCCCAAAGGAAATGTTACAAATGTCTATTTATGTCCCCCACTATCGGTTGCCCTGGCAATTTCAGGAACATGAGGACGTCGGCTTCCGAGTTCGAACCCGGATGTGAGCAGTGTGGTAGTGTGTGGTGTTTATTTACCATTTCATCTAGTAAACAAAAAAAAAAGTCTATTTATTTCATTTTATATTCATAAACTAATTCAATTGCTAACTTTATTAAACACTTTAGATTCAATTTGGTATTAGTCATCCACTATAAGCTAAGATATGTATCTACTATCCACTAGCTAATTATTCGCTATTTTTTATCAAACCGATCATATCCTATGTTTATCAGAATGCAACATTTTTTGTTTTAAAAATAAATTTTATTTCTTTTTTCTTTTGGATAAAAAAAGTTTAGGTGAGTTGGACTCCAGGGCACCAGGGTCAGAGCACGCCTCACGTCTCACGCCTCTTTGAGCGCTTACAAGATAACCCACCAAAGAGGTCCTCTCGTCGGTTCTTTTTGGATGAGTTTTATTTCTAAATGCATGAAAATAGGATAATTATTTGGATTTGATTTCTCTCGCTAAAGAGTCGCTAAATCCAACCAGAAAATTTATGAATAATTTAGTGACGAGATAAAAAAATTGTATGAGACGCTATTAGTATAGTTATTGAATCTATCAAAATTGTAAAACACAACTCAGATGTCTCTTGTCTCTTTAGTTGGTCATATTGGTCCTCAAATTTGTTTTTTTAGTCATTTTAGTCCTCAATTGTATTTTTTATTAGTCAATTTAGTCCCTTAAGTTACTAAAATAATAGACACTTAAGAATGTGTTTACAATTTCGATACTTTCAAAAACCATAATAATAGCGTCTCACACATTCATGAACCAAAATGATCGTTACCCTTTAGTGACTTCATTTTGGCTCTAATTCTCCCCCCCCCCCCCTCCCTTAATATTGGGGTAGTATTGTTGGTTTTTAATCAAAAACCCAAACCATACCCTTTTAATTACAACAGCTATAGTTTAAACTGATTAAACTAGCTGTTAAGAGGTTAAATGTCCATAAAGTCCTTTCTGTTACAAACAGTTAATTCTGTTTTGGCTATGTGAGTTTGTTAGAAACAAACTGGTGGTTTTAACAAACTGCTTAACAGTTTATAGCCGTTGCTTTTGTATCTATAAATAGTCCTAAGAATGTAAATACAATATACAGTTTATTGAATAAAAATTACAGCAATTTTTCATAAACCCTAAGTGTTTTTTTCTTCCTCTGTGTGTGTTGATCTTCATCTTGTTTCTTCAGAGAGTTGTGTGAGTCCAATTTTCTTCAACAGGTGGTTGAAGGTGTATCGCAAACAAAGAGAAGAACAAAGTGTTAGAATCCTTCAGTGACTGAAAACACAGTAAAGAAAAGAAAATAGAGAAGAGGGTCAGGAAATTATACCTCTGCTGCTGTTTGTGTTCCTCTATGAAGCCCTGATACTCCAAAATAGGCCACGTACCCGTATCGGACACGTACCCGATACCGATACGTGTCGGATACGCCCGGATACGTATCCTGGGAGTATCCTGAAATTTATATTTATTTTTAAATTAAAAAAAATACCAGATACTTACCAGATACGTGAGAGACACGTGAGCGATTAGGCGCCGTAGCAGGATACGCAAGCAGGATACGGCGCAAACACGGGACACGTAGCAGGATACGTTAAACTCTTTTTTGAGTCTCTTTTCGTTTTTTTATATATTTTATTATATTATATTTAATTATAAATAGATAATATAATATATGAATAAAAACAAAACCCTAATTTTAAAATTGGAAGCGCTGAAAAGGGAAAAAGAGTTCTTCCACGCGAACAAAACTCTTTCTCTTTCATCGTTTTCAGACTCTTTCTCTTCCATTTCTGAACAACGCAAAACCTCCATAGCACCCCCTCCTTCCACCGCGAATTACCGACGACGGCGACGCACCGGGAATTACTGACGACTGCGACGTATAGCGAACTACCGGCGACGCATCGCGAACTACCGACGACGCACAACAAGCTTCTTGCCACCCAGAGTATAAGGCTGCAGGATTGTTGATTGAAGCTGAGTTCCCTAATATCTTTTGGACACCTTGTGTAGTTCATACATTGAATTTAGCTTTGAAAAATATATGTGCAGCTAAGAATATTGATACTAATGATAAGGTTTTTAATGAATATAATTGGATCACTGAGATAGTTGATGATGCTTCCTTTATAAAGACTTACATAATGACTCACTCGATCAGATTGGCCATCTTCAATGAATTTTCAGCACTTAAACTGCTCTCTATTGGTGAAACCCGTTTCGCATAAATGATAGCGATGCTAAAAAGGGTAAAGTTGTTGAAATGTGTTTTGCAAAGAATGGTTATCAGTGACCAATGGAATACTTATAGGGATGATAATCAACAAAGAGCCGCAAAGAATGTTGATGATGCTTCCTTTATAAAGACTTACTATGTAACACCCGCAAAATAATTAATAGAATTATTTGGGTGTTAACCCAATTAAATTAATTTAGTACTTGACTGGTAAATTTATTGAGTGCTAAAATTAATTATTGGTTGTCGTCGGATCGTTAACCGGATAATACAGATCAAGGAAGTTTCGGAATCGAAATAAGAGATTTCGATCAATATGGTAATTTGACCGCGTTACAGCTTATATATTAAATAAATAAATATAAGTGTGTGTGTGTGTATTAAAAAGAAAGAAAGAAAGAAGAAAGGAAGCGTACGAGACAGAGGGAGAAACAGAGAAGGAAAAGAGAGAAAAGGAGAGAAAAGAGAAAGAAAGGGTGAGGAGGAAGAAGAGGAAAAAGGGAAGGTTTCGGCTCATCAAAACGACTTCCGTCCAACACGAAAAATGCTCAGCGTTACTTCCTCTTCGATTTGGTACCAAGATTTTCATCATCAACTCACTCTCTCTCACTTTGCCATTTTCGAATATTGAAGATTTTGGGGAAGGATTTCGGTTTTTGATGATGATTGTGATGGTTTTCGGATGATTAGAAGGCAACCCGATGAAGGTGGAAAGCGGATTGATGTTCGATTGGAAGGTTGAGAGAGTTAGGGTTTGAGAATCCAAATTGGGGTTTTTAGATGAATAGTGATTTTGAGCTTGAAGATGATGAATAGTATCCGTGGAGAATTTCGGGGAATTCGGCGTTTCGGTCAAAAGAGGTTTCGTGATCGAGCGGAAAGTTTTGGAATCGGATTTGAGCGTCGTCGGAACGGAAAGTTTAAGCGGGGAGCGTTCGTGTGGCTACTCGGTGATTTCGGCTCGATCGTGGTTCACGCTTCAAGGGTGAGTTTTACTCACGCTTAGGATTTTACGTTTCGAATTAATTGATAAACTGTTTTATCGCTTTCGCTGGACTGGAATATTATGTGATACTGTCTGATTCGGGTTAGGAATCGATTGGGGCGAGTCTCGGGTTGCGTCGCGTTAAAATGGAATTTTTGGTGATTTGATTCGAGAGATTTTAATTTAAAACCGTTATTTGGAAAGTCGTCGTATTTTGATAAACTTCGATTTGATTAAGATTTTGATTGATTGTTTGATGTTGATTGGGTTTGATTATATGTGTGTGAAAACTGTTTTCAATCGGAACGAGAATCGGAATTAAGCGGAATCGCGGTTTTCGCGCGAAACCGCCAAAATCTGCCCTTGACAGACCCCCTGCTGTCAACCCACGCGCCACTTGCGCGCCACGCGCCACTCACGCGCCAGTTGACAGGTTTTACTGCCAGTTCGCGCGCCGCTTGCGCGCCACGCGCCACTCGCGCGTCACTTTGCAGATTTTCAGCAACCAAACACTGTTTTTCGTTTCGCGATAACTTTTGATCCGGGAACCCGATTGAGGCGTTCTAAGATGCGTTGGAAAGCTTATTCGGAGGCCTAACTGAATATTCTATTTTTAAGGCAAAATGAACTGTTTTTGGAGTCGTAAATTGTGTTGAAAACTGACGAATTAGTCTGCGAGAGTGAATGTGGGTTTAACTTGTAATGTGAATTAAAAGGTCAACTGTTGGTCTGAATGTAAGTGAACACTGAGTCCATATGATTGTAGATATATGTTTATATATCGAGTTGGGTGACGACCCATGTGTAACATACTAGGCGGGGCAGTCATGATCCCTTACCCTAGGCTCCATGCCAATAGGAGAATGTACTATTGGTAGGGGGGTTCACCGGGTTTGGAAGCGGTAACGCAGTCGGTGTTATGTTAAAAAGTTTGTTGTACGATTCACCGGGTTTGGAAGCGGTAACGCAGTCGGTGTCGTACTGAGTCACAACAGGTTCACCGGGTTTGGAAGCGGTAACGTAGTCGGTGATCTGTTAAAAGTTAAGTAATGCGGTTCACCGGGTTTGGAAGCGGTAACGCAGTCGGTGCCGTGTCACATTAAATAAAAATTTCATAATTGAACCGAGAGTGTTAGTAGGGGTCTCGGTAGAACTCACTGAGATTGTATCTCACTGTTTAAATGTTGTTGTTTTACAGAGACACAGGGACAGCGGAAATCCAAGAGGCACGAGTAGGTTGAGCTCGGACTGGTTGCTGATAGCCTAGCTTTATGTTTAAGCTTATTTCCCTTTTGTTGTCTGTATACTAAAACATTATGTATTTAATGTATATTTTTCTTCCGCTTTCTTGTATGATACTGAATACTATAGATGATGATGGTATATGGTCTGAGAACCATATTGTCTTGTTGTAAATAAGACTGTTTGGGTTATATTCAGTGAAAAATTTATAGTGATATTCAGTGTCTAAGCAGGAAATATATCTCTGATGTGTTACTAATGTGCACCTGGGTATTTTTGGTCAATAGAAATACCGGGGTGTTACATACTATTTGTCTTTGTATTAGAATAGTCCTACTTTGAATTCTAATGCAATGTTTTTTATTTTATTTCATTTTAGGTATTATAGTAGTGTGTGTGTAACGCCCTAAAATAATTTAATTAAATTAATTAATTAAGTTATTTGAGGGATTACAAAATTATTTAAGTGGAATAATTAAATTGGATTTGTTTTATTTCAGGGGGTGTGATGAATTAATAGGGGTGGTGTGAAAAATGGGCCCAAGTCACTTAAGTGACCCAAGCCCATTCCATTTATACTAAGCCTCAAAAACCTAAAACTATTCCATTTTCCTCCAAAAGAAAACATTCAGCGATACTGAGAGTGAAGGGAATAGTGAGGCGTGGCTATTTCCAGCAAGAGGAGGAGGAGAAATTCATCTCATCATTGCTCTAGGTAAGCTTCTATGATCCTCTTCTCCTTCCATTCTTTTCTTCACTTCCAAGTGGTGATTTCAACCTTCTTTTTCTTCAATATTGCGAATTCATCCATGGCCTTGGCTTAGTCACTGTTGCGCGAGGAGAGGGAGGAGAATTGCTATTTTCTTGTTGGTGATCTTGGTGTTGTGGAACCCTTCAATTCAAGGTTAGGGGGCTCTATTTATACTTGTAATAATGCTTAAGTGGATTGTTGTAGTGATGGGCTGAATTGGGTGTTTTGTGAGATGATTGAACAATTGATTAATTTAGTTGTTGTAGTGATATAGGGGCTGAATTGGTGTTTTATGAAATGATTGAACAATTGATTAATTTAGTTGTTGTAGTGATATAGGTTGAATTGGTTGTGTTTTGAAATGGTTGAATCATGCTACTGTCAGTGGAATGAAAACAATGTTAATGATATGGTTAATGAATTGTTAGGTAAATTAATATAATTGTTGAATTGTTGGTTTAGTGGCATCATTGAGTAATTGCTACTGTTTTTAGTTGTGTTAGTTGTTTGGGTTGAATTGGAATCTTATTGTTATTGAAATTAAGTTAGTTGAAATGTTGTATAATTATTATGGTTGAATTGTTGTTACTTTCGATTACCACTGTGCTGAGAGGTTAATGAGTAAATTGTAAATGTTGGATTAGTGTGCTATTGAAATAGAAAAATGGTTACTGCCTATTGTTCTATGAAGAGGTTATTCTAGGATATTGTTAAGTAATTGATAAGTATCATTATAGTTAGACAATTGTTAAATACTATTATACTTTGAATATTGAACAAATGCTACGGTATGACCATTTGATGAGTTAGTGGAATTGAGGATAAGTTAGTATATATGTGTAATGGTTGCTGCCTTGCTATGATAATTATAGTCCGAATAATTGTTAAACATTCAATATAGTTTGATGGTTGAATAAAGGCTACTGTTGAGTATTCCGATGAGCTTGTTGGATTGTAAGAATTAGATTACTAGCCTAAGGGTAATAAGTGGTGTGTACGGAATTGAAATTAATCGGAGATGTGAAAGCGGTGAGGGACTCCGGTCCAAAGCGGTGCGGTAACCTTAAGACCTTTATGTTGACTATATTAAGTTGAGAAATGCAAAGCGGTGAGTTTACTAATTATTATGGATTATGTGTGGTGTTGTGGTGCATAGTCATAGCGTCGCATGAATCATGTTGCATAAAGCGGTGTGTCGGCTTCGGCCAAAGCGGTGTGGTGGCTTCGGCCAAAGCGGTGAGTGCCCTCCAGGCTAATAGCGGTGATGATGGATCCACATGCATGTTGCATTACATGCATTAGTCAAGCATTCGATGAGTTTTATGGATGAATTATGAATATGATGATTGTTGTTGATGATGTGATGAATTGTTATGAATTGGTGTTGCTGCTGCCTTTCTTACTATAACGCTTTTCTTAATCATTATTATTTGTGTAAAGAGACTCACCCTACTGCCTTTGTTGCTTCTTATGTCGGCAACTTGCAGGTGATCGAGAGTGAGGGCATCCTTATGCCTCTTTTCTAGTAGTGTGTCAGCTCTGATATGTAGCACCAGGGGGAGGGCGTAGTATTATTATATTTGTCGTTTTGATTGTATTGGATTGTATATTGATGTATTGATGCCATTCCGATGTGTTGAGGCTATCTTATTTATGTGCTGTAAACTAAAACAGGTGTTGTGGGCCCGTCCCCAAATTATTCGTGCTATATATCATGCTGTTAGAATTGCTGACCGTATATCACTGTTTTAATCTGGGTGATTTATAAGCGGTGAAATGTGACGCTTCCTTTCAAAGAAGCAGCTTTATGGCCCTTCTGACCACACTTGAAACAATTGGCCTCGGGGCACTCATTACTCTTACAATTTACTCATTAACCTCTCAGCACAGTGGTAATCGAAAGTAACAACAATTCAACCATAATAATTATACAACATTTCAACTAACTTAATTTCAATAACAATAAGATTCCAATTCAACCCAAACAACTAACACAACTAAAAACAGTAGCAATTACTCAATGATGCCACTAAACCAACAATTCAACAATTATATTAATTTACCTAACAATTCATTAACCATATCATTAACATTGTTTTCATTCCACTGACAGTAGCATGATTCAACCATTTCAAAACACAACCAATTCAACCTATATCACTACAACAACTAAATTAATCAATTGTTCAATCATTTCATAAAACACCAATTCAGCCCCTATATCACTACAACAACTAAATTAATCAATTGTTCAATCATCTCACAAAACACCCAATTCAGCCCATCACTACAACAATCCACTTAAGCATTATTACAAGTATAAATAGAGCCCCCTAACCTTGAATTGAAGGGTTCCACAACACCAAGATCACCAACAAGAAAATAGCAATTCTCCTCCCTCTCCTCGCGCAACAGTGACTAAGCCAAGGCCATGGATGAATTCGCAATATTGAAGAAAAAGAAGGTTGAAATCACCACTTGGAAGTGAAGAAAAGAATGGAAGGAGAAGAGGATCATAGAAGCTTACCTAGAGCAATGATGAGATGAATTTCTCCTCCTCCTCTTGCTGGAAATAGCCACGCCTCACTATTCCCTTCACTCTCAGTATCGCTGAATGTTTTCTTTTGGAGGAAAATGGAATAGTTTTAGGTTTTTGAGGCTTAGTATAAATGGAATGGGCTTGGGTCACTTAAGTGACTTGGGCCCATTTTTCACACCACCCCTATTAATTCATCACACCCCCTGAAATAAAACAAATCCAATTTAATTATTCCACTTAAATAATTTTGTAATCCCTCAAATAACTTAATTAATTAATTTAATTAAATTATTTTAGGGCGTTACAGTGTGGCTTAGTCAAACTTCAACTAGAGTTCCTCCTCATCAAGATGGTAACATTTCTTTTTTTTTTTTTACAAAAAGATGGTAACATTTCTAGAGAGAGGAATAAATGTCTCAAAAGATATTTTGAAGATCCTGAGGAGAGAACAAAAGTTTGTCTAGAATTCTCTGATTTCTCATCTTGTGGTGGTGATTTTTCTTCTTCCGATTCAATTGAAGATAGATGCAAATTGGATGCAAAAACATGATGGGTGATGCATGGATCTTCTACCCCTTTACTCCAAAAGCTTGCACTAAAACTTCTTGTGCATCCTTCTTCTTCCTCATGTTGCGAGAGAAATTGGAGTACTTACTCTTTTATCCATTCTTTGAAGAGAAATAAAATGGATCCAAAAAGGGCACAAGATTTGGTTTATGTGCCCACTAATCTTCGTCTTTTGTCTAGGAAATATGAAGGATATGGTAAAGGAGAGACAAAGATGTGGGACATTAGTGGAGATGCACATGATCCACTTGATGGTGTGGAATTGAATTAGCAAAGATGTTTCTTGATGAACCAGAGTTGGAAGCTATGTTATTTTTTGATGATGGAAATGGAGGATAGAAGAATGACACAATTAGTGTTAACTGTTAAGTAGTGATAGTAGGCAATTCTATAGAGCCTAAACTTCTTTTGGATATGACTAATGATGTTGTTTTTTGCTATATTCTAACTTGGTTAGTAAATTGTATATCTTTAATTTTGTGACATGTTCATAGGAGGAAGAATATATTTTAAAATGGGTGGGGAAAAGACATTTAACTATGCTTACTTATTTTGATCACAAATCTCTTTTTTGTAAATGTGATCATACCTATTGAATATTATGAGGAATTGTCAATTAGTAAAGTGAAGTATCTTTATTTATGTTTTATATTTTTAAATTTTAATTTAATTTTTTATTGAAGTATCCGTGCCGTATCGTATCTTGATTTTCAAGTTTTTCCTGTATCCGCGTATCCACTACAAAAAAATTGATCATTAGCGAGGGATTTTTCCCTCGCAAATGGTCCCAAATCCGTCGCTAATGCCTGTTTGCGAGGGAATTAGCGACGGAATCTGTCCCTCGCTAAATTTCTCCTCGCTAATGGGATTAGCAAGGGAATATTCCGTCGCTAATTCCATCGCTAATTAGCGAGGGATTCAAATTCTCTCGCTAAGTCTGACTGTTTTAATCCTGTTGTTTTAAATCTGCTTTTTTTTATATATTATTATATTGTTTTAATTATTAGTATTATTATTATTATTATTATTATTATTATTATCATCATCATCAAGCTTTCCAAAGAGAGAGAGAGAGAATTGAGAGTGGTGGTGGTGGTGGTGGTGGTGGTGGTGGTGAAGGTGGCGTGGTGGTGGTGGTGGTGATGTGTGGATTAGGGTAGAGTGAGAAGGAGAAGAGTAAGGGAGAGAGAGAGAGAGAGAGAGAGAGAGAGAGAGAGTGGTGGTGGTGAAGGTGGCGTGGTGGTGGTGGTGGTGATGGGTGGATTAGGGTAGAGAGAGGAGGTGGTGGTGGTAGTGTGGTGGCGAAGAGTAAGAGAGAAAGAGAGAGTGAGTGAGGGTGGTAGGAGGTATAAGGTGGTGGTGAAGAGAATCGGATAGAGAGAGGGAGAGAGAAGAGTTGGGGAGAAAAAATGAAGTAAAATGGAAATGAGAGTAATTTGGTGGGGAGATTTGAATAAAAACCCATTAAAAACCCTTTAGCGACGGATTTTAAGGCTATAGTGACGGATTTAAGGCTATAGCGACGGACAGTAGAGTCTTATCAAGTCAGAAAAGTGCACTGACATTTAGCGACGGATTTAAGGGTTTTTAGCGACCGAAAGTGTTATCTTATCAAGTCACAAAAGTGCACTGACATTTAGCGACAGATTTAAGGGTTTTTAGCAACGGAAAGTGTTGTCTTATCAAGTCAGAAAAGTGCACTGGCATTTAGCGACGGATTTAAAGGTTTTTAGAGACGGACACTTTTTTTTTAAAAAAAAAGTGCGTGACCTTTAGCGACGACGCTGTCCGTCGCTAATTCCCTGTCTAATGTTTTTAGCGACAGATTTTAAGTTCTTTAGCGACAGATTCTGTTTCTTTTTAAAAAAAACGCTTAGCCTTTAGCGACGGCTCTGTTCGTCGCTAATTCTCTCTCTAATGTTTTTTTTTGCGAGGGATTTCTTTTCCCTCTCTAATATCTGTCGCTAATACTCATTTTTTTGTAGTGATCGTGTCGTATCGTATCATGTATCGTATCCCGTATCGTATCCCGTATCTGGGCTTCACAGGTGTTCCTCAATAACCACGATCCAAAGTATTCTCATCAAAAGAAACACAAAAACGAGTTAGGGTTTTGAATAAAACAACACAGCAAGGTCAGAAACAAAATAAAAAAGGATCATTACCTTCTCTGTGTTGTGCGATTCAAAACCAAAACATCAAAAGCTTTGAAAGAGCCAAATCAGAGATTAGGGTTTCTGGGTTCGTGGAAAATTCATCACAAAATCAAAGGGGGTTTGTGTCTAATATCCATCTGAAAGTTTATATTGCAAGCTTGAAGTGTTTACAACCTTCAATCGTTGCAATTTCTGGGTTACAATAAGAACCCTAGCAGAGCGAAGCTAAGGGAGAAGAAGAAGTGGAGAGAGAGAAAGAAAGAGGAAAATGAATTAAAATCGGTTACCTTGTCTTTTATACGTAGTGGATCGGGTTGGATCCGTTTTCTTGAGAAAACCCGCGTGTTGTAACAGTGTCTGATCCTGTAGGTTCCGCAATTACTCGTTTGGAAACTAGGCTGGTTTCAATTGGATCAGGCCTTGTGTATCTGGGCTAACTCTGATACTTGCACATCCAGTATTGCTTTCTTGCACCCCTGAAATGAAACAATCATCAATTGGTCATTTGTTCAATATATGGTAAAAATTAACAAGTATGACATCATCATTCATGTGGGCCCTCCCACCAAACTTGGAGCCAATTCTCCCCCTCCCTCCATTTTGGCTCCAATTATCCCTCCCCCTACCCGCACCCCCTCCCCCCACCCTCCCCTACCCCCTCCCCCTCCTCTTTTTTTTCCTTCAAATTTTCATTTTTAAGAGTACATTAAAATTTAGGAAAAAAAATTAGATCTATAAATACGTGAAGTATGTTACTCGATAATCGGATTGGTAAAAAATGAAAATTAATTTCGTGATAAATTATATAAAGTGTGATGCTAGCCAATGTGTTTTGAGGTACTTTAGAGTCTGAAAAAAAATTTTGTTGTTCAAATACATAAAGTTTGTTCTCAATAACTGATTTGTTGAAAGTAAATAGCAATTTTGTAATAAAATACGTAAAGTGCAATGTAAAACAGTGTGTTTTGGGGTACCTAAGCCGCCGAAAGAAAATAAGTGTTCAAAAATTCGTACATATTTATAAAGAGTGATGCTAAGCAGCGTGTTTTGGGATACTTTAGTGTTCAAAAAAATAACCGTTCAAATACTCAAAATTCATTTCTCAATATCGAATTTTTTTTAACTGTTCGAATACGCCAAATTTGTTCCTCAGTGATTAGTTTGGTGAAAAAAAAATTCAAAACAAAATATGTAAAGTGTGATGCTAAGTAATGTGTGTTTTTTTTATGTTTTAGTGTTCGTAAAAAAATTCAACTATTCAAATATGCAAAGTTTGTGCCTCAATAACCGATTTGGTTAGGTGAAAAAAATATATAATTTCGTGACAAAATACGTAAAGTGTGATGCTAAGCAGCGTGTTTTGAGATACTTTAGTGTTCGAAAAAAAATTAACCTTTCAAATGCTCAAAGTTCATTCCTCAATATCGAAAAAAATTTAACTGTTCGAATGCGCAAAGTTTGTTTTGGTGAAAAAAATTCAAAAGAAAATATGTAAAGTGCGATGCTAAGTGTTTTTTTTTTATGCTTTAGTGTTCGTAAAAACATTCAGCTATTCAAATATGTTGTATAGTATGTTATTGTCTGAGATTTTATGTAATGTGATAATGTCTTAAACTAACGTTATTTGATTATCATTTGTTGTCTATATTGTAATGGATCAATTTTATTTGTGTCACTAACTGCTTTCTTTTCATTCTATGCAACATTCGAGTAACATTAACATGATTTTGTCATTAAACATTAATCTATAGTAATGGACCTCAGTTCTCTTTTAATTGTGATACAAACTTCAATTTCTTTTGTTGTGTCGGTGCTTTTTTACAATCATTGTTTTCCTTGAATTTCTAGACTTATTATTTGCGATATTATATGTATATCGACTATATTTTTTGCCTTTAATTTTGTGGTGGTTTCTAATTTTATTTAATTTGTGTGATAATTTTCAATCTATCTAATAAATTTTAATATTACAATAACTATGTATCGCTAGAGTTTTGACACGGCCGGCGCTAGTTAAAATAATTTGATAGACATGAAGAATTCTTTTGAATAGTGGATCCGTGATTAAAACCCGCGACGCACATGGGACCACAATGAATGAATAGATCATTAGATGGTAGTACGAAGGTGGTGGTGGGTGGGTGCCATCGACGCAGCCTATCTGTACTGTCTACGAGGTATAAAGACAATCAAAAGCATAATAAATAAATAAATCTTATTTTCGATAAATTCAACACTTATTTTTTATAAAATAAATTGGTTCATAACTTTTTAAATAATTATAAAAAAATTACTTTACTTTTATAAATATTACTACAGATAAATACTATTATCTTATCATTTTATGTATTTAGAACAAACAACAAAATAAATAAATATAATGTGAGTAGACTTAAATATTTTGCTATGGTTAAAAAAGAAAGAAAGAGTGGTGTGTTCCCAGGAAGATAGCTCAGTTGTCGAACAAAAGAACATAAAAGAGTGGCAAAAAAAAGGTCTAAGTTTAAACCCCGAAAACTAACATTTCCCCATCCACACTAATATTTGCTTATAAAAAAAAAGAGTGATTCAAAATTGGCCATAAAAAGAAAGGGAATAATCTCAGATACCCCACCCTCGTCAATATATCTGAACTGGCAAAACGTGTTTGGGAATCAGGAATCATTGCTTGCTATCCTATCACTCATTTTGGTTTGCTCCTGTGTAATGTAAGCTCCACCTTCACTCACCTTTTCTTCATCTTGGAACTGCTTTCTTTCCTACAAAATTCCCATTTTTGGTAGGCACTTAATAAGGATTTATTTGTCTAATAAGATTCCCACTTGTTTGTTTTGCTATTTTAAGAAACTAGTTTTTCTTTATTTTTTTAGGTCTTTCTCTCTTTCTTTCCATTTTTACATGTATATCAAACAAAAAATTGCTTTCTTAATTAGTAATTAAAGTGACTTCAAATTCCATTTCCAGGTGAGTGCAGTTTAAGGTAGTAATTAGATAATTAGATATCTGATTATTTTCTTTTATGAACTGGATTAATTGGTTCTTCCAGAGTCTTCTTTATATACTCTTGGAGTCTCCTGCCGTACATGTTTTCATCTTGCTTGATCTGTCATTTTCTACACCGGACTTTGCATATTGTTAATTTTTCTCAATTTCATATGTTGGATTTATATGATATTTTATTTTATTTTTCTTGATGTTATAATTTTTTGACATGTATAGGAAATTAAATATGACTAGAAAGAGGATAGAGATCAAGAAAATCGACAACATAAGTTCGAGGCAGGTGACTTTCTCAAAGAGGAGGAAAGGGCTTTTCAAGAAAGCTCAGGAGCTCTCAACTCTTTGTGATGCAGACATAGCTCTCCTCGTCTTTTCTGCAACTAGCAAACTCTTTCAGTATGCTAGTTCAACTTCAAGGTATTCATTAATTCCAGTACTATATATATATATATATATATATATATATATATATATATATATATATCAACATCTTCTTCAAGGCTAGCTTAATTATATGTGTTTTCTCTCTTATATATGTACTGTAAGGATTATTTTTATTATCCTTTTTATATAATATTTGAGAAAATAATAAGAATAAACGATACTTTGTAAATGTTAGCAAAAATAGAAAATGAAAAAAAATATTCTCAAACTTATATTTTATTTTTTTTATATTAATGAGTTTTAAACTATTAGTGTTGCTATTTACCCAAACAAAACTTCTCTCTATACAAATGTAAAATTTATCAAAGTATAGATCCTCCACAAATCTTGTAATTAAATATGTCTGTCATATATATAGTTGTGCATTCCTATAGAATGTTTTTAAAAAGTGACTAATATTTAGGATCATCTATCATATTTTTTTAAAAAAAATTTTAAATACTAAAAATATATTAACATATAAACATAGTCTTCTAAAATCTTCTATCCAAACTACCCTTATTTATTATGAAACTTTCTGAGATCCTTCAAATCCAAACCACCTTATGACTCCCTCATAAAAGTAATGTGTAAAATTTGAGTTTTGGCCTACAAACATTTTAAAAAATGCAGGTATTTACTATTTAGTATGTAAATAGTTTTTTTTTTCTAGAAGATTAGAGTCTACCGAGTAATTAATCTTCTTGACCAAAGAAGGTAAATACTTGACATATATAGCAATAATAATAATACAAATCTTGTTTTTTGGACACTCAAAATCTCTGAGATTCATCCATCACCTGACTTTGTCTTTATCACTCTCTTTGTATCACATAACTCACCAATTGACTTATAAAAAAAAAAAAAAAACATAACTCACCAATCACATTGATCATATCACACTCTCCTTATTTTGATCGTTGAATGGTTTAGGGTGTCTATGAATTATTTTTTATAATAATATAACTGCATAAGATCGGCTACTTTCATCAAATTCTATTTTTTGAAAAAACAAAAGATCTCTTCTAGTTCTTAATCACCTCCTAAAGATCCCAACTCCGAAAAGAAGTAGTGCCACTGCCACTCCAAAAACGGTAATTAGTAGTACTACCTCAAAATCCATAACTCCTATTCTCATGAAAAACACTTGGATGAGTCCATACATCATTCATAGAAGAGATTATAACCCGATTTTTCCTTGCTCAAAAACAACTATCAGAAGTATAACTATACATATATACTGCAAAAAGGTTGATTTTCCAAATTGTATCACCAATATTTTATATGCTTTGCACATAATACCTACCTGAAATTAATACTTAATCAAGTTTCTACTTAATTTATAGCTACCATTTCTATATATATATATATATATTCTCTGAGACGTTAAGTAAGATCTAAGGCAATGTATAAGCAAGGCTTGAAGATTTGTCACATCACGTCTCAAGCTTCTGTTATTCTTGCTGGTTAATTTATTAGGGATTACTAGTGTTTTTTTTTGGCCAAACAAAGCATTTTATTGATCTAGAAGCGTATGCATCAAGGCTCAAGATATACATATATAAGCCAAGATTAATAAATATTATTAACAGCCATGCTCAAGACTCAACTTCATGACAGCTTACACATCTTAATACATAATAGCTGCAAATCAATGTCACATATCAGGTTATTAACAACTCAAACCATAACCTGTTAGTTGTTTTCATTTTCAGTATACAACAAGTAATTGCAAGGCGTAATCTGCAATATTCAGCAACTCAGAGATTGGACCACCCATCTATTGATCATCATCAGCTTATTCAGGTTAATTATTATCATCGTAATTGCTTGAATGAAACACTACAAAAATTGTGTTTGTGAAATATTAATAAAAGTACAAGTTAATTTGTTGGAACACTATATATATATGCACAGGTTGAGAGTGAGTGCAACGACATGCTGCGCAAGAAAGTAGAAGATAAGACGCGTGAACTGAGGTAACAGGCTACGTAGCTAGTATTTCTAATATTCGTGTATATATATATATATATATATAATGCACAGTTAATTATATCAGTGAGGATCTCAGAGCTTTCCATCTTTATCACAGACATTTAAATGGGGAGGATCTGCAAGAATTGACACAACAAGAACTCCAGAAACTAGAGGATCTACTTAAAAAAACTTTGTCCACTGTTTCAAAACTTAAGGTTTGTGTTATTGTGCCCTATATATATTATGGTGCAATACATAATTTCTCACAAGAGATTAAATCTTCAAGTTGAATTGAACCTATAACATGCAATATGTCTGCAACCTTCTCCTTAATATGATTTTAGATAATTTGGTTTGTGTATCCATGTGCTTCTGACATATAAAATATACTGATGTGTTTCAGGATGAAAATTTTATGCAAGAAATCAGCACCCTTAAAAAAAAGGTAAAACCTAAACCAATTCATCCTTTAATTAACTTTTTTTTTTATTTTAAAATCTCGAGTGTTTTTTGAAATATTGATAAAATATTAATTAGTGAATTTACAACTTTGGGCATAAGGAAACATTATGATAAAAACTTCTGAATAATATCTGAAATATTTGAAATATTGAACCAATATTAATTAGTTGGCACTCATTAATATTTGAAATATTGAAGTAATAATATTACCAAATCAGTGAATTTAATTTATGCTTTGTATGTAACCAACACAGTTGGCCTAGTGGCTTAATCTACCTTGAGACACGGGGGATCGACCCGGTGCTCCTGGGTTCGATTCCTGCGGTGGACAAACTCAGGTGTTGGTCGGTGCGAAATTTGATCCTAAGCACGAGCGAAGATTAGTCTTTCGTTGAAAGCGTTGGGACACACCGTGGGTAGCCAACGATGGTCCGAACAAAAAAAATTTATGCTTTGTATGTAAAATGGACTTTGAGAATAAATGTTTGATCATATCGCCCATACTGCAGGAGCTGGAACTGACTAAAGAAAACCAAAAATTGAAACAGGTGATGTGTGCTTTTGTAACATTGTTTGCTTACTATTTGTGCACAAAATCTATCAGATGGAAGAGATCGCATGCAGCATAATAATAATGAAATTACATGTGAATTTTAGGCCCCAAATCTTATAGATGGACAAAGGCTGCAATCATTGGAAACCATCAGTAACGGTTCATCTTATTTTCCTCAAGACAATTGCAGTGACACATCTCTTAAGTTGGGGTAAGTTTTCTTTAACTATAAATCATTCGATGCTTATGTTAACAAGTAAGTATTAAATTTCAAAATTGAAGGGAAATAAAGGAAAAGGTTTTTTACTTAAAGTAAATATTTTCTTTATTTCTGATCAGGGGTTAATTCTAAGAAGCATATGGATGATGTGATGAGAAATTTTTGAAGAGGGGGAATAGTAGAAACAAACTCACATAACCTTCCACTTCCTTTAAAATTATATATAAACTATAACTTTATACTTAATTAGCTGAACATGATAAGATCTAAGCGAAATAACTATGACAATACATTCACTTAGAGTGATTTTTTTTATTACTCACTTAATTAGAGTGATTTATGGGTATATATACATGTGTCCCCTTGGATTTTAAAGAAGTGTGGCCCTCATAGAGATTGGATTACTCCAAAATTATTAAAAGCTTCTTGATTTGAGTTCGTTCGTTTCTCTGTTGTGTTGCAGGTTACCTTTACTTAGATAAAATTATAAATTTGATTTAGAGGAGTAGCTATGAGGAGAGAAGTGATCCGTTGTGTTCCCATTTGTTTGCTGTTTAGAGGAGTTTCTCTGTTGCGTTGTTTGCTGTTTAAAATCAGTCATGTAAAGTAATCGAATCTACTAAAGGGATGAAGCCTTATATATAGTATATAATATTGTACTCGAATTCGCATTTGTTTTATTTTAATTTTGAGCATAATTAGATCCTTTAACAGCCAAATCTTCAAGAGCTGAAGTAGTTGCATAATTGCATTATACATGTGTGAATGCTAGCTGCATATTGAATTCAAATGAGAACTCAATCTATAGTATCTCTATGTCTCTTAATTGGTTCCACGAAATTCTCCTATGTGTTTATTTCTATGAATGGTTTGTTGATCTTATTATTGATTGTATATCTAAGAGATATATCGTTGTTTTTCCAGTTTCTCCTTCTTAGTGGCGGATATCACATTTTTGTATATATAGGTTGAGTATTAAAAACAAATCTAATTAGCCCTCCTTTCGGTTTCAATCTCATCATTTGCAATCCAAAGTGCAATTCAAGTTGCATAAGTAGCTAGTAACTCAAATTAAATTGATCAGATATTGAATTGATCAGAAGAACACACAACATTGATAAATATATTAAAAAGAGCAAGTTGGTTAGCAAAACAATACATGCATGAAATCTGCATAAGGACATTTACGAAGAATCAAAACTTTTTTTTCTATAAGCAAAATAATTTATTAAGGAGAGTACAAAGGTATTTTAACCAAGTAGGATACACGGAGCCTCATTAAAACCTCAATGAGCCAAAACCCCAAGAGAAAAAGATATAAAGAGGAAAAGAAGTACCCTGGAAAATAGTACCCGGAAGAATCAAAACTTTTGTTTTTGACCAGAAGAATCAAAACTTATAAATCATTCTATTACCCACACATTCTACTGCCTCGTCATATTCTTGACCCTAAACATTTTGAAGTTAAATATGATAAAATAATATTAACCTAATCCCATACTTAAGAGTGAATACTGTAATCTTGAACATGATATCCAAGAAACGGTCATCAACATATTTGTTATTATCAACAAACTTAATAACAACGACCATTTGTTCTCTTTTAGAATCATCACGAGCTTCATTAATAAGTAAACAACATTTTGCATTAGCTATCTCTTCTCAATGGTGCTCCGTACATGATAAAGTGCAATACCGATGGTGCTGCTAAAGGCTATCCTAGTCCAGCTACTTGTGAGGGTATTTTTAGAGACAAAAGTGCTGCTATCCTTGGTTGTTTTTCTTAAATTCTGTTTTGCTGTTGATTTAATGATTTTCCTTTTCAAAACCCTAACTTCTGTGTTTGTTGTTTTGTGTGTGGCTGAGACGTGTTCAGCGAAGAACAATAGGAGCATCAATGGTGAATCTCCACCTGAGATTCAAAGGTATAACTCCTTTTATCACCCTGTTCAGTTTTGACTTTCAGTTTTACTACTAGAATAGGTACGTTTTTTTTTGAACTGGTGTGGTTTTGACTTTCAGTGAGCCTATCCCTACAAACAAGAGGCACAGAGCTGCTGAAATCTTCTGTAACCCAAAGGTTGAGGCTGAAATTCCATGGTATAGATCGTACCCCTGTCTTTATAACGATAAACCCAATTTTGTGATGATAAATTACATTATTCAAGAATGTATTTATTTAATTTTTGTTTTAAACTACCTCTATTGTTGGATGCTAGAAAAATATGATTTGGTATTCAATATGTAATGTTCTGTGGCTTAAAAGAAAGATATGCGATGATATGTATCAAATTAGATAGTTTTCCTTCTTCATTTAATCACTTGCTCAAATAGAAGTAATTGAACTTTTGGTGTTGAATTATAATCTTAACAGAAAACATGCTGATGTTGTATATTGATTGTTCAAAGGTATGGAATAGAACAAGAGTAACTATAATCAGTTTTAAGGCATATTAGTTAGCTGGCTTAGTTAGTTAAATTTGTTAAGTTTCAGTTAGTTGAGTTTCTGCATTTATCAGTTTTAACAGCAATATATAAGTTGTTGTATTGTAATATATAAGTTTCATTTGTTTCAATCAATTTTCCAATTCTTTTCTTTGGGTAACAAATGAAATTCCATATTGAATAAGAAGTTGCTTTTAGTTGAGATTGTTTTGTTCCTTTTAATCTTTGTTTATCATAATGAGTTCTAACTCTATTTTTGCCCTTTTGACTTGGAACTGGAAGCAGCAGATAAAAGCAAGAAGGCTAAGAAAAGACAAGCAACATCTGATCCTGATCTTCCAACCACAACTGACAAAGTGGATTTTGGTAAGAATTATAATATTCTAAATTGCTAATTAGCATGAGTAACCTGAATTTTGAAGAGCATCTACACTGTTGGTGTATGTATGATTTGCATGACAATCTTCTAAACTCCCAATAGTTATTATAGGCTATAGAAATCCAAATGCTACTAAGATTAATAACAAAGAAAATAGTATCCCTAGCTATTTGCATAACATTCATGCTATGGTCTAAGACAATTTAGTTTCCTTAAAATTCATGCTTCAGGTCTAACAAGACAATTTGGTTTATAAAAAACTTTGTGCATGTTGATTTATGTAATATTTATTCTATGCTTTGAGATGTTGAGTAGTCAAACTATCGCCATTCTAAGAAATGTTAATTATTGTTGAAGTGCTATGAAACCTAAATGCTTCAAAATTGGAAACATATATGTGTTGGATCCTTTCTGTAATAAAATTGTGGTATGATATATCATTGGTGCTCCATTTTACAGTAATATGTGCTTGGAGTTCCATTTTATTACATCTTGTTGATACTAAAGAGTCTTGTTCTACAGGATTTTGATGTTCGAGAGTACGCAATTTCTTTGGCTGGACGGTTAGCGGAGAAAAATCCTGCATATAAGAGACATTTGAAGAATAACAACTTTTCAGTTGACACTTTTTTAAGTATATATGGTTGTTAGTTTAGTTAGTTGTTACTCTCATCTAGAATTTTCTTTAGTTTATGAATTCTTGCATATAAGTAGTAGTGAATGATGATGGTGATATGAGAATTTGGCTATTGTAAGGATTTAATGCTTAATAATTGATGACAGAAATTTGTTCATATATATGTTGGTAGTTGTACCAATTGCTGGCTAGTTTTTGGTTTGATTTTGGTCTGTTGAATGGCTAGTTTTTGGTTTGATTTTGGTCTGTTGAATTAAAATTAGCAGTCATTATTTAGATTAGCTGGCTACCAAATAATTTATTTTTTTTTAAAAAAATGAACTTTTAAAGTTAGGCGAAACTAAATGCTTGACCTTAAATCATACTTACGAAGTCAGGCAAAAATAAATGCTTGACTTTAAATCATACTTACGAAGTCAGGCAATAATAAATGCTTGACTTTAAAACAGACTTACGAAGTCAGGCGAAATAATTGCTTGACTTTAAAACTGACTTACGAAGTCAGGCAAAATAAATGCTTGACTTTAAATCAGACTTACGAAGTCAAGCTATTGCTTGACTTTAAAACTCCTGACATACAAAGTCGACTTAATAAAAGTCAGGCGAGCGCCTGACTTTAAATCCCATTTTCGCCTGACTTTAAATCCCTTTTTTGCACTAGTGTATCCTTGGTTGTTTTTCTACCTCCGTTGGAAACATCTATGCTCTTCATGCTGAAATTGTTGGTGCAATGCTGGCTATTGAGATTGCTTTTGAAAAATGTTGGAAGTTTTTGTGGTTAGAATGTGACTCTCAATTAGTGGTTCTGCGTTCAAGAATTGCAACGTAGTTCCTTGGAAGCTTAGAAATAGATGGAATAATTGTCTATACTTGACTAGACAGATGACTTTCGTTTGCACTCATATTTACAGAGAGGGTAATGCTTGCGCTGATAAACTTGCAAGTCATGGAACTAACTTAAGTGGTTTTGTTTGGTGGGATCTTATTCCTAGCTTCATTGCTGAGGATTTTTTCAGGAAAAGGTTAGGTTTGCCTAACTATAGGTTTTGCTAATTTCTTTCTCCGTTGTGATGGATTGGGCCCCTTTTTGGTTTCCTGTTTTTGGTGTGCTGCAAATGATTGTTAATGCCTTTGGTGCCAACCTGGTTGGGACGAGAGTTATTATAGTGATACTCTTGCACACCTATATAGGATTGTCTTTTCTTCCTCTCTGCTATACAATGTTTATGTTCATGGGTATTGGCATAATCCCCATGTTTTTTGGTTCGTTTTCTCTTTTATTTATCAATAAAATTTAGGGGGGGTACTCTTTTTCCTTTTTGATGTTTTTTCCCTAAGGATAATTTTGCATCAGAAGGTTTAACGAGACTCTATATCCCTTTCTTTGGCTTTATAAAAAAAAAGCTATCTCTTCTCGAAATTCATTTTGCACCTTCCCACATTTTGAGGGGAATTTTCCAAGATAACTATTAGAGTTAGTATTTACTATTTTACTTTTACTTTTGCTCTGATACCATATTGAGTGATGAACCAGTGAAATTGAGATGAAAAATGATTCATTGAAAAGAATTGAGTGTTACAAGAATTGATATACAAAACCCAGTTACAACTGAAATCAGAATCTAACTGAATTACTAACTAAATGGTTAACAACCTAACTAACCTCTAACAATAACAATTAAGCTAACTGAACTAGAGTTAAATACTGAACTATAGTTAAATACAGAGTTAAAAATAAAAGTAAAATACTAAATACTAACTCTAATAATAACTTCACCCATTTGCTTATTATAACAAGTCAAAAGCTTTTATCATTTCAAGAAAACTACCTTGATTTCTAGGTGCCAAACTTTCATCTTCTCCTATAAATCACAAGCTTGAAATGTCAACCATCTAACTGAATACCCAAAGGTTCAAACTTGCAACTAATTTACTCAAAATAATTTATTGCAAGATTTTTTGGATATAAACTCATCAATATATGATAGATTGATTTTTATAATCTCCACATCATCTAAGAGCATATATATTTTCCTATATGAGATTAGATGCACAATTTTTTTCCTTATTTTTAAATCCCTTTGGAGTGAATAACTTGTTTTTTGGAAAACAAATAGCTTGTAAAGCAAAAAAACAACAACAACATTTGCTTCTACCGAGTACTCTAACCGGTGAAAATTTCTAAACTAAATATGTTTTTTTTGTCAAAATGCAATATATCATTAAACACGGACAAAGGCCAACAAAACATTACACACATTGTAAGCCACTAGCTTACAAAGGAAGCATCATCAGGTCCTTAGAGGACGAATACATCAGGTATATAGTTGAAGCTCTAGAGATCAATCTAAGCAAATAAGCAGCACCTGAGACATTTAGATCTTACTAATCTAACTTAAGGAGAACATAATTATAAGCTAAACTAAATACAGAAATACTAAAACTGAGAACAAGACCACTCTGGGCCATAGCAGCAAAAGCCTGCTCGTGCTGACGCTCATGCTGATGACCCCTCCACATCAGCATCTACATACTCGTACCCGGGCGGTCCAGAGGGCAGATCTATCTTGACTTGCTACGGCACACACACGCGTAGCAAAAGACATATGGGATGGGAAGGTCGGTGACTATTCATAAGTTTTTTTAATATTTGTTATAATTGTTATGTATTTTTGAATGGTTGAATAACGGAGACCATTACCAATGCAGGACTGTGAGCCGCTTAAAGTCCATTCGCACAGGCAGAGTACCCTGAAGATGGCCATCCACCCACAGATTATAGACTATGTGGAGGCATCTGGGCTACATGCATCCTCTTGGGGACTTAGGGTTCGCCCAGGTCCTTATACAGGGCTTATCAACGTCGTTCTGGCGCGGTGGCAGCCTGACACCTCCAGCTTCCACATTTTGGTTGGTGAGATGACTGACACACTTGATGACATCTCGGTCTTGCTGCACATCCCGATCGTTGGTAGGTTCTATGTGTTGGGGAAAACAACATAGAGAAATAAAAGAGCACAATCGGAACACAAGAATTTAATGTGGAAAACTCCAAAACCGGAGAAAAACCACGAACCGTTGTCTAATGACAACCAGAGAATAACACTATGTAAAATTTTTTACAACACATAGACTTCTCTCAAGCACCCAATGGCCCCAGTACACCCACACCCTCCAAAGAAAATATTTAACTACATCTCTCAACACTCTAAAACAAGAGTATAAGAGAAAAGAAAAAAGCCAAATACAAACTTAAGGTGTTTTTGACTGGTGCCTCTTGTAAAGGAGAACTTGAGTCCCTTATATAGCATTGGTCTCCCTCTTCCTTCACAAAACTAAGCAATGTGGGACTTTTTCAAGATGTCAATTTCAATCAACTCCAACAATCTCCACCTTGATTGTAATTGATCAACGAGACATCTTCCACTTTCATTGTCTTCACCGACAATCATAGTTCAAAAGAACTACCATACTCCACCATAAAGAGTATATCACTTGAAGCTAAACCACTCCAAGAATTTTATCCATGCCGAAAGCCATCGACATAACTTCTTCATGATGCTCAATTCCTATCAACTTCAACAA
The DNA here is from genome assembly GCA_039519185.1 of Astragalus membranaceus. Taxonomy (NCBI): domain Eukaryota; kingdom Viridiplantae; phylum Streptophyta; class Magnoliopsida; order Fabales; family Fabaceae; genus Astragalus; species Astragalus membranaceus. The sequence goes on along the minus strand of CM076850.1, from coordinate 147,525,647 downwards.
TCTCCACCTTGATTGTAATTGATACCCAAGACATTTTCATTGTCTATACCGACAATCATAGTTCAAAATAACTATCACACTCCACCATAAAGAGTATACTTCACTTGAAGCTAAACCACTTCAAGAATTTCTTCTTTCAGCACATGTCGAAAAACCTGCAGAAAAATTTTAGTGCAACTTCCATGTTTCACTTTTCCGGAAGTTTTATCTGCCATCGACATTCCTTTCCACCACGCACCTTGCACAACTGTGAAACCAATTCCCTATGCGCAATTATGGACCCTTTGCAGCAATTTGTTGGACCTGCTCCCCTGGACAATTTTTTTTTTACATGCCCAGAATTATTTCCTTTCAACACCTTGTGCTACCCCGATTATATCAACACATCCATGACTTGAATTTTCCACAAGCCAAAATTGATTTTTCCACCAAATTTCTCCATGTCAAACTTCACGACATTTGAAAAATTTAACATTCCAGCTGTATACATACTGTAAGCCGCGCACCGAGTAGGTTCCCAGGAAAGAAATGTGGGTCACAATGGACACGCTTAAATACCAAGTCTTTCATTAGCCAGAACCATTCTCAAACAGCATGTTCACAGTATAAAAATTCTTTTCTGATGTGGAAGACCAGACAAAGCTGCAACCACAGAGCATACTAAGAAATTTATACCCCACTGAACCAAAAAGCTCTTGATACCAGTTGTTGGGAAAAACAACATAGAGAAATAAAATGAGCACAATCGGAACACACGAAATTAACGTGAAAAACTCCAAAATCGGAGAAAAACCACGAACCGTTGTCTAATGACAACCAGAGAATAACACTATGTGAAATTTTTTACAACACATAGACTTCTCTCAAGCACCCAATGGCCTCAGTACACCCACACCCTCCAAAGAAAATATTTAACTACATCACACAACACTCTAAAACAAGAGTATAAGAGAAAAGAAAAAAGCCAAATACAAACTTAAGGTGTTTTTGACTGGTGCATCTTGTAAAGGAGAACTTGACCCCTTATATAGCCTTGGTCTCCATTTTCCTTCACAAAACTAAGCAATGTGGGACTTTTTCAAGATGTCAATTTCAATCAAATCCAACACTATGACATGTTGGACTATACGAAGTTTCAGGCAGAGGAGCTACTAGTTGAGTATTTAGGAGTGGACCCTCAGGATGTACATTAGCAGATGGCAGCCAAAGGACAATATACATGCAACTCAATTGGCTGAATAAGGTGGTATACCCTGCATCCATCCAGGATGAGCGATGGGAACATGCTGCTTAGGTGTATCTGCTATACCTGTTGGGAACCACCATCTTCACCGATAAGTCACGGTCCAAGGTGAAGGTGACTTATCTTGCACTACAAGAAAAGAAGTTATTAGCGACATAAATTAGCGAGGGACTAATGGTGCCTCGCAAAAATTGGGATTAGCGACGGAATTTGCGAGGGAATAGGGGCTGTCGTATTTTTGAGAATTAGCGACGGAAATTTAGACATTAGCGACGGAAATTCCCTCGCTAATGGCTTGGGCGGGAAAATTAGCGACGGAATTTCAGTCCCTCGCTAATTCTGACAGTTTTCAGATGATGGGACTCAGTGCAGGGGTTGGTAAATGTGCAGCAATTAACGACGGACAGTTCCGTCGCTAATTCCCTCGCAAATTTTTTTACTTTTTTCCTTAAATCCGTTTACACCCTCACTCTTCTTTCTCACTCACAACACCCTCACTCTTCTTCTCTCCTCTTCACCCTTCCTCTTCCCTTACTCTTCTTCTCACTCACACCACCACCACACCACCACCACGCCACCCTTCCTCTTCCCTCACTCTTCTCCTCTCCTCTTCTTCTCACTCACACCACCACCGCCGCCGCCACCACTCTCACTCTTCTCTATCCCTCCCTTACTCTTCTCCTTCTCTCTCTACCATCCACACATCACCACCACGCCACCTTCACCACCACCACCACCACCACGCCACCACCACACCACCACCACCGCCGCCACCACTCTCACTCTTCTCTCTCCCTCCCTTACTCTTCTCCTTCTCTCTCTACCATCCACACATCACCACCACGCCACCTTCACCACCACCACCACCACCACCACCACCACTCTCACTCCTCTCTCTCTCTTTCTCCCTTACTCTTCTCCTTCTCTCTCTACCATCCACACATCACCACCACGCCACCTTCACCACCACCACCACCACCACCACGCCACCACCACTCTCACTCATCTCTCTCTCTCTCTCTCTCTGGAAATAATAATAATAATAATAGTAATAATAATAATAATAATAATTAAAATAATATAATAAAAAAGCATATTTAAAAAACAGAAACAGTCAAACTTAGCGAGGGAATTAGCGACAGATTATTCCCTCACTAATTAGCGAGGGATTCAAATTCCCTCGCTAATCCAAGTAGCGAGGGGGGAATTAGCGAGGGAACCAGTCTGTCGCTAATTCCCTCGCAAATGACCATTAGCGACGGATTTAGGTCATTTTGCGAGGGAAATTTTCTCGCTAATAACCAGTTTTTTTGTAGTGTTGGGATGCTCACTGACCTCGAGGGGACTGGCAGCTACACCTTGGGCGGGTTGGCCCTTGCACATCTGTGTTTCTGTTAACAAATATCTCTGATTTTTGCATATGGATCGCCTGGCCTAATGCTTTTTCATAGGTACGAAGAATCTTCTGTAATTTCCTTCTCTCAGATTCAAAAGCCTTGCAAAGCAAAAAAACAAATCATCAACAAAAAGGAGGCGTGTGGTGGTGGGGGGGGGAGGGGGGGACGACACACACTGATACCGTGAATATCTCCTCTGGACTCTTCTTTTTTGAGAAGTGTAAAGAGACCCTCCACACATAATATGAATAAATAAGGGGACAGTGGGTCCCCTTGTCTTAGTCCTCCCCGAGGTGTGATAGCTTTCGTTTTCTCCCCATTAAGCATGACCGGGTAATTAACTATCTCAAGAGACATGAATATCCACTTTACCCACTTCTCGTCAAAACCCATACGACACATCATCTCCTTAAGATACCCCCAATCCACCCGATCATACACCTTACCTATATCAATTTTCAATGCCACCCCCCTATTTACCACTTGTTTTACACTTTATATGGTGTAATGTTTAATGGCCACCAACACATTGTCAAGAATGAATCTATTTGCTACAAACGCAGTTGCTTAATTGAAATGCACTTTTCTAATAAAGGCTTCAAACGATTTGCAAGCACCTTAGATATGATTTTATATATAATCTGCACAACGAAATAGGTATAAAATCTTTCATACAAGTGTGATCTATTTTGTTAATTTAGACGAAATGACACATAAAAACCACACATTATAACACAAGACCAGGTTTGAATCCGCGAGTGTGCATCCCATGTCGCTAAAACTACCGATGCAACCAGTTTAAAAAATATATTTTTTGGTTTGTATACGGAGTGGCAATTGCCACTAGAAACTCACACACACAACTGTGAGGTCACGGGTACGAACTCGGGACACGATATCCAGCCTAAAAATTTCGCCATTTGTGAGTTGAGCTAGACCTTACATATAGTTTAAAAAATATATAAAAAAAAGTGTATATAACCGGTACAATATTATTGTCTTTTAAATAATTAATTAATAAATAAATAAATCCGAACAAGTGTAGTTAAAACAGTAAACAGATGTAAGGATTATGAGAGGAGTTATTTTGGGTAGCGTGTTAGTCTCGATCGTTACTTGGCGCTAAAGACCTGTTCTGCTTCAAATCTCTGTCACATAATATTCACACAACCTTCCCTTATTCCTCTCCTTAATATTCATCTACCATTCTCTTTCTTTTTTCTTCTTTTGTCTCTGCATTTCAGTTTCAATTTCTTTTGTTCATTCTTTGAAACAAAAATGGATGAAGAGTACGATGTAATTGTCCTGGGCACAGGCCTCAAGGAATGCATTCTAAGTGGCCTTCTCTCAGTTGATGGCCTCAAAGTAATTTCCATTCTCTTATGTTATTTGATTTGATTGTGCTTTTTTCTCTTATGCATTTTTATTAATTCAAAGGTATTTTGATTGTTAAAGAAGTAATGTTCAGATTGATGACAGATAAGAAAACGCAAACTTCAAATCTTCATACGCTTCATGTCCATGATCATCTTGTCTTGTTCCTTTTATTCTTATCCACTTAAATTAGGTGTTGCACATGGATCAAAATGACTACTACGGAGGAGCATCTACATCTCTTAATCTTACACAGGTCACTTTCTTCTAATGAAGATTTGTAATAAAATCATTGAAATTATTTCCTTGAATTTCATGTAAATTTTCTCTAATCAAAACTTATATTTCTGTTATATAGTTATGGAAGCGATTTAAGGGAGGTGACAATCCACCGGAGGACTTGGGCTCAAGCAGAGATTACAATGTTGATATGATACCTAAGGTAACTGCTCTTTCTATATATAATATAGACTAGATACATCAGTTATTCAATAAATCTAAACTGCAGTTTTTTCATCGTTTTTATGGTAGTTTATGATGGCAAATGGAGCTTTGGTCCGTGTTCTTATCCACACAGATGTTACAAAGTATTTAAACTTCAAAGCTGTTGATGGAAGCTTTGTGTATAATAAGGGAAAGGTATGCACCATATTCACTATTGCTACTTTTCTAAATTGCATGCTTTACATTTCATGAAACCTCCTGCTGCATATTGAGAAAAATCTTACAGCAGAATATCTATATTTATTTTTAGATTTACAAAGTCCCAGCTACAGATGTTGAAGCACTGAAGTCACCTTTAATGGGACTATTTGAGAAGCGTCGAGCTCGGAAGTTCTTCATTTATGTTCAAGATTATGAAGCAAATGATCCCAAATCTCATGAAGGACTTGATCTGACCCAAGTTACAGCAAGGCAGCTGATATCGTGTGTATCCACTTCCTTTTCTTTTTGTTCTTCTCCTCATTACTTGATTCTACATCGATCCCTTTAAATCCGACCTCACTTTTTAATGATTTCTCCAAATATAGGAAATATGGATTGGAAGATGATACAATTGACTTTATTGGTCATGCCTTGGCACTTCACCTTGATGATAATTACCTGGACTTGCCAGCCAAGGATTTTGTGGAGAGAGTTAAGGTACTAATTTTACAAAATCAATTTCATATGCTTCTGCATAATGTGAAGGACTCTCAGCTGCTAAAACTATTTCCTTAGGTTTCTTTGTCACATGTTGTATTGTTGTCTGTTTTATACAGGTTTATGCAGAGTCCCTAGCACGCTTCCAAGGGGGTTCACCTTACATATATCCACTATATGGACTAGGAGAATTGCCTCAGGTTTTCCATATCTGTCTTTTCTTTTAAATTTAATATGTTTATTATTATTATTATTATTATTATTATTATTATTATTATTATTATGAAACTAACTTCCATACCTTTGATTTTTGAAAGGCCTTTGCACGTTTGAGTGCTGTGTATGGTGGAACTTACATGCTGAACAAGCCAGAATGCAAGGTAGAGTTTGATGGTGACGGGAAAGCCATTGGTGTGACTTCAGAAGGAGAAACAGCAAAATGCAAGAAAGTTGTCTGTGATCCATCTTATCTCCCTAATAAGGTATCCCCTACTAGATTTCTAAGGGTAGATAACTTTATTGTAGATCTAATTAGTTTGCAACATTGCATCGATGTCCAAAAATAAATTGTAGTAGAACATGATTGAGTGAGATCTTTACCTGACACCATTTTATTACAATCCAACAGGTTCGGAACGTTGGAAAAGTTGCACGCGCAATCTGTGTTATGAGCCATCCTATTCCAGACACCAATGACTCTCACTCAGCACAAGTCATTCTGCCACAGAAGCAACTTGGTCGTAAATCAGACATGTAAGCATTTATGTAAATGTTTCCAAGAGTTTATGAAAATAGTTCATGACATGTACATATATTTATGCAGTTGCGCGCAGAGGATACCCAATTTATACCAAAATGTACATATATTTATGCGATTGATATTGCGTTGCAGGTATCTCTTCTGCTGCTCATATGCTCACAATGTAGCACCAAAAGGGAAATTTATTGCTTTTGTTACAACAGAAGCAGAAACTGACCAACCTGAGGTGGAATTGAAGCCTGGAATTGACCTTCTTGGACCTGTAGATGAGATATTCTATGACATTTATGACAGATTTGAACCCTCCAATGATCATGCTGCTGATGGTTGTTTCATCTCTACTGTAAGTAGAATCTTTCACAAATATTTTCTTTTTCTTTTGTTGTCTGTTATTTCCTAACCAACCTGTTCTGTTGTTTCATCTTTTGTTTGTCTGTTATTTCCTAACATCCAATGTATTATGGAAATTTTTTACCTTAATCTTTTCATCTTTGACAATCAGTTATACTAACTGGAAATTATGTATTGCAGAGCTATGATGCTACCACACACTTTGAAACCACAGTAAAAGATGTGGTTCAGATGTACAGTAACATCACTGGAAAGGTTTGTAATGTTTAATTACTATACAATTGAAATTACATATTGAATACGTTGCTACACTTTTAAATACACATTGTTTTCTTGATCACATTCTTTCTGTTGGTTTTTGTAGGTTCTGGATCTTTCTGTTGATCTGAGTGCTGCAAGCGCCACTGCTGAAGAATGAGATTTCATGAAATTAATATATATGACCATGCCTAAGTATTAGAAAGAAAGCCTGATTTTTTTTATTATCATTTCAATTGTTTGTGTTTAGATTACTTGATGGGAAGATTAAAGGCATTTGTATTTGTTTATCACAAAACATAAGAATTTATATCTTACCTCCCTTTTGATTCGTCCATCTCTCGTTGCCAACATAAAAGACTAAAAATGCTTCTAACCCCAAAAGTCCTCACTAGTCAGTAGTCACCACTCACCACCACTTTCCTCCCACTTTCCACATGTCGCACTCACGAGACCTAATTTATTTTTTTTCTATGTTTTCAGGCTATATCTAAAAATTCAATAAAAAAATTCTAAAAAATAAATTCACTACCTATTAAAATTAAAATTGATTAGTTTTGCCGTAAAGATGGGTTAACAGTTTAACACCTTGTTTGTCCATTTTTCTAGTCGGATAGCGTTGGTTCAACCCAAAATCATTCGGTTAAGATGAGTTTACAGGTTGAGATGGCCTATCCATTTTTCTAGTCGGATAAAGTTGGCTTCAACTTGAAATTATTGGGTTGAGACGGGTTTATGGGTTGAGATAGATCCTCACACCCCTACCTATAAACACTAATATTAGTTGTGACGCCGTGGCTCATTTCAACGACTAGAGTTTGGTGAAAAAATTTATGTATTCTTGTTATTTCATTTTAAATAAACTACATTTATCCTTTAAAATATTCTTAAATTACATTATTTTTTCACGAGTGATAATTTTAGGTTTTTGAGGTGATCTGATCATCTGATTTATCAATAATAACCGTAATATTTTGTATATTTTTTATTTTAGATCAAAACAAAAGTACTAATAAAAAAAGATCAAAACAAGATTTTACACGAAATGTGATAAGCTTGTGAAAGAAATATGCAAAAAAATTGTTAATCACTCAAGTATGAATTAAATATAGACTTTTAAAATGTTACATGTGTTTTACGAAAGCTATTTCTTTAATTCTGATTTTTTGCATAATCATAGATATATAAGATATTAGTTGGGCACATTTAACATCAATTTTTTGAAGGAGTGTCTTTTAATAAAATATAATTATACACCAACATGATGTGGCACAAGTGATAGATACTTGGGTCTCTTAACCATTTGGTCTTGGGTTCGATCCCTGGTCGGTGTGTATGGAAAAACATTTGTTGGGAGAGGTCAACCCCTTAAATGGATCTCAGATACCTCGAAGGATTAGTCTCCACGGTCGTCGTAGAGGATACATTGGTTTACCAAAAAAAATATATAATTATACTGTTCAATTAATTAATTGAAAAATATTAAGTGTTTCAAAAAACCTTTAGGGGATTCCTTTATCTATTATTTTATGGTATGATTCAAGTTTTATCATTTAAATATTTAGGAAGAATAAAAACAACAAAAATATTACAATGCATTAATTAAATCTTAATTATGCTTTTTTTAAAAAGTTTGAATAATACTTGTTTATTACTTTGTACTTCTATTTAGATAAACCACTTTGTTTTGATTGTATTTTTTCTAGATTTTCAAGATTTTTTTATTTTCAACATTTGAGAATAAAATAATATATAAAATCGTTTACAAGTTCTCCTTTGGCTTAGTTGTGACTTAAATATATCACTTTATTTTATTATTTTTCTAAGAGTTAATTTTTATATGCTTAAGTTAGTTTAAAGATCTATTTACAAATTGCTAATTAGTTTAGAGATATATTTACAAATTAACAATTAACTGTAATATAACTAAAGGACCTAATTTAAAAATATTAATTCAAGAATATGATTGCATATTTTTTGAGTCTAAAAATGAATTATAAAACTCTTAAATAGTTAAGAGAACCATAAAACTTTGTCAAAAAAAAAGAACCATAAAATAAAATTAGCAGCACACACCAACACAATTTGGTAGGACCCCAACTCCAACTCTAGTGGGATTTATGGAGAAGTGAGAAGCCAATTTGGTGGGACCCCCAACTCCAACTCGAACCCACCAGCAGCACGCACAACACGAATCGCGCAGAAATTTCAAGGTACAGAAAGAGTCACTCGGTCTACGCCAAACAAAACACGACTCAACTCAGTCACACGCAGAGAAAGAAGAGAGAAGCATTCCCAGCCAGGTAGCTATGACGACGATTCACAGAACAACAATCTCAGTGCTGTATACGCTTCTTCTAATTTCTAGCGTTGGCGCCAACCATGGCGTTTTCAACGTCAAATGCAAATTCGCCGGCCAGGAACGTTCCCTCTCCGACTTCAAAGCCCACGACTACCGCCGTCATCTTTCCCTCCTCACAGGCGTCGACCTTCCTTTAGGCGGCACCGGCCGTCCCGACGCCGTCGGGTCTTCTCTAAATTCCCAACCGTTTTCTTAATTTCATTTCTATTTTCAAATTTTAATGGTTGATTGTGAATTCATTTTGTGTTGTAGGCTTTATTATGCTAAAATTGGGATTGGAACTCCTTCAGAGGATTATTATTTACAGGTTGATACTGGCACTGATATGATGTGGGTTAACTGCATTCAGTGTAGAGAGTGTCCTACCAGAAGCAGCCTTGGTGTATGCTTCTCTTTCTCCTTCCTTACTTAGTTAATTATTCATAAAGCTAAGCTACTACCTAGGTCACCCCTTCCTTGATGAGTTTCCAATTATTTATTGTTTGCCAATGTAATTTATAGACTTCTTAGGTACACTACACTCCGTGCAAGTTCACCCCCTTATCCTCTATTATTGATTATGTAGCAGGTTAGTTATGTGGGTCACCTTTATGTTTCACTATCACTCTTCTTCCAAACATATCTATAAAAGGGTAAACAAGTTTTACCATATGCCCAAATCCCAATCATATTTCACCATTTTAAGATATTATAATATTACTACTTAAAGTTTATTGCATTCTGAGTCTATATTAAGACAATGAAAATATCTGTGTTAGTGAACTATTGTACTCTTATTAATATAAGACGTATTTTGAAAAGCTTATTTGAGATTATCATGTAAGCATTTGGAAGAGTTTATAAAAATGAATTGTGCACCTGTGGCAGACTAGGCCTGACCAAAAATTACTTCTATTGCCGAACCTTGTACAGCCTCATTTCAACACTAAATACTAATGTTCATATGATTTTTTATTTGACATCAAAGATGGACCTTACACTCTACAACATAAAGGAATCCTCCTCTGGTAAATTAGTTCCATGTGATCAACAGCTTTGCAAAGAGATAAATGGGGGTCTTCTGTCTGGATGCACTGGTAATGATTCCTGTCCATATCTGGAGATATATGGTGATGGGAGCTCCACTGCAGGTTACTTTGTAAAGGATGTTGTACTTTTTGATCAAGTGTCTGGGGACCTTAAAACTGCTTCGGCCAATGGAAGTGTTATTTTTGGGTGAGTTTTGTTATCATATCCCTCTACTTCTCTCATATATCTTTTGATGCATTCCAAACTGGAGTTAACTTCAGATTTGATCAGCAAAGTGGTATAAATGTGAATCCTACTCAAGCTGAAAATAAACCTAAATGCTGAATAATTCACCACATGAGCAGTCACAGAATGTATCTGCTGCAGCAACTATTTCCTGGAAAATATGTTCCTTTGTTTTAGCCTTGTTAGGTATCCTAAATCATGATCGCTACCTTTAATACAATTTCTGTGCTTAAATTGATCTTTCATTGCTAAGTATTTCATTTTTATCAATACGTGAAATGGTTTACATTATATTGAGATAGTGAATAAAATACCTTAATATGGGGTATATGGGGCATTCTCCAACAAATATACTTCTAAATTTTAATATTTTTATGTTTTCCTGGTTTCTTATATATGATAATTTAACCGTGTATTGAAATATACTCCTTGTTCTTTATTTGATCCACCTTTAATATTTTGTTTTGCAGGTGTGGTGCTAGACAATCTGGAGGCCTAAGTTATTCAAATGAAGACGCTCTTGATGGAATACTTGGATTTGGAAAAGCTAATTATTCAATGATTTCACAACTTGCTTCTTCTGGCAAAGTGAAAAAGATGTTTGCTCATTGCTTAAATGGAGTAAATGGAGGTGGTATATTTGCTATTGGGCATGTTGTGCAACCTAAAGTGAACACGACCCGTTTATTACCGGACCAGTATGCCATTTGTTCACTACACTTCAAAACAAAATTAGTTATTCTCAGTGTTATTAATTACTCTCTGGGGATAATGCCCCCTTTGGTCTAAACTAAAAACAATATCTTTGTTAAATGTTTATGGCAATGTTTCTTATTTGCTAAATGTTGGCCAATTTTTTCTGAAAAGATAATTATTTACATTGATACTTAGAGTCTCTTCTCTATATAGATGTTGGTTACAAAAATCCGTAGTTTGAAATATCTGACATTTAAAAATGTGTTTTAGGCCACATTATAGTGTCAATATGACGGCGGTTCAAGTTGGCCATACTTTCCTTAGTCTACCAACAGATACATCCGGGCAAAGGGACAGAAAAGGGACAATAATTGACAGCGGTACAACCTTGGCCTATTTGCCCGAAGGAATCTATGAGCCACTGATTTACAAGGTATACTCCTCAAATTAAGTTTGACTATGTTTTTTTTTCACGTAACAATTGTATGTACAGTTTTTTGAGTTTCTTTTTTTTAATAGATAATTTCTCAGCAACCCAACATAAAAATTCAGACTCTCCATGACGAGTATACATGCTTTCAATTTCCTGGAAGGTATGATCATGATGCATCGGATGCACTCACTAATCCTTGTACTATACTGATGTCATAACATAACCTTTCTTTCTGGAAACACATAGGACAAGTGATGAATGTCCAGTGATAGTTTACAATTGGTATGTTTATATAGGCTGGGTAACTGAATAGGTTTATTCTGACTCCAGAACCTTCCACAATTGGCTAACCTACTATGAATCTTGTAACAAATTAAGTTAGGCTGAGCTGGCCACTATAACTCCTCGTCCTATTCGACCCTTCTAAGCTGACAGAGTCATCTGAATTAACTAAACTAAAGCATACAAATATATACTCTGATACATCTTATGCTTTTATTATCCTTACAACAACCTCGATTCCAATATCAAAAAAACAATGACACTTTTAGAGCTGCTTTTCAGAAACTACTTTTGCTAGCTTTTAAGAAAAGTGCTAAAATTGAAAATTTTCATGTTTTGCCCTATCTTTTATAAAAACCTTGTCTATTTATCATACAAAAGTTTGGAAATATTTTTTTAATTAAAACAACTTTTTCATAGAAAAAGCTTAAACATAGGGTCCCATAATTAGGTAAAAATCATTTGTCTAGGGTACAGAGCTATCAACTATGTTTGTCGAAAAATGCACAAAATGATACACTTTTTTTCCGAAGGTTTAAACTACATTATTTTTAGATAAGTAACCAAGATTTATGTCACATGGTTCTCATACTTGATAACAAATATTATGTCTGCCAATGGCTTCTTGATGATGTGACTGACACCTTTCACGATGTTTTTGAAATTACATTCTTTTGTAGTTTTAATTTACTGATTTTTCCTTGTGAGTATATAGTGCGTCAAGAACTGGACTCCCCCCTTTGCATAATCTGCCTTTATGTTAGTATCAGCTCCTTTCAATTGCGTGACTGATGTCAATTCGGTTTTATTTTGCAGCATTGATGATGGATTTCCAGCTGTTACCTTTTATTTTGAAAATGGACTCTCCTTGAAGGTTTATCCACACGATTATTTATTTCTTTCTGTAAGTATTTAGAAAATCCCTCTAGATCCTTATTGTTACTGTTATTGTTATTGTTATTGCTATTGTTATCAGAGGTTATTTGGGCTTGTTTTGGTACCTATCATCAGTAGGGGTGCATGCTTTTTTTATAGTGAAAATTGCATAGAAATCGCATCTAATTCACCCCAAATTTAAAAGGCATCCAAAGTGACTTATATACATGTTTTATAGAGAGAAAAAATTGGTAAATTATACCCAAAATGCATATTACCCAAAGCGTATTCCGGGCAAAAGTAACAAAAGGTTACTTCTGCCCTAATTTCTCACTTACATCCTTTTGGGCACCTTTAATTTATCCCAGAATTCAGTTTTTAGATTTTCAAAATGCATTCTGGATTTGCTAACGACGTGTGCAAATTATCTCTTCATATTTTAAGACCTCTTTTTTTCCTTCTAATTTTAGATACTTGCAATAGTTTTATAATAACATTTCCTATAACTTAGATTGTCAATATGCAGTACTGAGCAGGTTATGTCCTATTTTTGTTGACCAATATTCTAACATTCTTCTTCAATAGCAATCCGGCACAACAAATTTTAGTAGTTCTACTGCCTTGAGCATCTTCAAATGCAGACCTTAGAACTCAAATTGCACACCCTAGAGTCACATTTGTAAAAATGTTTAATCAACTGGAGGGGAGAGAGTGGGTTCATTAATGTGTCTTACTTTGAATCTACAGTGCCTTTAAAAGACAAATAATTTTCTTAAACACATGCTTAAATGCCTTTTGACTTGAACTCAAACCTTAAGGCACACATGTTTTCTTTAGCTTTCCTAAGTGGAATGTAGCTTAAGCTTGCCTCACTTGGGAAATAAATGAACATTAGTTGCTGCCATGCACCATCTCTCCCCTTTTAATAGTTGCTGTATTTAGTGTTAGTATTTAGCCTTCTACTTGATTTGAAACCTAATTTCTTTTAGTCTCTAGAAAATTTCCAATCCTTTTCATCATTTTTGTTCTCCAATATGCTACTTAAACCTGTAGTTCTGTTGGCCTTTCCAGTTCTGTTGGATTCTATTGTATTTCAAATTCAATTATGTTGATGTTTTGCATCTCTGATTCATTGTTTATCCTCTCCAATGCTATTCATGTGACCGACTTGTAAGCTGATGCGAATGCGCCAAAGAAAGGAAAGTTTGGCAATGTTTTTGTTAGGAGGGGCAAAAGAGTAATTAATCCTAATTAGTATAAAAGAAGTGATTTTGGGAAGAATAGGTTAGGTTTTGTTTTGGCCAAGGCTTGGGCTGGGGTTTGGGGTTTTTGTCTCAACGGAGGCGCCCCCTATTGTTCTTCTTTGTTCCTACTTCTCATACTTTGTGTTGGCTATTGCCTTTTTATCAATAATACACTACTTTCTTGATTGTTTCTTTTACTATTATTGTGTTTCTCTATCATTGGTATCAAAGCAGATTCGATTCTGCATCCTGTGATTGTGAAGCGAAGATGGTACGATCAACCGTTACAGCTTTGGATAGGAGGCTGGATGCGGTGGAGCGTGGGCTCCATGAATTGAGGGTGGAATGGCGTAACCAGAGGGATGAGTTCCGGCGATGGTTGGAACGTCATACACGGCGACGTCGGGGTCGTTCTCGTCGTCCTCGTCCTCGGGAGGAGAGAGGTGAAATTGTGGAACCAGCCACTGCGAAGAGGCCCATTGCGATGAGAGAACCAGAGCGAGATAAAGCGAAAGAAGAGAAGAAAAACGAAAAGCTCTTGGTAGATCATTCAGATTTGCGTAAGGTAGAAACAACCCCGATAGCAACGAAGGAGGCAAACAATGGCAATCGTAGCCCCCATGGAAACTTCATAGTTGCTGTAATTAAACAAGAAGCTGAGAAGGATTGTGGTGTAGGTGACGGAAGGCGCGACAATGGCCTTGGTGAGGACAGCAAGAGTCACCGTGAGAGTGAAGGCAGCAGTAGGGTGGTGTGGTCACGAGATGGTACGAGAGACGGAAGACGGGAAAGACACGTGTTCGTTCGAAAGAAGAAGAAGGGGACAAGGGCAAAACGGAAATTTGATCCAGGTGGTACCCGTTTAGACCTAATGGGCCAGGCCCATAAGAAATCTAATTTGCTGGGAAAAGAAAAGGCCACTTGGAACCGAGAAGATGCACCGAAGCTGGCCCAATATAGCATTAGATCAATTAAAAGAATTTTGAAAAGGCAACAAATTTTAGGTATCACTTCAGCTCACTTACACTCAAATACGTGTGTTTTAATTGTGGTAACACCTCCCCAAATTCTCACAATTAATATTACAGCTGTCCCATATTTGCTTTCCTTTAGTTTTGACACATCAACCATACAGATTCTGTTTTTCACTATTATTATCATTATCATTGATACTGGGCCAACTTTTCATTCCTTGAGTTTCTTCACAAGCCGGTTAATATACCCTCCATCCCATCAATTAATACAAAGTGGAAATTGTACAATTGATGAGTATGCGTCTCTGCTTGTTTGGTCCCAAGACTGGCCATTCAACTTGGCAACTATTAATCTCCTTGTGATTTCTCCTAAACAATCCATCAGCTTGGTTAAGCACTCACGGGAAATGCAAGGTACGAATGTGACTCAGTGCTTCATTATTTTCACTAATCTTCTACCATCAAAAGGGGATCCATCGGAGAGTTCAAGTCCAAATTCATTTGGTGTCCGTTGGAGGAGAGATGAATTGTTTAATGAATTTTTGAAGAATATTCATAGGGACATAGAAGCTGCAAGGTTACTGTTTGATAAAATGCCTGTAAGAGATTTTACAGATAGGAACATTGGGATATGGGGGTATACTAAGAACAATGATATTGGGATTACTATTGAGCTCTTTTGGAAGGTACAAATTATTGATGGGTATGGTGTTTGGCAGCAACGTCCCAACATATGGACCCCTATATACTTTGAAGAAGTTAAGAGCCAGCTGCTATCCAAATGTAACTGGGAGGTAATTACATGGGTGGCTTGATTGTTCATCTTGGGCTCATTCAACTCTCGCCAGTGGGATCCTGGAAGATGGAACGTGTTTGTCAACAAATATTACAGGGCATCTGCAGGGAAAGTATCTGGTGACTGAGTCCAGTAACGTTGATGCAATGAAATTTGCATCCATCCCAAGATTCCAACAGGTATTGTTCAATTTCCAACCGAACTTGGTTGATAATTATGGGGGTGCTTCTATAAGCTTTATGGTGTCCAAGAATTATGGAATCAAGACACTGGTCTAACACGAGGAAGTCTTGGCATGGAAAATCTTCAAATGGATTCAAATATTCTAGTAGCAATACAAGTGTAAAGCTGGAGGATGAAAGTAATACAGTGAGTATTGAAGTAATGCTACTGGAACTCTTCAACAATTTTCTTCCACCCGATAAACTTATTGAATTGTTTATAATTGCTGTGGGTAAAGAATTGCCAGAGAATGCTATGTCCACAGAGTTCTTTGCTTTAGTTCCTGGAATTTTAGTGATTGGAGGTGCAATTTTTATGGCTCATATAAAGTTCCATGTTGAAGAAGATATAACACCACTAGACTCAGCCGGTGACCATATAAATTTAGTGGAGTCTCAAGCATGCAATCACATTAATCCTTGGGAACAAAATGAGTTTGAAATTCCCAAGGAAGCCATTGAGTTGCTTCAAGAGGAGGAAGATCTTTCTGGTGGTGCCAAGTCTGAGTGGCAGAAAACTATGGTTGAGCTCTTTGTTAGGAGGGGCAAAAGAGTAATTAACCCTAATTAGTATAAAAGAAGTGATTTTGGGAAGAATAGGTTAGGTTTTGTTTTGGCCAAGGCTTGGGCTGGGGTTTGGGGTTTTTGGCTCAACGGAGGCGCCCCCTATTGTTCTTCTTTGTTCCTACTTCTCATACTTTGTGTTGGCTATTGCCTTTTTATCAATAATACACTACTTTCTTGATTGTTTCTTTTACTATTGTTGTGTTTCTCTTTCATAAGCCTTGCTGCATTCTTTTATTTTTCCATGTTCTTTTTATGCCGGATCTTTTATTTTGGTGGATATGCCATCCTCCTAGTTGTACCTTCTTTTCTCTCTAATAAAACTTTCCTATTCTATAAAAACAAAAATAACTGAGTAGACCTCTGATTTTCATATTCATTAAGAAAATGATGTGGCTGACATCTCATTTGAATTTTCTCATAATCTTGTGGTTGATATTATTAGAACCGCCTACCAAAAAAAGATATTATTAGAACCATGGTTGAATAATTCTTCTATGCTCTTTATCTGAGAATTATATTTTGTCTTTGAAGTTTCATATATGATGAGCTTTGAAGCAGTAGTGATATTTCTTGCTTCTCCCATAGTTCAAATTCCAGTGATATCAATCTTATCTCCTGTTCTTCCCCAATCCCCATATCATTCCATATTCCATATGAAAGTATTCCCAGGCTCCATTTTATGCTTCCTAATCATTATTTTAATACTTCTAATTAACTACTGGTGTGCCATCTCTGCAGGAAAATTTCTGGTGTCTTGGTTGGCAAAATAGTGGGACACAATCAGGAGATAGTAAGAATATGACCTTGTTGGGAGGTATTCTCTTGAAATCTATCTATGCGAATATAACTATATGACTATTTACCTCAATCTTTCTCTTCACATTTGTATATTAGGAAAACTCATAAGAATTGAGTCCACGGAATCTCCATGTGTAATCTTTGCTAGCTTGTAAAAACAACTTCACTAGTGGAAGATATTTCCAATTTTTTTCTCTAGATATCACGTAAATCTTGACAGACTCATCATTGATCATATTGAATATCTAGAAAGTTTCCTTTTCATGACCTTACTTTGCTGGTTCACATATATTTTATTTGTTTCAGATTTGGTGCTTTCAAATAAACTAGTCTTTTATGACCTTGAAAATCAAGTTATTGGATGGACAGAATACAACTGTGAGTATCGCATATTAGCTATTTATTATCTCTGGTAGTGGTATTATATTTTTTTTAATCTTTTTCATGAAATTTATTGGTGATGCATCAAACAATCTCGCTAGTCTTTTGTGCTCTCTGTAGTCTTCTATATAATGGGTTTCTCTGTTTTAGCATTCAATGATTGCAGCACCAGAATCAAAACATTTCATAAAATATCAAAACGAGATCAGATGAAATTCCTCAGCATGTGTCAGTTTTTTTTTACTAGTTAGCTGTATTATACAGAAAAAGAAAAATTCAATCAAGCCATCATTTGTAGAAGATTCAAAGATCAACTTCATCACTAATTATAACTCATTAGAAGATTCAAAATACAAAGTCTAACACTTCCTAACTATTTTTAAAATTGGCATATATATAAAAATATACTTCCTGAAATTCAAATTCTAGAGATTAGGGTCGGGTTCTCAGCAAGTGACAATGGACAGGTGGACAGTTTTGTGCCTGTAAGGCTGTAAGATGTGCGTAACCTCCAAAGTGTCATTTCTCTCTTCATCCCCTTTTACTTCTTTGTTTGATCAAAGTGAATGGTTTATTTTGAGATTAAGCTAGGATGGCTATTACTGTGGTCTACTAGAGTTGCATCTATCAAATCCTCGAAACTCTGAAGAATGAATTTCAAGTTAACTTTTCCTGTTATTATGTTTCTTGAATTTTGTGATGTTGAGTTTGCTTCTTTGCATCTAATTTCTAATAAAGCAATTCTCATGTTCGGAAATATGAGTCTTCATTTCCAAGAAAAGTTCAATTAGTCAGATTGATTCAGTTCATATCTATTTGCTCATCATTGTGAGGTGTTTGGTGTGAAAAGTGCTGTCCCTAATTATTTTCTTTTACCATTAGTTGCTTATTTGATTTTAGATTGTTTGCTTATGTCTAATTGTTGAGTCAAATTAGTTTCCGGTGTGATCGCCATAGGATTGTGTGAAAACAATTTTGAATTACCTGCATTATTTCCTTTTGGATAATTGTTCATTTAGTAATCTCTTATGCTATGTTGTACCACAGGTTCATCAAGCATTAAAGTGAGAGATGAACGGACGGGGACAGTTCATTTAGTTGGTTCTCACTATATTTCTTCTTCTAGCTCTCTAAATACCAACTGGGTAATAATCTTGTTTCTTATTATCCTACTTCACAAGATGATTAATTGAAAAGGAGCAACTAATACATATACCAAAGTCAAAATTAATGGTTAAAGAAATTGAAAATAGAAACAACATAAAAATGCCCTGGGAGAAATGGACTCTTCAAGAACTCCATGGTTTTTGTAAATGTTATTACAAGGAAGCCAGGACAATTGGGAACCTTTCACCATGGGTGGTAACATTTTTCTTCCCGCGGTGAATCTGTATATTACAATAGCTTACCACCAACTGTACATGTTATTAGACTTTGGTTTTTAGCTTGGCTTGGATCTCAATGCCAAATGTATAATAATTAATTAATTAATATGACACAAGTCAAAAATGGAATGCTAGTTATACGATCTACTCATCCAGCCAGATGGGTAACTGACTAATTAGTAATTATACTTGCCTTTGTTTAGCCTTTTTTAGGGTAGAATGAACATTTTATTAAGCATTAAATAAGTTTTTGAGATGTTTAGAAAAGTTGATTGTCAATGTTTTACCTCGGAACATATCATACTACTTGATTCACAAAGTAATTGCCTTTTTATAATCACTTTTGTAGTGTAATGATTATGTTGTGAGCGGTGGTTGATCAGTCTGAAACTTCAAATAAATAGGACTTCGTCTTTTTGAGTATTTACTCTAAAGTAATCTGCATATAGACATAATTCAATCTAAAGTTTAAAATTGAAGAGTCCATTATGAAAAAAAAAAACGAAGCTTAGAGGCAGTCTCAAGAAACCGAGCAAAACAAGAGAGTCCAAAGAGTTTACAAATTCATGAATTCTCATTTCGTGCACTTGTATATGAACTCCTAGATACATCATTATCAATCATTAACTTTAATCATCATCATCATCATCATTAATCTACAATTAGAAGAGACTTGGAGTGCCAACATTAACGAGTCCCATAAGTGTTTAAACCGAATTTTGTGGAAGGATCATTAATGAGTGGTTCGTGATCAGCTTGGGTAGCCATGGCTAATTCAAATTGCTTCAATGTAATTGGAGATAAAGACAGTAATTCAGGTGCCTTCAGATTTTCCCAACCCTTAACATTATTTGTGGTGGTTGACCCATCAACTCCAATATGTGTTATGTGCTTCACATCCGTTGGATACCCGATTTCCATGTCAGGTTCCATCTCCTCAATAGCCTCTTTGTAAACTATATTGAATTGAAGTGGGGGAGAATGTCAGCATAGTACAAACATAAACAAGTGGAATTCAAATAAGGGGACAAACTACCTAGACAAATGGATTAACATACTTTTGTATTTATTTGAAAGAAAGTGATAGATGCTATAAGATAGTAATGAACAGTCAAATGTATCAAAGAAAGAAGATCAACTATTTCATCGAATTGGTTAGTGTACAAAAGCCTTAAGCGACACTCAAAAGAACAATGTAGTGTTTCATAATAAATTTTCTCAGATGATATCCTTCTCAAAAATACTTAGAGTCTGTTTCGATTGATTTATTTCGGCTTATCTACTAGCATAAACACTTGTTAGACTATTTGAGAGAGCTTATAAAAACTGCTTATGACATGTCAATAAATTGTTTTCAGCTTATTTCTACACTCTCTAAGATAGCTTAGGAAACTAGCTTATGATGTTTATGAAAGCGATTTGACTTTATTTTATCTTCTATTATAGAAATAACTTATGCATAAACACTTATATGATAAGCGTTTATGCTATAAGCAGTTGCAAAGTTTAAATTGAAAATTAAAAGTATTATTATTAATAAAGTTAAGATGAAAATTCTTCACAGTAAAAATCATTAACAGCAAATTCTTAGTTTTCCAATACATTTTTAATTTTTTTCAATTATATTTCATTATCTTACATGTCATAACAATGTGTATATCATGATAAAATAATAAAATATCAGTAGATATTTGTGAAAAACAAATATTTATGTTATCATAGATAGTTATTCAGCTCTTTATTTATTAATAAAAATCACCTATAGGCTATAACCCTTGTTCATCCACTTGGATTTGATCAATCTTTAAGTTATTGCACAAAGGTATACAAAACTTCAAATGATAAGTTGATTGACCCAATTACAAATTATTGATAAATTCAGAGACCCAAATATAATTTTTTTAATTAGGGGATATATCTAAAAAATTCTTAAATAGCTCATGTACCAACAGAATATTTTAAACCTAAAAAATAATCATATTGCATGTAATGATGTAAATACATATAAAGTTGAAAAAGGCCCAATAAAAGAGAATTATACATCAGAAGGAGCGATATACCTACCATAATATATATATATATATATATATTCATACACATGCATCTTAAAAATTATTTATGTCTTACTTTGATTTTCTGGTTGGTATTGGTAGAAATCGAAACTCCACAAACGACCAATTAATCATATATAATTTATAAAAACAAAATTTAAATGCAAAAAACAAATTAAATAAAATAGAAGTTGTTAAACTCACAAAATAATTGAGATACACTCTTAATGCCTCTGATCAATCGTTGTATGCCTGCAGCTACATTGAGATTTGGTAGAACCAGAAACCCAGAAAGCCTTTTTTTCTTAATTTTAGCTTTGATGACTACTGATCTATCTTGTCCTTCTTGTCTTCCTTTCATAATAAAAAGTATATCTCAAAAATTACATATATATGTAACTCCAATTCAATCACCTAGAAAAGGAAAGTGAATAAATATAAAAAGGTAGAAGAAACTATACTTGAATCAATTGAGTCTTTTGAATCTTCTTTTGGTTCTTTGGGTGCACCTAATTCCACACTTGAATGAGAAGCACACCTGAAAGAGAAAGGAAAAACTACTAATCTTTCCATGCGGTTTCTCATTTGATCAAAAACCAAAAGCTTTGGTCTATATATTTTTTGCAACACTTATAATGTTTCAGAGCATATATTATAGCATAGATATCAATAGGGTGCCTAGAATGGGGATTATATTTAGGTTCCTGTTTATCTTTGTGAGCAAGCTAGAATGATTTACGTGATGGAAAGAAACTATTTTAATCTAAGTTTGGTATGTGAGATATAAAGATAAAATTAAGGGATGATGATGGAGTGGGTATATATGTTCGTGTTATAGTGGGTAGTTGGTTAAGCTGTGCAACTCAACCTGCTTTTGAGTTTTCTACACCAAAAAAAGAGATGTTTTATGATTGTTAATTAGGCCAATAAGTAGGATTAGTGTTGAGTTTTAAAATCAACTTGTTCATCTACATGGGTTGGTCCAAGCGGTAACTGAGCTTGAATCCCACCCCAAGGTCTCGGGTTCGAATTTTGGGTGTGGCAAAAATTCTGTTGGGAGGGGAGAACCACACGGACCAGCAAAGCCAGATTCCCCGACATAGATTAGTCATCCGGTGAAAACTGCGCACTAATAACATGGTAACGAAAAAAACTCGTTCATTTACAAACTCCCAAAATATAATATAATCACTATATTTTAAAGTGGCTCCTCCTTACTTGCTCATCTACAAACTCCCAAAATATAATATAATCACTATATTTTAAAGTGGGCTCCTCCTTACTTGCATTGTGTATTAAGGCATTCTTTTGTAGAATTTTCACAAAAGTGGGCTCCTCCTTACTTTGCATTAAGAGGTTTTTATCTTAAAAAAATAAAGGTTTTTGTTTTTTTCTCCTTTAACTTTGAATCTCATTTGTTAATTTAATTTGAGCCAATGATTGAGCCCTACTTTATTTGTAAATTGTATGTATATCTATTGATATTATAGAGTGAATCACAAGGTAATTTCACAAATAATGTTCAAGCACGTGCCCAAGTACTTGTTCTTTCGAGACCTTTCCCCTACTTTTTGGTTTGGTACATTGTGTAAGTATTACTTAATTATTTAGATTTAAATTTCAACCTTCAAGTTGGTAGCAGAAGAAAGTATCATGGGTCAAAGGCAATTCCTTTAATGAGTTTTGAGTTTTGACTCTACTGATTTTTGTGTGTGAATTATAGTTTCCATACTTAGATTGAGTACATGCTGTGTATATTTTCTAGCAAATAAAATGACAATAATTATTTTAGGGAATAGATTTGTAAAAACCAGTTCTAGGTAAAAATACCACGGTAATAGGGTTCTAAAAATTTGTCGGATATTCGTAAAGCGACAGAATTTTTAGGGAATCTTAAAAATCAAAATTTTCATTGATGTGTACATTCAAAGGTAAGTTAAATTTTGCAGGTAAAAAACCAATTCGTTAAAAAACATAGACCAATTCGTTAAAAAAATAGACCAATTCATTCAATTTGGACTAATTCTTCCAATATGTACCAATTCGCCCAATACGCGACCAATTTGTCTCATATTGAATCAAAAATAGTTCATTTGCGTTTCCGTTTTTCACATTGTTCTCGAATTTGCATCGTTTTCGTTAAAACATTTTGCTATAGTTCAATTTCTGCACTCAATATGAGTTAAACATGGTTTGACGCAAATTGGTTGAGAAATGAGTAAATAAAAGTCAAAACACGTTTTATAAATGCGAATTGTTTGTTTACCATGTTTGCATTTTAAGCGCTTTTCGAACAAAATACTTGTCATATTTTTATTCCTTGTTGAATTTCGAGGATTTTAGGCTTAAGAATCGTTCAATTTGGTGCTTTATAGCAAAATCACCATTGTTGCGATTGAATGTTTTTTGAACTTCAAACTCAAGATTCTGATTCCATAAGTGATTTCTTGCATAAGCACTTTTTCTGAGGTTAATTTTGATTCCATTGAATTCCTTGCGAAATTTATTCAAGTTAGAGTCCAGTTTTATTCAATTTGATCGTGTATTGCATGGGTTATTCAAGAAACCGAAGTGACCTTGACGTGCTTGAAGACACACATAGTGTTTTTCTTTTTTTCGCGCTTTTGTTTAAAATGACCAAACATAAACAGATATGAAAGATAAAAAACCAAAGTGAGACGAAAAAGAGATAAAGAACTGAACTGACACAGATATACAAGATAAATGACCAAGGTGGGGAAAAAAATTAAAGGTTCAAACTGAAATTTTGGTTAAAGATAAAAGACAAAAAAATGCAATTTAGCCTATTTAATAATATAAAATACCATTTAATTATTTTGAGGTTAACTTTTTTGATTTGGTCAAAAACAAAGTTAACTTTTTTTAATGGTAAGTAGCAATTAGTATTGTCATTAATTAATTTTTGTAAATAGAACTTATTATATTTCCTTATAATAACTAATATTTTAAACTACAACTATAATTATAATAAGTTTTATATTTAATAGTTAAGAACTCCATTAATATATTAAATTAGTGAATAACTAGTGTACTTGACCCGTGCGATGCACGGGTATTAAGTACTATGAGAGAAAGTTACTTGAGTATTAATATGGGAGCCCGTTAATGTTTTTTGACAACAGCCCGTTAATGTTAAGTGTGACTAATCCGTGCATGCCATTTTTTTAATAATGTTTTGATATTATTTGATCAAAATTATTTTATCTTAAATTTTTATCAACAAATTTAGTAGTTATTTTATCTCCGCTCACTACTTGCGGCAATGATTTCGCTGGCCAACACGCCTTTTTAACGTGGACGGGAAAATCGAACCCGGGAGCAAACCGGATCGACCCCCACTACGTAGCTCAGGGTAGCCCGACCACTGGGCTAGACGTGTTGGTTAACAAATTTAGTAGTTAGTTACTATTGTGACAAAGAGAGTATATACCAAAATAATATTCGTATACTTGATCATATAAAGTAGACCTTAAAAAGATTTTTTTGCATTCAAATATATCTTACATGTACAATAAATTAAACTAAAATAGATTACATGTACTTTAATCTTATATTTGATAAATCTGAAATATAATTTAAATATTAAATATATATATATATAAACTGATTAATTATTTGTGTCAAAAAAATAAACTGATAAATTATGGCATGTATCTACTATCTGTTTAGGCCGCAATTTTAATAAATTAACGAATATGACGACCAAATGCTTCATTGTCTTGCATATGCTGCCGGCTGCGCTGCAAATTGTAAGTAATCCAACGGCTAGTTGTAAAAATATGGCAGTGCTTTTTACGGAAGTCTTGTAAATTTATGTCCTCTTCAATAATACGTCAAAATATGTTTATGTTGAATGTTGAATTGTAAGTTGAGTAGATATTGACATGGTCTATTTGTAAATACAGCAAATCCGATTCAGACTTCATTGGGGTCAATGGTCTTACACATACTAATCCCCTGCTCATTCACACAAAGGATGGAAAAAGCTGGCAAGTGGAGTTGGAGGAGCTGCATGAAAATATGAGGCTAGGAAGGGGCTGGAGAGAGATTGAGGAGAATTTTGGGTTTGATACATGTTTTGGTGAAGGTGTTTAACTACATGTTTCCAATGTTGTATTCAGTAATTAGTCCAATGGTGTAGATAACTGAATTGTGTTCTTGTGCAATGTGATTAGTTGTTAAACCCTTAAAGGGACAAAACCTTTGGCCAACTACTTGCAAACCCTCTTATATTAGTTGCTGACTACAACAAACACTGGAAGATGAGTGGGCAAGGATTGAGTAGGAAATTTTGTTTGTCAATGAAGGTCTTAGTTCATAAGAGATGATTTGGAAACACTGAAAACCATGGTAGTTAAATCGGGATACGTATCGTGTATCGTTTTGCCATTTTTTTGTATCGTGTATCGTATCGTATCGTGTATCGAAAGATACATGAACAATAAAAAAAAAGACAAATTTAGTAAAAAATAAATAACATAAGCAAAACAATATGATATAATATATCATATATAAACTCCAAAATACTTCAAAACTCAATTCATCAATAAATAACAAATGTTTTCAATCTTCAATCTTATTTGTACCAGCAAGATGATGCTTCATCCTTGTAATACCACCCCAACAAGCATGAGTGCAATATTTGCATTTGACAAAAAGCCTATTATGAGGTTGAACACATTCACAATGGCTCCATGTGATATCAACTTCTCTCTTCGTTGGCTTCCCCATAAGAATTAAGAAGCAGAACTGCAGAAGCAGAAGTGGAGGAAGAAGAACAGTGAGGTTTCTGATTGCAGAAGCAGAACGTTAAGCTGAAGCTGAACAATATTGATAAGAAACTGTTGAAGCAGAACGTTTCTGAATTCTGATTGCAGAAGCAGAAGTGGAGGAAGAGGAACTGTGAAGGAGGAACGATATTTAAACAGAAATGAAACGATTGAGGTGCTTGCAGAAGTTGGAACTTGCAAACGATTAATATAGTAGAAGTGAGGGAGAGGAAACGTTTCATTTCTGTTTGCAGGAAACGATGAAGTTTGCGGCTCAATTGAAAGCAAATTTGGAAAAAAAACGTGAAAAAAAAACCCTAAAATAGGCTCTTTTGGAACCGGGTTTGCGTGGCCCGACCCGGTTTCATGCCTGACCCACGCCAGCGCTGTATCGTGCGATACACCTGCGTATCGCGATATCACCGATACGGTTGCGATACGGGGCGATACGGATGCGATACAGATGTGTTTTTGATACACACTGGGATACGTATCGTTGGGGGGTGTTTTCGTATCGTATCGCGATACGTATCCACGTATCATACGATACTTACTACACTGCTGAAAACAAATATTTTGGTGACGTAGTTCACTTCAAATGGACCATTTTTTGATATATTTTATCTAAAATTTTATAACTGTGTACTATAAGTTGTATATTTTTTGAATGTATATTCAGAGTGATGAGAACATGCTGCAACAACTGATAAGCAAGTATTTCAATGAAGTCTGTATTAATCAGAATGCGAAGATACAATTGTAATGCAAGAAGTAAGAATGGTCATATTTTTCCAGATTCTGTAGCAAGTTTGATAATGGCAAATATGTTTGTTGCAGTAAATATAGTAGAGATACTATATCGAAAGAATATATGTAAATTGTAAATTTTCCTAGGAGTTGCTTAAAAAATGGTCAGTTAAGATATAAAGTTACTAAATAGGGGTACTGAGTTTCCATATGTAATATCATGTATGACATTGATAAGATAACAAACCTCTAGACAGTGTCAAAAACTTTGAGGAACACAACCCATTTGTGGTGGTTGTGCATAATTTTTTGTTGTTGTTGTCGAGAATTAGTAACTTCAGACCCTTATGTGACTTCACACGCGAGAAAGCCATATATAGTTGTCCATGGGTGAAAACTGGCCTTTGTAGGTATATGCCAACACATCTAGTTATCCATTAGATTCTGAATAAGAATAATATATCTTCCCATTAATTTAAATAATATTTAAAATTTATTTTATCTATGAGAATCAAAAAAATACATAATACTGTGATATGCGCTAATTATTGTAAATATAGCAATTTTTACCTTCATACAATCTTTAAGCTGCTCAATATTGGCTCGTCCAGTATAGAAAATCCTGTTCAACCGTAGGTATATTAGAATCTTTTAACTGGCTCAGTAATAGGAGAATCAAAGGTTTCAGACATACTACAACATAATATGAAGTAGTCGATATATATATGTCACCACAAAGTTGCATATGGTTCTTTATATAAAATTAATCGATGAAAAAAATATAGATTAAATTAAAGGGTTAATGTTTAAGAGCAAATGATTAAAAGACATGCATCTCCCAATTCTCCCCTTTATGCTATTTGCTATAACATATGAAGTATAGGATCTATGTAAGAAAAAGGAATTAGAACCTAAAACTAATGATTCAACATCAATGCAAGGAAACTTAACCAAAGGCATAAAACTTGTCTTTCTTCCCTCCTCCTCCTCCTCATCATCATCATCATCATCATCATCATCATCATCATCATTCACCACTATACATTCAAATACAAATTGAAACTTAACCAATTCTGTCACTCAAGATTCAAACATGTATATAAAAAAATAAACAAAATACGGATGAAACATAATTGTATCTTTTAATCCTGAACTTACTTCATGATTGTTGGTTACATGTCAATCCATCAAGTGGTTCAAGACAATGCTTTTGTTTTCATGATCTTGAAAGAAAGAGAGTAAATAATAATAGAAAATAAGAGAAAAATAGTGTCAATAAAAAGAACAAAATATTAATGGGAGCAGGAGGGATGTTCCATCATCTCTGTTTCGTGTATAGTGTCTCTAACGACGATGAACACATGCTGGCACCACCCTTCTCTCTCTTTCTATGTGATCTCCCTTCGCCTCTTCTCCCTTTCACATCAAATGCCAATTCTGAAAAATGAAAAGAAAGGTTAAAGAAAGAACGCACGAGGAAATTCTAATTTGCGTGAAGAAGAAGAGAGCAAGGGTTATGGTTTGTGAGTTTACCATTATTCTGTTATTTCAAAAAAAATTGTGGTTTAAATATTCTCATATTCATTGCAGGTTATTTCTGGGTTATTAGATGTCTTGTCAATATTATTTATATTGCATATTTCAAATTGAGGATGATTTTAGTTGGCTACCATATTGAGTGTAGTTTTTTTTTATAAGCAATTTTAGTGGGGTGGGGGAATGTTAGTTTCCGGGTTTGAATCCGGGACCTCCTTCTTGCACTCTTTTGGTGCACTCATTCAATGGTGCATTCCTTCAATATTCCTTAGTAATTGATTGGATATATTGAGTGTAGTTATATTGGGAATTGGGAATTGAGAATATTCTACAACTATTGATTATGATGAATTAATGATTAATGACTTGTCGAGGGAAATATCTGAAACCGAATCAGATATAATGGAAAAGGGGAAGGGAGATGATGAAATTTGAAAGGATTGCCTGACTTTGTGGTTTAAAAAAACGTGGGATATAAATGAGGGTCAAACCAAAACAGCACAAATGGAGCAAAATGAGGGATTGATGAAATTTGATGGGATTTATTGCCTGTTTAGGTTACAAAATTCAAATTCTACACAATGATTTAATGGGAAGAACGTGATATTGGGGATTTGAAAAAAAAACATATAATGCTAAAATTAAATCTGATTTAATATATATAATGTTCAGTGCGTTTTAGACCCAAAAAAGAATTCTTTATTTTATTTTTGACCAAAAAAAGAATTCTTTATTAAAGGATGTTGGAATTGTTATTAAATTCATATGTTGTGATTCTTTTTTTCAATCCTGGATTATAATTATATTTTTTGTTTGTATGACAACTTGTATATTTCTATTGAGAGTAGATTAATGGTTTCCAGTAGAGTTATGGTATTCATTGGGCATCGTATTTTTTATTGATTAATTGGATGAGATATGGTCCGGATTAGTGATAAATATGTGAATCTTTTTTTGTTTGACAATAATGGAAATGGTTTGATAATTGTCAAATAATTATTGATTTTTTAATTATTTTTAAATCCAAATAACAGGTGGCATTGATGTGTCAGCTGAGAAGGTTAGGTGGATCATTCATGAGTTGACATATGTGATTTTCCTATTTGAGATTATTCTCAATTGTATAATTAATAGATAACATTATAATAGAGCAATAATATTTGATGAAACTGACCATTGATTTTTTTTTTGAAAGGTTGTAACTCATAAAATAAAACTCATTTCTATTTAATGCTTTTTTGTGTTACAAAAGATAACTTTGTATTTAATGCTACACCCCATGTCTCCTTTACATTTTTTTTGTCTCCTTATATGAAATGGAAAATAAACACCATGCATACACACTACCGTAATTTATTGAGAGACAATACTTTGAATTTTTGTCGAGTTCCTTTCCCTCTACTTTTTATGGTACCATAATGTAACATCCCATATTTCATTAACTACGAAATATATGGGAGTCTACAAGTGATAATAATTCAGAGATTATTAATCGGTATGGATTTGAGATTTTTTTGGACTTTAACTTGAAAATCAAATACAAACTTGGATTACTTAATTCAAATACCATAACTCATGATCATCAAGTACAACTTGACGAAACCTCAAAACTATATCATAAACATGACTCAAATCCATTAAACGGTTGTCCTAATACTTAATTGTTTGATACAATTATCAAATACAACCCAACTTACATAAGGGTTCCCGTAGCGGAACCTAGCATAATTCAAAAGACTAAGGACTCTACATGAGCACAATACAATACACCAGCTGCTACTTCTCATGGTCTTGATTGCTCGGTCCCTGTGTATCTGAAAAACACAACATATAAACAATGAGATACAATCTCAACGAGCTCTTTCGTGACCCCTGACCTTAGCCTCTCGATATTTTCTTTTACATGTCTTTTCACTTGCACTGGTAGCACAACCCGAGAGATTATTTTCAATCCCAACGGAGAACCCCACCCGACAATAGCTATTGACGGGTCAACATGGATATTGGGCCTTGGCTTCGGGCTCATGACTTCCCTTCGCCAAGTATGCTATTAACTAGGATCGTCATCCCCCTTGGTGTTTTATGATTTACTTGACACTTAGGTCATTTTCTCCCTCGATACATCAATTACTCGATTCGTTACAAACCTTAACCCTAAGTTTACTCTCGTTGTATCACAACATCCTCGATATATAGTTTATCTTTGTTTAATAATCATTGGGAAGGGTTAAGAAGGGGTTAGAGAAGGATTGGAATCAAAAGGAATGGAATTGGATAGCTTTTAAAAATGGTGACAGAAGGTTTGGCCCGGACCGGGCTTGCCAAAAGTTTTGCAACGTGAGGTAATAGGGGAGGACGCACGGTCTGGGCCTAGAGGCGCACGGACTCGGCACCTCCATCAGACTTGTAAAAATTCCATTTTCGTGTAAAAATTGCCATTCCGATGATTCCAATACTCGCCCCTACTCCACTCTTAACGCATCAACAGTTAATAACAACACTTTTAACACCCTTAAACAATCAATTTATATATATCAACCAAACAATCAATTAGAATCACATTATGACCTTCAATCACACAACTATTTTTCAACACAAAATCACAACTATGACTTCCCAATGAACACAGTTTCAGGTTTTCACCAAAACAAACACACATGCAACACTGAAACTTCAGATTTAACAACATGCAACAATCCAAATCATCAAACACTCAATTTTTCGTGAAGAGCTCACCTTGGAATGTCGAATATATTCAACACACAAACAAGCAAAGTGTGAAGTGAAGTGCAACCCAAGAGCTACCCCATATTTAGATTCAAAACTCAGCTTCTAAAACCCCTCCTAGGCTGCTTCAATCTACAATGTAGGTACTGAGAAGTCCTAATCCATCTTTCAAAGCAACATGCAAGTCGATTTTCTACTTAATTTAGCTCACCTCACCATTGTTGCGAAAATGGATATGGAAATGAAGGGAAGGAGATGTTTTCAGCTGAACTTCAAGTTCTAGTCACTCTAAGGATGATGAAATCGAAATTGTGGGAAAAAATGGTGAAGATGTTTCTGATTTTGGCTTGGGGTTTCTCCTCTTCCTCTCTTCTCCTTTTTTCTCTTCGCACTCCCTTCTCTTTTCTCTCAACTCTTTCTTTTCTTTCTTGATTTGTGTGTGTGTATTTGAGTGAAAAGTGTGGGAGTGAGACTGAAAGTGAGTGGTTTGGTTTCAGCTGAGGGTGTTTTAAAGGAAACTGAAATTCCTAAATTACCCTTATGCTATTTGCACCACACCTATTTACCCATACACTACCCATATGAATTGAACAATTAACACACCAATGCATTTCAACTATTTGACTTAGATATGTGTTCAAACAATTAAACTATCAACCATGGACTTAAGTAAATTAAGCAACTCAATCATGAACCCAAACCACATTCAATCAACTCGATTAGCAATAATTTATATAAATTATCAACTAATCTCAAGAATTAAACTTAGCAACTTTGGGGATATTACACATAACCCGCTTTCAAATCAAACAAGTTAGGCTAGAGTTGTCCTTATGCCCTAATTTTTAGCAAATCAAGAGCACTATATAAAAATGCCAAAACACTAGCTTATAATAAGTTTTTAGTGGTTGTTTGATAACCTATAACTTATATATTTTTCGCTAGGCGATAACATTTTTTCAAATTCTACACAGAGTAGCGGTTAAACTAATTAATTGAACTATGAGAATGTTTGGATTGACTTATTTGGCCTTATCTACTTACATAAGCACGTGTGAAACTGTCTATGAGAGTGTATGAAAACTACTTGTGATGTTCGTTTGTCTCTTTTAGCTTTCAATATGCTCTCCAAAATAACTTATAGCTTAAATGAAAAAAAATCATTTTATTCAATATTTTGTTGTAGAAATGGCTTTTACATAAACATTTACATAATAAGTGATTGTGCCATAAGTACTCAATTAAGTGATTATGCTATTATAAAAATAAAAATTCAATAAGTTTCTTTTGACAAACTCAAAAAATAAATAAAATCAAGAAGTTAGTAGTTACGAAATACTTGCTACAACCTTAAATGCTATTGCTGAACAAAAATTCCACACCAAACCATAGTCATCCCTATCTCACCCTTCTCTTTACTCATCTACTCCTTTTCGCCCATCTTTGGAAGATGAGTGGTTTTAAATAAAAGAAGTGATATAAAATTAAATTTATTATTAAAACAGTATAGAAATAGAAAATTAATTTATTAGCTTATGAAATATCGTTGTCACAAGGGTAGTTATGTCATTAACATTATATATATATATATATATATATAATTTTTTATTATCTTATCTAAAATATATAATAAAATAATATATATAATAGGATATGTTATCGTTTTTTCAAATTCTGCCGTATCCTATCTCTATCATGTTTCATATCATATCTTATATCTATCATATCCTAACATTGTGAGAGGGAAGTAATGGTGGTGGTTGCGAGAGGGAGGTGGTGGTGGTGGTGGTGGTGAGAGAGGGAAAGAGGTGATGGTGAGAGTGAGAGAGAGAAGAGAAAGAAAGTTTTCTATTCTTAGGAATATTATGGTCATTCCTTAAGTTAGGGGGGTGGAAGAGTAATGAGGAGGATGTGCCTATTATTATTTGAAAATTTGGGCCAATTTTAGATGGACTATTTGAGCCCAATTTTTAGCAAAACCTGCTCCGGCGCCGTTTATTCCTCTCCTTTCGAGGGTTCCTTCGTCGTCCTCCCAGTTACAGCACAGTTTATTCCCCTCCTTTCGATTTTCGCTGTGCTTGCTACGCTTGAGAGATTCAAAACATGGCTACCAGTACGTTTACGCTCACAACAATCTCCATTTTTCCTTATTGTTGTTTTTATTTGACTTCTTACACAGTGATTCGTCGTCTGCAGCTACAACTAGGTCTTTTCTCCAAGTGGCCGCAACTGAAGAGGTTGCAACCCCTCTTAGAGTCGTCCAGATTGAAGGACTGGTATTGATCCTACGCTTCATACTCTTTAATCGCTCAGCTGATAATGATGCATAACCCTATAATACTGTTTTTTGAATCACCGAAAAATATTTTACCTTTATATGGGACTTAGAAGAGTCCCATTATTTGTAATTCTGGGTATCTGTTTGTTTTTGCATCTGGGTAATTTACAATTGTGTTGTTTTGTAACTTCACCTGTTTATGCACTATTGTTTTCACCAATCATGTTCGATATTGGAAATTGCAACCCTTAAGTAGGGGTCATTTTGTATGCGTATGTACCTTTTTACTGGTAATATTGAGCGATGTCATGTAAGTTTCCTATAGTATTTAAGGAAAGTCCCCAAATTGCAAGGAAAAGATCAATTGGTTTTTGTATGGTGAGGATAATATCACACCATTTTGATCTTGGTGTTGTTGTCTTTTGGTTGTATAGGTTATCCTGAAGATAATTAAGCATTGTAAGGATCACTCACCTTCTTTAGTCACCGGACAACTTCTTGGATTGGATGTTGGCAGTGTTCTTGAAGTTACTAACTGCTTCCCTTTTCCGGTATGGTATATTTTATCTTTTTTAAATTTCCCATGTTTATCCATCGTATTTGCTAACATTGCCCTCATTGAGTTTTTGTCATATCCATTTCTAAAATTTGTAGATGAGGGAGGACGAGGAGGAAATTGAAGCTGATGGTGCTAATTACCAGCTTGAAATGATGAGATGTCTGAGAGAGGTTAATGTGGACAATAATACCGTTGGATGGTATGTATGATGACAATAACACTTCATATTTGAGATACTGGCCCAAGTGGTTCAAACCTCAATGGCTTATGTGATTGGATTTGATTCATTATGTTATTTGTAATCATCTATTCAATGGGTTTATTCTCTGAATCCAGGTACCAGTCTACTTTACTTGGCTCCTATCAAACTGTTGAGCTGATTGAAACCTTTATGAATTACCAGGTAATGACTTGCAATTTTATTTATTTATTTATTTGCATGTTTTTGCTTAAGCTGAGGTTTATAGGGCTAACCTTACATGTTAAAACGTTATTGTGGAAGCCTAAAGATCTCATAGTCTACTTGCTATTTAATGTGAATGTTCTGAATACATTCTTTTTCAAGCTCCTCCAAGCTATATGTGCTCGGTCAAGTGAGCTTGTTAACGTGTGGTGATTACAGTAGGATACATGGTATCCTGCAAAATTAATTTTGTATTGCCCAACAAAACAAGCCAACGTAAGGTGTATTGCTCGGTCAAGTGAGCTCATTAATATGTGGTGATTACAGTAGGATACATAGTATCCTGCGATATTAATTTTGTATTCCCAACAAAACAAGCCAACATAAGGTGTGTGGTATGCACCACCAAAAAATATAACTTCTTATTGGGTACTTATTATGATGTTGAGGTAGTGCCATTCTTGATCAAGAGCAATCTGTTGCAGTAAACTGATGTGCTTATAGTATTGCTTTGAAGTGGAAATGGGTGCTAGTAAAATGAGTGAAGTTGGGTAGAATAGGTAGTAAGATGATCAAAAAATCATTTGTTTATAACCAGATGACGAGAATGTGATACTGCTTCCATGTTTATGCTGCTTAAAAATGTTACCTTGAATTACTGATGATGATTTCTCAATTTCAAAATTGAAAAGTTAGTGTATTGGATGCAGTTGAGCAGTTCATATTAAAAATAAATTTTTGAATAGCGCAAAATCAGCTAAATGAATGTCTCTTTAAAATTTACCAATTTTCAGGAGAATATTAGACGCTGTGTTTGCATAATATATGATCCATCAAGGTCTGAACAAGGTGTCCTAGCACTGAAGGCCTTGAAGCTTTCTGACTCATTCATGGAACTCTATCGTAGCAATAACTTTACTGGAGAGAAGTATGAATTTCTTCTGGATGCCATATTTTCTTTAAGTTGAATCATTTGATTTCTTATTTTTCTGACTTATGAAATAGATTGAGAGAGAAGAACTTATCATGGGTGGATATCTTTGAGGAAATACCTGTAAGCTTTCCCAAACTTTTGCTTCACTTTAGAGTATTTGACCAGAAGTCTTTCTATTAATGAATTATAATTTAAGTTTTTTTAAAACTTAGAATGTGTCTTTCTATTAATGAATTATTATTTTAGTTTTAAATTTAAAATGTGCAAGTGTTAGTAAATCAATTTTTGTAATTGAAAATTATAGAAAAGACACATTCATCATGGTGGATTGAAGTATTGAGAGTCTTGGTCACGTATGTTAATTCAGTGAGTAAGAATGAACTAGACGAGTGACTGGTATTAATGATAAAGCTTATCATAGTTCTCTTGTTTTTATGAAACAGATCAAAGTCTCAAATTCTGCTCTTATCAGTGCTTTCATGACAGAGCTGGAACCTGAGACACCAGTCACCCAGGTAAACTGTAGACTTAGCTAGACATTCTTTTGGCTATTTTAAATTTAGGTTGTGTTTTCTTATTCTGTTGTGTCATTGCAGTGTGATTATGATCGATTGCAATTGTCTACTAGTTCATTAATGGAGAGAAATATGGAATTTTTGATCGAGTGCATGGATGATTTGTCACTAGAACAACAAAAGGTCTCTTAAGTTTTCAGTTAGCTGTTTCTTTTTCTAGTTTTCAAATTCAAATATATTTGACTGAATGGTCTTCTATTTCAGTTTCAATTCTACTATCGAAGCTTGTCTCGTCAGCAGGCTCAACAGCAAGCATGGCTTCAAAAGAGAAGGTATGCTTTTGAACTACTGCTTTTTCTAACTTTTAACTAGTAAATAAACAGATAAATGCATTGTTTTGTTGTTGTAAGATTAGATTCCATAAGTTGGCACTTAGTCTTCTGTGATTTGAAAATATGTTTGTATGGACATTGTCTTTTGCAATAGTTTTCTAACTCGTTCTCAATTAGATCAGTTGATTATCTATCTTGGTTTTTGTCATTATAGGGCGGAGAACATGGCACGCAAAGCTTCTGGAGAGGAGCCTTTGCCGGAGGAAGATCCTTCAAACCCCAGTTTCAAGCCGCTCCCAGAGCCGTCACGGTTGGAGAGCTTCCTCATAACAAATCAAATTTCCAACTACTGCAACCAAATCAATGGGTATGTGATTAGATTTTGATGTTGGCCACCCAGTTGGTTTTTCCATCTATGAGAAGCAAAAGACCCTCATAATTGCCAATTGCAAGTTTCTGCTGTTACCTTTATCATGGAGATATATTTTCTCTAGCCAGCACACTGTTTAATTGTGGTTACATTTTCTCTTGCATGTTCTGCAGGGTTTCGGGGCAAAGCTTTAACAGACTCTATTTGATGAAGGCTTTGCATGAGGAATGAAAAGGCAATTTTTGTTGGTCTTCTTATATATGCTTTGATGATGCAATTTCTTTTCCATATAGGATGAGAATTTTATGATGAAAAAAAATTTGGTAGTATATCAGGATTTTTTGTTTGCATTTTTTATGAACCCAGTCAATTGTAAGCAGTGTAATCTGTTATTTAGAGAAGATACCTGACTTGAAGTGCTACTTGCGTTAATTATTTTTGGATCTCATCTATAATATTTGGGTTTCATTACGAAATGCAACAACTATTTTCAATCAACTAGCTAATTTTTGTTTTGTTTTATAAGTTTTTATCTAAAATTTTCTATAAAATAATAAATAAATAAATAAATAAGCGCAAGACCGTTACATATACGCAGAAAACATAAGGCCAATATTTCTACAACCCCTGGCTATTCACTGAACACTCTCAAACCCCGTGAAAAGACCAAATTGCTATTAATGAAACACGTGTGCCCCTTTTTTTTCTGGGATTACGCAGGTATGGAGGTTTGATTTCGTACCTGTTCGAAACCAAAGTACCGGGTCTTATGTATTAGGGGGGTTTTGGAGCGCGTTTCACGTGAGGGTATTTTTAGAATATTTGAAGGTTGGGAGTGTTAGTGAGTAGAGAGGGGGTTGTAGGAAATATGACCCAAACATAATTTAGGCATTTCAATTGAAGGCTTAATACTGCAGACCAATGTTTAGAAAATCGGACCGGTCATTGAACCGACAAAAATACTGGTTCAAGGGTTCAACCGTGCTTGAACCGGACCGGTACCGGTGAAGGCACTGATTATATAGTATATTAAGTGATAAATTTCGGATATAACTAAATTATAAATTATAAACTAAGATAAATAATTATTATATACATATTTTTTTGGTGGTGAATTATATACATTTCATATGACTAAATATTAATCAAAATAATAAATAACAAAAAAATGATGTATATGTAATTTTATAACTTGACATTAGCCTTTTATTTACGTATTTTTTTAATTTAAAATAGAATTTTAATCTTTTTTAAAAATGGACCGATTCTGAGCCGGTTTGGCCAGTTCATGGCCGGTTTAGCCGGCTTCCCACCGAGATAAGTCGGTTTTTCTGGTGAACCAGACCGGCCTAGTGACCGGTTTCCGGCCCAACCGGTTGAACCAGTCGGTTCGGTCCGGTTCTCTAAACACCGCTGCAGACACAAGGCGAAGGTTGTTGTAAACGGCCAAAAAGGAGAAAAATGTGTATAGGTCAAAAATGGAATATAGGAAGTTGGTGTTTGTGGGAAAGTGGCAGAAAGAATGATATAAGAACTTTGTGTATATTTGGTTTTACACGATGGAAATTGATTATGATATAAATGATTCTGCAGAATTGATTTTAGTTAAAAGTTAAGTGATTTTTGTTTGAAAATTTTTATCGATTGATGCTGTTTGGATAGGTTGGATTAGAATTAATTTTAGGTTGAAATTACTAAAATGGATTTCAACTTAAAATTACATGAGAAACTTAAAATTTGATAAAATAGACAAAAAAAAAAATACTAAATAAGCATATAAAATATCTAAATTAAAATTACATTTAGAGAATATGGTGAAGAGCAATAATAGAAGATCCGAATTCAGTGTGCAACAATTATGGAAGATGTAAATTGGAATATAACTTAAATATTCGTAATATAATTTAAATTAAAATTAGAGAATATAATTCAAAACTAATAAAAAAATAAAATATAATTTAAGAAGGTAACAAAAATAAATATAGTGGAGCGATTATGGAATATATAAATATGTAATGGTAGAGTCATTTCTATGTCACCTTAGAAATTACGATTTCAAGCTTCAAGTAGAATCAATTCTTAACAAATAAAATTAATTTTAAGTGAAAGATCGGAACATCAATTTCGCACTACCAACTTTAGAAGTGAAATTAGGGGTGTCAAAATGGATGGATCGGATGGATTTGGATTTGGATTATAATGGATGGATTGAAGACAATCCATTTATATCCATTAAAATTGTGTCAAAAAAATCCAATCCAATCCATCCGTTTACAAAAAAATTCATCCAATCCATCCATTTGATGAATTTTTTTATGGATGGATATCCAATCCATCCACTAATATGTTTAAAATATAAACAAATCTTTTGAGTAAAAAAAAATTAATATTTTTTTTTGTAGAAATTGAATTTATTATCATTTTTTGACAAAATTGAATTTTTTAGATTTATATATATATATAACTATATGTATATATAATATTGTTAATATATATATATATATATATATATATATATAATATAATATATAAATATATATTTATATATGTGGTGGTGGTGGGGGCGGCCGGTGGCGGAGCTCCGGCGGCCGGTGCGGCGACCGACGGCGGAGCTCCGGTGACCGACGGTGGTTCCGGCAGCGGCGCTCCGGTGGTCGGTGGTGGTTCCGACGGCGGCAGACGGTGGCCGGAGGTGGCTCGCGGTGGCCCTCCGGTGGTTATATTATATATATATATATATATTATATTATATTAATTTTTAAATGAGTTTTGGTCAAAAAAAATTATTTTTTGAATGAATTTGTTTAAAAAAAGTTTCTGGAAAAAAAATATATTTAAAAAAATATTTTTTTGTAAAAAAAGTATTTTTATAATTATGCAATGGATTTGTTAAAAAAAATTAATTATCCAATGGATTTTGATTTTGTAGTTATTGTAATCCAATGGATTTAGAAAATATAATGGATGGATCACAACCATCCACAAAATCAAACGGATGGATTCAATCCAATCCATTAATATTTTTTTTTTGTAATGGATGGATTGGATGGATTTTGCTATGGATGGACCTGGATATCTGGTGGACAAATGGACCATTTTGACACCCCTAAGTGAAATGCATACACTTTATTGTTGCCAAACAGGCTTAGAAAATATCTATTTGATGGTTCTAAGAGCGGATCCGTATTCAGCTCCGCACAAGCATGGAAAAAGCTACGTTTTTGAGAAATAAGCTCCTTATTTTTTCAAGAGCTTTTTGTGAAATTCCTCCTCTTAAAGGAATAGAGAGAAGCTGGGAAAAAGCTGGACGCAACATGCAGCTTATAGCGGACTAGCTCGTTATCTTGTTTAAATTTGTAGGGATGTATTCGAAGGGTTGACTTTCCATCTTAGGCTATGTATGGTAAGGCTCATCTGCTAGCTTATAACGGACCAGCTCGTTGTAGCTATTTGACACTACTAGTTTATAGTATTTTTTCCTTAGCTTATAACATTTCATTTTTCCTCTCAATTTTACCCTCATTACTTTAACTAAATTTCTCATTTATCATCCATTAATTGAATTTCTCTCATTTTTAAGCATTAATTACAAATGTCTATTTACGTAATTTTATATTATAAGTTACTTCAATCGCTGATTTTACCAAGCGCTTTAAATTCAATCCGGTAGCTTATCCGCTATCAACTCATCTACTATAAGCTAGCTTATCCGCCATCCATTAGCTTATCTGCTATCTGCTACTTTTTGCCAAACAGAGCTTTAAAAGGATTGTCATCTTGAGAGTTTTATTGCTTTTATTATTTATTATCAAATTTCAAAAACATTTATTCAATTTGTTTGAATTAATGGGCCTCCAATCTCTCACCTATTCTTTGCTGATGATTGTTTATTGTTCACAAGTGCTAAATCCTCTCAAGTTAGGGTGGTTAAGGAAGTCCTCCATGACTTCTATCTGGTCTCTGGTATTTAAGTCAGTGTGCATAAATCTAGGTTCCTTCCCTCCAAGAATATCCCTCGTGTTAAAGTCACAAAGTTTGAAAATATGATGGATTTTACTCACACCTACAACATTGGGAAGTACATTGGCTTTCCCCTACTTCAGGGTAGAGTCACAAACTCAGACTTCTCCTTCATCTTAGACAAGGTTAATAGCAGGTTAGCAGGTTGGAAGAGCAACCTTCTTAGTCGGGCAGGTAGGGTGACACTTGCTAAATCAATTTTGAGCTCCATGCCAATCTATACTATGCATAATCTTTGGATATTCCTCAAGGAGTGTGTGAAAAATTGGACTCCTGTATCAAGTAATTCATTTGGGGAGGTAAGCATAATCACTGGGTTAAATGGGACAAAGTGAGCAGACCTCTTGGTAGTGGGGGCCTTGGTCTTCGCCAATCTAGAAATGTGAACACATCTATGCTTGGTAAACATGTATGGGAAATTTTACACAACCCAGATAAATTGTGGGTTAGGCTTCTCTCATCTAAATACATACCTGATTCTCACATTTTTGATGATATTGATTGCAATGGTGCTTCTTACACTTGGAGATCTATTATCCAAGCTGCTACGATCCTTAAACCTGGATATATTACCCAGGTGAGTGAGGGTGACATCTCTCTATGGTACGAGAAATGACTTCACAGAGGCCGTAATTGTGATAGAGTCCCTTATATTGATATCCACGACCTAGATATTCGGATTAAGGACATTGTTATTAATGGCTCTTGGAACTTCAGTCTGCCCTATACCAATATTCCTGATGACATTAGACTTGAGATGCAAAGTGTCTTTATTAATCCTAATTCTGAAGATACAGTCATATGGAGCTCATCCCCATCAGGTCAGTATTCCACCAAAAATGCGTATTTATGGTTCACACACTTATCGGATCAACAGGTTCCCGACTTAGAAGACTGGAAGTGGATTTGGAAACTACAGGTCCCGGAGAATGTCAAGCATTTTGCTTGGATCATCATGCATGATAGCCTCCCTACCAATTCCTTTAGAGTTATGCGGCACACTACCCAAGATCAATCTTTCCATAGATGTGGTGCTATAAATGAGACACTCCTCCATACTTTGAGAGACTGTAGTCAGTCCCACACTATTTGGCACCTCTTTGGTTTTTTCAACCTTCAGAAATTCAACTCTGACGATCCACGCCTCTGGTTCAAATCTAATGCAACCGGAAATTTTGGTATTCTTTTTATCATCACTTGCTGGATATTATGGAGGTCGAGAAATGAAGAAGTTTTCTCTGACATTAGATGGGACAATTGGCGAGATATTAGCATTATTCGTACTCTCTTGGACGCTACAACTAAAGCTTTTCCTAACCCCT
This sequence comes from Astragalus membranaceus, assembly GCA_039519185.1. Classification (NCBI taxonomy): domain Eukaryota; kingdom Viridiplantae; phylum Streptophyta; class Magnoliopsida; order Fabales; family Fabaceae; genus Astragalus; species Astragalus membranaceus. Next base: position 147,484,268 of record CM076850.1, on the reverse strand, counting down.
CTTCTCACAAGGAGTCGCGACTAGTCACTTGGACACCACCTCCGGCAAACTTTATCAAGCTTAATGTTGATGGTAGCTCATTTGGTAACCCTGGCTGCTCATGGTATGGAGGGCTCTTTCGGGATCACAATGGTAACTGGATTTCATGTTTCTCAGGCAGGTGCGGCTACACAAATAACATGAATGCGGAATTGCAGGCCATTGCTCAGGGACTCAACATTGCTCAAAAAATGGATATTAGAATCTGATTTGCGAAACAGATTCATTGACTGCTCTGAAGTTCATCAATGAGGGAGTTTCTACCACTCACCCTCATGCGCCGCTTCTTGATCATATCCGATCCTTTATGGAACGTGGTTGGCAGCTCAGCTTTCAACATTCCCTTCAAGAAGGAAACTCTTGTGCGGATTGGTTCACAAAACAAGGTTTATCTATGGAGCATGGAGTACACTTGTGACATATTTGTCCTTCAGCCATTTCTACATCTCTGCTTGCAGATGCTATAGGAATTGCTAGACTAAGACCCTAGTTGGGTTGTTTGTTGCTTTTTTTTTGCTTTCTTAATGATAAAAAAAATTGTATTTTTTGATATCAAAGAGTTAAGCTCTAAATTTAATTAGTTGAAAGAATTTATTTATTCAAAAGTAAAATCATTTCCGAGATTATTTTTTTCATCAGGAAATCAAAATAAGTGACCTGAATTGAATAAACAAGTGTATGTATGTTCAATGAAATCATTGTTTTTGCAATTTCAAAACATTTTTTAATTAAATCTACTCAAACGAAGGAAAAAAATAATAATTTGGATACATTTCTTCTAGACAAAATCATGTAATTATGGAAGGCAAATGCAGACCCGTCCCCACCACAGGTGCTAAATTGAGTCCCCAACCTTTTTTCTAGTCTAGTCTTTGCAAAAAAGGGTCATAACAAATTTTCTTGGTTGTTCATTCAAAAGTTCTTTATTTTTTATTAATAAATGAAATGAATAACGAACCCGTTAAAAAAGAATAAAGGCTTGATTTGATTGTTTTGGTTTAAAAAAATTTTAAAAATTGTTTTACAAAATAGTACCGAAAAGCTGTTTTTTCAAAACAAATGTCTGTTTTAAATTTTGTTTTAAAAACAGAAAAATAACAAACAATTTTGTAAAACAGTTTCCAAAAAAAAAAACAAGTTAACCAAACAAATTTTTCATACATATAACCATCTACAAGCCGTGGATGCTTTCAATTAAAGTAGAACATATGACAGTAAAATGAAAAGAAGTAAAGATAAGCATAACAAAGGTTGAAAACAACTATACACTCACAGTTTAAACATAGTCTCAATCATGTATTCTAAAGTTCAAACTTAAAACTGAGTAATTTCTAATTTCTTCTGGTGACATTCACATGAGAAATTCAAGAATGACATAAAGATACTACCAAAAGCAAATGGGTGAAGTATCTAAAATGAATCCCACAATGCTCTATAAATTCCACAAAGGAATGAAGATCAAAAGTAGGAATCAAGATATTGGTATGAGTGCTTCCTATTAAACTGCAGTAAGCTAGCATAAGTCCGGTCCCATATTCCAATATACATACACTCATCATCCGGACTCAGAGAAACACCTGAAATTTCCCCGAACAAATCTATCTCTTGACGTTTCTTGTAATTATCCTTTGTACTATAAACATGCACAAAATCCGCAGGTTCAGCAACGACCATAAATTGACCGTCCGAAGAAAACCGAACAGACCGGCTCGCCCCAAGATTACCCTTGAGGATAGCAATAGGAGATGACACATTTCTAGCGTCCCATACTCTGCACGTCTTGTCCTGATTCCCCGTCGCAAATGTATGTCCATTAGGATGCCATGCAGACGCGAAAGAATAATCTTGATGACCAACCAGAGTGGCAACAGTCTACACAAGTTTCAAACATGTTAGTGGAAGCTTTTTTCCGTATAGGGTGCTGCTTTCCCAAAATAGCTACAAACTAGTTTTCATTTGGCGATGCTTATGGCGCACTGGTTTTTAAGCTGTATACTAATACACCCAGTTTGACCTTTGGATGTACTGAAGGATATAAATAAATTTCTATCCAACAGTTAAAATCATCAATGTATCGTACACCACTTATAAACTAATACACCGTTTCACTGCATTTGTATTTTGCAATTCTATTTGCTTGTTTTGTTTCAAAGTTCCTCCTCGTTTGATTTTTTTAAACTTAAGACAGAGACAGACCAGCAATATGTGCACAAATATTTTATGAAATGTACTTTGATTTGATCAGAATAATTCACAAAATATAAGGGGGGGTGAATGAATGATTGCTTCACACTAAAAATTTTTATTACACTACCGGTACATCACATCTTTTATGGTAAAAAGGGTGAGAGAAAATCAAAAGGTGGGGTCTAGCTGTAGTGTGAAAAAAAATGGATGTATGTGAGGAAATCGTAACTCATGTATTAATCAAAGGAATAAGAAATTTAGAACAAGCTTGAGACTTATTTTGATAGTAGGAAAGAGATGCAAAATATTTTCCAGTTTAATACCAATGATTCAATATAAAAATTCAAGCCAAGCAATGCAGACATTTTTTCTTTTTTGCAGCCACAATGTCCACATGCCAAATAGGAAACCAATCACGTTCACAATCATATGAATATCCATCACTCTTTGACCCAAAAAAAGAAAAAATCACAAACATAATGTTAGGAGAAACAAAAGGCAAATCAAAGGATTTAATCTATCGGTAAATGCGTGGGAAAAATATTTGACCACCAAAAGTTTAATAGAAGACATCAACAGAATATTTACCAAAAATTAACATCAATAAAAAAATACTAAATGTATGAAGGGAGAAACCATTTACCTTCCCATTTTGAGGATCCACCAGCAGTCCATCTAGGTTATCTCCAACAACAGTCATTAGTTTACGGTCAGGACTGATTGATGTGTGCTGCATCAAGAGCAATGGTTTTGTAATCAAGGCAAAACATATAGAATCAAAATCACAAATAGTTTAAAATAGTCAATTAAAAAAGCATTTTCTTGGATTTAATTACAGGTAAGAAACATGTGGGAAAACTAGTTGAAGTTCCTTGAAACCATGAATCCAAATGACCGTGCTAAGTGTGAAGCAAGAAAATTCATTAATGACAATCCAATAGTATTCACTTAATTCTGCTATATCTCCTTCTAATCAAGAGATGAGAATTTCGAGTCTCAAATCTGGGTTCTAATTTTTTCAATTTTCATGCAAATCTTTGTTTAATTTCCTCAATCATTCCCATGAGGTAAAGATTTGCTCATGATAAGCCAATCTACAAATTCAAAGCTCCTTCAAAGGTTCAATCATTTGTTAGTTCAGTAATACTCAATAGAATCAGCACTAATTAGGTTACTATGTTTGACAGCCCCATGTGGATAAAATTGTGTGCGTGACATGTAAGAGCGGAAATAGGGGTAGGCCCTACCATAGCATCCGGTAACCAGACATGAAGGGTAATTGGGAAGATTTTGCAACAGATCCACAAAATAAAGAGGACACACAAAGTAACAAAAAAAATATTAACCTCTTTGGTGTTCGGCGCATGGATTTTTTCAGTGGACGGTAGAATGAAACGCAAAGAGGAAAACTAGTTTATATTATAGGAATTTAGTTTGTGTCATTGTTTTGGTTTTACTTATCTATTCAAAGGATTCCATAGACCACATCTTTTTGTACTCTTCGTTCTTTCTATTTCCAATAAAACTTTAATCGCATAAAACAATAAATCACAGTATAAAGAGGAAAACTGAAATGAACCTAAATGGAAGAATAAAACAATAAATCACAGTATAAAGAGGAAAACTGAAATGAACCTAAATGGAAGAATAAATAGACATTAAGAAGCAACTGAAACAAAAGGACAAGTAGGAAAAAGAAAAAATAAACCGCATCACTCAGAATGCTTAAAGGGTGCTTACATTAACCGGCCAAGGGAACTGTAGGTGATTCAAGAGCTGAAACCTTTCTATGTCATACTCTCTCACACCACAATCATTGCTGGAGGCTATAAAATGAGTTGCACCACTGCAAAAGTTTCCGTGTCAAACAATGTTCCAAACCGAGACAAATAAAACCAGGTATGAGAAATACCTCAAGCTGTCGTATATTTCAACTGCATTTGTTATAGCATTATCATCATGTGTGATCCGTGCACAAAAGCTTACACCCTTCTTATCCAAGCGCTGCATTCAAATTCAATATAGATAATATAAGTTGCGCTCAATATTATCCTGCCAAGATAAACTGGAAAAACAGAGTACACCAGAAGGGCCATGTTTGTGCAGCAGCAAGAATCCCTACTGCATTTACAATAGAACATAAACTATTTTATATAAAAGTATATCGTGCTGACCCAGATGGAAGCACACCAGCAACCAGATTAGAAAAAATCACCAAGGTCATAGAACCATGGATGGGAACAAGTATGGTACATGCACAAGTACAACGCAAACGAAGATAACCCTACATACACTGAAGCCAATGTAAGCATTAGCTTAATGGGTATTTAGAGGGTATAAAAAACTAAGAAGGGAAGTGTTGTGAATTAAGGAAGTGTTGACCCCTAAAATCGAGAATAGTTAATTGAAGATTAATACTAGATTATTAAGTGGAGCTTGAATGAGAAGTGATTGTGTTAGAAACTTGAACCTGAGAGTAGAAATCTTACTAGCTGAGGTAGCCCTCTGTTACGACTGAAATAACAAGAAAATGCAGAATGTACACAGAATATACCAACTGTCGCAATTCCCTAAACCTTTTTCATTCAACAGTCGTAATGATAAGTGATTGCATGGTTATCAAATCGGGATACGTATCGTGTATCGTTAGGTCCATTTTCCGAATCGTGTATCGTATCGTGTATCGTATCGTAAGATACATGATCAAAAAATATATAACATTTTTAACTAAATCTAAATAACATAAGTAAATAAATAACATATAAACTTCAAGTTTCAAAAAGGGGTTTGCTTTTTTAATAACACACGATGTATATAATAAAGAGTTCTAGGTTTGGTGCTTTAAAATCCAAATAATAGAAAGGAGTCAAAAAAGAAAAGAAAGAGGTCAGAATAATAAATAAATAAATAAATAAAAAGAAGTAAAAAAGACGTGTTTTATAAAATCTAATCAATAGAATGAAGTAAAAAAAAATAAGGAAGAAGTCAGAATAAGAAAAAGAAAGAAGTAAACACAACGGTGTTTTATAAATAAATTCTAATGAAGTCGTTTAGCAAAAAATAATTAAATAAATTCTAATGAATAGAATAGAAGGAAGTCGTTTAACAAAAAAAAGAATAGAAGGAAGTCAAAACAAAAGAAAGAAGTCAAAATAAAATAAAAAAAGGAAATGAAAACCCATTTATTAAACACGTGAACGGGTAACAAAAAAAAACACGTGAACGAAGCCAAAAAGAAGGTTGGTTTATGAAAACGCGTGAACGAAACTTGTGAAACGTCAGCAAGTAAAGCCCAAAACTCACCGTTTCATTAATCCCCACTCCCAAAACGCAGTGTTTCGTGTCGTCTTCTTCCTCTAGCCAAAAAACGCGCTGCCAGTAACCCTAAAAATCAGAGCTTTGCGAAAACGGATCCAAAACCCGACCCGTTGTGAATTGTTGCAGAATCGTGCGAGACACCGTTGAATCGCGATTCCAACGATTCCAGTGCGATTCCGACGATACATACCATGATTCAGACACAAGAACGAGTCGCCTTCCGATTTGCATCGTTTGATGTATTTTTCGAATCGTATCGCGATGCGAATCGTACGATTCATACGATACTAACTACATTGAGTGATTGTGTCAGAAACTTGGACCTGAGAGTAGAAATCTAACTAGCTTAGGTATCCCTCTGCTAAGACTGAAATAACAAGAAAATGCAGAATGTACACAGAATATACCAACTGTCGCAATTCCCTAAACCTTTTTCACTCAACAGTCATAATGATAATCTTCTCGAGAAGATAAAGTCCCAACTCCAATAAGACTGAATGCCGAACAGAACAGATTAAATAATAGGATTATTCCAGGCTTAGTTCCCAAGACTACCTCGGTATATTACTCACCACAGTCAAACCCTCAACAATATTTAATAGGAATTATACCAGAAATGGAACTATAACAAAATATGTGCCCCTTTCTAGTACCAGTGAAGGTAATATAAATGTTGAGATTCCACATTGACTAGAGATATGGCCAAAGTAGTCCTTATAATGTTTGGGAAATCCTCATTTCATGAGCCAGGGGTTGAGTAAGGCCTAAATCCCAAATCTAAAAAGGCACAAGACCTTATCCTAAATCTAGTGGGTGCAATAGCAAATATTCTGCCCTACTAACAGATCTAGGATAGGCTCTAAAACCATTTAGATTTTGGGCTTTGGACCCAACTTGGTCCTTATAAGTTATAAGGACTACTTTAGCCATATAAAATAATAGTTTTCGTGAGTACGAGTGTAAACTAAAACTTACTATTAGAAAAATGCAAAGGACCATATATAAACAGAGTCCCCCGTGCAGCCGCGCTACTAATTCCATATTAGTACCCTCAATTCTTTTAATAAACACGTGTACCCAGTAGCGGACCTACCTTGGAATGAGGGGGTTCAGTTGAACCCCCTGGAAAAAAAAATTGCACTTACCACCCTATATAAATAGCCCAAATCCCCTGAAATTTTAATTTTGAACCCCTTGAAAATTTTAAATTGCACTAGTAGACCAAGTTTTGCACCCATTTGACACTGGCCTTAAAAAATTTGACACCCCTGACCCCAGGGTCCGCCACTGCGTGTACCCCACTATTAGCACATTCCCCACATTTCGCGTGGCAAAATGTGTTCAGATTAACCCAATTTTCTTAAAAGAAAAAACACTAATGTCCACAAAAGGATGGCCGTTCAGGTAAAATCCAAAAACCCAATCTATAACTGCTTAAGAAATCACAGTTTCCAAACCAGAAGTTATGCAGCGAGTGGGTACCCCTTCCTAGCGAAAAAGCACAAGGAAAAGCATATCACACATTATTTTATTATATCTGCCCATTGACTACACCATACCATAAGCTGATATAGAATAGAAAACGGGCAATCTTCCATAAATACGCGAAGATATCTCATCATTCAATGAAGCATTAGAAGCCCAAAGAACTATGTGTTGATAAGGCACAAATCATGTGGACTCACCTTACAAGTAAGCTCTCCTTGGAAGCCACCGGCAACAAGAAAATTATCCTTGACAGCTAATGTGCTAATCTGCGTCTGTGAAAATCCTTCCAACTGATTTCCCGCACATCTCTAAAAGACCAAACAAAGATGAGAATGAGATCAATTATATTGAACACTCTTACCTCAATCATTTTCTCAAATGAACCGTGTTAAATTTTCCAGGTTCATTAATCACACATGGGTTTCTCATGATCCCAAGAGAAACCCTGGGTTGCATAAGAGGTCTCACATCAATTAAGGATGAAAAAGCAAAGAGCATCCTCACTCCTTTCTATATAGATGAACAAGGTTGCATAAGAGACTGGATTGCATTACCTCGGTAGGGGCTACATGCCCAGCAAAATTGATTATCTCAGACAAATTGCCGCTTAGCGATGACCAGTGCATAATTGAGTAGTTAGAGACTAGGTATACGTCATGTTTTGAAGTAGCCCACACTAAGTTCCTCAGCTGCATTCCGCAAATAAATAGGACATTAGGCAAGATTTTATCGCAGAAATGTCATCAGGCTTGAAAATTAATTAAAACACTACTCAAACATACTTTGTAAGATCATAACTGCAAAAAGAAAGAGTACAGTGTTGTCTCTAATGCAAGCTGACCCGTGATGGCATGAGTTATATGATTGTATAAACAAAACAACTTCAATCCAACTAGTACAGCATAATGTTAGAGACACAATAATAAACTTAAAGGTTTTCCAGTTTCGATGTCCATAACAAGCTATCAAGGTAGCAGTCACAGTTGTGCTCGTATCGCGATCCTCGATATTGTAGAGAATCGCGATCAATTATGGGTGACGTGGCCTCAACGGCAGTTGCGTTACAATCATGAATACGATGATGATCAGTCAATTACGGGTGACGTGGCCTCAACGGCAGTTGCGTGACAATCACGAATACATCAAAAACCATGATGATCGGCACGTGTCGTGGGAAAAAAATTAAAACCTTGATCCACTGACAAAATTAATGCAAAAGAATTAGTGCAGCCATACAACACACAAACAGTCACACAAGCCACAACATTTAGGTCAACCATTGATGACAACCAACCAATTAATTAAGATGATAGCCAACCACTAAACACTCAGTAGTCATTCAAAAAATTCAGAGTAATAGCAAGGAAGGAAATAATTAGGCGCATGAAATGAAGCATATGAAAAAATTCAACAAACCTGAAAATGAAGAATGGTAGGCTTAACCATTCTAGTATTATAGAAAAATTCATAATAATTTCCACCCTTCTCCACTTGTGTGCACTCCTGGGACAACAATCAAAGAAAACAACATTAACTTATTAGGTATTAAAACATTTGTCAAACAATTTCTGATATTACCAAAATCCACAAACAAATAAAAAAGGGATTGAAGTGAAAGGGGAAGAATGAATAAAAAAAAAACCTTGTCTGGAGCCTCTCCAGAAGTGAGAATATTCTCGAAATTCCTGTATTGCTCTAGCCTTGTGAATCTGTAACTTCGTCTGTTTATGTTCAAAGTCTTCCATGGAATACCCTGAATGTCCTTCCCTTTTCTTGCTTGTGCAGCTGATGTATCAGTCACCTTAGTATGCTGCTCAAATCATCAAACACACACAATAATTTTTCTTCAGTTCAATGAATTGCATAAAACGACTCGAGAGAGAGAGAGAGAGAGAGAGAGAGAGAGAGAGAGAGAGAGAGAGAATGAAAAGAAAGAAAGAAACTTACATCGTCATAGAGAAAACCAAAACCTTCATCATACCGCATAACGTTCTGGTCGTCTATTTCGTCGAAGAAATCTTCATCGGCCATGTGCTGTGATGAAATGGGTTCAAGTTCCAAACTTGCCTCGCTTTCAGTTTCAGAGTGTTTTTGGAATGGGAAAGGTAAAGAAACAACACGCTACTAACACTCTCTTCTTCACCGGCATATATAATCATATCATATAATACTAATATATTGATTTTTTTTTTTTGGAATTGTCATAAATTATCTTTTTTTTACAAAAAGTTTAGGTGAGTTGCCCGGGCTCACCAGACTTATGGCAGGTCTCACATCGACAGTGAGAGTTGAACCCACATCCTTGTAGGGGAATGAGTCAACTCCTTACCAACTGAGGAGGGTCCTTATGTTTCTTTTTCTTTTTGCCTTATGTTTTAGCCGGTATTCCTGTTTGCACATTTTCATAAATACAGAGTGGGGGTCATCAGGCCGGGTTCCGACTTGGTTGTGGACCCACTGTTTAGTGCTTAAACTTGACTTGGCATGCCCTCATTTCTGCAGGTGCGATCTGGCTAGAACAAAACAAACACGTCGGGTTATCGTTTTTTTTGTAACAGCCCAACCCTTTTACCTACTCATTTTCGGCTTATGGCATTGGCACTGTCACTCATGATCTTCTCTACCCCCCTGTAGAATTTTTGCCTTCCGTGGGAATCGAACCCTGTACCCAGGGACTCAAGTACAGGGTTCGATTCCCACGGAAGGCAAAAACTCCACAGGAGGGGTGGAGAAGGTCATGAGTGATAGTGCCAATGCCATAAGCCGAAAATGAGTAGGTAAAAGGGTTGGGCTGTTACAAAAAAAGAAACGTAGCCAAACTGATGGCTTCCGATCCTAGAGACTCGGAAGGTGCTTGCACCGATAACCTCAGATCGGTCGAGCCCGATGTTCACAGGGGATTTAATTCCGCTCCCAACAGCTTCCAAGCAGAAGAGCGCTCTCCCGAGATTCCTGACAATGAACTGGTGGAGGAAGGTCGCGCGAGCGAAGTCTGATCCGAAGATGTAGTGGTCATTGAGTCGGATGAGTCCGATGCTGATGGTGATAAGGGAGAGCAAGGGAGCACCAACTCTCGCTGGAGCTCTGATGATAGTGAGGCCGAAGTTGAGGTCGAAGTGAAGGGTTTTGCTGAAAGTCAGAACAACGAAGGAGATCTTCCTGAAGGTCGAAACAAAGGGGAAGATCTATCTGAAGGTGATTCTGACGAGTACCCCAGCACCGGGGTCGGTTTGGTCGATGTCCCCCTACTGTTGCCTTTAAGTACCCAACGGGAATATTTCTGGGTGTCAGAGTCGTTGAGGGCGATCCGATCTGTGTATAAGGCCGGAGATGATATGAGCCACATCGTTAAAATAATTGTCGGGAGGAGAGGAGATATATGGAGAGCGGAAGGCATGGGAGAAGGTCATCATGTCGTCGTTTGGGCACCGGCCCTCAAGTTCGTGATGTACGAGGTGACGATTGTCACTATGAACCTCCGACCTCCATTCACCGCCTTTCAGCTGGGAAGACTGAACCTCGCTCCTACCCATATTCACCCCAATGCCTGGGCCTTCACGCGGGCTTTTGAGCTGATGTGCATTCATCTGGAGAGGCCGATCTCCGTTAATTTGTTCTTTTTCTTATTTGAAATAAATAGACGGCACGAGGAGGGGTCTAAAGAGCGGTGGGAGCATATGAGCCTCAGGGCCAGAAGGAACACCAAAATTTTCATGCTCTATTCCGACTCACTAAAGGGAAATTGGAAAGGCAAATTCTTCTTTGTTGAGCCCGTGAATGACGTGGTCGTGAAGTACGTCGGCAAATATAGCGATGATGGACAATCTCTAGAGTCCACTAAGTTTCCCATCGGGTGGTCTCTTTCTCACTTCAATCGCCCCCCAAATTACTACACTGTTAGCTTAAGCTTAAGCAGGCTAAGTGACGAAGACCAAGAATCCTTGGCGATCCTGACGAACTTTGATGATCTGATTCCTTGGAGAGATCCGAAGAAATTTGGTATCGATACATCGAAGTTGGTCGAGGCGGGCTCGAGGTCAAAAGTTTTAGCGGGGCTTGGTAGGGTCGGTTACTGATAAATATGCTTTCTGCTTTTATCCTATTTTCAATATTGGTATCCATAATCTCAGCTTTTTGTTTTTCTTTGCAGATCAAATGGCTCCTGACAAGTTTGCCATTCTGAAGGCAGCTGCAGAAAGGAGGGCCGCCCTTCAGGAAGGCAGCTCTGATGCTCCCCCGATCCCTCAGGGAACACCTAGGCGGGATGAGCCTATACAAGCTGTGCCAATTAACACAGTTATTGCTGTGAGTTCTGAAGATCAGACTGGTGACCTTCAGCATCGCAAACGTCAACCGAACTTGGTGCAGGTTGGTTGCCCTTCAACTCATGCTTCCACCTCTCAAGCCCCGGGAAAAAGGGTGCGATCAGACCAAGACGGGTCTCCCAAGGTGTCAAAGAAAGATCGTCATGAAAAAGATGACTCAAAGAAACGCCGATCTTCTAATATCCTCATTGATGATGACTTTTTGAGTAAAAATCTTGAGGAGTACCGGGTTGATTGATAACTCCATTTTATATAGAGTTATTCATACATCTAATCATAACTAATTACTTGAAATCAAGTAGAATATTTGTTAAATATAGTAGTATAAGTAAGATAACAACATTCTAGGAATTATGTGATGAATAAAGCATTTTGTATATATATTGGTATGTTTGATGTGTTTGTTCAGTTTACCTACAAATGATGTTTCTGCACCACGATGCTTCTGCACCATGATGCTCCTGCACTTAGTGCTTCTGCACCATCCTGCGCTAAATGTATAACCCCACAATGGAAGCACCTCAATTCATACCACTGCACCAAAACTTCTATGACATCATGCTTTGTCACAAATCACATGGAGGCACATGCCCACATGCATAAGGAGGTGCCGACCATAAACATCATCATGAAAGGCTACTCATCTAAAGACACATGGCTCTCCAGAATTGGACCTCCCCTTTAGACTCAATCTTCTCAATCAAAGCTCTGAAAAGTAACCATGGTTAAGCCACCTTTGGTCAAGCTTGATCTCCAAGCAAACCCTTACTTGAAGGAAACCTCCAAGGCTATATAAAGGCTTCCACTTCTCACTTGAAGATCATCGCATATCTCACTTGATAATATGTAGATCATACACTTTACTTATATTTTAGTAGTTTCAATTCTTGCATTTTATTTAGTAGTTAGTTGTAAGAAGGTGAGGAAGGAATTGACACCCTCTTCCTCCACTTCTTCATATATAGACGAAGGAATCAGTGCTTCTGCACCAATCAGAATTCCATGCAAAGGAACATCAATCCGTGTAACTTCTACCCTATTGATATCTTTTGTATTATCATATTATTATGTTCTTTGCAGATTCCCTCTATTATATAATGAGTAACATGAGCTAAATTCCTTTAGTTGAGATGTTCTAAACTTATAATGATCTTTTGAGTAAGTTATTATGCTTTTAAGTGTCGTATCATTTTGGGTCTTGTGTTATACTACATCCATCTTATTTTAAGGTTGATCTCTTACAATAAGTAGAGTTATATTCACAGACATGGTTTATAATTAGAAATCAAGACTAATAAGGGTGGGTGTTTTAACAAAGGCTTTGTTAAACTTGTTTAATAAAGAAACTGTGTTAAAACCATTTAAGTCCTAGACATAGGATAACATAGTCCTTAGGGTGAAACAGTGGGTACTTCAAAGGCAGGAGTGAACTTATTTAGCAAGCCCAGACATGGGAAGCTTGTAACGAAACTCTGAAGAAAGTAGCTGAAAAGCACACACTTATGCAACTGCACTCAATGCTACTGCACTTGATGCTTCTGCACTTGATGCTTCTGCATCATAGTGCTTATGCATCTCTAAAAGCATAGAAACTCTCAAAAGAAGTATTATCTAGTAAAGACATCTCATCTATCTTTCTCAACTGATTTCTTTCATCTTATTTTACATACTTGCATTTTGTTTTTACTTAAACTAAAAACCCCAAATTTTGTGAGTAGTGTAGTAGCACATATTTATATCTCTCTAAGCATACAAGAGTTTAATCAATCCTCGTGGGTTCGACCTTTCTTATCATTGTATTACTTGTGTGACTGTGTATACTTGCACATATTTTGCCACACCATTGATCCGACTCCGTTTCCAAGGAGCGTGTGATCATTTACTCTCGCTCATCCGACGCTTAGCCCATGACTGGGGTAGATGGCTCCGGGGTTCCGGGTGGAACCGGTTTGAGCAGGGTTTCGGGTTCCAGGCGGAACCGGCATTTCGCCTTGTAATTTTTGAAAGCCTTTTTGAACTTGAGGACCCGGCCGTATCCGGGGTGGTTTGTAATCTTTTGCTTTATTTTAGCTGCTCGCATTTTCGATTTTTATTTACCTCGGTTGCGTTTTTCTTTGCTCAAGTAACGTGCGTCGCCTTCAGGGCAGTTTACCGGGACTTGGCCCAGATCGAACTCGCCCTTAAGGGTGATGGCAGCCTCGGCCATCGGTCTTGTGTGATGGCAGCCTCGGCCATCGATCTTGGCGATCGAAATCCCAAAGACCTCTGCGGCTCCTTCAGGGCAGTTTACTGGGACTCGACCCAGATCGAACTCGTTCAAGGAGAGTCTGCGACGACCTCGGTCGGAGGTTGTATTGAACGCTGGGCACCAGGTTTCGATTTTATAAAAAGGGGCCTCGCGCGTAATCGTTAGACCGCTCTCAGAGGGGCTCCATTTAACCTCGGAACGCTGGATTTTCAAATTAGTGACCATAATGAAGAATCTTGAAGATCTTTTTAGATGCGAAATGTTCATACATCGGCATACATAATGCTTTTTAATGCGTAAATTAATTGTAATACTGCTTCAGCTTGGCAGCGTTCCAAGTTCTTGGGATTTCTTTTCCTTCTAAAGTTTCCAACTGGAAAGCGCCGTTACCGATTTTAGAGACGACCCGATAAGGTCCTTCCCAGTTCAGAGCGAGCTTTCCTTGAGCGCCATTCCTTAAGCCGGCGTCGGCCCTTCGGAACACCAAGCCGCCGACTTCGAAATCCCTCGGGACAACTTTCGCGTTGTACCGGGTTGCTATCCTCTGTTTGATCAATGCTTCTTTGAGAGAGGCTCGCCCTCGAACCTCGTCGACGAGGTCGAGGTTCTCCTTTAGAGCCTGGTCATTTTCTTCAGGCGGTTTTGGGTGAAGAGTCCTCCAACTAAGCTCTCCGATTTCAACAGGAATTACAGCCTCGCTCCCATATGAGAGTCGGAAAGGGCTCTCCCCCGTCGAACTCTGCGGGGTGGTTCTGTAGGCCCACAACACATAAGGTAGTTCCTCAACCCATTTTCCCTTGGCTTCATCAAGCCGCTTTCTAAATCCATTGAGGAGTACCTTGTTAGCGGCCTCCACCTGTTCGTTAGTTTGGGGGTGCTCTACCGAGGTGAACCGGTGCGGACATGAGTTTCCTGAAGCCCTTGTCAGTGAACTTGGTTCTGTTATCATTGATTATTACCACGGAGATCCCGAATCTGGTCATAATATTTTTTTTGAAGAACTTGATGTAGTTTCTTGCGCTGATAATGGCTAAAGGCTCGGCTTCAATCCATTTTGTGGAGTAGTCCACAGCCACTATTAGGTACTTGACCTGACCGAGGGCAGTTGGGAATGGCCCTAAGAGATCTATCCCCCACCGCGCGAAAGGCCATGGCGAGGTGAGACTAGTGAGCTCGGCAGGAGGTGCTACATGAACCTTGGCATGGATTTGACACTTCTTGCATTTTTGGACATGATTTCTTGCATCGGTTTCCATGGTTGACCAGAAATATCCTGCCCTTAAGGCTTTCCGAGCTAGAGACCGACCTCCAAGGTGTTGTCCGCAGATCCCCTCGTGGATCTCGACCAAGACATTATCTGCTTCCTCTCCTTCAACGCATTTTAATAATGGCACAGAGAGGCTTCTTCTGTAGAGTGTTCCATCGATTACGGAGAAAGACGAGGCCTTCCTCCTGATTAATTTGGCTTCACGGGAGTCCGGAGGCTCGTCCCCCGACTTGATGAACTCCATTCTTGGTGAAATCCAACATTTGTTTTCCTCAACTACATTGATGGAAAAAGCGAGCTCCGGGTTGGGGAGGACGCTGGGTTTGCTCAGTGTTTCCTGGATTATTGATCGGTGATTTCTTGGAACTTTGGTGCTGGTGAGCTTGGAAAGAACGCCCGCTCTGATGTTTTCCGCTCTAGGAACGTGCTTAACCTCTGCAAACACGAAACAGGCAAGCAATTCCCGCACTCGGGTTAAATACTTCTGCAAGGTCGGATCTTTGGCTTCGTATTGCTTTCCGATTTGCGAGACTACCAATAATGAGTCAGTGTTCAAAGAGAGCCGAGTAACTCGGAGGCCTATGGCAAGTCAGAGTCCTGCTATGCATGCCTCGTATTCTGCCTGATTGTTAGAAGTTGGGAAACCAAAAGTGAGGGATACCTCGATTATAACGCCTGCCGGGCTTTCAAGCATTAGTCCTGCACCGCTCCCCTTTGGATTTGAGGATCCATCTACATGGAGCATCCACAATTCGCCTTCAGGGTCGGCCGGGTCATTTCAGCGACAAAGTCGGCAAGTATTTGAGCTTTCATAGCTGACCTGAACTCGTATTTGATGCCGAACTCAGAAAGTTCTACTGCCCATTTAACCATTCGTCCTGCTAAGTCAGGTCGGTGTAAGATTTGTCGGATCGGGTGATTCGTCCGCACCACGACCTGATGAGCGACGAAGTAAGGTCAGAGGCCACGTGCCGAGATGAGTAGAGCAAAGGAGATTTTTTCTATTTTCTGGTATCTAACCCCTGATCCCTGTAAAGCTTTGCTCACAAAGTATACTGGACTCTGACATGTCCCTATTTCCCGAATGAGAACGGCGCCAATTGCTTCTTCCGAGATTGCTAAGTACAGGTATAAGGTTTCCCCGAGGTTTGGCCGACTCAGGATTGGTGGTTCGGACAAAGCCTTTTTAAGCTGGGAGAGGGCCTCATTCCGCTTCGGGGTCCATTCAAACTTTGCTTCCTTCTTAAGCAGCTTAAATAACGGAAGCGATTTGAACGCAGTATTGGAAATGAAACGAGATAGCGCGGCGATCATCCCGTTAAGCTTCTGAAGCTCTTTCTTGGTAGACGGGGTGCGCATCTCTGTCACAGCCCGACATTTGTCCGGGTTGGCTTCAATGCCCCTTTCTGTGAGGTAGAAACCAAAGAATTTCCCAGCTCGGACTCCGAAAGTGCATTTTTCCGGGTTCAGCCTCATTGTTTTTTCGGATTTCTGCGAAGATTTCTTCAAGGTCGGCTATGTGGAGGCTCTCACCCTCGCTTTTCGCGATCATGTCGTCTAGGTAGACTTCTACGTTGCGCCCGATCTGCTTTCGGAAAACCCTATTCATCATTCTTTGATAGGTAGCTCCCACATTTTTCAAGCCAAATGGCATAACCCGGTAACAGAAATTACCGCGGTCAGTCATGAAGGCGGTATTTTCTTGGTCGGGAGGAAACATCGGAATTTGGTTATATCCGGAATAGGCATCCATAAAAGATAGTAAACGAAAACCTGAAGCATTATCGATGAGACGATCAATGCTAGGAACAGGAAAGGCGTCCTTTGGACAGGCCTATTAAGATCGGTATAATCAACATACGTTCGCCATTTTCCATTACTTTTCTTGACAAGTACAGAGTTGGAAAGCCAAGTTGTATACTTGACTTCCTTTACAAAATAGGCTTTAATTAAATCATCAACGACCTTAGCTGTGGCAGCTGCTTTCTCCTTGCTTTGAGCTCTCTTGCGCTGGGCAACCCACTTAGCCCCAGGGTTAACAGCTAGCTGGTGACAGGCGACTTTCGGGG
Source organism: Astragalus membranaceus (assembly GCA_039519185.1). NCBI lineage: Eukaryota > Viridiplantae > Streptophyta > Magnoliopsida > Fabales > Fabaceae > Astragalus > Astragalus membranaceus. The sequence goes on along the minus strand of CM076850.1, from coordinate 147,467,327 downwards.
GAATCCCGGGCATGTCCTTCGCCGACCAGGTGAAGAGGTCGGCATGAGCCTACAGACATAAGGCAAGCTTTGCTTTAACTTCCTCAGAGAGATCGGATCCGATCTTGATAGTTTGGGTTGGGTCATCTCCCAATTGGATTTGCACGAATTCACCATCAAGCTGAGGTCGCCTGATTTTCTTCTTCAGCTCTCGGGTAAGATCGTCAACACTCTCCTCTTCAGAGCTGTCAGGGTCGTACCTCGCATCAAGATCTGTGACATTGACCTCGGCAGCTCTGCTGTTTCTTCTCTTTTTGGAATCCTTCCGTGCTTCTGCTTCTTCGGGGGGAACCCCCTCCTCTGAGGCCTGCCTATCTGCTTTCACGTGCAGATAGAAGCATCTCTGGGCGGACTCTAGGTCGGCATCAAGGGTAATAACTTTGTTGCACAAAGAGTAGAATTTCATTTTCAGGTGAACTGTTGAGGTTACAGCTTCGAGCCTTCCTAGAGTCGGTCTTCCGATAATACAATTGTAGACCGAAGGGCATGACAAAACTAGGAATTTGGTCTCGACTGTCCTTTGCAATGGTTCTTCGCCGTAGGTGACCATAAATTCCAAATAGACGAGTGGTTTGGTCCGGGACCCGTTGAAACCCGAAAGGACAGATCCCCTGTAAGGGGTGAAGTCCTCCTCAGAGATTTGCAGCTTTCTCACAAGGTCGATAAAAATGATATCTGCCGAGCTTCCCTGATCGACAAAAATTCTTCTTATCTCGTGATTGGCCATGACAGCCCTGATCAAAAGAGGTACATGCTTGTTGGGCTTGCCATCTAGCAAGTCTTGATCGCCAAATGCCAAGAGAGGTCGGTTTGGGGTTGAGGTTACCGCCGAGGTGGAAGCAGCACTCATGATCTCCTTCCACTTTCTCTTCATAGTCTTGCCTGAAGCTTCGACGGGGTATCCACCAGAGATGACCATCATTACCGGCCGACCTTTAGACTTTTGAAAATCGCGCTCGTCTTCCGAGCTTTCCTCCCTTTCTTGACGAGCCCTCCCCTTCTTTTTGGAGTCATCCTTCTCTTCTTTAACCTCTACTTCCTGCCGAGGTGCTTTGGCCACGTATTGACTCAATTTCCCTTTCTTGATCAGATCCTCAATGTCGTCTTTCAGAGTATTGCAGCGATTGGTGTCATGTCCTTTACTTTGGTGATACCGACAGTACTTGTTAGATCGCTTCCCCGGTCTGTGCAGGAGTGGATCACGGAACTTGAGTTCCTTAAATTCTGCATTCATGCATTCTGCTAAGATTCTAGCTCTTGTTTCATTAAGATCGGAATAATGCTGGTGGCGGTTGCGAGATCTGGCTTTACTATCGTTTCGGGCCTCCTTCTCATTCCGAGGCTTGGACACTCCAGGGTCGGCGTCCGACTTTCTCTCAGCCGCTCCTTCTTCGTGGTCGATGTACTTATGAGATCGCTGGAGGAACTCAGCAAGCGACTCAGTTTGATTTACTCCGACATCGATTTGGAAAAGACTTCCTTCTCGAAGACCGGCTTCCATGAAGAAAAGTCGAAAAGAGTCATCGAGGTTCCGGACCTGAGCAGTTCCTTATTGAACCTCTCAATATAGTCCCGGAGTGCCTCGTTCTCCCCTTGCCGAATTGCCTGCAAAACCTTTCGAGATTTTGGATTCATTTTGGAGTGGGCGAAATGGGCAGAAAATAACTTGGCTAGCTGGTCCCAAGAGGATATTGAGTTCGGCTTGAGGGCTCTGAACCAGTCCAAAGCCAACTTCTCAAGAGTGAGGGGAAAAATCCGACATTTGATTTCGTTTGGGACGTTCCGATATTGCATCATCATATCGAAGTAATCGAGATGGCGATCAGGATCACCAGTCCCATCATGCATCTTCAAACCTTCAGGGGGTTTCTCAAGATGTTTTGGCACCGGAAAGTAGTCGATTTTTGTCGTGAAGGGTCCTTTCCGTGCTGTCGATTTCTCCATCAGAGGAGATCGTTGGTTATGGTGCCTAACAGGGGGGCTTCGAGAGTGAGGGCGCCGACGTTCATGCCTCGGGGATCTTTCCCGGCTTATAGAACGCCGCCTCGGAGAAGAGGATGCCAAAGACGAGCTTCAGCGAGGGGAATCCTCGGGATAATAACTATCGTCTTGTGTCTGGCTTGAGGGAGTTCCAGATCCTCGTCTTCCTTTCCGACGAGGTGGTGAACGGTGGTGGTGTCTCCTCCATGCCGGAGATCGGTGACGCCTTTGACTAGACGTCCTTCTGCTGGGAGGATGGTTTTGAGGAGAGGACCGATCCGGGATGTCACGAGCTCGGATCTCGGCAATTTCAGCCTCCAGCTGGGAGTAGCGCTGACTCCTCTGCTGATCAGCCTCGACTTGTCTTGTCAGCAGCTGGACGAGCTGTTGAACAACGTCGATCCGCACTTGGACAGTCTGGGGAGGAGGTGGAAGTTGATTCCAGGCGGAGCTTATGGGAACCATTGCTCTGGACGAGTTGTGGCCGTGGGTCGAGCTACGGGGCAGAGTGACTGCTACTCCTTCAGGGGTTTCCTGCTGTTCATCGGGTCTCACTATAGCACTTGAGACGTTCCTCAGACGTAACACTGGAGTCATCACTGACCAAGGAGATGGGGGAGGGACTAGAGTATAAGATGCTCCCACTGTGGTTGCCAATGTTCTGTACCTTTTCTCCTGCCTTATATCCGACCTTGGATACCAGATCCGATCTGAGATAGTTGGTAGCGGTGTTCTTGGTCAACCCGAGCTTGAGCTCCGATCCGAGGTGGGGTGGTACATGCAATGACACTCCGACGCCTTAGTCAGCTAGTGAGTCAGTTGCAAGTTTGAGAATTGGGGAAATGTATACCTTTAATGCTAGCATTGAATGCTTATTTATAGGTTTTGGGGATCAATGGGAACCATTGGATATAGGTCTTTGATCTTCACCATTGATTAGTGGGTTTGCCTTTGGTATTGGGCCTTAGTGCAAAATGTTGTAGTGGCCCAATCCATAACAAAATGCATCTTGGATTAATATGTTAGCTTTTATGTCCGATCATATTCCAATTTTGTTGATTATTAGAATCAATTCTAATGCACCTTCTTGTGGAAGATTTCGGTTTGAGAATGTTTGGTTGCGTGAGGAAGAGCTTCTAATCGGTGTTATTAAATCCATACCGGTCATTGACCTGAAGCACTGAGTCAATGAGTTAATGGTTGGGTCAATGAGTCACTAGTTGAACCACATGACCCGATCACTAGGGTTTTTTTTTTATACCCCCATCAGCTTCCATGTACCCCCACCCAAAATCGTAATCCCAAAAATACCCCAGACATAAATTACAAAAATTGACTTTTGGAAGATTCTCTGGTGGGGGACCACTTAATCTGGAAATCGGATTTACCTAAATGGAAGGTAAATCCGATTAGCTTTAAATACTTAAAATTCGACGCATAAGTCAAGTCGGATCTATCAAACTGACAGATAAATCCGATTTGACAATTTAATTCAGAACAGAAGGCGAAATATTAATAAATCGGATTTAGCTAAATCCGATGCGCAATCGAATTTACCTAAATCCGCCTTTATCGTTTAACAAATCGGATATACCTGGATGAGGGTATAACCGATTTGTAAAAAATAGAAAGCGGATTTACGTTTGAAGGCACGTAAATCCGCTTTGTTTTTTTTTAATTATTTACTTTATAACTGTTGTTCTATTTTGAAACAGGTATTGTGCATACAGAGTCGCAGGTCGTTCCTTTCGTGGTAGACACTACAGAGGCATTCTGGACGGAGAGGGTATATTTTTGAAACCAATTTTCTTGATTAAAGTTTGGTAGATATCTAATTAATTAAGTACGCAACATTTATCTATTTTTTCTATTTTGTAGATTTTTTCTACACGCCAGGATGTTGAAGAGTGGGCTAACGCGGTTGGGAGGCGTATTGGAGTTGTGGTTATCATCGTAAGATCTGACAAAGATGGAGGTAAAATGGGTTCTAGAGATAAGATTATATTTGGTTGCGAGAAGCAAGGGAAGTGGTCTAATGATTCTAGAGTTTTCGGGTCTAAGAGAAGAAGCTGTCCGTTTACATTGAGAGCTACTTGTACAATACATCATGGGGGTTGGCGTGTTAATGTTAGGTGTGGTCTTCACACACATCAGTTGTTTACTACCCCGGTTGGGTCGACAGCTTTTGGTCGTTTAACTAAGCCGCAGAAAGCTATTGTTAATGAGCACACTGATCTGAATGTTGCCCCGAAAGATTGTCTTACTGCTTTGAAGAACCATTATCCGGACAACGTCACTTCTCTTCCTCAAATATATAGGCAGCGTTACGCCTATAGGTCTTCTAAGAGGGGTCCTAGAACGGACATTCAAGAGCTTTTGAGATTGATTGACACGCAAAATTATTTATGTTGGAGCAGAAAAGTTGAGGGTTCCGATGTGGTCAGTGACATCATGTGGGCGCATCCCACTTCTATTAAGTTATTCCGGTTGTTTCCAAAGGTTCTTATTCTTGACACCACCTACAAGACCAACAAATACAATCTACCTCTATTGGAGATTGTAGGTGTCACTTCAACGGAGTTAACTTTCTCGGTTGCTTTTGCCTATATTTCACACGAGCTTGGAATTCATTTTACTTGGGCATTGCAGCAACTAAAAGAATTATTTGACTTGCACGGGCTTCAGCCTCAGGTGTTGTTGACTGATAGAGATCTTGGTCTTATGTCCGGTATTGTTGATGTCTTTCCTTCCGCTACAAATTTGTTATGTTCTTGGCACGTGACTAAAAATGTGAAAGTGAAGATTAAAGAGTTGGTGCACGTGGATAGGCAAAAGGACGTCCTCTGTCTTTGGCATAACATTATTGATTCACTTGACGAGTCAGAGTACTCAGCTCACTTGAAGATTTTTGAGGACTCCTGCGTTGATTTGCCCGCTCTTATTAAGTATGTGCATGACACGTGGTTGACAAAGCATAAGGAAAGATTTATCTTGGCATGGACAAACCAGATCCCACACTTCGGGAATCAGACCACCAATAGGTATTTTTATCGTAGTTTAAATTTTTTTGACACGTGTTTAGTATCTTTATTGTTGTTTAAATTTTTTTGACACGTGTTTAGTATTTTTATTGTAGTTTAAATTTTTTTGACACGTGTTTAGTATCTTTATTGTTGTTTAAATTTTTTTGACACGTGTTTAGTATTTTTATCGTAGCTTAAATTTTTTTGACACGTGTTTAGTATCTTTATCGTAGTTTAAATTTTTTTGACACGTGTTTAGTATTTTTATCGTAGTTTAATTTTTTTTGACACGTGTTTATTGTTATTATTTAAGAGTCGAGTCAGCTCATTGGACTTTGAAGAGACAGTTGAGGACTTCTGGAGGTGACTTGTCTAAGTCTTTTACATCTATGCATGAGATGCTTACTCTTCAATTTGATAAAGTCATCGGGTCTTTTCAAAGAAGCATCAACCGTATTGAAGTGGCTTCCAATACTCCTTTGTTTAAAAAGCTTCGCGGTCTTGTATCTTTAAATGCTTTGGATCATATTGTTAAAGAGTTTTCAAAATCGACATCTGGGGTTGGATATGACAAAGCCCGCTGTGGGTGCATTATTTGAAAGACACATCTTCTTCCTTGTGCTTGTGAGCTAGGTGTGTACCATGTCTCCAGTACTCCTATTCCGTTGGATGTTATAGACGACCATTGGAAAAAATTGAGTTTGGATTCTATGGATGATAAATTCTCGCAGGAAAAATCGGCTGACTGTGATATTTCTTACCAAATGGAGATGATTTGGGCGAGATATAATCGTATGACTCCTGAAGAGAGATTTGTCTTTAAGAAACAACTTAATGAGCTTGCATTCCCTACCACTTCTTCAATGGTTGCACCACCATTTAAAGTAAAAACAAAAGGTGCACCAAAGAAGAAGAAGCATAAATTATATGATGTCAAGCGTGATCCTTCTGGGTGGGAGCATGTGGATGAGAAGATGAAACTGACTCAAGAAGCTGGAACTTCTTCCAAAAATTCATCACAGCGGTCTTCTTGTATAAAATCATCACAGCGGTGTTCAATCCTATCTCAGAGTGTTTCTAAGAAATTAACACATCAGGGTGACACAAAATTCAATTTACCGTCGGTTCCTCATCACGTGCAACCGTATGTGGAAAAAATTATTGATGTTGAACGGGATGGTAATTGTGGGTTCCGAGCAGTAGCGGTTGGTCTCGATCTTGGTGAGGATAGTTGGCCTATAATTAGGCAAGATTTAATCAAAGAAACAAAGGAGAGGGAGCAACTATATACTTACATGTTTGGAAAGGACAGACTTGCTGTGCTTAGAAATGCGTTATCCATTGAATACCCCAGTTTCCAGAAGGAGGATAAGTGGTTGAGTTTGCCTGAGATGGGGTACTTTATAGCTATTAAGTATAATGTGGCCCTAGTTCAACTGTCTTTGGATATGAATTTTACTTATCTTCCTTTGAGAGGTAGTTATTCTTCTTCCAAGTATAAAATCATATGTATTCTTAACGTCAGGGATATCCATTGGATGCATATTTCGATCTCCCCTGTCTGTCCGTTGCCTCCAGTTGCTTTGATGTGGTCTCATAATCGATCAGATGAATCTACTTCATGGCTGGATCCTTATACCGGTCGTTTTGCCCTTTTGCAGTCTACCGCTTTGAAGATGCCCCGTCTCCCTCCCACTATTGTAGACTTAACCCATGATTCCGACGATTTACATTGACATTTATTGTATTTATCATTATACCCACATTTGTGTAACTATCTATCCATATATACCAAATAAAAATATTAAATGTTTTAACTTTTTTTACAAGTCGGATTTACCCTGGCAGAAGGTAAATCCGCTTCGTAATTTATCAAAGCGGATGTACCCCCACAACAGGTAGATCCGCTTTGTCTCTTTGACAAAGCGGATCTACCTGCGTTGTAGATACATCCGATTTACTAAATTACGAAGCGGATTTACCTCTGAGGAGTAAATCCGATGCGAAATTTATAAATTGAATCGGATCAAGGTAAATCCGATTTTGAGCTGGTGAAATCGGATTTACCTAAAATGGGTTAGATCCGCTTTGCAATTTGGGGTAGATCCGCTTTGATCAACAGTGCAGATTGCACCGACAATATCAATGGTTGATAATCATTGACGAATTCTATAAATACCTATTGCCAAACCTCATTCTTGTCACTCCCAAATTTCACTCTTAGTCACTCCCTAAATCATTATCAGCTTCTTCTTCTCCACCAAAAAATGCACCTAACACAATACTCACGGGATTCATCCCTCACTATCATTCATCATCAGGGCATCATCACCAACAAAGATGGTGGTGTCTGTTTCGAGGGGCGTGACACAATGCAGTGCAGGCTTAAACACAACATAACATTCGCTCAGCTAAAAGATAAACTGCTGGGTAAGGTGCAAATGGAGTGCGACTAGCGAGAGATAACTCGTATAGTTTATCGAAAAAAGGATTGGGCTGATGGACGTGTGCGCTGGTGGTGTACTGGTGCTGCAGCTGGCTGTACTGGTGGTGGTGGTGGTGATGAAACCGGTAAGAGTCTAGGAATAGATGCTCTCACATACCAATGTATGTAGTCCGGAGCAACCTGACCCAAATCCTCAGCAGCATGAGTAGCACGCAAAACGTCCTGCACCACAGGCATATAATGTGCAATCCGAAAAATGCAGTTTGCTTGGCTCGGACGACCGGTAAGAGGGTGACGTGGGATGACCTGCACGTACCCAAACTGTCTGAGGCACCTATCGGGCATGTAGGGAACAGTGATGTCTCCCCAGCTGATGTGGCCCCTGTATAATGAGACCTGCTCAAAGTCTCTATCCTCCTCCCGGTGCTCCTCAAACGGTCGCCAACAGACATCATCCGAGGTAAGTGCGTCAATCCTCTGCCTGTATACCCCCAGCTTCACTCCATCTGTCTTCTTCTTCCTCCAACGCCCACACAGTGCTCCAATCCGCAATCCACTCCTCCTCTCCACCAGCTGAGGGAAATACCATAAAATCCAGTTCTGAAAAAAAGAAGAAGATAACTTAAAAACTGTTTAACAGAAATTTAACCAAACTCGGAAAAAGATAACTTAAAATTATTACCTGTAAGAGGCTCGCATACCCTCCTAACTGATGCGCCTGGTCCAAGCAGGAGTAGTTCAGCTGGTCATACATGAAAGCAAGCCCTGCTGCCCCCATGCATATGATCCCACTCCAGCTTCACTGACATCCTCAAGTAGCAGCAGCCACTTAGCCTCAGCCCTGTCGCCGGTCTTGACCGTGAAGATGGACCAGCTCAGGATCAGAAGGATAAAGGCCCTGACAGCAGGACGCATGTCATCCTCTATGGACCCTCTAGTAACAATTTTCTGCAGCCACTCAAAACGGTAATACGGGCCAGATGAAGCTCGACACTCCACCCCCGCCTCCTCTATAGTCACACCTAGATAAACATGTGCTAGGTGGATGGCCTGATCAGTGGTGACCGAGGTAGGTGGGGCTCTGAAGTAGTTCCCCGTAATGGGTAGATGCAGCAAACAGGAGACATCATCCAAAGTAATCGTCATTTCACCAAATGGTAGGTGAAATGACGATGTCTCTGAGTGCCACCTCTCAACAAAAACAGACATCAGCTCATGGTCCACCTTAGGGGTGTTCGCGGTGCGGTTTGGTTCGGTTTTGAGCAAAAAATGGAACCGAACCGCAAGGTCTAAATAGATGCGGTTTGGTTTGGTTCGGTTGACTCTAAAAAAAAAAACCAAACCAAACCAAACCAAACCAATGCGGTTTGGATTGGTTCGGTTGGTGCGGTTTTTAGCGAGACAAAATATAATTTAAAAATATGTAATTTCTTTGACGAATGAAATCAGCCAATTTAAAAATCAAATCTACCAATATAATAGATTCAAACAATTCTGCCAAGGCATCAAAACATTTCAATATTACGGCCAAATCCTACATTAAAACAATTCTGACTACTGCCAAGGCATCAAACTTAAAACAATCCAACATTAAACTTAAAACATAGGGGCACCAACAAGCATTCTCCGGCTTAAAACAATCCTAAACATTAAACTTAAAACATATCCAGCAACCATTACTTAAAACAATCCTAAACATTAAACTTAAAACATATCTAGCAACCATTACTTAAAACAATCCTAAAACAATAAACTTAATACAAGACTCCAAAAGCATTCTCCAGCAAGTCTCAACAAGTCCCTAGGCCACACTTGATGCTAAATTTCCTACAAAGAAAAAATAGACAAGTAGATATACAAAATTAGTAACAATTAAGCAATTCAATAACTAAAATCAATAACTAATAGAGTAATAAAATCTAATAGAGTCATTCCAATTCAAGTACATACCATTTCATGAAGATATAATAAAATCGCGTCCTCAGAAATCTCTTCTGCAACGACATCAAGTGGAGCTTACAGCCCCTTGACATCAAGTGGAGCTTACAGCCCCTTGTGTTTCTACAAGGATACACAATAGTAAATTGGAGATAAGCCTCCTCTTATTCTGTTTGCATACAAACAAAGGATAACATCATTCTACAGACTGCTAACAAAATTAATAATGCTGAAAGCATACCGTTTTTGTATCAGTTTAAGATTTTCAAATGAAATTCTTACTCCAAAAGCATACATAATTAATGAAAATGCTGAGTGAACGAATCTAATCTAACATACAAATAATGAAATCAGTATCACCTGCACATTTCTTGATCCAATCAACTGTTTGGCCAAACTCCTGCTTCATCTCCTTTTCCTTTTCATCATTCTTATCAGTATCACCTGCAGAAAAATAACGAAATCAGGTAAACGAGTCTAATCTAACATACAAATAATGAAATCTAACAAAACCCTAACACTAACAAGAACGAACCAAAAATCAAATCTAACATACAAAAATCAAAAACGAACCCAGCAAAACGAATCTAATCTAACATACAAATAATGAAATCTAACAAAACCCTAACACTAACAAGAACGATTCTGACAAGAACGAACCAAAAATCAAATCTAACATACAAAAAGAAAAAACGAACCCAGCAAAACGAATTAAATCTTTGAGAAACTCAAAAAGAAAACGAACCCAGCAAAAAGAACAAACCTGTGAAAACGAACCCAGCAAAATGATGAGGTTTGAGGTTTCTTCGGTGCTTCTTCAGTTAAACGAACCTGTTAAAAACGAACCCAGCAAAATGATGCTTCTTCTTCAGTGCTTCAATGGCTGCGTCTGCGTGCGTGAGATTTCTATCTTGCGTGAGTGAGAGTCTGAGAGAGAGCGGCGTTCACTGAGGGAAGAAAGAATCGAAAGAGATAGGGTTTATTTTTATTTCTGATTAAAAGCGAGTGACGGTGGGTACTGATTAAATAAGCAGGCGCTAGAGAAAAAAAAGTAGTATATATATATAATTTAGCGGTTTGGTTTGGTTCGGTTCGGTTTCTGAAATTGGAACCGCAAACCGAACCGAACCGCGCGGTTTAGTAAAAACAAAAACCGAACAGAACCAATTAAAAGCAGTTTTTTGCGGTTTTCGGTTTGGTTTGGTTCGGTTTGCGGTTTTTCTATTGGTTTGGTTCGGTTTTGAACACCCCTAGTCCACCTTTGTGTGCCCGGTCGAGACGAGGGGGGCTAATCCGGAACCTGTGATAAAGGCCCATAACTGGTGGTTTTGGGAAAACCCAAGCAATCTCTGAGCCAGCTTGTTACCATGGTTGGTAACCTTCAATTTACGCTCATATATCTGCATTATAAAAAAATAAAAAATTAAAAAAATAAGGCTATGTAAATCAATTAAACTAAGAAAGCTACGTAAATAAATAAAACTTACCGGGTCTCTCAATATAATAGAACAGACATGAGATCCTAGCCCAGTGAATAGCTCATGCTGCTCCTCATGCTGCTGAGGCTGATGATAGGGCTCCTCCTGGTACTGCTGATACTGCTGCTGCTGATACTGGTGCTGATAATACTCCTGCTCAGCCATAGAATGGCCCTCAGACATAGAATCCTCATCAAGAGGATGCCCCTGCTGGCCCTCCTCATACTGATAGTCCGGGGCCTCCTCCACATGCTGATACTGCTGCTGTCGCCTATGGCGGGCAGACGCATGTCCCGCAATCCTGTGGCGGGTGCGTGTACTCGGAGCACCTGGCGATGCCCGAGACGAGGACTCCCCTCGATACCTATTTGACACTGAAAAAACTAATTTTTAAAAAAATAAAAATCAAAGCGGATCTACCTATATCCGATGGGAAATCGGATATAGGTAAATACGATGGGAGAATCGGATTTAGCTAAGTCCGACTTACTGTTTGCGCTGTCGCTTTGGGGATCGGAAGTACGTAGATCCGATGCGTAAGTCTGATGGGAAATCGGATATAGCTCCGAAGGGTAAATCCGATAATCTCTAGAAAATTTCTGATCAAACGGATGCAAGTGAGAAATGGTAAATGTTTTGTAATTTTATCAAAATTTTAAGGGTATTTTGGTATTTTCATAGGGATAATGGGGGTAGATGAGAGTTGATAGGGGTACCCAAAAAAAAACCCGATCACTATTAAAAGAATATCAACAAATTCACGACATGTGTAAATAGCATATACTTCAAACAACTATAAAAAAAATTACTTTTAACTCCTTCACATCAGGAAAATGCATTGTTTTTCATTTTGTTTTTATGTGCAATAATATGCTCGGACCCATCGAGCCTTTAGTTTGACTGGCATGGTGAGTGGTGACTAGTTCGACCCTTCGTTCTATACCGGGTTTGTGACATGTCCGATCTAATTACTTACTCGACTGATTATCAATTCTTGGTTGGACCAACCAATTCTATTTAAGGTGATTATTTGTGATTTCCTATTGTTGAGATGATTATTATTTGGGGAGTTAACGTGGTCATCATTATTTAGCATCCTTGTTTAGAAGAGAGGGTTTTACACTTGACCAGGGCAATATTTGAACTTATAAAGTGTTAGGAATTATGTTTGCGCAGATACACATACACATGCATTTAAAAAGAAAATAAGAGTAAAACAGGGAAAAGAGGGTAGCTACATTATAGCTTTGCGAATTGCGATGGGGATGTGAATGAGTGTATGGGATAAAGGGGGGGGCACGTGAGATAAGGAAGATGATGACCACCTCGTGTTCATGCTTTCATGATCCTCTACTACTAGTGTGTGAGGATTATGATTAGTTTAAATGCTCGAAGATTCTGTAGAATTTTTAGTCCATCGGTATTATAACAAAATCAAAGTATTGTTATTCATAAATCTCCATGGAGTTAGTTGAAGAACAAATTTGTTTGCCTGCGCCTTTTTTATCATGGAAAGATTTTTAAAACATTAATTTAATTTTCAAAATCATCTAGATGATCATCAAATGACTTTTTATTCATCGCATGAGACTAGTTAATTTGTTCAATATTAACAGCTTTGAAACTATTTTGATATAAGAAGTGGTTGTTTTTACTCGCATTCTAGTTATAAAAAAAAGAGAAATAATTCTAAATTTCTACTTCAATCTAGATCATATTAATATGCCTAAGATATCATTAATCTCGGATGGATCAAATATACTTGTGCAATCATCTTTGATCACCTAAAGTAGGACAGTCATGTAAGTATTTTACATAACATAATTAAATCTAATCACTAATCCCTCTGGCCTCTTTGGTCCTAATTGTAAGAAAAATTTACAGTTTTAAGTTGATTTATAATCGAGATATATCACATATTCAATGAACCGGAGTATAATTTATGTCAATTCCATTAAAAGAAGCATTGTCATAGCATAACAATATTTTGTATTTTATTCCGAAAATAATACGGAGAGCGAACGTGTTCACGTAAATTGATGTCATAAAAAAAAGGAGTTCACGTCAATTAAACTTCGATTTCCCAACTGAACAGTGGAGAAACTCTTACTTCAACTATAATCTAATGAAACCGAGAAACATCTCTGCAAAATTCACTGCTCAGCCATTTCTCTAATATGACCGGCTTGGGCATATTTATAATTAATGGTGCATACAATTCCTACTGGTGAAAAGTGAAAAAAATCCCCCACAATATCCAACCATCTATAATTTACTGGGGAGGGGATCAACAAAAAAAAAATCAGGTTTGGCTTTGTTATTAACTACTTGACCGAGTTTGCTGTATAACTGCATCTGTTGCACTTCGAGTTCTTGTCAGAAATGGAGCATAGATGCCCGACAACTTAAACCCAAACAAGCCAGAACCAGACCCATTGGTCTTGTTTTCCGTAGTAGGTGTCTTCTTCAAATCCCCACGACCACTGAAGAAATTTTCCTCCTCAAAAATCCCACTACATTCCTGAAAACACAGATGACCAAATTTATCATGGGTTAACCCAGCGTTTGTTTGAGACTTTGAAGGGGAAGGAGGGGCAGGGGTAACGACCGATAATTTAGTAATAATTTGAAGAAAAATTATCCCTCAAAACTCACAATAATTTAGTAATAATTTGAAGAAAAATTATCCCTCAAAACTCACAAAAGTTCATTTTGAGTTACCCCAAAGTTAATTTAGTAATAATTTGAAGAAAAATTATCCTTCAAAACTCTCAAAAGTTCATTTTGAGTTACCCAAAGTTGGAGGGTTTTGGGAGAATTCATAAAATTATCCTTCAAAACTCTCAAAAGTATATTTGGATGAAGTATTTTTCGGGGGAAATGTAATTTTTTAGGGGAATTGAAATATTTTACCTTAAAATTTTAAACTAAAATATTTCAATTCCCTCCAAAAAATACTCCATCCAAACACGGGTTTTGGAGGATGTTATTTTCTCTAAATCACTACCAAATCATTAGTCAAAAGCCCACCTCCCTTCCTTTTTCCCTATGAACTCCCAAACACACTCTAAAGTCAACAAAACTACAATTAAAATTACAACTACAAAGAAAATTCAAACCAAACGGAAAAGTATTCTCTTAAAAGGACGTCGATAAAAACATAATTGGATTTATTTATTGCAGCATGAACATATAACCCTGTGAACTATGTCGGTCACAAGCAGAAACACTGCCAACAATTATCCTAAAATGCACATTGCACAAATATAAAGAAATGGAACATTTATATAGCCACGCAAAGGAGATATGTAATGTTTTTTTTGGTCTGATGGTCGGACTGGCAAGTGTCAGGACCTAACACACACAATTACAAATGTAATGTAATAAACTATTCCCTTTCCACACCTCTTCAGTAAATTTTCTGAATCGAGGAATAAGAAATATTGCAAACCTGGTCAGATCCAACAATATTTGATGGAGATGGTGGTTCAGTTGACAAAGTTGGAGGCAAGGATCCAGTCTGTTGAGAAGATAAATGGTAGCAATTAGGAACTAATAATCACCATAGTGGCAATGATGCAGTAAAAACTTTCAATTTAAAGCTACCCTTGATATTGGTGTAATAGACGGTGGCTCAAGAGATAGCCTGGAAGGACCTGATTGTGTAACCTGTATAATTAATATTAGAGTTAACGTAGGAATAAGTTCCAAAGATGTGGGGATGACTGAAATACAAAGCCAAATTTTAAGACTTTGTCATGATTCTATGGCTTATAGTTGAATACAATACAACATCTACTTGACCAATGAACAAAATATGATGTCAAGCTTAAAGAATTCGCATTAATTTCCAATAAACAATGCTATCATGTAATGTACAATAGAATTTTTTTAGAAAGGAACAATTGCATTGATAAATGAGGTGGAAACAGAAAACACCTACCTTGGAATAGGGTGAAACTGGTGGTAGCCCAAGAGATGGCTTGGATGAAGATGCCTATAAAATTTTAAAATGTTACCAATGGAGCAAATAAATAGAAAGAAGATAATAAAAAGTACACCTTAAATTCAAATTGTGAAGCCAAGCCAAGCCAAGAAAACAATCCATTCGTTGTGAAAGTTGGGTCCGTACCTGAATATACTCTGCAGTCCTGCTATTCTCCAAACTCAAGGTAAATTGACACAACTTATTGACTCCTTCGGTTGTGGCCACCTAGGTACAAAAGAAAATTGTGGATATAAACAAAAAACAATACCACATTCCTTAAATAACAATTAATGTTTATAATTAAACAATGCAGTGACTTAATTTAATTGATCATACCTGCTTCCCTTCTATTTCTTTGATTTTAGATTCCTGAAAAAGTAAAGCAATCAATCTTAAGTTAAAAACCCACCACTTTTTTAAAAAAAATAACTTAATTTTGTAATTGACTAACCATGACATGGACTGCAAGATGAACAGCGTTGAAATCTACGGCTATTGTGTCTGCTTCCCGTTGTATTACAGAGATCTGTAAGAGATGGTATTTAATTGTTAATAACAACAAAAAAGCCAAAGATCTACATCCTAAATTTTGTACTCACCTCCTCCCTGGTATTTTCTGTAAGGGCTGCACATTCATCTAAACTTTTATCCAGGCTATTCATTTTTGCAGATAACTTCTTCTTGGCATCCTGAAACCGTTGCACACAAGTAAATACTCATCTTCAAGCATTCCACGGTAAAACAATCGTGTTATTCCCAAAGTCTTGAGAAAGTAAAAAAAATGTAAATTGAGCAGAATCCAGATTTCATAATATCATAAGATCATATTGTAACAGTGCTCACAAAGCTCTTTTCAAAAGTAATAATATTTGAAATACAGAAAGTGTTTAGTAATGGAACCACACCAATTATCATGATGAAAATGAAAACGCAAGTTAAGTGCTTAACACTGTTGCAGAAAATATTTTTATGAATATGATTACAGGGAAAATTGACAGAGAAATTTAGATGGATGGTCATTTGAATTTTGACCACAATTATAAAAAAGAGAATAATAAATTCGATTAACTGGGTTTTTGTCTCTCTGTAATCAAATTAGAGTTCACAAGTACCTTCCTCATAAAACAATTCATATTGTCATTGAAATTTATCAGTTAATGACCCATCAAAAAGTACCAATGCAGGCATCCAAATTCCAATGTTTCAGGAGAACCACACATGAGCATGATATGTAAATATAAATAAATAATAAAAACTAGGCAAAATATCTCCCGGGGTCCCTTAACTTATTTTCAGGTAACAAATAGGTCCCTTAACATTTTTTTGTAACAATTAGGTCCCTTATGTTTTAAAAACGTTGCACTGTTGCCCTTTTTTGATATTTTCTGTTGAACTCTGTTACAAAAATGGTTACATGGCTGTTAAATGCCTAAGTGTTAGTTTTTTATGCCTAGGTGGCATTTTATTTGATGATTCATTATTTTATAATTATTTTTTTATTAAAAATAAAAGAAAATCAAGAATTTCTTCATCATCTTCATCCCTTCATCCATCAACCCTAATTTCTGGAAATGTGTAGAAATGGGGATAGATTGAAAACGCCCAAAAATTAGGATTTCAGATCTAGAGGTTCATCTTCTTCCTCCAAACACCTGCAACCTCAACTCTTTCGACCTCACTCTGCAACCTCAACATTTGCAACCTCGTGCTTGCTTCTCAAAGCCAAACGATACCTCAAACCCAGATCTGAAGAGGAGATTTGTTATATGCTGGAATTGATGTATTTGATTTGTAGTGTGCTTGAGTTCATTGAAACTCATCAATTAGATTTGTTCCCTTTGCTCATGTAAAAGTCACTTAGATTTGTAGTGTAACTGAATGATTCTACGAAACCCATCATGTATTTGTAGTATGCTGGAATTCATGTAAAAGTCTTTCAATGATTCTACAAAACCCATTATGTAAAAGTCACTTAGATTTATTAGATTTGTAGTATGCTGGAATTCATGTATTTGATTTATAGTTTTTCCTTCAATTTCCATCAAGGGACGATTGATTGCATAGCCAAATGATTCTACAAAACCCATCAAGGGACGATTGCATTTTCGGTGGGAGGCGACTGTTGCTTGTGAATAACATGAAGAAGAAGAAGATGAACCTAATTTTCATTATTTGGGATTTTTTATTTTTAATAAAAATTAATCAAAAAATAATTGTTAAGTTATGTTAGAATATAAGAAAATAGCATATAATATCATGATATTATGTTAGAGTATCATAGTCAGATTGGTTTCTTATCTTAGAGTATCTTAGATTATCTCTTAGGATAAGTTTTCATATTACGTCATTATTATTATGATTTGTTTCCTGATTTAGTTATTTAGGGTTGAGTCTATTTATCCCTATAAATAAGGGGTTAGTGTTTAGTCTTTGTAATCAGTCAATCAAGCTATTATCAAATATATTCAAGTCTTTATTATTTCAACATGGTATCAGAGCAAGTTCTGATTCTGTGACCAACCTTTGCGCCTCACCACCGCAGCCGGCGGCAGCTACCGCCACCGGCAGACACCACCTTTTAATTTTCAATTGATATCTTCTCACAGTTGCCATAACCCTATTTTAGTTTCTGTTTTCTTCCGCTGTTTTCAACTTTCTGGCGTGTCTTTTCAGTTTCCGGCAGACCCACCACCGTCAGCCGCCATCAGAAAATTTGTTCGGCAACCGTTTTCGGCAAAACCACCACCAATAGGGGCGGAATTCGCCGATCTACTCAACTGTTCAAAGGTCCATCTTCATCAGGCCATTCTTCGTCCATGTTCAGGCTCAGTTTCCATTTTCTCTCTCCTTAAACATTGTTCAGTCTAGAAACCCATCTTTCAGGTCAAATCATCGTGCACCACCACCATCAGAACTGCTTATGTCAGACCGGCCTACCACCGAAATCTTGCTCCCATCTCCGCCGTCACGCGCCGTCACGCGCGAAAACAGTGTCAGCGTCTTTGCTTCACGTTCGTCCGCAGTACCGACGCGTGGAGGCGCGTCCGGCCACCGTTCTTGTGGTTCTTTTCATCGCCGGCGTCGCCTCATTCTCCTGGTCCCGGATCTATGGTTATTTATTGAGTTTGGTCCCTGGTTATACGTGGTACAGTACAAACTGCCCTTTCTCTCTCTTGGTTTAGGCATTTTTCTGGTAGATATTGCTTGTTTAGGTACTGTTGAACCGTGTTTATACTGTTCTTGGTCTGTCTCTAATTTGTTTCAGTGCTCTTGGTCTGTTTCGGGTTTGTTTTAGTGTTCTTGGTCTGTTTCTAGTCTGATTTAGTCAAGATATATCAATTATTGGCCCTCTGTTCCTGCATTTATGTCACATCAACTGCTCAATCATTGTGTATCGCTTTCGGATTTGGTTTCACGCATATTTTTGTTTCAGGTTGTTCATTGGTTCCAGTTTTTTGTTTGTCATCTGTCCAAGTCACTCTTATCTAATGTGCTTTCTGCCTTGTCAGTCTCTAATGGCAAGCTCTCTAGTTAACAATCCGAGCACACTATAGATAGTCTTTGGTAGTCCCGCTGTCCAACCACAGTCAAGGTTGAGTCGTCGGTCCCAATCACAGATGAAATAGTGCATTGGTAGTCCCGTTGTCCAACCAGCGTCAAGGTTGAGTCGTCGGCCCCAATCACAGATGAAATAGTCCATTGGTAGTCCCGTTGTCCAACCACATCAAGGTTGAGTCGTCAGCCCCAATCATAGATGAAATAGTCCATTGGTAGTCCCGCTGTCCAAGTTGAGTCATCAGCACCAGTCACATGAAATGTTTCAGTTTGGTTTGGAGTTGCTACACCTTTAGTTAGGACTTCAGCTGCTGTAAGCGCTGGTCCAATATTGTTTTTGGTTTGGATCTAAGTTGTGACATTCTCCTATTTGAGTTTCAGAAGTGAGTGCTGTCTCAATATTATTTAAGTTGGTTTCGAAGATGTGACACTTCCTATGTAGGTTTCAGTTGTCAATGTGAGCACTTGCTTAATATCTTCTTTGTTTTGAAGTTGTGGCATCTTCAAGTTTGGACTTCAGCTGCCAGAGTGAACACCGGTCCAGTTTGGTTTAGTTTGATGTGGTGACACCTTCCGATTATGCTCTCAGCTGTCATGTACCGCTGGCCCAATACTGTTGCAGTTTGGTTTTTCTTCTTCAAGGGCATATTTTGTAACAAGCTAAAAGCTTAATAAGCTTTAGCTTGAGGGGGGGTGTTAGAATATAAGAAAATAGCATATAATATCATGATATTATGTTAGAGTATCATAGTCAGATTGGTTTCTTATCTTAGAGTATCTTAGATTATCTCTTAGGATAAGTTTTCATATTACGTCATTATTATTATGATTTGTTTCCTGATTTAGTTATTTAGGGTTGAGTCTATTTATCCCTATAAATAAGGGGTTAGTGTTTAGTCTTTGTAATCAGTCAATCAAGCTATTATCAAATATATTCGAGTCTTTATTATTTCAACAAGTTAAACCCTAGTTGGACCTGTTATGTCAATATTAGTTGTTTGCCACATCAGCACCGTTTTGCCATATAAGCTTTTTTTTAACGGAGATGGACGGAAAAGGTAACGGTGCAACGCTTTTAAAACATAAGGGACTTAATCGTTACAAAAAAAAGTTAAGGGACTTATTCGTTATCTGAAAATAAGTTAAGGGACCCCGAAAGATATTTTGCCTAAAAACTAAGTTAAGGGACTTATTCTCAAAATTCAAAATTCTCACTTACCAACTTCATAAATTTTATTTAGGCCCCAACTATATTATTTAGCACCCCCTGCCACACACTCTCACACCCATGCACTTAGTACACAGTAGGCAATAGAATTTTGCTTTTCTCTGTAAAAAAGAACTTGTGATGCACCAACTCTTTCACTACTTCAACCGGCATAGTAATTAAAGTTATTTGAAGAGCTCTGGGCCTCTGATAAATTCAAGTTCTAAACATTTGACATATACCCTTGGAGCGTACAGACCAAATGCTCTCTGAGGTTCTTTTTCATTTTCTTTAATGTGCTTTGCTTTTCATTTTGACACATACTATCTCTCTAGTTTAAAGTCGATTCTCCGTCAAAAAAAAAATTTAAAGTCGATTCATATTCATTGGATTGACATTTTATAAATGAATTGGTTCCTCGGTATTCTCGTGAGAAGAGAATAATAAAGGGTGACAGAGTATTCATAAAAAAATGAAAAAAAAACAATTGTAATTGCTTTATAATTTATTGTGTAGAAACAAATATAAATATATATATATATATATATATATATATATATATATATAATTTATTTGATTAGATATATTAAAATTTTATGATTTTAACAATCATGTGTTTATTTTTATATAATATGAAGCTAAATAGTGTTACCCCCGACCCTGGATCGTGGATAGCAACTGATTGTGTATTAAAAATACACACATTACATAAATGTACCATTAACAAATAAAAAAGCTGATTTGGCTCGTTGACTTTTCGTTATAGCTATAATCAGCTAACAGAAAGTTATCCTTTAGTGTCATCACTAATAGATTGCCTGGGTTCAAACTAACACATTCTAAAAGAAAATTACCTCAATTGATTCATAAACCTTCCCCAGCTGATTACCTATAGATGTACAAGCATCAGATAAACCTCGCCTTGTAGCAAACATCATATCCGGAAGCTTCCACCCCTGCAAATATACAAAGGCCGTGAAACTCAATCATCTTCATGGAGAACAGACTTTAAGATCGGAAGCAAAGATTATTGTAAGTCTATTTAAGTTTAACTGCATTCATACACATTGATGGACCTATGCATAAGAGAGGGGGACAAGTCTTCAAGAATTTATGGTCATAATTCATAACACATGTAATTTCCACTATTATGCCAATAGTTTTGATGATTTGCCACCATAGTTTTTAATTTCTTTTTGGCAGCTGTCCGCCGCACATTAATTCTTTGATTAGTGCCAACTAAATAGCATCTAATTGCAAGTGATAAAAAACTCATTCTGATTCACATCAAGTTGAAAATATCAATAGCAACGTGAGTTGAGCTCAAAATGAATTGAATAGTAAAGCCAACTCTCAGAAAATAATGATGAATGCAGTTTGGCTGGTTAAATTGAATATTAGACCAATTTATCCACCCAGAGAGCAACCACATCAACCCAGACAGACATGAATTCCAATTGAACAAATCCCAACACAATTGAAAAAGAAAGTCATGCAAAAAAAAAGTTTAGATATATTGCAATTGCAAGATTAAAAAATCATTCAAACACCACCAACCATATGGATATCTCACAGATGGTCATATTAAAAGCACCACCATTGAAATTCAAATTTTAGCCACACAAACTTCTTACAAGAATGCCTCATTACAGCACCATGTATCTCCGATCAACAATTCAGAGAAGAAAAAGGCATTACCTTCCACCAAATGTATCCATATCCCACCACCACAACAACAATCACTGTTACATATTTTCTTCCACCTGTGTATTATCAAAGCAAGTCAGAAAATAACACAAAAATAAGAAGAAACCTTTGGCTAGCTTAGGAAACATATGGACACAATCACACAAGTGACACGACCCACAATCAAAACCAGTGATCACAAAATTTAGCAAATCAACACGTCAGCATTTACTGAACTCCTGACAAACAAATAATAAAAGGACCCAATAATGTGGAAAAAGGAATAGATAACCAGAACCTGTTCCACTTGCATTTACAATAGTGATCGATCTATCTCTAGCAAGAAGTTGTAGTTCCTGCCGCAGGCTGTTAACCTGTAGATCAAAGGTTTAATCAGCATTTTAATTACCCTGATATTACCATCAGTTTTAGTAGCCTATTCAATAGGGAAACATGACAGCCCCTTTTAACTACTAATACTTTTAATTTTTGTATAAACTAGGAAATATAGACTCTGATACTATCTTAGAATTTGGGTTAGGCTTAGGCCTACCTCAACCATAAAAGTTAGTTCAAGAAATGAGGATTGACCAAGCCTTATAAGAGCTAATTTGGCAATATCTCTAGTCAATGTGCAATCTCAAGAAGGTACATTAGCAATTAGCAAATATAGAACATATGGTTAAAACACAACTTTGGTTGTTATGAATAGGACACATATACAAGATACAACCATATGCATATGTTTAGAACTCAAGTTACATGCAAAATTCTCTAAGTGATGTAAGCAGGATGCAGACCTGAGCAAGTAAAGCATCATTGTGTGGCTTCTTAACACTTGGAGCAGAATCATTGCTTTTAAGTTGCTTCAAAACAACCTGGCCACAGAAAAAAATGTAGAATTAGCACAAAGCCTGCAAGGCTGCAACATTAGTTACAAAACAATGAATGACAGCCACCCCGTACTCACAATCTTTACGGAATTTGGACCTAATAACCGATAAATAATAATAAAGTCCAGAATATTGCCAAACTCAATGTTTAGAGATGCAGCATAAATTAAAGGAATGTAGCTGGATTTCTCAAGGACATATACAACAACCAACCTTGAAAGGTGGATTCGGCTGCATGAATCAATCGACATTACTGGGTCTATCAAAATAATAAAGTTTTATTTAAACTATTTATAAGAAAGTCTCTACTTTTTTAATAGTTTCTTTCTCCTCATATTGTCATAGGTGGTCTTCTTGATTTAATTAAAACATCTACCTCGTGTCATTTGAATCTGTCCTCATTTCTCAAGGGAGCCTGTCTTGGTTTCTCACAACCAAACCACCTTAGGCAAGTTTCATAGTATTATCCTTAATAGATGCCAATCCCACTTTCTACGGCATATTTTAGTTCATATTCTTACCTTACTTATCCACCTCAGAGTATCATTGCTATTTTTATGTTTCTTGTTCTTGTTGACACATTTCAGTAGCCAACATTCATGGCCACAGACCATTATTGATCTTAAAGCTGTCTAGTAAAGCTTTCCTTTGAATTTGATAGACACTTGGTACCATTAGCATATTACATGGACACTATACTTCACCAGAAGCTTTTAAACTAACCTTGAAAGCACCAGAGACGAAATCTGGCAAACGTCCTTCTTTTGCAAATACCGAACCAACAAGACCTATACAACACAAACGAACTTCAGCTAAGCATTTTGATTCCCGTACCAAAGTATGCCAATAACTTGTATGTTAAATGCAACATAATAGCCTAGATTTCTTTTTTTTTTTAATTCATATTAACTATGATTGAATCAGATTACAGAAACAAAGAGAAATTGAAGCTGAAGAATAGTGTATACCTGCACCAACGAGAATGGTGAGCTTCCCGAGTGATAGAGCCATTGTTTAGCAACCCTAAACAAAAGAACGAAACAATAAACGGAAAAAGCAAAAATTAAACCACGCAGAAACAATTGCAATCCCAACATTAAGCATCTCAGCAAGCAGCAATCAGAGAATCAAAGTAAAACTAAGAAATTCACTAACAAAAGTCAATGCTTCAGTAGAAAAGAGCAAAATGATGCACTACTCTCAATAATTTTAGCACAGAGACAGAAGGACATACCCGACTTTCAATTCCGGGTTGGAATGGCCCACGAACCGTATCTTCGGTGGCCTAGAGAGGGAAGAAGAGCGGCAACGACCGACGGAGTACCATACCGGAGAATTGATGGAGAGAAGGGGCAAGCGTCTCTGTTTTCGATGTGGAGAAAAGTTCCACTCACAGCATCAATGTCCAGAGAAACAGCTCCGCCTGCTGTTGATGGATGACTCAGAAACAGTGAACCCAGAGGGTGAAATTGTGCTCTGGAACCTGAAGACTCGGAGGAGGAAGAAGAAGAAGAAGAATAAGAAGAAGAAGTAGAGTGCAAGCTGCGGGGGGTAGGTATTAGGAAGCATCGGCGGGGTATAAAACCATGAATATTCATAAAAGGAAAGTTTTTTTGGTATCGACCTAAGGCAATGTTAAAGACACCTCCCATCTAATTTGAACACCTCCCCTTCCCACTTAAAAATTAAAATATCTAAATTACCTCTAATTTCTAGAATTAATTTAAACATATTATATTTCCGTTTTTTAGTTTTTATAAAATAGTTTTAAAATTTTTTTAAGGCTAATGGTGAGAATTTATTTTGATTTTTTAATTTTAAAAGCAAGAAAATAAAAGATTATTTTGTAAAAAAAATTACAAAACAAATTAACCAAATAAGTATTTTCAATATTATAATTATTTTAAAAAATAGAAACTAATTTTAGGAAAGAAATCAAAGAAGCCCAATTTTGAATTTCTTTTTACAATTATGGGCTCATCTTAATACTTTTAAGGCTAAATTGAATGTAAGTAAGTTTAGTGGTAGTGTTTTAGAGCCAACTTTTAGATAGGTTCCACAATCATTTTAGTGGGTCCCATAAACAAGGTATGAGTAAGAAAAATGAAGATATTCAATTTGCAAGAAAATATGCATGTGCCATGGGTGGGTCCCACTTTGGTAAAATATATTTTTTATTGCTATTAAAATCTTTAGGCAAAATTGATGCTAAGCAAAATTGGTGAAAAATAAAATTAGTTTCATGACAAAATACGTAAAGTGCGGTGCTAAACAGTGTATTTTTGGTACTTTGCGGCTCAATTTTTTTAACTGTTTAAATAGGCAAAGTTCTTTCCTCGATAATCAGTTTTGTGAAAAAAAAATTAATTTCGTGATAAAATATGTAAAGTGCGGCGCTAAGCAGTGTGTTTTGGGTCTGAAAAAAATTAGATATTCAAATATGTGAAGTTCGTTCCTCACTAACCAGGTTGGTGGAAAAAAATAATAGCAGTACTTTAGGGTCCGGAAAAATTTTATATGTTTAAATACACGAAGTTCGTTCCTCATTAACAGGTTTTGTGAAAAAAATTAATTTCTCGACAAAATACTAAAGTGCAACCATAAGCAATGTGTTTTGGGGTACTCTAAGGTTCGGAAAAAATATTCTAACTATTTAAATACGCAAAGTTTGTTCCTTGATAACCAATTTGGTAAAAAAATTAATTCTGTGACAAAATATGTAAAGTGCGACGCTAAGCAATGTGTTTTGGGGTACTTTAGGGCTTGGAAAAAATTTTAACTTTTCAAATACGCCAAGTTTGATCCTCAATAACTGGCATACGCGAAGAAAAGTTAATCTCGTGACAAAATATGTAAAGTGCGACACTTATCAGTGTGTTTTGGGTACTTTAGGGTTTAAAAAAATTTGAGTACCCATCACAAACTCTTTCTTCTTCAGCAAACCTCTACGTGTTTGAGAAGACAATCACAAATTCCCAATAGGAAAGTTGTTAAAACAATAGGGAAGTAATGATAGAGTTGAATTTAAAAATAGTTGGGAGATTCTAAATAATAATTTTAATTTTTTTGTGGAAAAAATATATTTTTGTTTTCATTTTTAACTGAAATTACTTAAGTGAGCATTTTTTTCCGTTTTAAAATTTAACCTCAATGTATGTAACTAATTTGTTCCATCACATTATTTTATCTGAGTTAGATTTGCTTTTTTTTTTTATATAAAATTCTCTTATAATAAATTGCCTATCAAATAGTTCAAGTACGTAACAAATTGAAATATGCATAATACTATCTATTTTTTCATAAAAATATCCCGTGCATCGCAAGAGGGTAAGGTCTAGTTTGGTGGTGAGGATAAGGAGTCAGGATATAAGTGTTTCATATTCTGTGTCAATCCAACTTTGTTAAGTCAATATATTATGATAACTTAATCTTGTGACTTATCTTATCTTGACTCTCTAGTTAAAATTTTATCCTAGATTGAGTTGCGTTAGAAACCAGCAAGATATGATAAGAAAATAATTTATTCATTTACCATTTTGTTACAAGATTCATTTACCCTATTAAATATATATATATATATATATATATATATATATATATATATATTAAAAGAGAAATATTAGATGGTAAGAAAAGAAAAGTAAGAATAACAAAGCAAGACACTTGGTGTGTAGTGTTAGTTGGTGCCTACAATTCAGCTTCCAATGTATTTCTTACAAAAATTATTCTTACTAAATAGCAGTGTTCATATTAAAAAAACAAAATAAAAAGAAAATTTGATGTTAAATTTAAAATTAAAAATATTAATACTTAATTTTAAAAATAATGTATGATTTTATGAAAAGGAAATTTTTGTCTTTTTGTACTATCTAAAAATTAAAAACCTATTGAAATTTAAAAAATTAAAATAAGTAATAAAAAATAATTTTATTATTGATCCTATATTTATCCTATCCTAACCACCAAATCGGCTTAATGAAAGCACACTTTTGGACGGCTTTTTACTAGAAGCCTTGCGATAGTTATGAGTTATGCATCAGTATTTTGATGCACAAACTTATCCAACACTCAAACTCAAACACATTCTAAACATAACCCATTTTACACAAAAATTGTGTTTCAATACACAACCCTATCATCCTAAAAACTGAAATTTATCCATTTTTAATTGTATGCACAGTGACATTATGGCAAAAAGAAAAGACCTACGGCGGGTGTATGCTAGCGAAAATGGGATGTGTATTTAATAATTCCCCCAAAAATTTGCCAATGAATTTGCCAACTCTAATGATGAGCTTGCGGGTATTCTACTCTCTGGAGTTGTCATATTCAATTTATTCAATGCATCACAAAAAATAGAATAGTGCATCTGGTTTGCATGCACTAACTTGAAGGAAATTTTGAAAAGTGTTTCCTGGTTAGAGAGAATATAATCTATTTAGTATCATGTATATATGAAGATGGATCAAGTGGATGTACAACCGAATGAACTCAGGCTCTGTGCATAAGGATTGTCAAGAATACAATAGTCTCTCCTTCACAGAAGTACTGTGCATAGTGTGCCTCATTAAACAATGATATTCATATATTACAATTACCTGTGCAACACTACTATAGAACTAAGGTAGCATTAGAAGGAAAAATAACGTCGCACTTGTGGCTTACCATGGTGATGGTTTTATAAAAATACATTAATAAATTGAAGAGAGCAAGAGGAACAGGTTTTGTGGGTCCTCAGCTGCCAAGCTTGAAAGCATCTACAAAGAGGCCCAAACATATGCCAGCTTTCCAGTAGTTCACCATCACTAGAAAAGACTGCAACCTCCCAGTCCTCACAGTAGGTGGCTTTTTATATATTAACATACCAATCCCCTCAATTGCAGCAACCACAACACCAGCAACAAGAACATCCCAATCACCAGTTTGACCAAGGATAGTAGCTAATGCATTTGCCGTGTAGAATCCCAAAAGTAGCAGGAATATTTTCATAGGGAAGTTCTTTCTAGCTGAATTTAGCTTATCTAGAAGTTGTCTGCCACCTACAGACAGTATCCTACCCAATCGAGTGCCACCAAAATTGGAATTGGAATCATTGAAGCTTTGTTGATCGCCATTACTAGACACTCCGCCTGTGTTCAAGGCAAAAGCTACTCTCCACCCAGCTGGCCTTCCCAGGAAACTGAAACAACGCGTTGAGAAACATTAAAACAATTGATATTGAGTGGATATGGTATGGGGAGAAAACATTGTGTTCCCTCAGTAATAAAGTTAGGAACACCCAAAAAGTCCAGTCAATTAAAACAATGCCATCAATTAGACTTGTGACATGCTTGTACATAGGAGCTATTATCATGCAGCAGAAAAGTATTTTGTGGGAAAGGAAAGGAAGGAGAAATTATCAGCATTAGGTCCAACAAGGAAAAAGAAATTACACTGTGGTTGGAAGAATGCATAATATCCATTTTTGGGGAGACAAGTTAGTTGCCAATATCAAAAAAGTATACATTATAGATAATTGGGTTAAATATGTTTGTGGGCCCTATAAAATTTGGGTTTTTGTTTTTAGTCCCTCTAAAAAATTTCACTTACTTTTGGTCTCTATAAAATTTGTTTTTTTGTTTTAGTCTCTCATGACTTTTAATAAGACTTCATGACTTTTAATAGCGCTTTTTGACCTTCTATAAGCGCTATTAAAAGTCATGAGGGGCTAAAACCAAAAAAACTAAATTTTATAGGGACCAAAAGTAGGTGAAAATTTTTTCAGGGACTAAAATCAAATAACGTTATTGTGCTATATCAAGATCTAATTCTTCAAAGAGGCCATTCACATTATAAATCCTTTCAAATGGCTTTGCCCAGAGACCAGAGTTTGTTCTTGATCCTCCTCTACCTATAATTATTAAACTACCCTTCATTTGACCAACTCTTTCTAACAGGAGCTTCTACCGTTTCTTATTGATCAGAGGATTATATGAAGCAAATAAATAATATAACAAAAAATCACCATGATTTTGGAACAAGTGAAAAAACAGTACATTAAAGTGAGTTCAATTACCGGCTCTGAGCTAAAGGTGAAGACTTCATGCCAGCATTTAGAGTTAGTCCACTAAAACTCGGCTCACAGCAACAGCTGTGGATTCTAGAAGTTGCAAGGGATATAAATGATTTTTTGGAGCTTTCATTCTCTGTCATTGATAATCTCCATTGCAGATTTGTAGGTCTCAGTTGACAAGCCATGTATTGTAAACAGTCGTTGTACAAGTCTTCAGATTTGTTTATAGTGTTCTCAGGCCCCTAGTCTGCATAAGTTTCAAAGTCCTAAAAGTTAAATGTACAGTTTCACAGGATGCGAGATTCATTAAACTCCAAATCAGCGTTAGTAAAACTTTGAACTAGAATATACTAGATGATTTGTATTGAATAATATAGAGGAGGTTGAAATTTTCATCAACGACCAAAGCATTCTCCCGTTGAGTGGGTTTGGTCATTTGATGACATGCATCAACTGACGTTATAATGTCCTGCAATGAATTATATCTAAAGATAGACAATTTAAATCTAAATCTTTCTTGATGGCTTGACTTATAGTTTTCCTTAATCTCCCTCTAACTATTGGCCGAATGGGCAGCCAAACCTCATAAGTTTTACTTCATGTCAGTTATTAGACAAAGTAACTGCATATGAAAAAAAATATACTGCGTATGTACTATGTAGACAATGACAGAACTTCCAAGGGGCCAGAGGCCCAAAAAATTCATTGCAATTTTTTTCAATTTCTGCATATTCTATGTTCATGTAACTATATCCAATGCAGAGATACAACCTTTTCTGATAATTGTATCATTAGTTCTGCCGAAAGATGCAAAGATTTGAGCACAGCCATAAATTCTAATACGTACACCCCTCTATTAAGTGAGTATGCAAAGATCAAATCACAACCTCTAAAATGGAGGTTGAGCCAAACACCATAATATTTTCCTCTTCTGGTGAACTCAACAGAAGTTAGCAATACACAATTCATCCACAATCATTCTTTAAAACTTTTCAATGTGCATCTTCAAAGTGGTTTCAAATTACATGAGAAAGAAGATGC
This sequence comes from Astragalus membranaceus, assembly GCA_039519185.1. Taxonomy (NCBI): domain Eukaryota; kingdom Viridiplantae; phylum Streptophyta; class Magnoliopsida; order Fabales; family Fabaceae; genus Astragalus; species Astragalus membranaceus. The sequence goes on along the minus strand of CM076850.1, from coordinate 147,438,001 downwards.
ATTTTATTATTCTATAGCAACCAAGCACAATCTATACATTAGCACTTTATTCTCTCTTTAATGAGTTGCCTAGGCTCTTCAATCCATGTAGCCGGCCTCACCTAGTGTTTTGGTTACCATTGTTGTCGAATTGTAGAACTGACCAAGTAATGTAGTTTGTAGTCAATGATCAAAACCAAATAGAGATAACAAAAATGAAATCAATTATGTGTAATTAATTCACTTATGATACTAATTTTCATAAAAAATAGTGTCTCCTACAAAGCCTTTTGAGAAAAGTCACGGATGATATAACTTTTAATGGAAAAACTAGCTTTGTTAGTTATGTAACTATCATGTTTAACTTCTGTCATAACAGATGCAAGCTTTGGGTGAATAACATTTCTGGGGTTTTACACTTTCAGAAAATTCATGGACAAAGGCAGCTAGGAGGGTGTATTGTGACAGTCTTAGATTAATACTTTGTGGTGTGGTTTCAAGATTGCTATAACAACATGCATTCTATAATTTACTAAACTTCTAAGTGTTGAAATTTTTAAATTCATGGCTGGGCCTCTAAGTGTATCATATATAATGAGACTTGTTCACTTGTTTTTCTAAGCTCAAACGCATATTACGAAGTTGCGACTAGGAAGAGAATAGCCCAGTCAAAACTGTTTCGAAATTCGACTGCACCGTAAAATTTGTTAAAGAAATACACCCTGGTATTATTAAACACATAAGAATATTTAGAGACTGCTAATCTAGATGAGACAATACGTAGGAAGTGAATAGTTCATCAACACTGCGGAAGTAATCAGCAATTACGTGAATAAAATTAAAAAATAAACAGGAAACTCAATTAGGGGAATGCAATAAAATAACGGAGAATAGGTCGGGATAATATGGCTTAGTCAAGAATTTGCAGAAGGCGAAGCAGCAATAATTGAAAGCGGTAATTACAGGCAATGATGCAAGTAAATTGATGTTGAAGACATGGAATGAGAAAAAGAAGTGGGAGAGCTTTACCTTTACAATGTTCAACAGAGGATGATGAGAACCGGTGACCGGAAGCGGAGAGAGGAAGAGAACCATAGCCTACAGAAATGTGAAACCTCCTCCTATCGCTTATGATGTTGATCCCACCGTTGATTCGGATCAGTCCAGTTGGGTTGGGTCAACTTTGACCCGAACCAGTTGTATTTTTCTTGGTTTTGGATATAAAATACATTGTTTTTCAATTTGGCCAGTATTTTATTTTATTTTTAAAATGGTATTTTATTATTAAAAATATATTTTCGAAAAAATAATAGCTTTTTTACAAAGCAAAAATAATAATTAATACAATAGATAATATGAATAAATAAATAAATAAATAGTACATGTTATTTTGTGAATAAATATATAGATAAATAATCATTTTGGTCCCTAAATATTTGGATGTTCGTGGAGCGGTTATTTTTTTGACAAGCAAAACAATGTACAGATTGGTTTGGTTTAGATGATTTCCTTAATAAAATTTGAATGAATCTAATCTGAATAGATGTGGTTTGAATTGCATTAGGTGATTCAGTTATAAACAAGTCGAAGGTAATGTATTATAAATTAGAGTTGAAAAACATATTTGAATCTGAGCAATGGTGAAAAATATTTTTTGAAAAATGTTATGATTAATATGTTCTAAAAATATATATTCTAAAAAATATAGTGTCTATAAATATATTCTAAATAATATAACTCATTTTGTGCATGGAATGCAATGTGTGCAACTACTTTTCTTTCGCAAAAGGGTAAATGAAAAGACAATATAATTAGATTTGGGGAAATTCAATTTTTTCTAGTTTTTTTTTATAAGAAAAAATTTATTCAAGGGAGTACTCGAACCCTATACAAATAGTCTCAACACTTTTTTTTTTTGGATACTATAGTCTCAACACTTTTGTTAAGACAATTCAATACAAGACAAAGGAGAGTTCCACCAATCGGACACGGAACCACCCCAAGAAACACCTACTTTACCCATAAACTATCCCCAAGAAATCTGCTTAATCTTAATCAAAATAACAAAAATTTCATCCATGTCTCCACCAAAAACCTTATTCAATTTTTTCTAGTTAAATTATCGGAGATAATCGTGCATGTATGTAACTAATATTACCACTATTTTTATTTGTAATACGTGTCTTTTGGTTAAGCATTGTTGTAGGTAATAAAATCCCAAACCAAACTAAACAGATCGGTTGATTGACTAACTAGCCCAATCAGATCCAAATCAAATCATTTTTCGGGTTTCAATTTGGTTTGCTCGATTTGCGGATTTTATTTGCATTGATTCGAATTTAAACATCCCTACCTAAATGTGTGATGTGTTGTCACTTTAATCCTTGAATGTGCCGAAATTTCAAAACATCATCAAATATGTCTTCTTTTAGTAATTTGTAGGATTAAATTGACTAAAGAAAGGATTGGCAGACTGAGAGCTCTTTCTTGATTCTATGAGTGGTGGTGCATGACCATTCTTAGTTGGTGGAGCGATTTGTGTTTGTGTAACACAATAAAAATCATTTTTTGTTAAAAAATGATTTTTATGAGAAATTACTCAAAAGAGCTTATCATTTTAATTAGTTTTTAGATTAATTTTCGATTCTCGGACTTTTACAATGAATATAAAAACTTCTAAAATAAATTAGTTTTATAACAAAAATAGATTATTCTTAAAAAAATGTAACAAATGAGCTCTAAAAAAAGCTAAACTACTTTTTAAAATTATAATTAATTGTTGTAAATTAAAAGTAAAAGAAAATGATGTAAGTGGTTATATGTGGCTGGACAGATTTGTCTTTTTATAATCATGCAGCCACATATAATATACGGTGCATCCATCCCCTAGGAAATGAGGACCATCTATCCATCATCCAAATCGAGAGATATGGAAGACGTGGAGAAGGTGAAGGCGGAGGCACTGCAAATGATGGGAGTGTTTCAAGTGCTCCCGAAGCTCGTAGTTTTCGACCTTGATCATACTCTTTGGCCTTTCTACTGGTACACACAACTCAACCAAACCTCTTTTCCCTATTATCTTTTCTACCTATTTTTCTACACTTAATTAATTTGATTTCAGTGAGTGCCGGTCCAAGCACGACACGCCTTATTTGTATCCTCATTCAAAAGGCATCCTGAATGCAATCAAAGATAAGGGAATTGATGTTGCCATTGCTTCCAAATCACCAACTCCTGACATAGCAACAACATATCTTAACAAACTCAATATCACCTCTATGTTTGTCGCCCAGGTTTCCCTCCTACTCTTTTATTATTTGTTCAATTCCTCAGATAAATAAATTAATTTAATTCTTCAATATTCTTTCAGGAAATATTTTACAGCTGGACAAATAAAACAGATCATTTTCAGAATATTCATTCAAAGACAGGGGTCCCCTTTAAGTCTATGCTTTTTTTCGACGATGATAACAACAACATCCCAGATGTATATACTATAACATACTCTGTCTTTAATCTCCACTCTTAATTTCTCATATATATAGAGTATACATGTAACGTGATTAATTTGTTGTGCCAATAATAACAGGTTTCAAAATTGGGAGTAACGAGTATTTTGGTTACAAATGGTCTAACTCTTGGAGCATTTAGAGAAGGCCTTACAAAATTTTCTCAAAACTGGGATTCATTCAGTAACAAGCAGAAAAGGCGTAAGTAATCTTCTCTTCTCAGAAGACGGATTGTTCTTCAAAGAATATGCAATGCATGCATGAGATGAGAATGGATGCCCAAAATGAAATTTATCTACGTCTGTATTTATTTATTCAGAACCCCGTCAATCCCAAGAGGGAAAATACCTTCGAGCATTTTTAATGTATATCAATTGATTTGAATCAATCTTTCTTTTATAAAGAGTACTCGCTTGCACCGGTAAGGGTTGGTATGAATGGTAATCGGGTTCGGATCCATCCCAAGGTTTGCGGGGGCAAATTAACGTTTTTTTTCGATTTTTAAAATAATATATTACTTTCTTTATTTTTTCATGTATTATTAATTTACTATTATTTTTCTTTAAGACATTTGTTTTGGTCATTTTGCGCCGACAGGTATAAGAAGCATATTAAATAGATTTTATATTTTTATTTTAGTCTTGCTTTTTAGTATTTTATTTTAAATAGTATTTAATGAATATATAGGATATGACAAAAACTGATTTTTTCAGTTCTGTTTGTTTAAGTTTTACGGTTCAACTTAAATCCAGTATTACTAGCACAGATGAATGATACAAAATTATGGTTTCTCTTTCATGATTTGTTTAAAAAACTATTTGTTTTTTTAAAAATCTATTCATCATTTGCAACCCACCCTTTACTAATTTCCCTACTTTACCAACAATGGTTGGTCCGAGTGGTAACTGGACTCAAATTCCGCCCCAAAGTATCGAGTTCGAATCTTGGGTGTGGCAAAATTCTGTTGGAAGGGGAGAACCACACAGACCGGCAAAGCCGGATACACGTGGCCAGCCAGGTTCCCTAACGCAGATTAATCATTGACAAAATCAGTAGATATCGCGCACCAATGACAAATTTATCCTTTTCATGAGTTAATGGTTGTAAGTAAAAAACACATGGCAATTAGTGTAGGAAGCTAATAATGGTAGTTCAAGTATAGTTTATTCGTATAAATAGATATTAGATTATATTAGATAAATAGATATTAGATATATATATATATATATATATATATATATATCCTAATTTTTTTAACATCTAATATTTTGCATCACATTCCATAGATATTTTAATATTCAATTAATTTTGTTGCTGACTTAATATTTAACTAATTCAGATTTGAAAATATTGATTTATAATATCATCAATTTATCTAATTCTCATTAGTTTAGTATGAATTTTATTCATATTGGGTCATGCATTAATTAGTGGCCTATCAGCCCGATCAATGATCCATTGACCTGATATCCTAACCGGGTCGATGACCAAATCAAGTTTAATAACATTGAAAATAACTATAGAAATTAGAGATGAAAATATTAGATTGGAATCCAAATTTGATGTCGCTAACACTTGAAGACACAATTAAAAAAAACTGAACCCTGAAATTTGATCGGTATTTCAACTTTTTAATAATATTTGAATTAAGATCATTGCTATTTGTTAAGAGAGATTTTTGTAAAAAAAGAAAAGAATGCGTAAAAAATACATTTGACCGATCGCTAACCATAATTTAGGAGAATGAATAGTTATAATTTGTGAGTGTTACATGTTGCCACATAGCATTCTTCCATTTCAATTTGATGTCGCTAACTAAAGAAATTGTTATTTCTTTAGAGAAATTTTTGTAATAAAAAGAAGAATGCATAAAAATAGGGCATTTAACCGATCAATAATTGGCTAACAAATAAGGCTAAAGTGCTCCCGGGGTCCCTTATCTTTATTTAAAGTAACGATTTAGTCCTTTATCTTTTTTTTGTCCCAAATCAGTCCTTTATGTTTTAAATTTTTGACACATAAATCCTTTTCTGTCCCAAATCAGTCCTTTATGTTTCAAATTTTTAACACATAAATAAGCACTGTTAACGAAAAAAGATTTATGTGTTAAAAATTTGAAAGATAAAGGACTTATTTGGGACAAAAAAACATAAAAGACTAATTCGTTACTTTAAATAAAGATAAGGGACCCCAGAAGCACTTTAGCCAACAAATAATAATACATTGGAGAATGGATAATTATAATTTGAGTGTTACATATTGCCAGTAATATTTTTCCCCTTCTTACAAAAATCTCCAGTAATATCTACTAGCATTTTGGATGAACCGATTGCCATTTGCTTATTACTGAGTCTACAAAATTTACAAATTTTTTATTTATAAATAAGTTTATACTATTAAAATATTAGTTTCCTTTAGGAACTCGTTCTGAAGGTACAATCGACTTGTCACCGTCTGTTGGAGATATTTCCAAAATATATGGTTGGATAGTTCTGTGTTAAAGGTCAAGTAAATATGACTCAATTTTGATGTCACAAATAAAGGTATGGCGTAGTGGTCGTTGGGCACTTGGGCTCCTCAGTAACTTTGTGGGTCTTGGTTTGACTCCATGCTTTGACACTTTTTTGTAGAACAGTTTTATTATTCATTTTCTTGTCGGAAAATAAAATCCAAAGGACGTGTCCACTAGGAATTGAACACGCATCCCTGAAAGTGTCTAAACGCTAAAGGTATATATCCGTTTGATTCGACTGGGACTCACAGATTGAGATATTTCCTTTCACAAAAGAGATGTACTAGAACAGACATTCTGGAACCAGAAAAGATACAAGAGACATGGGGGACTAGGCCAATACCCATGAAGAGGGAAAAAAACCAAAAAGATAAAATAACAATCCTATTAAAAGGACTCTAATCCAAAATAAGTTAAAATTGGCATGCAAGAGCATCACTATAGTGACTCTCATCCCAACGAGGTTGGCACCAAAGCCACAAACAATCATCTGCAGCACACCAAAAGCAGAAGGCCAGAAGGAGACTGGAACCATTGAACAAAAGATCTTGAAGGGGATTCGCAGGACACTCTATTGCATCCAATTGGTTAGAATTGGTGGGGGCGAATCGAGCCTAAAGATTAGTGCATTTACACACGCTTTAGAATCAAGCGCAGTCTCATCATCTTCATCGTTATTCGAGAGTGTCGCGGCATCTTTCCCAACAAATTGTTCTCACACCGTCTAGGTTTAAGTTTTCAGTTTCTTTTATCAGCTTTATCACAATGTCAAGAAAATTTGACAATGTCAAGTGACTTGTCAGTTGTCACTGTTCATGTTTAGTAGTGAAGGTACAAGTGACTTGTCAGATTTATCACAACAATGTCAAGAAAATTTGACCGCTATTCACATTGTTCGGCTTACATTCATCAGTTGAAGGAGCTTTTTCGAAACAGAAGAAGACAGCGAAAAAAAACAAAGGGAGGAGATTCTCGCTATCATCGATTATCCTGTTGTTTTGGAAGGTACTTCTTTGATTTTCGCGTTTGAAAAGTTCATGCATGGTTCCATTAAGATGGAACATTAGGTTCTGGTTGATGATAGCTTTCTAAGATCGAAACTAACTCATGTTAGGTTTCCAAACTTTGTTATGTTCATCTTTTTTTTCTGGTTCATGATTTTGATTTGCTGATATTTTTGTTGTTCTTAGTTCTGAAATAAGAGAATCTGCTCTGCAACTAGAAAACAATTTGTTTTGTAGTTGAAAAGGGGTTCAGCTTCATTTTGTTGTCTTGTTTTTTAAATGCATTTCGTGATATGAACTTGTTTTGTAGATGTCCAGGAAATCTTTGATTAATTTGTCAGGTAACAAAGTAAATGAGTAAACCATTTTTTGGTATTAGACATTTAAAACTTGTTTTTTGTTCTCCCATGTTAAATGACTGTGAATTTTAAGGATGTTTATTATTTTTTTTATCATGTTTATATGTGCAGTTTTTTCTGAACATCGAAGATTTGTTGTTCATGTTCTTTGTTAATTTGTGATAGTATGTTGGCTAGTCAAGGCTCCTGTACACGTAAACAATAACATGTTTTGGAGGCATACCATTGACAAAGATGGTCATTTGCAAAATCTATTTTGGTGTGACGGTATAAGTCGTACTACCGACTATTCTGTGTTTGGTGATGTTCTAGCTTTTGATGTCATGTATCGAGAGGTTGGGTACTTGTGTCCTTTAGTTGTATTCTGTGGACTATTATGTGTTTGGTGATGTTCTAGCTTTTGTTCTCCCATTGTTTTTGCAGCAGCGGTTGTTGGAAATGAAACAGAAGGCACTTATATTTGGTTGTTAGAAATTTTTTTAGAAGCAATGGAGGGTAAAAGTCCAGTTTTTGTAATTACTGATGGTGTCACCACTATGGGAAAAGCCATTGGAAGAGTGTTTCCAAGAGCTCATCATCGTCTTTGTGCTTGGCACTTGACAAGGAATGCACCCACTAATATAAAGACTGTGCAGTTTGTTGGAACCAAACAATGAGAGAAAGAGTGATTTTCTATATATTGATTGTGAGAGTGAAAATGGCTACATATATCAGCTTTGTTCTCTGAGAGTAAAGAACCAAAAACTAACAGAAGAATTAACAGAAAACTAAAAACGGTTTCTCTCTTAATTGGACTGGGCTCAGTCCACTATACAAGCCCAATATTATTCTACTAATACAAGTTCTATAAGGAGGCCCAATAGCCCAACATATCCTCCCTTAATCTAGATGGCTACAGCAAGTTGCATCTAGATTACTCCTTCAGCTCAGTCATGCCCAGCCAATCTCTGATCTGCATAAACTCTTTCAGCTTGAGAGGTTTGGTCATTATATCAGCTATCTGAAGATCTGTTCTGCAGAATTCCAATGCTATAACACCATCTCTCACAAGGTCACGCAAGTAATGGAACCTCACATCAATATGTTTGCATCTACCATGCAATACACTGTTTTTTGATACTTTGATTGTTGAGCTGTTGTCACACATTATGGTAGTACACTTGTTCTGTTTCTGTCCTAAATCATCAAGGATCTTTCTCAGCCACACAGCTTGAGTGGCACAAGATGCAGCTGAGATAAACTCAACTTCAGTTGTTGACAATGTAACAACTGCTTGCTTCTTTGAAGACCACGAAATGGCGCCATTTCCCAGCATAAACACATATCCTCCAGTGCTTTTCCTGTCATCTCTGTCTCCAGCGTAATCAGAGTCTGCATACCCCAATAGATCAGAATTCTTGCCTCTGTTATACATGATTCCCAAACCGATTGTTCCTTTTAGATACCTCATAATTTTCTTCACAGCAAGATGATGTTCTAAGGTTGGTTTTTCCATGTATCGACTTGCCAAGCAAACTGAATAGACAAGATCAGGTCTGGTGGCAGTGATATACATCAAGCTGCCCACCATTTGTTTATATTCAGTGCTATCAGCAACATTACCACTGCCAGTTACAGTCAGAACAGTTCCAGGCACAATAGGGGTTTTCACAGCATTTGCTTCTAGCATATTGAATCTTTGTAAAATTTCTCTAGCATACTTAGCTTGATTAATGAAAATCCCACTATTGTTTTGTACTACTTCTACTCCTAGGAAATAGCTCATTTTTCCTAGGTCTGTCATATCAAATTGAGCTTTCATTGAAGACTTAAAACTATCAAACAGAGTAGAGTCATTACCAGTGAAGATGAGGTCGTCCACATAAAGGCTCACTATTAGAATTCCTTTGCCAGCAACTGTCTTTACAAACAAAGTATATTCTGAGTGGCATTTGGCAAATCCTTCCTTTGTGAAGTAGCTTTCTACCTTGCTATACCAAGCCCTTGGGGCTTGCTTCAAGCCATAGAGTGCTTTATGAAGTTTCAAGACCTTACTCTCTTCTCCTTGCTTCACAAAACCCTGTGGCTGGTCCACATAAACTGTCTCAGTGATTTCTCCATGGAGAAATGCACTTTTCACATCCAATTGATAGATAGTCCAACCCTTCATAGCTGCAAGGGCAATAATAGTTCGAATGGTGTCCCATCTAGCCACCGGAGCAAAGACCTCTTGATAGTCAACACCTTGTCATTGAGAATATCCTTTTGCCACCAATCTTGCTTTGTGTTTCTCAATTTCTCCTTTCTCATTCAGCTTTGTCTTATATATCCATTTTACTCCTATGGTTTTGGCATTCTTGGGTAGAGAAATTAATTCCCAAGTGTGATTCTTTTCAATAGCTGCAATTTCAAATTCCATTGCCTTCCTCCACTTTTCCTCTTTTCTAGCTTCTTCATAAGACACAGGATCATTGTTTTGTGTGATGGCAGCCAGGTTATATTGGTCAATGTCAGTGTTTCCAGTTACATAATCCTGCAGGTATCTCGGAGGTCTTCTTATCCTCCCTGAGACAGGACTATTTCCATTGTTTTCATCACTATCACTATTAGGAGCCATCTCATTTCTGCTACTGCTGCTTGCATCAGTATTATTAGCATTTCTGCTGTCATTGCTTTCACTTGCAGATGCTTCATTTTCAGTATCACTAGCACTCTTCTTCTGCAGAGTCAGTTTCATCACTGGTTCTTTCACCTTCATCTATTACTCCTTGACTAGAGTCAACAGCATTGTTTTCCCAGTTCCAATATTTGTCTTCATCAAACACCACATCTCTACTAATAATGATCTTCTTAGAGATGGGATCATACAATCGATAAGCTTTGGATTCCTCACTTACTCCAAGGAGAATGCACTTCTTGCTCTTATCATCCAACTTTTTCCTTTGAGAATCATGTACATGAACATAGGCAATACTGCCAAATGTTCTGAACCAGTGAACAGAGGGCTTTGAACCACTCCAAACTTCCTCAGGTGTGAGGTCTGTAACAGCAACAGTAGGGCTTCTGTTTTGTACAAATACGGACCAATTAACAGCTTCTGGCCAAAACTCCTTTGGAACTTTCTTTTGAGATAACAAACATCTCACCATATTCATGATAGACCGATTCTTTCTCTCTGCAACCCCATTTTGTTGGGGTGTATAACCTGCAGTAAGTTGCCTTTGGATACCTTCAGATTTGCAGAACTCATCAAAATCATGGGAGGTGAACTCTCCACCCTATCAGTTCTTAAACAAGTGATTTCAGCACCACACTCCTTCTCAACTTTAGCTTTGAACTGTTTGAAGCACTCAAGAGCAGCAGATTTTTCTACTAAAAAATAGACCCAAGTCCTTCTACTATAGTCATCAATGAAGGTGAGAAAATACCTTTTGTGACTATTAGATTTAGGATTTATTGGACCACAAATGTCAGCATGAACTAGTTGTAGCTTATGGTCTGCTCTCCAGGAACTTTTCTTTGGAAATGACTCCCTGTGTTGCTTGCCAATCATACATTCAGCACATACTTTGGTAGACTCTGTAATTCTAGGCAACCCCTTTACCATACCTTTCTTACTCAATAATTGAAGCCCTTTGAAGTTCAAATGCCCATATCTATTATGCCAAAGCAAACTTACATCCTCATAGCAGTAACTTTCAGACAATTTGGCAAAATCAGTTCAACAGTAGTTTTAAACATTCTGTTTGCAGACATGACAGAATCAAACAGCAAACCTCTAGTTGGATGTACTATCTTGCAGGTGTTGTTTTCAAAAGTAACTTTCAAACCCTTCTCTTGAAGTTGGCCTATGCTTAACAGGTTATTTTTCAATGAGGGAATGTAGTATATACCAGTAATCAATTGTACTATTCCATTAACTTTCATTTTGATACTACCCTTGCCCATAACTAAGACTTTAGAACCATCCCCCAATCTAACAGTGGTCCTAAAGGTCTCATCAAGTTCAAAGAACCAATCTTTAAACCCACACATATGATTGCTACAACCGGAGTCGAGAAACCATACCTTCAGTTTAGTAGTATCAATGGAATTGGTCTGAATCATCAACAGAAATTCTTCGATCCAACCTTCTAGTTCTGTTTCTTTATCACATTCAGTGCCTGCCATCAACAAGAGTTCTTCTTCATCATCATCCTCTGCATAATTTTCTCTTTCTTCTGAATTGGGACACTCATATTGGTAGTGTCCCATCTTTCCACAGTGATAACACTCAATATTCTGTTTGTTAACCTGTTGCCTTCCTCTGCCACGATTGCCTCTACCCCCTCGTCCTCTTCCTCGTCCTCTATGTGTGGTGGAGACTTTCAAGGCTTGATCTTCTTCTTTAGGTTTTTGCTCATTCAAGAGTTGTTCATGTACAAGAAGACTACTCTGCAGTTCATCAACTGTGAGAGTAGAAATGTCAGTTGCTTGAACTATAGCACACACAACATAGTTGTATTTCGGTCCTAAAGAACGAAGAATTTTCTCCACTACGCATTCTTCATCAGTCTTGGTATCTCCATGGGCTCTCATCTTTCCCACGATTGCAAGGGTCCGAGCAAAGTAATCGTTCACATTCTCGTTTTCTTTTCTTGCCAATTGCTCAAATTCACCACGAAGGGCCTGAAGTTGCGCACGCTTGACTTTGTTGGTGCCCTGATACTTCACTTTCATCGAGTCCCAGATCCCTTTCGCGGTGTCTTTCTTGAGAATCGTCTCAATGATTCCCCTCTCAATCGATTGATAGAGATAATTCTTGGCCTTCAAATCTTTCAATTTGGCTTCTTCGATCTTTTTCAACAACTCCGGTGTCGCCGTCTCCGTGCTCGCCGGAATTCCGTGCTCAACAACGCTCCAATATTCTTTAGATCGGAGTAAATTTTCCATAAGCATCGACCAGTGGTCGTAATGTCCGTCGAATTTGGGAACGACAGGTTGGGAGAAATTCTTTTCTTCCGCCATTGATACGATGCAAATCACAGAGATCTTCTACGCAATTTCTATCTTCTTTGTAACAACAATCTTGGTGAATACTGCGGATTCGGTCTCAGGCCCCAAGATTGGAGCTCTGGTACCAATTGTTGGAACCAAACAATGAGAGAAAGAGTGATTTTCTATATATTGATTGTGAGAGTGAAAATGGCTACATATATCAGCTTTGTTCTCTGAGAGTAAAGAACCAAAAACTAACAGAAGAATTAACAGAAAACTAAAAACGGTTTCTCTCTTAATTGGACCGGGCTCAGTCCACTATACAAGCCCAATATTATTCTACTAATACAAGTTCTATAAGGAGGCCCAATAGCCCAACACAGTTTGTATCCAAGTTTAAACAATGTATGTTGGGTGATATTGATGTTAGTGAGTTTAATCAGAAATGGGAAAAAATGGTAGAAGAATTTGGTCTGGATGAAAACTTGTGGGTGTTAGAAATGTATGAGAAGAGAAGCACGTGGGCATTTTGCCACATCCGTGGTAATTTCTTTGCTGGTTTTAGAACTACTTCTCGGTGCGAAGGTTTGGACTCGGAGTTTGGAAAGTATGTGAATGTCCGAAATAATTTGTTGGATTTCTTAAAGCACTTCTTTCGATGGCTTGAATATATGAGGTATAGAGAACTTGAGGCTGATATCATCTAAATTTATTTAGAGAAATTGTGTACCTTTCACGATAGTAGAAAGTTGTTACCATTAATCATCTACAACGTTTTTAATATATATGAAGTCATCTCTTTCAAGGTGTAAATAGAAAATATCTTCTTTCAAAGTTGCAGTCATCATTCAACACATATGCAAAATCGAAGACTGTGAGAACCATTAGTTGGGGAAGATGCTGCAACACTCGAACAATTCTAATCAATTGGATGTAATAGAGTAACCTGCGAAGTTTCAATTCATGTTGCGCAAATGTCCTTTCAAAGTAGATATTGTCGGTTACTGCATAAGATAAAAGAGATCAATGTAAAGTTACACATCATCGATAATGAATAACTTGCTATCATAAATTCAATTAACATTAGCATTGCATTTTCACTAAGAATATGCTTACATACCCATAGGTATTTCAGTTAGTAGACGTTTGATGTGGGCGCGTGTTGGATGAACAAATGTATTTGGTGGACGACTCGTGTTACATAGTTCATCTGGAATTAAATGCACAACTCAGTCAGAATAAGAAACAATGATGGTTTCACATATTACACATAATATCCGGAAGCAAACCAGCTTAGCTACTGCGAATAAAAATAATATTTCATTAATTAATAATTAGTGCAGGGCTAATCGTGCGCGCATGGGGGGAGGAAAAATCGAAAGATTTGCACTGAACCAAGCCATGTTTGTGAACACCCAATTTTAACCGGTACATTTTTACTTTTTCAAAAGAAATCACAAAAATATGTTTCTCGCGTATATTTGTTTCCTAATCCCTCGAATAGGTCATTTTGCGCTAATTTACTAGTTTTGCGTTATTATTACTTTTTTTAGTGGTTAAACAAAAATTAAAAAAAATATATGCTAATTCAAAAAATTTACAAAGTAGATTTAATTTATTTTTCTTGTTACAATATCTTTAATTAAAAAAAGAAAATAAAAAAAATAAATAGATAAGAAATAATACAAATTACAAAAGAAAATAAAAAAGGGGAGGTGCAATAAAAAAATTATTATTACAAAAAGTAGTCGCTTTTGGGTATTTTCGGGTCTTAGTTTTTAGCTACTATGCGAAAGCAATTTCTCTCTCCTCGGACCTCGTTTTGACGATCCGAACGGTGAAAGTGGAGACACATGTCCCACGAACCTGCTGTCAAAAAACAAAGATGATCCAACGGTTAACGAATCCGGAATCGCACCTTTACGGTGAGAGGTTTGAGAAAAAAACGGACCAAAAACTGCAGCTCTTGCGAAGGCAGTTTCTCTCTCCTCAGACATCGTTTCAACGATCCGAACGGTGAAAGTGAAGATATATGTCTCATGAACCTGCTGTCAAAAAACAAAGACGATCCAACGGTTAACGAATCAGGAATCGCGCTTTTACGGTGACAGGTTTGAGAAAAACGAGAATTGTGTTCTCTAAGTGGGAATTGCTTTCTCTATCTTGTTTTAGTCCCACATTGCTTGCAAGAAACAACAACCCTATAGCAATTGACTATAAAAGAGGTTGAGAGGTGAAGGTTTGAAAGGGGGGAGTCATTGGCAGATTAAGTGATCTTTTGGGCTAGCCTTTGCGGTCCAGAGACTAAAAGTCTGTCTTTGATTAGTTTGTAATTTTTTTGAACCGGTTTTTTTTCGGTTCTCAAAGCAGTCCGGTTTGGAGTTGACCTGGTCAGACTGCTCGGTCCGGTTCGGCGTTCCTCGCGTTCATCGACTTGAGGTTAGTTTTGTAATTATTTATTTACTTATATCTATTTGTTTGTTTATTGATTTATGTAGATATTTATTGATTACTTATTTATTGTTTGTTTATTTCTGGATATATTTATTTATTTATATTTTTTAGGTGTATAGTTATGTTTTTTCTTATCTTTCCTTTTTAATTATTATTATTATTATTATTATTATTATTATTGTTATTGTTATCTATTATTATTTATATTATTATTATTGTTATCTATTTTTAAAAATGAATTAAAACATCAATAAAAATGGCTTTGATCGAGATGTACGTCTTTGCAAACCCGCAACCCGGTTAAGACGCCTGAGTTGTACAACTTGGTGATCTCAAACGCCTTCAAAATATTAAAATCAACAAAACAAACAAATATTTTCTAGAAGAACTACGTAGTCTTTGATTCTCCACACACGGAGATACATAGGAGCGGGGCCTCCCCGTCAAGCCAAGTTAATTTTTTTTTCCATAAACAATTAGTTTTTTTTTCTTTTAACACCTATTTTCCTAAAAACTAATAAAAAAGGGATTGGCTGAGATGTGACATCTTGTCAATCTCGGTTTAAGAGACTTTAGCTGTACGACTTTGATCTTAAACCCCTTCAAAAAATAAAATCAACCAACCAACAAAAATTTTCAGAAAGAACTACGTGACTTTTGAGTTCCTCATTTCACCTGAGGATACGTAGGAGCGGGGCTCCCCCGTCAAGTCAAAATTAAATTTTTCTAAGTTAGTTCTTATTTTATTTCTTTGTAAATAATTAGTTATTTTTTTACTAAAAAGTATACTATTTTATTTTTGGGTAAAACAAATAAATTCGTAATTTATATTTGCACAATCAGATTTAGGGTAACTGTCTTAGGACGGATGTACTAGGGGTGTAGTGGAATTAAGTTTTCGCCCTTCCCTATACATAACTGACTCCCGAATCCAACCTAGTTTACGCAGACCATTAATTTTAAGATAGGTTTTTCTCAATTTTTCCTATTTAATAAATTGGGTGGCGACTCCCTGAAATAATCAATTTTTGGGCCGTCTACGTCGGGACCACGGTCACGACAGATGGCGACTCCGCTGGGGATGGAGAGATTCAAGCCTATTTAATTTGTTTGTGCAAAATGTTTATAAGTTATGCTATTATTTGTTTTATAGAAACCCTAGGGTAGGAGACGTTAAATATTGCTGCCTGGTTGTATTTTGCTGGTTATTTTGCAGGTACTATTCGGTCTTTGTTTATTTTAGGGTTTGAGGTTTGTATGCTCCCTTCACACACTACACATACACCGTAAGCACACATTGAGAGTTGAGCTCGCACCTGAGCCGCAAAAAACACATAAGTTAGAACGAGGATAAGTGGGACTCATTTGGGATGTACATCCTGTGTGACTTCCATGAATTCCTCATCTAGAGTACGACTCTTCTATGCGGGTATCCACATTTTGGATGTACATCCTGGTGTGTTTAACCTTCTAGAAGAGTACTTGACTCTAGAGACCTTAAATCTCAATAGGTTAGAACACCCACCTCGTGAGTACTCACAATAGAAGACCTTAGATCTGTAGGGCCCAATAGCATGGGCTAACCAATTTAGGTCACAAAGGGAGCTACTCTACCTCTTACCTTATTTTCCAAAAAAAAACAAAAATATCTTTTTCCCATAAAAAAACTTTTGCGTTTAGAAAATCACTCATTTTTTCTACAAAATTAAAAACCATATTGCATTTCATGCATAAAAAAAAACATAAAAAAAAACACCTCATATTGCATTTCATGCATGAAAGAGCAAAAAAAAAAAATCATGTTGCATTTAGAAGTTCATTTCATGTAAAGACAAAACTAAAATTTAATCGATCTTATTTTCCGCGTGTCATTCATTTGCATTTTGCATTGCATATGTCCTTAGAAAAATTGCCTGTAGCGTACATTTCCATTTCATTGTCATTCATCATACTCATTTGTAAAAAAAAAAATATAAAAATCATTCATCATAAAAATTCCTCCATATTTCATTTTCTTTCTTCGCATGTATGTAAAAATCTTTGCATAAGTAAATAAAAAAATTATCATTGCCATTTGTAAATTTTCATAGCATATTCCCTTCAAAAAGGGCAATTGCATTGCATTTTTTGCATAAAACAATGAAAAAAATTACAAAACAAATGCATATTGCATCTTAGGATGAGTGCTTGCACACATACCATGCATTTCATAACATCTTGTTCTCTTTGACTCATTCTCATATAGCATAATTTTTTTCTCTCTTTAAATAAAATCAATAAAAAAAAAGTTTTGAAGTCATTAAGTCTTCATTCATGTTGAATTTTTGTGCTTGCGTGAATATGGATACCAATCAAGCTTAGACTCATAGAATTAGATCATTCCCTTGAAAGTTGTTGAGAAGATTTGTCATTCGAGGATTAGAGAAGTAAGGTGAGAGGAAAGATATCAGGGAGCACTATATTGGGGCATTTTGGGAAAGATGAAAAAAAAGAGACATAAGGTTGGCAATCAGTTCTCGGATAAATAAATAAAAGAGTGGGAAAAGATGATTGTCATTAGCGCTTGTTTAGTCATGTAAGCTTGAAACCAAGTTAACTTAGTTGAAGCTTTACATTAATGGATTTGCATGTATTTAAAAACCCATCTCCATCCTTTCTCCGTGTGTCCCCTTAAAACACCGACCCCTTTTGAGTTCTTGCCTCAAGTGATAATTCTTAAAGCCCTTTTAGTTGCGTCATTCAGGGATGAACCGGTGAGCGAATATCGGATATCAAATGTCCATTTCCCAAAAAAAAAAAGCAAAGAAAAAAAACAAAAAAAAGAAATCAAAAGAAATGAAGAGCAAAGAATGTGTAAAAGAGTAGATGTTATTTCAAAATTAAAATTTTGCAAACGTGGAATCATGATTTCAAATGAAGAGTGGTCGTCTTTCTCTATCCCAAACAAAATATATCCCTTACCATCCCCTTTGAGCCTGTAACGTCCCTTCACTAAACCCTAGACAAGGATAGACACTACAATAGAATTTAGTGCATTCAGTTTTCCAAAGTTATGAAATCAAAGAGATGGTGGAAAAAGTTTAAAAGAAAAGAAAAAGAGAAAAATGAATAAAGCCCGCAAGACTGAAAGCAAGTATTGTCAGTCTTGGCAAAAATTAGGGCACAAAAGAAAGAGTGATCAAAAAGTAGAGGGGGTGAAAAAAAAAGTAATAAAAATAAAAAAAAAGTGAATGATATGAGGTCTGCGGAACACAATAGAAAGCTGAATGCACTAAAGATCCTTGATCCATTCCCATAACCCATAACCTAAAACCTTTCTTTGAGCCCTCTATTCATTTGTCTCCCATAGCATGTAACCCATACTCGCAAAACATTTCTTTGAACCTTCTACTCATTTCCTTTCCATAACCCATAATCCATGCTTGTAAAGCATTCCTTTAAGCCTCCCAATCAATCCATCCCGATAACCTGTTACTCATGCCCGTTCTTTGAACCTTCTAACCATCTTTCTTCCATAGCCCATAACTCATGCCCGTAAGACGTTTCCTTGAGCATTATAATCGTCTTTCTTTCATAACCCATAACCCATAGTCACATTACAAGCCTCCAAAATCCCACTCTGATTGATGAATGATCGTTTTCATTTTCTTAATGTTAATTTTGAGATAAATCATTTGCTTCTTTTAAATTATTCTTTGCTCTAATAAAAAGGAAGTGAAAAAAAATCCCGCTAGATTGAAAACCCGAAAGGGCGGTCTAGGCAAAAATTAGGGAGAATAAAAGAAAAATAAAACCCGCTAGACTGAAAACCTGCAAAGGCAGTCTAGGCAAAAAATAGGGCACAAATAGGGAATGAGACTTACAATGAGAAGCTTATGTAGTTCACTGGGAAATTTCTTCTACTTGGGCCACACAATAGTGTACATTTGGGCAACTTTGTGAAGGATAAGGTTGAGAGTCTCGAGAAAACCCCACACTGGGGCAAGTTTCGTAAGACCTTTAAGAGTCAAATGTTTCTTGTTACATCAGGTAGTATTCTCTCAGGGCAATGTCTTTCACCAGAATGGGGCAAAATCCTTACCATACCATACATCCGTCAAGTTTGCCACCCCAGTGCACTCTTGTGAGCAACAACTTTCACCAGTAATGGGGCAAAACCTGTGTAAGACCTGTCATGAGTCAAAGCTTTCTTTTCCACACCTAAGCTGTTTGAAGCAAAATCTTTGCAGGTCCTTTCATGAGTCAAACTTTGTTTGGTACACCCGTGTAGCCTTCTCTTGGGGCAATACCTTCTACTAACACCGGGGCAAAAGTGTTTGCATAACCGTGAGTTAGATTTTGCTTGCTACCTCTGGAAGTCTCCCCTATGGTAAAACTTGTTTCCAATACCCAGCCAATTCCCACCAAGTCAGGCACCTCAAGTAAATGGAATCCCCAATAAATTCGAGGTTGCCATAATACCTTTTTTCCCTACCATCCTGTGTCGCCTTTGTCTTCCCTATGTTTTCCCTCCAAAATACCCTCCACTTTCAAACCAAAAATCCAAACCCAAAAAGTTCCAGCTCTTAAATACCTGTGAATCCATGCATGCTCATTAAGTAATGCTTCAAAAATAGTCAACTTGGAATCAGTAATGTGATTTAGAGAGCTAATGGCAATCAAAAAAAGAAGAGAGAATAAGTCAAATTTGAGGGTGATTTGCTTGAAAGGAGAGAAAAAGGGCCTAAGCAAGTTAGCTGTGTTGAGGATAAACTTCCATATGAGAACAAGCTTGATTGGTTTCAAATAAAGTCTGCACAAAAAGAAAAAATTCTCAGTGAATCCAGCTTTCAAGACAAGTGCATCTTAATTTCAACTCAAGATCATGCATAATTCATGCATTTCATGTCATAGTTTGCATACATTTCATTTGTGTTCAGTACTTTGTAAATAAAGTAATAAAAAAAGAGTCCTCCAAAGCAGGGCGTGCATTGACACTGCTTTACTTCTCATGCCAACGGTTCAGCCCTGGCATTTCCCTTCTCATCCTCGTGCTATCGGTTCAGCCCTGGCACATTCTTTCATGCCGACGGTTCAGCCCTGGCATTGTCTTTTAAATTTCGTGCTAACGGTTCAGCCCTGGCACTGCTTTACTTTTCATGCTAACGGCTCAGCCCTAGCATTGTCTTTTAAATTTCGTGCTAACGGTTCAGCCCTGGCACTGCTTTAACTTTTCATGCTAACGGTTCAGCCCTGGCATTGTCTTTTAGATTTCGTGCTAACGGTTCAGCCCTGGCATTGCTTTACCTTTCATGCTAACGGTTCAGTCCTAGCATTTGTCTTTTTAAATTTCTTGCTAACGGTTCAGCCCTGGCATTGTCTTTTAAATTTCGTGCTAACGGTTCAGCCCTGGCACTGCTTTACTTTTCATGCTAACGGTTCAGCCCTAGCATTGTCTTTTAAATTCCGTGCTAACGGTTTAGCCCTGACGCAGCTTTACCTTTCATGCTAACGGTTCAGCCCTGGCATTGTCTTTTAGATTTCGTGCTAACGGTTCAGTCCTGGCACTGCTTTACCTTTCATGCTAACGGTTCAGTGCTGGCATTTGTCTTTTTAAATTTCTTGCTAACGGTTCAGCCCTGGCATTGTCTTTTAAATTTCGTGCTAACGGTTCAGCCCTGGCACTGCTTTACCTTTCATGCTAACGGTTCAGCCCTGGCATTTGTCTTTTTAAATTTCTTGCTAACGGTTCAGCCCTGGCATTGTCTTTTAAATTTCGTGCTAACGGTTCAGCCCTGGCACTGCTTTACTTTTCATGCTATCGGTCTCGCCCTGGCATTGTCTTTAATTTTCATGCTATCGGTCTCGCCCTGGCATTGTCTTTAATTTTGTGCTATCGGTCTCGCCCTGGCATTGTTTTTAGTTTTGTGCTATCGGGCTCGCCTTGGCATTGTCTTTAATTTTGTACTATCGGCGTCGCCCTGGCATTGTTTTAAATTTGGTGCTATCGGTCTCGCCCTGGCACTGTCTTTCATCTTCCTGCTATCGGTCTCGCCCTGACATTGTCTTTAATTTTCATGCTATCGGTCTCGCCCTGGCATTGTCTTTAATTTTCCTGCTATCGGTCTCGCCCTGGCAGTGTCTTTAATTTTCCTGCTATCGGTCTCGCCCTGGCATTGTCTTTAATTTTCCTGCTATCGGTCTCGCCCTGGCATTGTCTTTAATTTTCGTGCTATCGGTCTCGCCCTGACATTGTCTTTAAATTTGCATGCTATCGGTCTCGCCCTAGCATTTGTTTTGTGCTAATTTCGTGCTATCCGTCAAAAGACAATTGTGCATATTTCACCGATTAATATTGGGGTTCATATCTGTACTTATTCCTTACTTTGATAAAACATGAAAACACAGTTTTATGTATTATCTCGTAAGAAAGTAAGCACAGAGGGGCAACTGTGAACACCCAATTTTAACCGGTACATTTTTACTTTTTCAAAAGAAATCACAAAAATATGTTTCTCGCGTATATTTGTTTCCTAATCCCTCGAATAGGTCATTTTGCGCTAATTTACTAGTTTTGCGTTATTATTACTTTTTTTAGTGGTTAAACAAAAATTAAAAAAAATATATGCTAATTCAAAAAATTTACAAAGTAGATTTAATTTATTTTTCTTGTTACAATATCTTTAATTAAAAAAAGAAAATAAAAAAAATAAATAGATAAGAAATAATACAAATTACAAAAGAAAATAAAAAAGGGGAGGTGCAATAAAAAAATTATTATTACAAAAAGTAGTCGCTTTTGGGTATTTTCGGGTCTTAGTTTTTAGCTACTATGCGAAAGCAATTTCTCTCTCCTCGGACCTCGTTTTGACGATCCGAACGGTGAAAGTGGAGACACATGTCCCACGAACCTGCTGTCAAAAAACAAAGATGATCCAACGGTTAACGAATCCGGAATCGCACCTTTACGGTGAGAGGTTTGAGAAAAAACGGACCAAAAACTGCAGCTCTTGCGAAGGCAGTTTCTCTCTCCTCAGACATCGTTTCAACGATCCGAACGGTGAAAGTGAAGATATATGTCTCATGAACCTGCTGTCAAAAAACAAAGACGATCCAACGGTTAACGAATCAGGAATCGCGCTTTTACGGTGACAGGTTTGAGAAAAACGAGAATTGTGTTCTCTAAGTGGGAATTGCTTTCTCTATCTTGTTTTAGTCCCACATTGCTTGCAAGAAACAACAACCCTATAGCAATTGACTATAAAAGAGGTTGAGAGGTGAAGGTTTGAAAGGGGGGAGTCATTGGCAGATTAAGTGATCTTTTGGGCTAGCCTTTGCGGTCCAGAGACTAAAAGTCTGTCTTTGATTAGTTTGTAATTTTTTTGAACCGGTTTTTTTTCGGTTCTCAAAGCAGTCCGGTTTGGAGTTGACCTGGTCAGACTGCTCGGTCCGGTTCGGCGTTCCTCGCGTTCATCGACTTGAGGTTAGTTTTGTAATTATTTATTTACTTATATCTATTTGTTTGTTTATTGATTTATGTAGATATTTATTGATTACTTATTTATTGTTTGTTTATTTCTGGATATATTTATTTATTTATATTTTTTAGGTGTATAGTTATGTTTTTTCTTATCTTTCCTTTTTAATTATTATTATTATTATTATTATTATTATTGTTATTGTTATCTATTATTATTTATATTATTATTATTGTTATCTATTTTTAAAAATGAATTAAAACATCAATAAAAATGGCTTTGATCGAGATGTACGTCTTTGCAAACCCGCAACCCGGTTAAGATGCCTGAGTTGTACAACTTGGTGATCTCAAACGCCTTCAAAATATTAAAATCAACAAAACAAACAAATATTTTCTAGAAGAACTACGTAGTCTTTGATTCTCCACACACGGAGATACATAGGAGCGGGGCCTCCCCGTCAAGCCAAGTTAATTTTTTTTTCCATAAACAATTAGTTTTTTTTTTCTTTTAACACCTATTTTCCTAAAAACTAATAAAAAAGGGATTGGCTGAGATGTGACATCTTGTCAATCTCGGTTTAAGAGACTTTAGCTGTACGACTTTGATCTTAAACCCCTTCAAAAAATAAAATCAACCAACCAACAAAAATTTTCAGAAAGAACTACGTGACTTTTGAATTCCTCACGTAGGAGCGGGGCTCCCCCGTCAAGTCAAAATTAAATTTTTCTAAGTTAGTTCTTATTTTATTTCTTTGTAAATAATTAGTTATTTTTTTACTAAAAAGTATACTATTTTATTTTTGGGTAAAACAAATAAATTCGTAATTTATATTTGCACAATCAGATTTAGGGTAACTGTCTTAGGACGGATGTACTAGGGGTGTAGTGGAATTAAGTTTTCGCCCTTCCCTATACATAACCGACTCCCGAATCCAACCTAGTTTACGCAGACCATTAATTTTAAGATAGGTTTTTCTCAATTTTTCCTATTTAATAAATTGGGTGGCGACTCCCTGAAATAATCAATTTTTGGGCCGTCTACGTCGGGACCACGGTCACGACAATGTTGGTCCCTATTTGTGCGCGCGATGGAGTCCCTTCTACTTGCTTGTTTACAAGCTCTCATTAAGCTTTAATATTTAAAAACTTTGGTGAGTCCAAACTCCAAAGTCAAGCAATGTGGGATTTCCCAATTTTGAAATATCCTTTGTTTTTTTCAATAAGACACAACACTTTTACCCACGGTTTTGTCCGTAGGTAAATGTCCATGTTTTTTAAAAAAAAATTTACCTAGGACAAAACCGTGGGTAAAAGTTCAGTTTTTTTTAAATTTCCAAAACAACATTTTCAATTCCGGAACTATCCCTTTTTAACATAATTCCGGAAGGTAATATTGGGGGGGGGGGTATATGGTATTTTCAGAAATATCACATTTTACGGTATTTCCGGAATGTAAAATGTGTTCTGGAAATACTGTAAAATACGATATTTCCGGTAAATCAAAAAAACATACTTCCGGATTTATCTAGATTTGAGATATTTCCGTAAATTTTGTGGATTTAAGGGGTAGTTTCATCCGTTTGATCATTTAGGGGGTATATGGTATAAGGGGGGTAAAAAAACAGCCTTTATTTAATCAACACACTCCTTTTCTATTTTGTCAAAAAAATAAAAACTCACACTCCTTTTCTATCTCTCGCTTTAAATCACTGTATCCGATGCGGCTTGTCACTATGGCGCCAAAATGCCACTTTTTATTTTTATTTTTTTGTCTTCTTTTATATTTTAAGGGTTTGTCTTTTTTCTTTTTTATATTTTAAGGAGTACTTTACGGTGTCCAAAAATTTTAGGTGTATAAATATGCGAAGTTTATTTTTCAATAATTGATCGGGTAAAAAAAGATTTAATTTTATGACAAAATACGTAAAGTGAGTTGTTAAACAGTGTGATTTGGTGTACTTTATGGTTCAGAATAAATTTTAATTGCTTACATACACAAAGTTTGTTCATCGATAACCAGTTTGGTGAAAAAGAACGTGACAAAATACGTAAATTGCTTTATAGTTATAATTTAATTTTTATTCAGAGGAACTTTGGCGTCGTTTACAAAAGAATGTCACAACATATTCTTTCAACTTTCTATATTCGAGTACCGTGTTATATCATTTACATTCGGGGAAACTTCAACCACATTTACGATAAAACTCTCATCACACTTTCTAATTGGATTGTATTCTTTTCTTTCTAATTATGGGTTAATTTTTTATATTTACATTTGATAAATATGGATTATGCTATTAAAATTTTTAAACATTTCTTCCTAATATCTATGGATGTTTAATTTCAAAAAACGTTTTTGTTAATATTCTCTTTAACATTTATAATCTTCTTATTTGATCAAAATGCCACTTTTTTTTATATTTTTTTACTTCCTTTTGTTTTTTTTAGTTTTTTCCTTTTTATTTTTATTTTTTTTATCTTCTTTTATATTTTAAGGTTTTGCCTTTTTTCTTTTTTATATTTTAAGGATATGTATTTGCTGTTGTTGTGATGGATATGGTTTTGAAATGTGTGTTGAACTTTACAAGGTAACTGATTGTGTTGGTTGAGTGTTTGGTGGTGATGTAAATTTCTTGAACTATTATCACTCTTTATATTTGATTTTGTTGGAGAAATTTAACTTTTTCGATAGGCAACCGTTGAAAAGAAAAGAAATGCACTTTTCAAAAACCAACCCTTCTATACACAATAAAGCAACTTTTCTATTTCTTCCAATAAGCACTTTTCTATTTCTTCAAAAAAGGTAACTTTGCATACACCTAAAGCGATTTTTCTCTTTCTTCAAAAAAGCAACTCTTCATACACTTTTTTTCCCATAAAAAATTGAATGGACCTCTCTCTCCTTCAAACACTCTTCTTCTTCCTTTCAAACGCACCACCACCCACCTGTCACTTTCGGACCATGCTTCACCATCGTTTGACCTCCATTGGCTTTGAAACCATCACCTATGTCTTCCCCTATTTGCGATCTACCCTCCTAAACGAAAACAGAAGAAAGAACTTGGAAGGAAACGAGCAACAATGGAGAGGGAAGGACGGTTCTGAGAAGAAGATAAATGTTTAATCAGCGGTTAGTTTTCTTATCTTTTAGCATTTGTTTTCCTAAATGTGAATCATCATCAGCTCACCATCAATGTGTTCTTTCATCAACACCCTTTTTCATCTCTTTCCATCTTTTTCTATTTTAAGAACCATATATTAACATTCCATTTTTTCATCTTTCGAGGGTAGAGCTCAACATTGCGGGAGTTAAAGGTTTGTGCTTTCTTGATTTTAACATATAACCATCTCAAAGGATTTTTTTTTTAGAAGAGTGAGGTGGTGATAATGGGTGACGATTTCATCAAAAGAAGAAAAAAAATCAAGATATGGAGGAAACTAGGTCTATCAAGTGTTAAAAATGGGCTATATGTTGGCATATAAAAATCTGACAATCAACACTTGTTACAGCATATACCATCTTCTTTAATATGCTGGCAGAATCTGACAATCAAGTGAACAAAACAGTTACCATTACTTACGTCGATTATGATAATTCAATGTTTTCACCAACCATCATGCGAATTTTTATAGATACATTATGATGGAGATGTTTTTTAATGCTAAATTTTTCTAAATTTTATTTCCACCATTGCGTATATTACAGATGCCTTATAAGCAGACTTTAATTTATACTTTTACGGATTTATTTTAGTGTACACCCCATATATTTATCCATCACACCCCCATATAATACTTGAACACCAACAACAACAGGTTTATATCAACTTTACCAATGACAAACGACTTACATTAGAATGACGACTATTTTGTCTTAACTCTCACCTATTATCTTTAATTCCCAAAATATCATATCAATTTATTTTGTAGTTCTCATTTTATTCCACCAAATATCAGTTGTCAAAAAACTATTTTCTTAGATAAAATGCTTCATTTTCGTCCCTAAAGGATAATTGTGACAACTAGAGCACCCTTACGTTACTAAATAAATAGTTTTACTATTTAGTTACCAATATTATATATATATTACCTTTAAATGCATCCCCACCATACTTTGAAAAAAATGGCCTCATTTGTCCAAAACTTACATTAAATGGGAATACACATTTGCTTACTCGTACCATGCAATATATAGTACATTCCTTATTTTTCAACACCTACTAATATTTAGCTAGTACACCTATATATGTCCTTATGAAAACTTTTGTGAAACAATACCGCCTCATGCCGCCTCCATTGTACTTCAGAAATAAATGGAAAGATTCGTACTTAAACATATCTCACTTTTAATCGTATAACCACTTTGCAGTTCTACACACAAAAGTCATACTCTAACACGCTTTCTATAAATGCTATGGTTTTCCCTTTACAGGTAGCATACTTTATAGACAATATTGGAGACAATTTTTGTTTTATCCTCTGCCATATTGCTCCCCTCAGCTCAGTTGCATAGCTGGTTACCACGGTTGTGGACCTGATATTTTCAAGCTATGCTAAATTATTTAACAAAACTTCACACCACAACTACCCAAACCATTTACACCCACTAAAATATAATATCAGTGAATATTAGGGTGGACTTATAAGTCCTGCACGTGAGACACCACTGCATCACGTACTAGCTCTCAAGGTCAAGATTCCATGTTTTTGATAATGCTGTCCTCACAAACACTAAACACTAAAAATAAATTCAAACGTTCACTAAAAGGCTTTTAAAATATTGTCTAAAAATAATTTTAAAGGAAGTAGGGAACATGTAGAAAATAATAAGTTACATCAATTAGCTAACCATATATATTTGCACCAAAAGTTCAATCTATATACTTAAGACATAATGAAAATACTAATTTAAGGTCCCCTACTCGCATGTAGTATTTTCAATTTAAATTCACTTTTTTAATTCTGCCCCAACATAGATACAACCTTACTCACTATTTTTTTCTAAATTAAAAATTTTAAACACACAAGTGGAAGGGATGCACAGGACCGATGATAATAGCTATAAATACCACACATGCTTACATTCATACCACATCAATCTACCCTATTTTGAAGGTATCCATCACACTCAACCAACAGAACCCCTTCATATCTTCAAGGTAACCAATGGCCAATCATTTTAGTAACCTTACATAGTTGTTTCTTAGGTGAAAGTTTTTTCACATGTAGTTTTTATTTCATTAAATCCCATGTTAATAATATATATATATATATATATATATATATATATATATATATATTGGTTATTGTTTATTTGACATTATATTCAGCATGGCAACCAAAATCTCCCTCCTCGATGATGTTGTCGCTGGCAGAGCAGACTGGAAGTTGAGGGCGAGGTTCATAAAAATCTGGAATGTATACCCGTCAAAATCTGGAATGATATTCAAAGCAATGAAATGGTTTTCCTTGATTCCAAGGTTAGTATCATTCAATATAAAACTAACAGCTACAGGTCTACACCTCAGGAGTCTATCAAGTTAGGATTCGTTGTCCTTACAAAAATTGCAGACAAACTTTGAAGCATGCATCGTTAATTAAACTTTAAGCACCATGCTGTTATTAAAATTTTATTCTATATGTTTCTACTATGCAGCACTATACTTTTAATAAAATATAATGGTTTTTTTATTTTTATTTTTATTTTTTGGGTTTTATTTCACTTAAACTATATGGCACGATCCTCATTTGTAAAGAAGTGACTGCGCACATCATACATCCAGGCGAGGTATAAATATATTTACGTTTCACACTAGAAAGCTAAAAATTTGATGCATGTTGTTGTGAGAAAAATAGGTAGTGTGCAAGTATACACAGTCTTTAACAAGTAATATAATGAAAGCAGAGATCGTACCCACAGGGATTGGATTAATTCCTAAAGCTTAGTTGATAATTGGATTAATGATAAGTAACCAAGTAACAAACAATAATATTGGATGATACAGAAAGTAAACAAGTTAAGTAAGATAAGTTTAAAATCAAGTGAGAAGGATAGTTGGAATGCTTTTTACTAAGTAAATCACTCTTGATAGCATTATGTTATATATGATGCTGAAGCACTTGATGCTGGAGCATTAGGTGCTAGAGCACTTGGTGCTGGAGCACTGGGTGCTGGAGCACTGGGTGCTGGAGCACTGGGTGCTCTTGCAATGGATGTTGTAGCAATTGATGCGTGCTTTTCAGCAACTAATGTCAGGGTTTTATTACAAGTCTTATGTCTAAGCTCTAAATAAGTTCACCCCTGTATATGAAGTACCCACAGTATCACCCTATGGACTATGCTATCCTATGTCTAGGTTTTAGCATGGATTTAATAAAATTTCCTTTTATTAAAACACTTATCCATATTAGTTCTCGAGTTCAAATCATAAACCATGTCTGTATTTATGACCCTACTTATTCTAAGTGATCAACCTCAAAATAAATTTGAAAGAATTATAACGCAAGAACCAAATTGCAAGCATCAATATAACATAATAACCATTTAGAAGTTCATTACAAAATTTAAGGTATTCCAACTAAAGAAGTTTAGTTCATACTAGGCATTATAAGACATATATAAACAGAAGTAAACATGTTCATATATTTGATAAAGCAAAAGGAATAGAACAAAGTAAAGATTACACGGTTGAAGTTCCTTTGCGTGAATCTTCCTAGCAATGCTCTAGCATTCACCTCACAGCATTCAATCAGCACTTAGTAAATGTGAAGAAATATAGAAAGAAGTTGTCAATTTCCTTATTGCCTTCGTACAAGAGAGTGTAAAAATAATTCTAAGTATCTATCTAAGTTTTTTTCTAGATGTCTTTCAATGAGAAGGGGAAGTTCTTTATATAGGCTCCAAGAATGAGGTTTCCTTCATGAGGGGGTTTGTTTGGGAAAGAAGTTGATCTTTAAATCATGTACCTCAGAAAGTAAACTTGATCTTTGCTTCATTAAAGAGAACATGTGCTCTAATGAATGGACAAGTGTCCTTAAGAAATTCAACCTGTGAGCTATGAAGTCACTACAAGAAAATCGACGATTTCCGACGGCTATTTCCGTCGCAAATGCAGTGTTTTTCGTCGCAAATTGACGTTTCCGACAAACTTTCCGACGGACAAAAATCTGTCGCAAAATCGCTCGTCGCAAATTGTTTCCGATGGATTTTTTTGTAGCAAATATCTCCGTCGAAAATCCGTCGCAAATTTCCGTCTCAAATTCGACGCAAATCCGTCACAAATTTTGGTCGCAAAAAACCATTTCCGACAAAAATTTCCGTCCGAAATCCGTCGGAAATTTTAAAAAATAAATAAAAATAAATAAAGGCATACATCCAAAATAGTAGGGTGAGCGTGGGACGGGTTAGGACGGGTTATAACTAACCCTAACCCTGTCCCAAATTGTGATCGAGCCATTTTATAGATCCTAACCCGTCCCTAAACCCGTATAAACCCGATAAGCTACGGGTTAATTTAGGACCGGGCCTAATCAAGATGGGACCGGGTTGTCCCAAAATATAAATGATATAACTTTGAGTATACCTTTATTGACGCCTCTACCAATTAACGCAAGTTCAACATCAAATTGCTTTTGAGTTTTAACATAAGTTCAACTTCAAATCACTTAAGAGTTAACATAAGTTCTCAACCATACTACTAACAAATGAAAAATACAAGTACTGAGTACTTGCTAAACAAAGAAGTTCAAGACATAAAACAGAAAATTACAACTAGTAAAATATTTCTAGTAATGAGACAGAAATCCAGAATAAGCAGCTTTTCTTCTCAAACATTCATGATTCAACAAAACAGCTTCTAGCCAAGATCCATTTTTGTGCTTACAAAGGTCCTCAATCAATCAAGCTTACTGCCTGCAGCATTAATTAAAATTAGCATAGACAAGCAATTTTTAATTACAAGACAAAAAGATGAATTTAGTAGTAGAAGATAATTTAAAAGCCAACGCATAGCAAATGTCATGGCAGGCAAAAACAAAAGGTGATTTAAGTCATTCAAGGATTCATCCACTACTATAATTATAATCTATGTGGATTGTGGAGTACCTTGAATATCGGCCACATGCCATCACTCAATGATTGTGGCTTCTTGCTTGTTATTTGCTTCTTGAGACTCAACATTCGTTGTATAAACATCTGTAAAAGACACCGTTTAAAATATAATTGTATTTAAAATAAATATTCAATAATAATCATTCAATAATAATCAATAACAAAATTTGAAAACTTACCATCAATTATCTTCTCAGTGTTATCAAAATGATCAAAATCATTCTCATCAAACTTGAAGCCAGCAGGACATAACCAATTCTGAGCGCAAATAAGTGCCTCTGTCATTTTAGGAGACAAAGAGCTGCGGAAGGGGTCAAGAACACGTCCACTAGTGCTAAAGCAAGACTCAGATGCCACTGTGGAAACCTGAACAGACATTATATCCCGAGCTAAGACAGAAAGAACCTTATACTTTGAAGAATTTGACTTCCACCAATCCAAAATGTTGAAGTCAGCATTCTCATCAACATCTATACTATCCTCTGCCAAATATATCTCAAGATCTGACTTGTCTAAATGAGTTTTGGCTCTTTTTTGTTTTTTCCAGACTTGTACCCGATTCTCCACAACACCCTTGACACCAACAGGCTCTTTAAGTCTCTCATCTAAGGCTGAAATGTGAGAAGAATCTCCACCATCCCCACTTTCCTTATGTTCAGAAATTTGTTTTGAATAAAACATATATAAATCATCCAATGTGACTTTAACCAAACCAGTCATAGTAGCTGCCATCTCCTTACTATATATGTCCTCTAAGTTCCAAGTAACATAGTCAAGTTTGTACCGAGGATCCAACACAACAGCAACAAATAATAAAGGATTAAATTTTTCAACCTTGCCCCAATATTTGTCAAACTTCAATTTCATGGAAGATGCCATTAAGCGTAAGAGTTCAGACTGATTACTACTCATTGAGATCAACTCAGATTGTACTGATGCAATTTGATGAAAGCATTTGTTTGCAGTCACATGTAAGGAACTAGAGAAACTTAAAGTCACATCATAGAAAATTTTCAAAAACTGAATTAATATCCTTGCATGGTCCCAATCAGAATCTACAGGTGGACCCTGCTTCTTTTTACCTTTATCATCATCACGGAACCAATTCCTAAAATCTGATTCTTGATCTTGAAGCCTATCAAATGCTTTTTCAAACTTCTCAGCATGTTCCAACATAATGTATGTAGAATTCCACCTAGTTGAAACATCTAGACACACAAGACCTTGAGATTTAATCATTTCATCAGCAACACATTCTTTAAATCTCTTAAGCCTTTGGGAAGAAGATCTAACATAACGTACTGCATTTCTAATGCTTTCAACAGAAGAATTCTGTTCCTTTATACCATCATTAACAACTAAATTCAGGATATGAGCACAACACCTCATATGCACATATTTTCCCCCACACACCAGCCCACCTCTTGCATCTAGTTTCTTTTGAAGGTATGCAATAGCCCCATCGTTTGAGCTTGCATTATCAACTGTGATTGTGAACACACTTTCAATTCCCCAGTCTCTCAAGCATCTTTCAATCTCTCTTCCAATGGTCTCACCCTTATGGTTTTCAACTAAGCTAAAGTTTAAAATTCTTTTTTGAAGTCTCCACTCTTCATCAACAAAATGTGATATCAGACACATGTAGGATAGATTTTGGTTTGAGGTCCAACAATCTGTAGTCAAACTAACACGAATGGAAGACTTCATAAACCAAGTCTTTAATTTCTTCCTCTCATTTAAAAACAATTGGTAACAGTCCCTTGCAAACGTGAACCTAGAAGGTATAGTGAATCGAGGCTCTAATCGGTTGATTAATCTACGAAAACCACGCCCTTCTACAACCTTAAAAGGCATCTCGTCACAAATAACAAATTCAGCAAGGGCCATAATTAACTTCACAATAAATACCATAATTAAGAAAAGTACATAACTAAATACAATGTGAAAAGCAACTATCATGAGAAACAAAGATAAAATCTCAGTCCATCACTTCTACTTCTTATGCCTCAATTCTTGGAGACCGTGAATGATCCAGACAAAGATAAAATCTCAAACCGACCCTGAAAGTAAATAATATAATAAATTATTGAAGAATTCTAAAATACTTAAAGTAAATCTTCTCATATCAGCATAGGAAAAGCCAAGGAAAATAAGAGAACTAATGTGCCTTAAGTTACTATAGATGGAATGCAGGGAAACCAAGCAAATTAGAATCCAAAGAGAATGAGAAGCTATCATTATCATTAACGACGCATTTTAATTCAATTGATACTTTTCCAAATGAGACTATTTAAACTGGCTAAAAGAGGGACATTGAATAACAAAAAAATGCACACTAATACTCTAAAGTCTAAACCCTTACTAAACTTTCTCATATACAAGTGATACAGCTATAAGAATGCCTATTGAACCTAAATTTTCTCATATACAAGTTGTCATACCCTAATTTTGTCCGGCTAATTGACTAAAAAAAAATCCAAAAGAGTTTTTATTTTTTTATTATTATCGTCGTTTTAATCGTGCAGTGTCTTTAACAGTCAACGTGTGACGTTTATTTCGATACTCGTTTTTGTTGATATTGCTCTATTTCATAAAATATAAAAAATATAAATAAATATAAAATTAAGCAAAAGCTGAATAGCCAAAATCCCTTTTATTACATAATCAAGTCTTTTTACACATATGAACAAAAAAGCAAAAAGATGTAAATAGTACAAAAAAATTAAATTACAAAATTCAAAAAATAATCAAAAGGGGGCAGGTTTGCCCTAGCTAGGGTTTCTCCTTGGCTGCCATTTGATTCTTTGTCCTTCCTTTGACTGTCCTTTCTCCATGCCAGCTATTGTCCTTTGCCCATTCAAATTATGCTATCCTTGCACCCAAAAATTGCCAGCCAGCTGCTGTCCTTTCTATCCTCACCTCATCACCCCAAATTTGCCTTAATTGCTGTCCTCACCAATTGGCCTATAAATACCAAATAGTAGCACAAAGTTAAGAGAGGCATATACAGTAATACACACACAGACGCACACACGCAGTCACAAAAAAAGGGAGCACACAAAAATATCAAACAGTGACTGAAAAAGGATTCACAAGGAGGCAGTAACTCAGTCAGTGAAAATACACAGATGCACACACAAATAAAAAACAACAAAAATTACCCAAAGCCACCGTGAACCACTGCTCCAACCGTCGCTACCCACGGCCACACCACTGTCAGCCACCACCACTGTCAACCCAAACAACCCTACCAAACAACACCCTCATTGCCGTCTCTCCCCACACCACCATAAACCACCACAATCCAACACCCTTCCCCTTCGATCCCTCTTTCTCTAACACTGCCCAAGGACCTCAACTGAGTCACCACCGTACCCTCTCCTTCCTCATAGTAACCGAACCGTAGCCACAACCACAATAGCCGCACCACCACCGCGACCCACGAAACGTCCTCACCGTCATCCCCCACCGTAGCCAACAACCCGCACAACGAAATCTAAGAAAAATAGGAAATCTGTGAGAACCAGAAGGGGAATAGGGAGGGAAACTAAAACAAAAACAAAAACAAAAAACGTAGAACTTACCCTCAGATTCCGACCACCATAGACGGTGGCTGTTGGCCGTGAATCGACAAAGTCACCGTCCCCTCAATGTCGCGTCGCACCACTGTTGAAACCCCCTTCAGTTTCCCTCCTCACCGTTGCAACCGTCGCCTCATGTCTTCGTTCGCACCGGTCACCGCCGCCATACGTCGCGAAGCTGCCGTCGTCGTCATTGCCATTATCGGCCAAGAAGCGGCCGATCAACACTGTCACAGTATCTCTCTTCTCCTTCTCTTTCTCGCATTCCCTTTCTCTCCATGGATGTTGAAACGACGCTGAGGAAGGTGACATTGAAGTTAGGGTTCGCTTCTTTTCACTCTTTCCTTTTATATATCCTTTTATTTTACTTTTATTTTATTTTTTTCGAATATTTCAGATTACTAGTCACACCATGCGCATTCGTTCATACATCCCCCCAGCTTAGGCCCAGTTTCGCTTACCTTCATAAAACAGAAACTGAACCGGACTCTGCTAGGCACACCCCCCATTTTTAATAAAACACTCCCTTTCTGCAAACTGCACCCCATTTTACTACTGCATCCTCTCTTTGCGTTTTTTATTATTTTCTTGGCTTAACTATGTTTTAGGCCCCTGCAAATATAGGGTGTTTTGATTTAAGCCGTTGCAAATTTTTTTTTGCAAATAAACCCTTGCAAAATACAACATTTTGATTTAGGCCCTTCTGTTAGTCAAATGTTACAAAAAAACACAGTTGACTAACAGAAATCCTACGTGTCATTTAATATTAATTTTTATTTATTTTAAATACTTATTTGGCATGACAAGTCACTTGCAAAATGTAGTGTTTTGCTAAAAGCCCTTCACCAAAATCTCTCTCTCTCTCTCTCTCTCTCTCTCTCTCTCTCTCTCTCTCTCTCTCTCTCTCTCTCTCTCGTACTCTCTCTAGGCAACCTGGCTGGTACATTGTTCTTTCTCTGCTAAATCTTCAACATGATGTTTCGTCCCCCTTCAATTTCAATCAATGCCATTACATTTTTAACAAAGAAATCACCTTTCTTTTCTTCTTCATCTTCTCTAATAAATGTTCATGATTCTTGGCCTTCTTCATTGCCATTACCATGGCCATGGCCTTCTTCATCATCATCACAATCGTCCAAATCGTCTTCAGAATCATCATAGTCATCAAAATCACCATCACTGTCGCCAAACTCATCATCAGATAAATCGAACTTGACAGATTTCTGAGATTTGTTCTGCACTTTGAGATCTTTTCCCCCTTTGGGATTTTGAAAGTGTGCAACTTGAACTTGACCACCACCACCACCTTTCTGACCACCCTTTTGAGACTTATTGTTGTTGTTTCACCCTTTGAAGTTATCTATTTGCAAGTTCTTGAACTGAGGGTGTTGTTGTTGGGGAAAGTTTTGATTGAGGGTGTTGTTGTTGTTGGGGAAAGTCCTGAACCCTTAAGTTTTTTTATCAGTTTTGTTGGATCTACATGCCCTGACACCAACACCTCCCCTTGCTCCGCATCTATATTCACAGAATACACCCCTGCAACACAACGGCACAAAAATGAAATCTAATCTAGCTACCTAAAAAAATCTGAAAATTAAAAACAGCTCATACAACATCATAAAGTTGGAAACTCGGAATGTCTAACATTTAATTAATTAAGGTGAGTTTGAAAACAAGGGTTGAGATATGAAGGAAATAACATGGAATGAGAATTAATTAAAGGGGAAAGGAAAAAGGAAAAAAGAAGAGAGGTATACCAAAAATGTACCATCAATTTTCTGTAGCAGTTTCTTAACTTTATCTTAAATGAAAGGGCTCTTAATGAGTTAATGTATGCTACAGATTTTGTTGTGTTAGGAAAGTAGAACTTCATTTGATTTTGTTGCTGGTTGGATAATGAGGAGTATAAGTAAAGCTCACGGCCATCGCAGTGGATATTCACCTTGAGAAGAAACAGTAAATAAAAGTAAAAGAGAAAGATATTTGTAGAGGGAGGGAGGGAGGGAGAGAGAGAGAGGGCGAGAGAGAGGGCGGGAGAGAGAGAGAGAGAGAGAGAGAGAGAGAGAGAGAGAGAGAGAGAGATGGGTGAAGGGCTTTTAGCAAAACACTTCATTTTGCAAGGGCTTTTAGCAAAACACTTCATTTTGCAAGTGACTTGGCATGCTAAATAAGTATTTAAAATAAATAAAAATTAATATTAAATGACACGTAGGATTTCTGTTAGTCAACTGTGTTTTTTTGTAACATTTGACTAACAGAATAGCCTAAATCAAAATATTGTATTTCGCAAGGGCTTATTTGCAGAAAAAAAAAATTGCAGGGGCTTAAACCAAAACACCCTATATTTGCAGGGGCCTAAAACATATTTAAGCCTATTTTCTTTTACAAAAAAAAACCTATAAAAATAAATAGATGAATATTTCATTTTTCAAAATATAAATAGGGGACTAAGTCGAATGTACAGTCGGGTTAGTCTGCTTTTTAGGTCACTAATGAACCGTTACAGATCATGTCCTAAAATCCCTATTTAAAATAAATAATTTCTAAATTAAAAAATACAAACACAGTTCAAAATCAAACATCTTATTTTCCATTTCAAAATCAAACATCTTATTTTCCAAAATAGGGGATTAAATCGGTCATACGACCGGATTAGTCATCGTTTTAGGACAAATGAACTGTGGTCCCTCAGAGCCCCGGTGCTCCTTCAGACCCCCTGTGGTCCTTCAGAGCCCTAGCGCTCCTCCAGACCAACAATGGTCCATCAACACAGTTCAAAAGTCCTAGAACCCCTAAATAAAAAACACCAACAAACAAACATTTTCTACCAAGAACTACGTGCGATTTGATTCTCTACCAGGAGATACATAGGACCAGAAGGCGGCCGACCTCTGTCAATTGCACTAATAAAAAAACATTTTTTATTCTTTTCCTAAATAATCATTTTCTTAAATAAAATATCAATTTTCTTCTTTCTTTTTAATTCACAATAAAAGGGTAAAAATAAGCTTTTTCAAAATTAACATTCTTTCCTACAATTAATTAGCAGGTAACCTTCCTTAGGAAGGATGACGTGGGGTGCTAATACCTTCCCCACACATAACTGACTCCCAAACCCTTATCTGGTCTCAAAGATCCTTATCCATTCCAAAGGGATTTACCGATGTTTGCCCTAAAAATTAAACGTTGGTGGTGGCTTCATTTTTTGAACCGTCGAGGAATCCTCACTCGGATTTTTCGGTCGCTACACAAGTGATACAACTATAATAATGCCTATTCAACCTGCAATTTCAGGTACTTATAAAGAGCTTATTAGTAGACCAAGGCACCAAGCTTAGAGATGATTATTCTCTACAGTCACTACTAAGTGAGAGTAAACATTACAGTAAGCTAGCCACTCCTCTCACACATCAAGTTCAATTAAAAGATGACAGAAACATATGGCAATGACAGCGAAATGTTAGGTGAACTGTGTAACACCCCCTTTTTAACAGCTTAGTAGAGTGTTACGCTACACTTGATTAATCCCATCTTTAATTCATATGGAACTCTTTCGCTTACTTTGAATATGGTTCATCGCATTTCCTGAATTTTATTTAAGGCGAAGTCTAAGTTCTCTATGAAAATAACAGTCATGGTTTCATAATTTCTAAGAAAGTAGAATATTCAAACATAATATATATATATATATATATATATATATATGCGTCATAGGGGGGTGTCGCCCAAAGTAGTTATGCCCAGTGGGCTTACAAGCATCAAACAAAACGAAATGAAACTAAATGTCTTACAAAGGCTTCAAGTACTGCATAGATTAAAACATATTAAACTAATCATCATAAGACACCACGCCATCAACGGATCACTGAAACAACCATCGAGAAGTCACTAGATATGGCCATTGGGGAGATTCCCATTGACCCTACTACCCCTAGAATCCCCAGATGAGTCCTCCTCAGGTTCACCACGCCTGACCGGGCCTGCTCCTCCCATCTCCACATCATCACGGCGAACATTCTGGCGGTCGACACGACAGAAACGAAGTCCAGGACCCCTAGCCCTAGCCGGATTTGGAGTCGCCATAGCTTCAGCTAGTCGTACCGCGTTCATCATCCTGTGCAGTGGGAGTTTGATCTCAAGAGTAATATGATTAGTAACTACGCTTATGGGCATTCCAGCAATCCCATCAGTTGTCTTCACCATCCCTGTATACTTCAAGACTTGGGTTGTTCCATCCAGTTCCCAAGCCGCCTCCTGCTCGTCCTCAAGGAACTCAATCCTGCGGTATCCGGAATGATTCAACCGACCTCTCGTCCACATCTGAAATATAAGGGATGAAATACTCGTACACAAGTTTGCAATGCGATGGTTACACAAGTTACACATAATATGTACAGGCACAGGCAATGATTTAATAATTTATATACAAGCATAATTTATTTAGTATATTAAATTGAATCATGACCAGCAATATCAATCACACACAACCACCAAAATCCTACGAGACATGAGCCACAATCAAATGAAATCACTCATTAGTTAGTCCAATAAAACTAGATATCCCTCTTATCCTGAAATCAACAAGGTTAGTCTACTAACTAGGAAATATATACCGACGGATTTTTTCGCCCGGTAACGTACAAAATCCGTAGGTAATGTCACAGTACCGATGGAAAAAATCCGCCGGAAAAACGTCCGTTGGTAATATGTTCCGGCGGAATTTCCGCCGGAAATTACCGACGAAACAAACCGCCGGAAATTACCGACGGAAATTCCGCCGAAAACTACGATAAATCTGCCGGTAAAGATTTGATTAATTTATTATGTTTTATTCGAAAACCGTCGATAATACAGAAAAACCGCCGGAAACGTTTTTCGTTTATTAACAAAAACCGCCGGTAATTACGAAAAACCGTCGGTAAGGATATTATTTTTTTATTAAAAAAACCGCCAGTAAAAGACAAAACCCCCGGAAATAAAAAAACCGCCGGTAATAAAACAACCGCCGGTAAATATATTACTATTCTTTCTAAAAAACCGCCGGTAATTAGTAATATCCGTCGGAAATAATAATAATTTTTTTTAAAAAATACAAATAACCGAATTTTTTTTTTAAAACAGTGAAAATTAAATATTTAAATTATTAAATAAAAGACAATAATATAATAAATTATAATTAGAATAGATAATGAGAATAGTTCAGAAAAACGATAAACGTATAAATCCGACAAAATACAAACCGACAAAGTACAAATTAAAATATGCATACACATAAATTCAAATAATCTGAATCTACTGTCCGTCGCCATAGTAGCCTCCTCCAACGAAAATTTCTTCAACCTCTAACTGAATCATAAACAAATAAAGTTAGCAATGTTAAATTAAGTACATATGTGGTATTACTATAAAATAAAACATATAACTAATATTTATTTAAAAACTTACTGTCAAAAATTTGCAAACACGTAAAGATGAGCAAAATTTTGGAATGGAAGAAAAGAATATGAGAGTTAATAAGTGTATGGAAGAGAAAATGAGAGTATGTAAGGAGAATGAATGAGAGAAGAAAAAAAAATGAAAGATGTGTGAATGGGGACGAAGAAGGAATTGGTGAGATGAAGGAATGGGGAAGATGAAGAAATTCGGAACTGATGAGATGAAGGAATGGGGAAGATGAAAGATGAGTGAATGGGGATGAAGTAATTTGAAATGGGTGAGATGAAGGAATGGGGAAGATGAAAGATGAGTGAATGAAGAAATTCAGAATGGGGAAGAGAGGGTCTTATTTATAATTCGGTTAAGGGAAACATTTCCGGCGGTTTTAAACCATTTTCGGCGGAATCTGTTTCAAATTTAAAATTTTCCCACCAACGGCTAGAAATTTCCTGCGGAATTGGGCAGTTTCCGGCGGAAATTATTTTTTTAACGAAGTTTATAAAACCGCCGGTAATCACGTTTCCGGCGGATTATTTTGAAATTCAAAATTTGGCCAACGGCTACACGTTTCCGGCGGAAATTAATTTGAAATTCGAATTTTGAAAACCGCCGGTAATTACACGTTTCCGGCGGTTTTTTTGGTCTGTCATTTCCGGCGGTTTGCTCCACGTTTCCGACGGAAATTTCAGATTTCCCTCCCCTCCAAAAAACCGCCGGTAATATTCGTTGCCGTCGATTTTAAGTCTTCTTTGTTTGAAAGTCCTTTGTGGCGGAATATTCCGCCAGTAACTCACTCATAACCGCCGGAAAGATACCGGGGGAAATTAAACCGCCGGAAAATCCACATATTCCGCCGAAAATCTTTCGTGGGAAAAAATCCGCCACTAACTACTTAAAATCCGCCGGAACCGTATAGACGGATTAACTCCGCCGGAAATAAACAGCCGGTAATTCCAGTATTTCTTGTAGCAACCTACTCCATGGAGATCTCTCTATCATCTTGAGTGTAAGGCCGTTTCAACTGCCATAACATGGTTGTTTGCAATGAGTAGGTGTCCAATCTATACCCAATCATTCTGGCCCGAGCGCTGCACCTTTTTATAGATAGTCCTGTACAGTCAGGCTTACCGTGTCGGGTAGTACGATTTCCCCCAGCCAGAGATGCTACAACTGACCATTGGTAGGAGTTCGAAACACAAGTACCCCCCGAAGGTCTGTAGTCGACCCAACCGAACCTATCCTCAGTGTTATACACTTGGTAATACTATAAGAAACATCCTGTAACAGCTCTTGGTAAAACCATCAGTCTTACTAATCTAATCCAAAATCAACTTAACAATTTAGTCGTTAGAATCCATAGATCAATTTGTGAGACACACTTTAACTAGTCAATCCTCAAAAGTCATATTGCTAATTAAAAAGCCAACCAATAATCTCGACCAAATCCAAAGTACACTTATTTTGGCACAATTACAAATAACTCAACCAATCAAAATCACCTTAAAATATCTAAATAATATATATATATATATATATATATATATATATATATATATATATATATATATATATATATAAACAACATACAATTTGTGCCCATCAACTCATTATTAGTATTTCCCCTTATCTTGAAATTTTTTCAAATCTGTTTGCTGATCACCACTTGCTTCAAACTCTACAATACCTACTCATCAAAACAATTTAGATTTTAATTTACTATAATCATAACTACAAAGTTCATACTAAGGTTCTAAAATGGTATTATTAGCACTTTTGTTTCTTTCTTTTCTTTTTCCCCCAAAACTCTTGTTTTGCAAATAGTTTAGCTAGGCACACTTGCTATCTATTATTTGCATCAATGAAAATATATAACAAGTTAAAAATATGGAATCACATATTTGTGATTCCGTTTAATTTTCAAAGATGAAACAAAATCACATTCTTCAAATCATGATCATAATATAAACGATAGAGGCAAAAATGTCGAGCATTCAAATAAAAAAATACAATTAGTAATGATTATTTTTAGAGTTTGCAAGATGGAACAATACTTGTGGGACAAATACAGTAACCGACCTTTCAATTTAAAATCACAATAATAATAATGACTTTTCTAGTTGCCCAGTAAATGAGACCTACTTCAAATTGGATACTTACAACATATGTATTACTAGTTCTAACTAAGTTGTTTTATGGTTATATGTCCGGTCACAATTTATCACTGTTTGTGATGATATTTGCAGAAGAATTAAAGGTCAGTGCATAGAAAATA
Organism: Astragalus membranaceus; assembly: GCA_039519185.1. Taxonomy (NCBI): domain Eukaryota; kingdom Viridiplantae; phylum Streptophyta; class Magnoliopsida; order Fabales; family Fabaceae; genus Astragalus; species Astragalus membranaceus. The sequence goes on along the minus strand of CM076850.1, from coordinate 147,396,370 downwards.
ATAGACTAGTTGCAAAGGAAAATATTAGCACATATTCCTGGTAGTGATGATGTTAGTATATAACCATAAGTACAAAATAAATAATAGACTATTAGCAAATATTAGCACATAAAGTAAGAAGCATAAGCACAAAATAAATAAAAGAGGAATGAAGAGAGAGGTTTGTGTTTTCTAACCTTAGAAGTGTTACTTTCAGAAGTGGGGTGTGTGTGAAAGTGAAACATAGTGGGTCTTCCTATTTATAGAAGGGAAAGATAATCAATAAAATGAGACCACACATATGTTATCCTTCTGATTATATTTTCACTTGTCCATATCCTTTTATTATCACTTAATTTTTGTTACACTGGTAATAATAAAAGACATAATTTCAGTAGAATAAAATTCTGCAGATACCATTTCGATCTTTATCTTCTATAGAACTTAACAAACCAAATTTCAGAATTTTTCAATAAGTTTAGAATTTTTAGTGCAGTACAAATTTGTACTGACAGATACCTTTTAGTTATTATTTGACAGAGTTTTAAGCCCAAAATTGTTTTAATAACCCCCTATAATATTTCTCTCTAGTTCTGCAAGAATTTATTTTCCTCAAAAAATGTTCCCTAGGTAAAACTAATTATTATTTCACACAAAGTAAATACACGATTATATTATACACAAAGGAAGGAAGTAAAAATTAAAGGCGCTGCAAGCATTGTATAAAAATATCACCTCAATTCAATCAAAGAAAGACTAACCAATATTTACATAAACATCATCATTGACTTTAGTATAAAACTCAGCATCCCATTTATCTGCAGAGGAATTTAGAAGCTCTGCACAATAGTGGCAATATGTTCATTGAATAGGCTACTGCTACTAAAGAAAATAGATGATGAATCAGCAAAATGAAGGCAATAATAACTCCATATTTGATTTAAATATATACTTACAACATAGAAAGAATTACTAAAAAAATCTCGCGTGTTTGGATACTTGATTGTTATTAAAAAAATCAGCCTAGTGTCTTATTCATTAGATAGTTGAGCACTATAAAAGACTATCCTATACTGCATGCATGTTAGCATTATCTCCTTGCTCATCAATGATTTTCTTCAATTGTTATTTTGGTTTTACCCTGGCACCTAGCATTTTCTTCTAGTCCACTTAGCTTTCAAGTCTAGTTATTCACAGTCGATTCATCATATATCATGAACAGATTTGCTATGATATGCTATGATGCAAATAATATCTAAAATAGAACAGATTTGCTATGATATGCTATGATGCAAATAACCCTTATTTGCTTAGCATAGTAGATTAATATACAAATGAACAGATTTGAACATAAAATAGAAAGAAAAAAAATCATATAAGATCCAAAAAGGGCCTCATAGCAGCTGAAAAGGCTAATAAAAGATCCATAGAAACACAAACGAGATTGAATCACAAAAGTCTTCAAACTTAAACTTGAAAACTAATCAACAAGAGAACTAGATACAATTGTATTACAAGCATTAATTAGTGACTTATTGTGTAGGCTCTACGTGTAAGGTCTCTTCTGCAGCTATGTCATCTAGGAGAAGTATACCTCTTGCAATTCTTGAGAAAACTGACTCTAGGACTGTACACATGCTTTTCCTGTAAGTTGAAAGCAGCAAAAGTGGCTTCCATATGATATGTACTTTTTCCAGAATGAAAACAACCTGATCAAGGAAACCCAGCTTTATATTATTTATGAAACTTAAAGGCATCAATTGAACTTTACCCAGTCTGAAAACTTACTTGAGGAACGGAAAAGTCACATTCTAGGAGCAGATTTTTGACTAAAGAAAAAGTCACATTCTAGGAGCAGATTTTGCACATTCTTAGAAAAACTACGTATAAATCATGGCAAATTAGATTGAGCATATAAATTTTAGATAACACCAACATGTGAAACAGGGGGTTAGGGTTCGATTAAACAAATCATGGTAAAATCAACTAGTGAAACACTCATGAATATAACACCAACATGATTTTCAATAGGGGGTTAGGGTTCGGATTTTCAACTACATGAAACACTCATGAATATAACACCAACATGATTTTCAATAGGGGGTTAGGGTTCGGATTTTCAACTACATGAAACACTCATGAATATAACACCAACAAGTTGTTAGATAATTTGAAATTAAGTTCTGCATCTTAATCTTTTCAAAAACTCTCTACTTAAACTTCCTCACATACATTTGTAAGCTTACAAAGATTTTGTGAAAAATTATAAACTAATTTTCATTCAAAAACCCCACAAGGATTACAAACATGTTGAGCATATTGATCAAACCAAAAAAGAAATATGCTTACAAGCATGATAGTCTAATTTCATTATCTAATTTCACTATCTAATTCCACATTCTCTAATTTCATTATCTTGTAGTATAAACAAATATACATGCAGAAGTTTACCAAACACGAAGATGGAGTATCATTGTGACTTCTAAGTTTCATGGCTAAAGCAAAAAGTAAAGGCTAAGGAACAATATACATAAGGAACAATAATTGATGAAAATAAAATCACTAACTAGAACAAAAAGTAAAGGCTAAGGAAACATGGCTAAAACATACATATACATAAGGAACAATAATTGATGAAAATAAAATCACAATCAAAACACACACTCAAGTATATTTTAATTCAAAATGCATATCTGATGTGAGATTTTTAAAATGAGTACAAGCCTTTTAATAAGACAATGGCCTCAACCCCCAAGGTACTAACACAAGCCAGGTAACCAACTTAACCAATCCCCCAATCAACAATATCATCTGTAATATTTTCATACCAAGACCAGAAAGCAAAACAAAAATTAAGCTTCAAAAAAAGGGGAAGGAAAAAAAAAAATACAGATAGGAAGAAAACCTGATGTGTTGGTACTCTCTGCCTTCACAATGGAGCAGTTATCTTCCTTGTCCCACTCTTTGCCTTCACCGTATCCACACCTTCAAAAAACAGACACAATACATTAATGTTCAATTTCAATGCTAAAAAACACATTAATAAAACCAAGATCAATTCTTTCTATCTTGGAGAATGTCGAGTGCTAGAGAGAAAAATGCTTGATTGAAACAAAATAAACATTGATACAAAAGTTAGAACCAGAAACTACTTTGATTTGGTCAATGATTAAAAGTTTGAACATTCAAGGCATATAGTTTCTCCACTACATATTTGATCTAGTGACTTATTATCATCAATATCATAAATAAAAAAACAAAACAAATTTGTTCAATCTAATGCACTATCAAACTAATATCACCGACAAATACATAATCTATTCGCACAAAATGACAAGGATATTGAAACAATGAATTAACATACATTCAAATAACTAAACAGTCTCTGAGAAACTTACTTTCAAGGAACCGAAACAGTCTATAAAAAAATTTGAGCATATTAAACTTGATTGTCAGACCAGTACCTTAAATCAGAAACAATAAGGAATACAAACCAATAATCAATTATGCTATAAACAGTTCTTAAGAAGGCAATACTATAATGTGACGAGACCAAAAAACATAATTGGACATATGTGGAAAACATACACGTGTAGATAAGTAAGGTAATCACTAATCATCAACTTTAATTAAATTCAGGGAGGACACAAAGCACCAACTCTAATTATTTACTTACTAAATCATCATAAGACTATATGCAATGGAGGTATTTAATTGGTTTTTCAATAGTTGAATTGCTACAATGGTACTGTTGAATTGACCGTTGAAAATGAGGTGGATTTAGTGGAGTTGAAACAATTCAACTTGTTGAAAGGAGAAGTGGTGGGGTCCGCGCGGTTGAGTGGGAGATGTGGTGGACGTTTGTGATTGGTGGAATGGGTGGTGGTGAGAAGCATGAATAGCTTCACCGCGTGGGTGTTGAAGAAAGGAAGAGAGAGAAATAATGTGGGAGCTTCTGATTGGATATTCAGATTTTTGAGATTTTTATCTCATCTTATCTATTTGGGGTCAATTATCTCATCTTATCATAGGGTGTTGAATTTTATTAAACAAAACCATTGTAGTGAGTAAAAGTTGAATGAGTGTTGAATTATTAGGTGGAAGAGAGAGAAGATGATGTGGAGTGTTAAAAAGTGAAAAAGAAGGGTGTTGAAACTTAGAGGGTGTTGAAACCATTGTAAATAGTCTAAGAAGACACAAAGCATGGATTCTGTTCATCAGCACTATCGTACCCCTTACTTTCATTATGAGCCCTGGGAGATGAAGGCCGAGAACTAACAGGTGAAGTCCTAGCTGAAACAATAGGCCACCCAGATGTTCTCCTTGGTGATCCTACAGGGACAGCATTAAAAGTTTTCGAAACCGTTCTCCATGAATTTAAACTGAAACTACGAGTAAAGTAGAATTTATGCAAAAAGAAGGTTTGCATTCAAATATTACAACAGACCACACAACACATCAAAGGAATGTTTGCATTCAACAAAATAATGATATAAGCTTCAACAAGATGTGCAACCCAAACAGGTACAAACAAAAATCTAATTTCCATAACTATTTAAAAGGGCATTTTACAATTTTATTCAAAGATTCCAATTCACAAGCAACAGTCTTCATTTATTCCACATTCAAAGATTCAAAGGATTGTTTTTGTCACAGTAAAGCCAGGTTCCCTTCCTTACGATGACTATATCATATCATCAATTATATTTTTTTGGTTATCATGTCACAGTGAAGCCAACAAATTAGAAATAGGGGTTAGGGTTCGGATTGATGCTGTGAAATTGGGAATAGGGGTTAGGGTTTTGAGTAAATCAAAAATTAGAAAAAACAAAACAATTTTTTTTACCGAAACAGAAAAAAAAACAGAAATATATTAATCAAAACAGAAGTAGAAATATGTTAATGGAGCAAAACAGAAGTCACCAATTTTTTTTACCCAAACTGACCTGTGGACTGCAACAAGGAATCGTAACAGGTTCAAGTTATGAGAAAAACAGAAGCTGCAACAAATTGGAAGGGAAGAGGGTTAGGGTTTCGTTTAAAAAAAATTGGGACAAATTAAAGAAAGTAATAGAAATTACCTGCAAGTGGAGAAGAGTTGCAGAAGCCGCGAAGATACGGCGGGGAACGGTGGCAAAACAGTGGAGGCGAAATGGGGGACGCGCGCGCAAGGAGAAGGAGACTGGAAAGTACGGGAAGAGGGAGAACGAGAGACTGTCTTCTAGCCGTGGAGCACGTTTAGCGATGGAGGAGGGCGGAGGAGAATGAGGGAGAGAACGATAGCATTTGCGAAGGAGAGTGAGTGAGTGAGGTTTGGTAAAAATGAGAGGGTTCAAGGGAAGAGGCTGTGTTTTAATTGGGTATTTTTGTTTGCGACGAATTTTAAGCGTTTTCTGACGGAAATTGCCGTCGGAAATTAGCGACGGAAAATGATTTCGTTGGAAACGTAAGCGGGAATTTTAGCGCCTCTTTTTCTGAACATTTGCGACGGCATTTTGGTCGGAAATCCGTCGGAAATTGCGACAGACCAGAGTTCGTCGGAAAGTTTCGTAGGAAACAACGCTTATTCTTGTAGTGAGTCTTCAAAGGAGGTGCCGAAATCTTTTTGCACATGGGCCACTTGCATCTGCCTCTTGAGAACGTATCATGACGTCATCAATTGGGTGCTGGGGCATTTTGATGTTCCAAGAGTGCTATGGGCATTATGGTTTGTTTTGCATGTTGGGGCATCCGATGCTGGGGCATTGTAGTGTCACCAATGTTGGGGCATCTAATGTTGTAGCATTGAACAAACACTTCAAAATACCAAAATATATGCAAAATGCTAAGTTGCTTGTAAAAACATTCTTTTGATCTTGAATGTTGTTATTCCTCTATATTCCTATATTTAATACATTATTACTGAGAATTTCACAATTGTTTAGATTTAGATGCGTAAATAACTCTATACACCACAACAGAAAAGGCCATCAGGGGCGCTTTTTTTTATCCATTTGGGGCGTTTTCGGGCGCCCCTAAAGCTTGCGCTCCTGTAGGTGGTGACCAACTGGAGCGCTTGTAAGAGGCGCCCCTGATGGCCATAGCGCATGTGACCAACTGGAGCGCTTGTAAGAGGCGCCCCTGATGGCCATAGCGCATGTGACCAACTGGAGCGCTTGTAAGAGGCGCCCCTGATGGCCATAGCGCAGGTGACCAACTGGAGCGCTTGTAAGAGGCGCCCCTGAATTTCAAAGGACAAAGGACATCAGGGGCGCTTTTCCTAAGCGCTCCTGATGCTATATTTTTTTTTTTAAATTCTTTTTACCAAATCTAACCCAGTTCCAAATCTAACCAGTTCCAAATCAAACCTGCAGCAACAACAACCTAAAATAACCAATTGAATTGGGGGATCAAATTTTCAAACCAGCCAATTCAAAATCAAATTCCAAATAAAAAACTTATAAATGCATCTAATATCCATACATAGAGAAAACAAAAATAATATGACATCCAATGTAGCAACAAAATTTACATGTCCACAAAGTAGCAACAAAATTTACATGTCCACAAAGTAGCAACAAAATTTACATGTCCACTTATTGAGTACAAACAAGCTACCCAAAATGAGCAAAAAAACAAGCTACCCAAAATGACTTGAATTTCGATTTTGATTAATCAAAGAAGCAACATAATGACACCACTCGCCTTTGACCTCAGTAAGTATGTCATCAGAAAATGGAGCTCCAACCTCGTGTCCTGGAAAATACTTCCAAAATAAAATAAAATAAAATAAAGTTAGAACTAAGTTGTTAAATGCTTGATATGAAATTGCTAGCTTATCAAAAAAGAAACTATATAAATTACATACATTTAGGGGAATTTCCATTTGTATGTCAGTGATTATGTCCTTCATATACTTCATAACGTAATATCCACAATCAACATTGTTTGGTTGTCTCGGACACTACAAATCAAAAAAAAATTTAATTGTTAAAATGCGAGCAAAATTTACATGGATAAGAATAATATTGATTATAAACTTACCTTTATTACTATCCAATTTGTTTTATTGTTCCCACCTCTAGTCCTAACCTCATTTGATGCCCAAAAAGTTGCCAAACAACTGAAACATCATACATATAACTATATTAATTAATCGAAATAGATACATAATTAATATTGAAATATGCGATGTATCTAAATACACACCTTTCAAACATTCCTCTCATCATGGCGTGTTTGCTATAATCACCGTGACACGAATCCAAATAGAAAATTCTATTTCTCCTAGCATCAATCACCAACAATACCCAATGTACACTACCAAAATATTTCGATAATTAAATAAATAAGACATTTTTGAAAAAACACATTATATATATATATAGAGAGAGAGAGAGACAGAGAGAGAGATTAAATTTCTTACCCTCCTAAGTTAATGGGTGCCAAAAACCAGCAATCACAGCTGCTTTCAAGTGCCGAAGCCAAGCGTGTATTGATATAGGCTTTTATCGCTTCCTTGCTTTCTTTAACCGCTTCCTTCACGTCCTGAAGTTGCTTTTTTGTCATTTTTTTGTCAATATGAAGGTTGCGTAGAAAAGTACGTTCGGGATCCAAAAATATAAATCTTTGTCTTTGTTCCATGGTGCTCAAAATCACATGGTACAAATACCTATAGTTAAAATGTAGACAAATAAATTAACAGCAGACATAAAGAAAACCAAATATTGAAACTTCTCATCTACACACACATATACATGATGTCATTATTCATGTCATCTTTTCAATTATTGAAATATTTAAATTCAATACATGATATGATTATCAGGTAACATTTTTTCTCTTATTTTCATTAACAAGAATAAATACTTGAAGAAATGAGTGTTTTTTGCAGACAACCTTCTCTATTACACTAGACTTTTGAAGGAATGAGTGTTTTTTGGCAATGCTTAATTAATTAGTATAATTTTTTAGCTTCTCAGAACTGGCATTGCATGATGCCAAACCTTATTTCTCATGCATGAGACAACAGACTTTGAATATGAATTCCAAACATATATATACATCAACATACTAAACATAGAAACTATATGTTATAGAAGCTATCCCCCCAAAAGAAAATATAGAAACAAAATTTGCAAGGCAGAAGGGAGCAGATATCAGTTTCAGAAATCAATTGGTGAATTTAAAGCAGCATATGAGATAAAGCTTCTAACCTGGTGAACAAGAAAACAAGAGAATTTAAGGAGATATCTAAAGGAAAGGAAGGAAACTCCTTTCAAGTTCAACCACACTTGAGAGACAACCTTTTTAAAATTTGATGAGAACTCTGCTAATCTGTTCTCACATTCCCTATCAGTAAATACTGTTGGAGATTAAATAGAATACTTGTTGTAACAGAACAGTTTTGAAGAATTTAAGATTCTCCCTTTAAAGACACAGAAACCAAAGTGGTAGTAGCTATTGCATGAGGTGTTGGTTAGGAGCATGCCAAACAAATCTCAGTGTATTGACCAATGTGATTCAAGTTTTGTGGAGGAGATGCTTGAGGCAGGTCCAGCAATACAGATATATTAAATTAGTAAATAAATACACGCATTATTACTTATTAGCACTACTACTAAAATTTATATAATTTTTTTGAGGATCACAAGGTCTTGGTTTTCTCTAGACAAATCATTAGCATAACAGCATAGACTGCTTAGGTGAATCACATGCACCTCAAATAATGCCAGAGAGACAAATAATGCCAGAGAGACAAACAAGCACCTTTGTCAGTCACATACACACACGCACTATATACCTATCTACTCTCATCTATAACACGCTGCATGCCACTTCCACCAACAACAAAGAAAAAATAAAACATCTTTGTTCCATTCCATAATCATCAAGCTACAACCTACCTACTACCACGTAAACATGCACAGAATCCCATCTTTCCTGTTTTCATTTTGCACAATTTCCCAGTGTTTTTAATCATGGTTTTGGTTTTGTTTTGGTGTTGTTTTGCAGATACAGAAGGTCATTTGACCATAGATGTTGCAAAACAACAACACAAATCCTGCAGATAACAATAATGATAATAATTATACCTGATATATATTTGAATAGTAGCCGCAGACGCCCACTTGTGCTCATATACCTCTTCAAGTTCTTGATTTGAAAGGAAAATTGTGTCGGCAACTCCGAAGATGTCTTCATCAATCGATACGTGTATCAAATCAGCACCAGACATTGTGGAGGCATGAATCCTTATATAAGTGATGAATTCCCCCAAGGAGGGTGGTTGGGATTGAATATCCTTTCCCTTATCTACTTGCCGAGACACGGATTTATTGCGAGCACTAGAAAGGGGGGGCTGGGACCGAATTTCATTCCCGCTACAAACTCCCCTAGACACTTGCTTCTTGCGAGGTTGGGATTGATTCCCATCCCGGCTAGACACCTGCTTCTTGCTTCTTGGTACCTATATATTTGAAAATTTAATTAGTTTTCAAGTATGGGACAATAAGCAATGAATTATTAACAAATGTATTAATTGCTCCTTACATTGATAAGATTTGATGGCCATGCCACGAAAGTGCCAAGTGCATCATTCACAGTCAAAAGAGTCATGTCTGCAGTATCAATTGGTACCGGCAATTCAGCATCAGGGACAACAACAAACTGAACACTGACTCTCACATGATTTAAAGGCATAGGAAGATTGTGCAAGGTGGAGCCCTCAGTGTTACAAACAAAGCCCTTTGCAACCAAAGTAAGCGGGTTTGATATAAATAATTCACATTGACAATTGTTAACCTCATTGGACGCAATATTGCAACTATCCCTGAAGCTATCTGGGTCAGGAGATGGTACATCATTAGTCCTTGGACCAACTCTATCTTTTAGTTCTTTAAGTTCTTGTACTAGCATCGATACAGTGGCTTCCAACCTTTTTTCTCTACTTTCTCGTTCCGCTTCTTTTTTTTGCCTCTTTGAAGTCCAAAATGTGGTTGGAGTAATACCAAATCCCAAACCCCTTACACGTCCTAGATATTCTTCAATTGCCAGTGCACGGGCAAGGATGTCATTCGGACCATCACAATTTGAAATATCTCCTTGTGATACTGATTGAGATATTGATTCCTGATTCACAAATATTCTTTAAGTTTAATTTATTCACCTACAATGAAAGACAAGAATTTTATCATACTTACAATTCTTTGTGCCACCTCTCTCGTTCCTGGGTGGTCAACGACACCATCTTTGTTTTGTCTTGCTTCTAACCATAAAACATCTCGGTCAATAGATTCCTGAGCAGGATCTTTTCCTTGCTCCCGCAGCTATTAAAATTTACCGTCTATTACTAAATAATTCAGAAGATTAATTTAATAAATTAAAGATAAAATAAAAGATAACGTGCTTACCATTCGCTCTTCAATCTCAGCATAACCTGTAACACCGGCTCTCCAAGGGTATTCAGGACGCTGCGCTCTCTCGCGATTTTCTTGGCTCCTTCTCTATAAAGACACGTGTTTTTACATGAATACCTTATAAGTGTCAAATATAGGTATATGTATGATATGTAATTGTACAAACCCGGAATTCCTCTTCTTCACGTGAAATAACAAATGCCCTCCAATCCTCCAATGGTATACTATCTGCATACGGTGGTGGAGGATGGCTTCTGATGTTCCCGTCATCATCTCTCACCATCTTTGTTAGAGTTGATCTGTATTTTCTATGCGCCTTTCCAGCTTTCATAAGACAATAGTCTTTATGAGAGTCATCCACATCAAAGTATTTCTGCTTACATTCAACAAAATGATTATAAATAAACTTACATATTTAATTATAAAATAACCTAAAAGTCAAAAATAAGACTCATACTTGTATCATATGCCATAGCTCATCCTTATGCTTCTCGAGTAAGGCCTCCTTTTTACTAATCCAACTGCTGATTGTAATTGGTACATCCTGCCTTGCTCTGACACCAAGGAACATTTTCAATTGTTTCCCGTTGGCACCAATTGCTTGATTTTTAGCATTCCATTGGACCTGCATTATTACTTGGGTAAATTAGATAACAAACAATTAAAAGTACGTAACAAAATTAGTTAATTAGTAAGTATCGTACAATAAGTTTAGGAAGGCCTTTGTTTCCCCGATTGATTATATTCTTCTTAACTGTCATTCCACGACGAGTGAACTTTTTTTGGGGCTGATGTTCACTCTCATGACCACTGTCATGTGCACTATCATCACTCTGGGAAGTCATCTCACCTGCAACACAATAAAACAATTGCTATTAGGCTATATGTTATTTTAACAATTAAGTTAATTTTTACAATATGAAAATGAATAAAAAAGAAACTCTGCATGATATATTATTACCTTTTCCTTTTCCTCGATCTAATGTTACTAGCCACTTCTTTAATTGTATGATATTTTGTTTTTTGCTTCCTACTACTTTGTTTTCGACGAAACGTAATTCCATCGTTATGATCATGTCTAACATACAAAATTTCCTCTGTAGAAGTATTTTCCCGTATTATTGGTTGTGATGACCCGAAGAAAGGGTCGTCCTCAATGTCAATATCTTCATGAGCTTGATCCCCGAGGTCATTCACCAAAAAATTTTTGTTTGTCAATAAAACAATGCACCAATTCATATCAACTGGATCAGTGACATAAAACACTTGTTGGGCTTGCGAGGCTAAAATAAAAGGTTCATCTTTGTACCCTACCTTGTTGAAATTCACCCGCATGAAGCCCATGTCATCTATTTGTACACCATTATTATTGTCAACCCAATTACATTTGAACACAGGCTCCGAAAACATATTGTAATCCAACTCCCATATCTCTTGTATGACACCGAAGTATGACATATTCGCGTAAATGGGATTTCTATCTTTCGCACCTGATGTATGCATAGTTTCAGCTACAAGAGTAACCCCACTATTTTGCATTTTACTCTGATCATCATGGAATTTTGTATAGAACGTGTACCCATTTTGTAGATAACTAGTGTAAGAGAAAACATGTATAGTTGGACTTTTTGCTAACCATCTCAATCTTTCAGAAATCGCAGTAGGATTCGAAACAAACTCAATATCAATTTGATCTTTTAGCCACTGTATGAAACTCCGATTGTGTTCTTTTGTTAACCAAACTTCACTCTTAGTTGGGTAGTCACTCTTAAGAATTTCCATGTGTTTGGACACATAAGAATCAATCTGATTATCATTGTGCAGAACATATAAGTGTGCTTGCTCTAGTTCTTTCCTGGATACCATCACTATTTTCCTTCCTGTTATCCCTTTACCAACACTTCCAATGTGACGTTCCCTTGGCATCCCAACAGAATATTCAACACTAGATAGATAGCCGGTGGAGAACTCAATAGCTTCTTCAACAATGTAGCGCTCAGCAATGCAACCCTCGGGTCGTGATCGGTTTTTAACATATCCTTTTAATATCTTCATGTACCGCTCAAACGGGTACATCCATCTCATGTAACATGGGCCAGACAACTGTGTCTCTCTAACTAGATGAACTATCAAATGAATCATTATGTCAAAGAATGAAGGCGGAAAAAACATCTCAAGCTCACATAAAGTGACAGTAATTGATCTTTGCAGAGCTGGTAACTTTCCAGGGTCAATCACTCTACTACATATCGCCTTAAAGAAGAAACAAAGTTTAGTTATGGATTGACGCACTTTCTTGGGCATAATGGATCGTATACCAATGGGTAGCAAATTCTCCATGAGAACATGACAATCATGAGACTTTAGAGACTTTAACTTAAGGTCTTTCATCGATACAAGGTTCGTAACGTTTGAAGAGTACCCCTCTGGAACTTTAACTTCATGAAGAAAATTACAAAAGACAGTTTTCTCTTTTCTAGATAGAGTATGAGCAGCCGGAGGTAGATATGTACGTGTACCCTTCTTTATCGGACCCAATTCTGGTCTCAACCCCATACTAACCAAATCTAACCTTGAATTGATCGTATCTTTAGTCTTTCCTGGCATATTGAGTAAGGTACCAATGACACTTTCGAATACATTTTTTTCAACATGCATCACATCAATGAAATGTCTTACGTATAATGACTTCCAATATGGCAATTCAAAGAAAATCGATTTTTTCTTCCACCCTCGTTTGGCAACATCTCCTGCAAAAGGTTTCCCAAACTTAATGTCTACATCTTTCACCTTTTCAAATAGTTGTTCACCGGTCAAAGGCGAAGGAGCTTTACGAGTTTCTGAATTCCCATTGAATGCCTTTCTCCACACCCGATACTGATGAGTTGGAGGCAAAAATCTCCGATGGCCAAGATATATATTCTTCTTACCATGTTCCAACCACATCCAATCTGTATTATCTTCACATATAGGACATGCACACTGACCTTTATTACTGTACCCAGATAGATTGCCATATGCTGGAAAGTCATTAATGGTGCCAAAAATCATAGCCTTCAGAATGAAATTTTCTTCTCTGAACCCATCATACACCTCTACCCCAATCTCCCACATTTGCTTCAAGTCTTCTATTAAAGGAGCCAAGTATACGTCAATATCATTTCCTGGTTGTTTGGGGCCAGAAATTAACAAAGACAACATCATATACTTGCGTTTCATGCAAAGCCATGGAGGTAAGTTATAAATCGCCAAAATCACAGGCCATGTACTGTGGGAGCTACTCTGGATACCGTGCGGGTTAAATCCATCCGCAGACAATGCAAGGCGTAGGTTTCTTGGGTCATGCCCAAAATCGGGATAATCGATATCAATCTTTTTCCACTGCGGAGAATCTGCAGGGTGTCGTAGCATACCATCTTTAATCCTTTCATCGTCATGCCAAGTCAACCATTTTGCGTCTTCTGAACTACGGTACATACGCCTAAATCGAGGGATTATGGGAAAATACCACAATACCTTTACTGGAGCAGATTCTTTCTTCCTATACCGTGATGCATTACATTTAGGACACGACTTTAACAATGCATGTTCATTCCGAAATAAAATGCAATCATTTGGACAAGCATGTATCTTCTCGTAGTTCAAACCAATGGTGCCTAACATTTGTTTTGCATCATACGTCCGAGAAGGGAGCACGTTGTCTTTCGGCAACATATCTTTCAATAGTGCGAGTAACTCCGTAAAGCTCTTATCTGTCCATCCGTGGCAAGTTTTCAAGTTATACAGCTTTATCACAGCCAATAACTTTGTCAATTCAGTACAGCCCGCATACAACGGTGTCTCCGCATCGGTTATCAACTTCTCAAACATTTGAGGACAGTCATTAAGATCATCTTCAACCGCCTTTGTCATCTCTTCAAATTCGTCGCCATCAACTGTATATGTTTCAGGATAATCAACCGGATCACATCTTTGAGTGCTATTATCCATATTCGAAGGTTCACCTCTTTCCTCCCCATGCATTGTCCAACAAGTATAACTTTGATCGATTCCGTTGGCCTTTAAATGTCTTTCCAACTCAAGTGCAGTAACTCGATTGGCGTAGCAACATCTTAAACAAGGACACTTGAACTTACTAGAAGTTCCTAAACGTTGAACGGCAAAGTTCACAAAATATTCCACGCCTTCGCCATATTCTTTCGATAGACGATTCGCAGACATCCAATTTCTATCCATATTAGACCGAAATTTAATATAAATTCCTGATAAGAGAACTTAAACATATTAGAATAACACACAAAGTACAATTTTTCTAACCTAAGACATCAGAGTTAGTTCTTTTATAGTTTAACTTAAAAATTTTGCTATATAACAACCGAAATTTATTATATCTAATTTCCTGATAAGAGAACTTAATGGTAATTTTCTGAACCCAAGCCATTCAACCTTGGATAACGTCTTTTCTATGCAATTTAACATCCATCATCATGCAATTTAATCCAATTTTCGATTCAATTTCAACTCCAATTCAAACAATCATCAATTTCAAATACACCAATACTTATGAGTACATATGTCAATTGCTCAAGTGTCTAAACAATAACCACAATAAAAAGAAGAGAGAATAAGAAAAGTACCGTAACAAGGGGAAGCAACAACGAACTTGACCTAGATGTGAACGGCAACAAGACAGAACTCGAACCTCCGCAAAAAGTACTCGAACTAGACATAAAAAAATGAATTAATCAACAAGTAGGAGTAATATGCCAATTCAGAAATTTGAGTACAACATTCTAAACAAGACACACAATACACCACAAATGAAAGTATTAATAAGACAGTATGAACCTGAAGAATTAACCAATTGTTCACCATCAACTATGAGAATCGGAACCTTATTGTAGTCAGACCATTTGATCTCTTTCTTGTTGATCGGATTTACTTCCACCACTTTGTACGGAACATCATAATAGTCTAGGAAAGCTGAAGAAAAACCAATTCAAAAAATTAGAAATTTTCAAAACTATATCCATCTAATTAACTTACAAACAACGCAGCACGTTAATTTATTATGATAATAGAGTTCAGAAGAAACAATTTCAAAAAATCAGAAGTGAGAGTGCATTGCATTATAAGGAAAATCAATCACCTTTAACCTTGCTGCAGAAAGGACAACATTCTAAACAAGACACACAATACAAAGGGTGGCTTTTATGGTCCACAAATCTGACAATTTGTGTACCAAACACAAACACACAAATTACCGTAGATATAATATATAAATACTTGTATGATCAAGATTTCTTGAGGGCAACCTGCTACGTGCAACATATGGAATTTATTAGTGAATTGCCCAAGAGGGCCTGTAGGAAAAGCAAAAATAAAATAAAAATTAGTATTTGCATTATGTCCTGTTGCAGTTTTGGCTTGGAATACAGAGGCGTGGTTAATATTTGCTCTGACTGGTGTTTTATATTTGAACTGAAGCTGTATTATGCATAAGAGCATTTATGCAGAAAAGATGTTCTTTGAATGCATAATAACCGATGAGCTTGTTCCTGTGGCTATGTTCCATGTAACCTGGGCTTGAGAGTGGCATTATTTGTGACTAGTGAATGTATTGTAAAAAAACAAAACCAATAATTGCCTTTTTGGTAAATGATTCTACCAACTGTTAATAATGTCCAGATTTTTATTAGGTCTGTTTATGGAAGTGTAGTTGTGTTGTGCTTTAATTTGTAGGTATTAAGAAGGAAATAAAAAATCAATGGAACAGATCGAGGATTCCAAATAGAAGTCGCTAGGATGGATCTATTTCCTATTTGCACACAACAGTTGATCTGTTTTAAGTTAGACCTGTCTTTTATTTGGCCAACATTTTTCTGTGTTTCCAGCAATGGATCTGAGGAGGAAAAAGACAATTTTTCATTCTAGGAGGTGGGAGTTCAAAAACGAGTAACCAGTGGGTTCACCAAAAGAACTATGAGCAGTGCACTGATTTTGGTGTTTTTTCTTCACTTCAACGATGAAGACCACCATGACCATTTCTTCTTCTTCATAGTTGGGGATTGACTTGAAAAACGATTTTGGGCATTACAGGTTGACTACTGTTAGATGAATTATATGCGGTGGTTATAAAAGACATCTAATTTTTTCCTTTGTTCTGACATGTCAAATTTATTGTCTTTTAGTTGCAATGGGTATTTTACAATTACAGAAAAAGATGAGGTGTTTATTACAATATGCAAAAGTTAGATGCCAGAAAACTGAAATCAATAAAACCAGCAGAAACAGCCTATTCTAAGTCATTTGTGTGTTTGTGTTTCATACACAAATTGTCAGATTTGTGGACCTTAACATCCACCAATACAAAGGGTACAGAGTACAAAGGGTCAAAGCCACAACAGAGTACAAAGGGTCAAAGCCAAAAACAGTGGCTAAAGTTATTACACCATCAAGGCATCAACACTTTCTAAGAGATTCTCTGTAATAGGAGCTCAACATAGTAAACCATAAAAGCTACAACTAGAAAACAAATATTCCAGCTACACAGAATAAAAGCGTCCAGGAAAATGGAAAAGCAAAACCAGGCGTAATGCAAAAGTTCATCACACCAGAACCATATAGAACTTCCAGCATAATTAAACGATATCCTAGTCAAACCAAAAAAAAGCTACCTTCATAAGCTTTTAAATAATATCCTCATTATATTTTTTGATGCAAAATAATTAATACCTAATCTATCTTGTGACATAGTATCATATAGTGAAGGAGGTGTACCGCGTAACAGAGAGAGAGGGAGAGACAGAGAGAGCGAGCGTTCTGCGTGTTGACGGCGAGAGAAGGAGGTGTACCGTGGAACTCGCGTATCTTTTCCTCCTTAGGATCAGTGCAGATGGCGAGAGAAGGAGGTGTGAGGAGTGGAGACGGTGGCGTTGACGGCGACGGTGGCGTTGACGGTGGCGGTGCGCTTCCGTTGTGTTCTTAGGGAGAGAGAGTGAGACGTTGAGTGTTTAGGTTTGGAGAGGGAGAGTGAGTCGTTACGGGAGGGAGTGAGATCTGATGAGGAAACTAGAAATTTTAATATAAGGCATCAGGGGCGCTTCTAAAAAGCGCTCCTAAAGGCCCTGCGTGTTTTGGCCTTCAGGGGCGCTTTTCTAAAAAAGCGCCCCTGAAGGCCAAAACACGCAGGGCCTTCAGGGGCGCTTTCTTAAAAGCGCCCCTGATGGCCCTCCGTATTTTGGTCATCAGGGGCGCTTTTTAGAAAGCGCCCCTGATGATGGCGCCCTATTTTAACAATTCTGTTGTAGTGATATAAAATAGAGTTATCACATGTCAAGCTTAGCTAATGATAAATGAATATTTTAAGAGTAGATGATCAGAACTATCTCATGTTGGGTGTTGGTGTTTTCCGATGTAAGAACTTTTCATTTTGAGTACCAGAAATGCTCTTAATTCTGCCTCCTTTCCGATTGCAAACTGTGAGGTTGTGAAGTCCAATTGCAAGTGTGAATATTAAGTTGCTTCTTAATTTTATTTTGTAGGAACCTGAGTTGGATCTAAAAGCAGTTTTAGAGGGTTTGGCATCATAGTTCAATAGTTGTCACAAGTGGGAAAATAGCAATTGTATTTTTGTAGTTATGGTCCACCGTTATAATGTTTTCTTGCTACTATCGTTTGGTACAAGGAAGTGCTAATTAATGTATAGCACATGGCATGAACCCTCATTGAATACAAGTTATAGGAATTCTTTTCTGTTCTCTGGGTTTAGTGGTATTTTGCTGTTATCTCCTTATTCAATGCTAATTTCATTTGACATATTAGTACCCTTGAATCAAATGGGTTGTTGCCCTATTGTTTTTCCAATATGATTCAACTAAAACGGATTATTAGCTTATGTTTAAATGTTGGATGTAGTAAGAATGCAAGGTTAACGAATGACACATTGACACCACCTCATATGCATTGTAAAGACAACATTCTTGTAACCATGTTCTACGTCATTACGTGGGTACCTCATAATACATACCACTAATGACAGTTTACATTGTACATAACATGTGTTGGTATAACATGTTTGCACCGTATTAGTTGCCACCCCACACCGTTCGCGCCCTAGTAATAGTAACACCCATAGTCCCTAATTAAAGCCCTGCAAAGATGAGGAGCAACAACAGAAAAGTTAACTTTCAGCTACATATTGCTAAAGTTATCACTTTTTTTGATGGACAGGGTTAACGCCAATCTTGCATCTATGATGTAATTCATAATTTAATATGAAGTTTTGCAACTTAAAATCAATTTGTTTTTTTTCTTTTGACTGAGGGCCTACAGGATTGTCATGCTAACATAAGGTCGTCATCCGTCAACCAAATAGAATAATACGTAAGAAGTTGAAATTAGAATCATGGAAAGAATACATGTTAAATATCTTCGGCATGTTTTTTTTATAGATAAATGTTAATTGTTAATTGTTAAGGAGGTAGGGGAAATGTTAGATTCTGGGGTGTGAATCTTGGAGCTCGTCTTTATACTTCTTTGATATCCTTTTGCTCGTCAATTGGAACGTTACCTATCCTGCAAGGTGTAATGTAAATGACTGTCTCTTGGTGTGAACGTGAATGTGAATGTGAATTATACGAAGGCTATACACTAGTGGAAAAAATGCATTTTATAACTGTCATTCATATCGGTTAAAAATGACCTGATGTTAAAAGTGACGCGGTGGCAGTTTTGTAATTAAAATTACAATTTTTATATCGGTTGCAACAGGAACCGATATAGAAAGTGCAAAAACCATCTTTCATATCGGGTCCATTGCATAACCGTTATAGAAAGTGCAAAAATGTAGGCTTCCATAACGGGTCACAAAACCACCCGTTATAGAAACAAAAAAAAATTAAGCAATGAATGGCTTACTCCAAAAACCCTCTCGCATTCACAGGTCGATCTCTTCCTCTCGCATTCTATCCTTTCATTCACTCTCGTTTTCACTCTTCTCTCCCTAACTCTCCTCTCTTCTCCTTTGAACCTCCTATCTCCGCCCCAACCATCATCATGCGTTGTCGTAGCCCTCGCCTTCTCTCTCTCTGTGTTGTTGTTACCGTAGCCTGCTGTCACCGTCGCTTGTCTTCTCGCATTCACAGGTCGATCTCTTCCTCTCGCATTCTATCCTTTCATTCACTCTCGTTTTCACTCTTCTCTCCCTAACTCTCCTCTCTTCTCCATCATGCGTTGTCGTAGCCCTCGCCTTCTCTCTCTCTGTGTTGTTGTTACCGTAGCCTGCTGTCACCGTCGCTTGTCGTCACTGTCGCCCTCTCCCTGCGCCGTCGTTGCCATCGTCGTCTAATGAGTTCTTTTGCTTTTCGATTATGGTATTAAATTCTTTCTTCGTTTCACGCATGTGTGTTTCCTTGTTTTGATGGCTTGGTTTTGGATCTGAAGGCCTCGCAAGATATGGTCAGCGTACTTCGCGAGGAGAGAAGCAGCGAACGTATTGAGAACGGTTCTTGAAGGAGATGCCAAGTGCTGTGCACTTGCCTCCACCAAATCCCTCTTTTATCATCCCTCCGTTAGAAACACGAAAGCTACCTTTGCTCTCACCTGTCAAACCCTAAAGCGTAACAACCACACTCACTCTCTTTATTATTCTTTCAAAAATATTCATAACATTAAAATGTGGTTATCTGCTTTCCCAGATCTTCCCATTATCAAAGATGTCTTGGAAGCTGCTTCCATTCTCAACACCAAATGGAAGGTAATATAACATAAGCTCGTTAACTTTGATTCTTTCTCAGTTGACATGTTTTGTAGCGAATCTCTCCCCTCTTTTTGACATCTCTATTCTCTTCATTTTGTCTAATTTATGTGTTTTCTCTTTTTTCTTCTACATGTTTTGTTTAGAGACGCAGAATCATTACAGGAGAAAGCAGCATGGAAAGCGGTAAGAGGGCTGGAGGGAATAATGCAGGTGGTGGTGGATGTAAAAATTAGGAAATAATAATCAATTTTGTAGAAAAGAATAGATTTGTGTTGCTTATTATGATTTATGATATGGGTTTTCGGTTCAGAATCATCTGCTTCTGTCATTTCTGATAAACAAATTGAGTTATTAGTTTATCGTGTGGTGGCCATTTTTGTTTCTATCTAATTTGGAATGCAAACTGTATCTGTAGCTTTTTGTAATCATATTTTGTTTTTTCCTTCTTTATATTGCTATGTTTGAAATCCAAATGAAACATGTCTGTTGCATACCCATTTATTATAGAATTAAGGGTTAAAGGTACATTTCGTCCCTGCAAATATACAAATTATCCAGTTTCGTCCCTGCAAAAAAAAGAAGTTTAAAACAACCCTTACAATTACAAAACGTTTTCAGTTTCGTCCCTGCTGTTAGTTTTACATTAACAGTGTTAGTTTCATGTCACGTGTCAGCCAGGTTGGATGCCAAGTTGTACACGTGTTAAGTGACGTGTGGAGCAGTAACTGTGACCTGGCATATGAACGATGGGGGTCTCAAATTGGTCCTCAGAATTAGGGTTGAGTGCGAAAAGAGAAGACGAAGAAGCTCTGCGAGGCGACAACAATGGCGAAGTGAATAAGCTCTGCGTGAAGAGGAAGAAGCTCTGCGAGTTCGAAGTGAAAGAACGTTGCAAGACAAGGCCTCTTCTTTGAAAAACACAGGTTTGCACATGTTCTGTTGCTTTTTGTTCTATGGAAGGGGACCACCATGTGGGTTAGGGTTTAATACTTAATGTATTTGGTGTCGTTTTCATGGTTGGAGAGAATCTTTAATGGCTTTGAACATTGTGTTGGTTATTTTATTAGGGTTAATGTCTATATTGGGTCTGTGGCTTAGTTTGAAAAGTCTATTTTAGCCCTTATGTATTACTTATTGTTTAATGTCTATTTTGGGACTCTGATATACCCCTTTGTTGTACAGTTATGTCTATTACTGTTGTGTTTCACCATGGAGGAAAGTTTACTAAGAACTTGGTACTTGAATACGAAGGGGGTAGTGAATCAGTTGTCAGACATCAGGATGTAGATAAATGGAGCTTCTTTGAAGCTACTGGTATTGTAAAAGATTTAGGTTATGAGAATGGTAGTTATAGATTATGGTGGAAAAAAGATGAAGACGTTCAGTTTAGGAGATTTTTGGTTGATGAAGATGCTTTGGAAATTGCTGATCATGCAGTTAAGGTTGGAGTTGAAGCTCATGTTTACGTTGAGCATTTTGAGCATTTTGTGCAATTTGGAACTCATACTGACTGTGGCAACAAGGATGGTAATGAAGAAGATAATGAGAATGGCCAAGATGAAGAGAGTGGTGATGAGATTAAGGGTATTAGGTTGGATGATAGTGAAGAGGAGAGAACGCATGGCAATAATGATGGGTTTGATGCTGTTAGTGATGATGAAGCAAGGACACCACCCAGACCTCCATCACCATCAATGTTAGCCCCTGGTTGCTCTGTTGGCTCAAGGGTTGTGATCAATGGCACCCCTTATAGAGTGAAGAAAAGGGCAAACAGAACACCAAATAAGAAAGGAACTGGTGCAAGTTCTAGTGCACCAGTAGATGAAGATGTTGACCCAGGTGGTCACTACAAATCTGAAGAGTTGGATACTAGTGACAGTGAGAGAGATGGTAGGCCAAGGCCAAAATATGAGAAGTTTAGACCAGCTGAACTTAACAAAGATTACCAATTTAAAGTTGGGTTGGAATTTAGTAGTCTTGATGAATTTAAAGATGCAATTAGAGAATGGACAATTTTAAATGGTAGAGAGATGAAGATGCCCAAAAACGACAACGGTAGGGTCAGAGTTCTGTGTAGGGCCAACTGTGGTTTTAAAGCACTTGTCAGTAAAGTTGGGCACAAGGAAACATATAGGATGAAAACGTGGGTTGGGACCCACAACTGTGCAAGAGTGTTAAATAATTGTAATGCTAGGGCAAGGTGGGTGGCTAAGTCAGTAGCTAAAAAGTTACAAACCAGTGACTCTGTGAAGGTTAGAGACATCATGGCTGATATTAGGTTGAACTACAAGGCTGGGATATCCTTTGGCAGAGCTTGGAGGGCAAAGCAAATAGCAAAAGGATTGGTTGATGGTGATGCTGACAAACAATATGCTTTATTATGGAGGTATGCTGAAGAGTTGAGAAGGGTAAATCCTGGTAACACTTGCAAGATGTCAATGGTGAGACCAACACCAGACAGTCAGCCGAGGTTTCAATCCTTTTATTATTGCTTGGATGGGTGCAAGAATGGGTTTTTGAAGGCATGTAGACCTTTTATTTGTGTTGATGGATGTCATTTGAAGACCAGATATGGGGGACAGCTTTTAGTTGCTGTTGGGAGAGATCCCATTGATCAATATTTCCCATTTGCTTTTGCTGTTGTTGAAACAGAAACCAAAGAATCATGGAGATGGTTCTTAACCTTATTGCTCGAGGACATTGGTCAAGATAAAAGGTGGACATTTATCTCTGACCAACAAAAGGTACTATTATTTCAAACTATTAATTTCTGCAACATATTAACTGTTAAGATTTTAGGTTTATCAAATGACTATTTGGTTATTTTCATTGTAGGGATTGATACAAATGTTTGAGGAGATGGGACTTGAGCATAGGTTGTGTGTGATGCACTTATATGCAAATTGCAAGAAGAAATTTGGTGGAGGTGCTGTGATTAGAAAACTTATGATGGGGGCAGCAAAGGCAACATACAAACAAGCATGGGAAGCTAAGATGAATGCACTTAAAAGAGTGGATCCTAAGTGTTGGGAGTGGCTAATGGCTGTTCCAACAAAATATTGGTGTAAGCATGAATTCCCTTTCTATACTAAGTGTGATGTAGTAATGAATAATTTGGCTGAATCTTTTAATAGTACAATTTTAAGTGCTAGAGATAAACCTATTCTCACAATGTATGAGTGGATTAGGGAATACCTTATGGATAGGTTTGGTAAGCAGAGATTAAAACTACAAAGGTGGCCACATAGAGTGATGCCTAGGCCTAGGGAGAGGTTGGATAAGGAGGTTGAGGGAAGTGCAAATTGGGTTGCTACTTGGTCTGTTGATTTTGAATTTCAAGTTGTAAGCATATATGGAGGTAGTGCCTTTGTTGTAGATATAGGAAAGTTTACTTGCAGTTGTAATTTTTGGCAGCTAGTAGGTATTCCTTGTAGGCATGCTTATGCTGCCCTTGCCTATAGACAACAAAAACCTGAGGATTTTGTTGATTCATGTTATAGTAGATATAGTTATGAATTATGCTATGGTCATGGTATAAGTGCTATAAATGGTCAAGATATGTGGCCTGTAGTTGAAGTGGATGAGATGTTGCCACCTCATTACAAGAGAGGCCCTGGTAGGCCCAAAAAACTGAGGAGGAGGGGACCTGATGAAAGGGTTGCAACAGAAACTAATCCTAAGAAACTGAAGAGGGCGGGAACAACATATAGGTGCACAAAATGTGATCAATTTGGGCATAATAGCAGGGGTTGCAAGAGCACTGAGATCAATCCAGCTGCACAAGCCAGAAAGGTAATCATAACTTATCATTGATATTGTAATAACTTATCAATCCACTGATATTTTTGTCAATCCACTGATTCATGTTCACTGATATTTTTGTTGTAGAGAAAACCAAAGAAGGCACCAGCAGCAGTACCAAATCAAGACCCTAAACAGGCTCAACAATCTGCACCAAATGAAGAATCTGCACCAGTACCAGTTGAACAATCTGCACCAAATGAAGAATCTGCACCAGCACCAGTTGAACAATCTGCACCAAATGAAGAATCTGCACCAGTACCAATTCCACCTATTAAACCATGCCTACCAACTGATTTTATACCTGTTTCTTGCTTGTTTAAAAACATTGCTGCAAACCCTACTAAGTCTGTGCAAAGGAGATTGAAACTTCCAATGAAAAGGCAAAGATGGAGCACAAGGATTACCAAGACTGTATTACCTTATACAGGTCCTGGTAGTGACCAAAACAAACCACTGATTGTTGATGATGATGAAGGCAGCCCACACGATGGGGACCTAACTCAAGAGAATCTGGAATGAATGCTATGTTAGTTTATGTAATCTGTTTTAGTTTATGTTGGAACTTATCTAAGTAGAGCAATGGTTGATGTATTTTGCAATTGCTATGAAGGCAGCCCACTGAATGTTATGGATTTTGATGTATTTTGAATTGTCATTTGCTGCAAGCAATGTTTGCTGTACTTCGTGAATATCTAGGAAGTAGAATTGTAAGCAATTGACATCTAGGAACTCATGTATTTTTTGGTCAATGGACCAAAAAAGTAGAATTGTAAGCAATTGACCAAACTTGAAGTCAGTTATGTATTTATGTATATCAGTTATGTATTTATGTATATCAGTTATGTATTAAATCTTGTATCTGCTGCCAAAAGGTTTGAAAAACAGATTACTACATATGCAAATTCATAACTTCATTGATAGATAATTCATACATTTCATAACTTCATTGATACATAATTCATACATTTGAATTGGAATTGGTAACTAGCAACAACTTCAGAATCACTAAGCCAATCCAACTTCAGCAACAACTTCATAACTACCTTAAGTCAATCCAAATTTCTGAAATGCTACATACAGAATCACTAAAATAATAATTCCTTGCATCCACTTCATCTTTTTCCTCTCTTCTAACAACTTCAGCTTCAGTTTTCTATTTTTCTTTGACTCCCAATCCTTGAACATCTCAGCACAGTTGCATTGACATCCTGTTCTTGGCCTTGCTGCCTCTATTTGCCTATTGTTTTCTGAAATTGGCTGGGATGCTGTCAAAGTAACCATGGGCATTTTGTCAACATCTAGTAGATCATCCCAGATATACAGCTTACAGCTTCTTTGTTTCTGCAAATATAGACAATTCAAACATCGAATTTACAGTGAAAAACCCTAATTTACCAACAAAATTGCAAAAAAAAAACTAATTAGAAACTTACCCCCCAATTAACACACTTCCAAAATCTTCTGTTAGGGTTTTCAGCTGTATTTGATATGAACATTCGCATGGTATCTCCACAGCCACAAACAGGGAGTTGCCCATGCCTTGAAGTAGCATTCATAGATCTATTGCTTGTTGCCATTGAAGGTGAACGGAAGATGAGGAGAAGAGAGAACAACGAACAACAAACAGAAAAGAGGAAGAGAAGATGATAAGAACGAAGAGAGAAGATGGAGAGAAGAGAGAAGAACACACTACCTGGTTTGGGAGAAACATAAATGAAGGAGATGAAGGAGATGATGATATCAACCCTACTTATCCAACTTGGCATCCAACCTGGCTGACACCAACGCTGTTAATGTAAAACTAACAGCAGGGACGAAACTGAAAACGTTTTGTAATTATAAGGGTTGTTTTAAACTTTTTTTTTTGCAGGGACGAAACTGGATAATTTGTATATTTGCAGGGACGAAATGTACCTTTAACCCTAGAATTAACATGCATTTCTCCTCCGAGGGTGATTGCTTATAGTGAGGTTTATAGATATGCTGCTCTTAGGTGGACTTTCCAAACTGTTTCCTCAAAATTGGAAGGGTGTGGTGTGACTATTATTATGTCGAGTACCCTTTCTCAGGTATTTGCCTCATGTTTTTAATTCTACATATTGTGTTTTGATGATTAGAAATCCTCCAATTAGTCTCTTCCTTTTTCTTACTGTCAATTTTGATGATTGGCCACTAAGGGCAAAACAATGTTCCCTCTTTTGCTTGAAGTCAAAATATGTGGTTTTAAACACATCAAACACAAAGTCTCAGCATGAAACCTTCCTATGATACTATAAATGGACAAAACAATAGATGTTTAGTGTTGCATACAGGTTGATTTGCCTGATTAATTATTAGGGTTAGGAGTAGTATTGGAGTTGAGAGAAAGATTGTTCACTACAAAAGCTATAGCATTTGAAGGTGGTTACTAATTGGTAGATAGTTGAAGCAGTGGTTGAGGAAGAGGAAATTTGCAACTACACATGAAGATAGATTAGAGAAACTCGAAAAAATCTATATGATGGAAATGTCTTCTCTTTTTAAAAATCTTCTAACTGCTCAATGCCTAAAAGAGAAGGGCACGTGCTTGCTGTGACTGGGGATGGCACAAATGAAGCAGCAGTAGCCAGATTTTATTGCATTAATATTAGGTTTTTGAAAATCTATTGTGTGGAGTTCATCTCATTGCAAGGGGTAATATGACCCTAATTTGAATAAAACCTTCTTAATATCTGATTTTCACCTATATGGTCCTTTTTCTTGCTTTCAAGTCACTGCATCTCCTTAAGCCGATCTCCCATTTTCTCAATTTCATCTCACCTCCGATAAACTCACCTTTAATTTAATCCAAACACGTTTAGAGTTTATCTTTCTCGGTTTGAATTTGAATTTTTATATCTATTGTTTGGTTGATCCTTTACAGCAAGAAGGTACAATGGCGGGGAGGGAGGAGAACGTGGGCGGCAAAGAAGGTATTTGTTTGAGTGTGTATACTGTTTTTGGATCCCTTGGGTGAGAAGAGAAGAGGTACTGATTCATTTGGTATGGCTTTCATCGTATTGATACTTGATTAATGTATTGATATTTGATTAATTGTTGATATTGTACTTGGATTTTGAAGGTATGTAGATCATGGGAAAGAGATTTTGCAACGACGCAAAGAAGAGTTGAAGGGGAAGACAGGAGAAATTAAGGGAGGTCATTTAAGTGTCTTATTGGTACCAATTTGGTGTAAAGAGTAGAATTTATGGATAAAGATTTATAGTAACATTTTACTATCTGTTCTGTAACTAAACTTCGTCTGTATGACTATTTTTGTTGTGTATTAAAATTTGTTTTGTATGATTCTTTGAGTTTGTGTTGATGTGCTTTCCTAATACTTGGAGCTTCTTAAGATGTATGACTTTTAAATCTCATTTGTGCCTTGTGCTTTTCTAGATTTCAAACTTATTGATTTAAACTATCATTTCGTTGCTTTTATGTGCAGAGTATTGTTCCATGTATATTGTTGAACAGAAACCAGTTTTTTTTTATTTAAAAAAACCTGACTTTTCATATTGGTTCTGATAGAAAACCGATGTTAAAAATCAGTATTTCATATCGGTTCTGATAGAAAACCGATGTTAAAAATCAGTATTCATATCGGTTCCCATATAAAATCGATGTCAAATATAAGCGAAAACTGACTTTTCATAACGGTTCTAGGGGAAACCGATATAAAAACAGCTTTTCATAACGGTTCACGAACCGATATGAAATGTCCCTATTTTTTATATCTCCTTTTTCAGCATCGGTTCCGGAACCGATATGAAATGTCAATTTTAACCAATATGAAATGCCTTTTCTCCATTAGTGATAAATTGATAATCTCACTAACAATACAGAAAACCCTCCCTTTTAGGACTTCTAAGGAAAAACATATTACATGTTTTTAGAACACAATTGTTATAAAAGAATCACGTGCAAAAACAGCATCATCATATTTTACATGCATGCAACCAAATAACTTCCAATCTAGCATAAAACAAAAGGATGAATAGCAGCAAATAGTTAGTGATTCAACCTCAAATGTGTGATGTTGAAGATAATATTCCCACTAGGAGTCGCCTTCAGAGTCCGGGAGTGAATTGCCCTCCTCTTTGCACTTGGTGTCAAAAAAAATATGCAAAGATAATATTCTTCTATTCCCCATGTGTGACAAAAGCAGTCGTTGTTGTGTGCTAACGAACCTTTGGAGCAAAATTGCCCGCCTTATCAATTACGAGGAAAACTTCTTGCCATTTGGAATGAAAAATGCTACTTCTAGTGTTTGAGAAAACGCTAAATACTATTCAAAAAATGCTAAACGCTAGTACTTACTAAACACGTCTATTTGTCATCCGCTAGACAAATCTGCTGTCCGCTAGTCAAATCTGCTAGTCAAATTCCCTAGTTTACAGTGGATAAGCTACTTGTAAGTGTTTGGTACAACTAGCTTATAGCATTTTTTCACTAGCTTATTACATTTTTTGAAACGCTACTTGAGGTAGTGTTTGAGCTTATAGCGTTTAACTTTTTCTCTTATTTTTACTCTTGTTACTTTAATTAAATTTTTTATTTATCCTCTATTAAATGAACATTTTTTTCTCACCGGCTTATTCGCTCAAAACTCATTCGCTATAAGGGTTTTTTTGTACCCCCATCACATAACAATCTACCCCCATTGACCCTACGAAAAGACGCAATTGCCCTTCGCAAAATTTAAAAAACCTGAACGTATATTGATTTCAATTTTTTTTTTTTGGAAATCGGATTTATGTATCTGTGAGGTAAATCTGATTTCCACTGAAAATTTTAAAAATTTAAAAGCAGATTTATTTAAGATGGGGTAAATCCGCTTTTAAAATAACAAAGCGGATTTACCTTAAGTGGGGGTAAAGCCGATTTTGTTATTTTTAAAAGCGGATTTACCTTATATGGGGGTATATCCGCTTTTGAATAACAAAAGCGGATTTAACTTATGTGGGGGTAAATCCACTTTGTTAACCTAATTAATAAATAAATAAATCCGGATTTACCTAATTAATAAATAAATAAATCAGTTAAAAAATTAGATACGAATTTCGACCGTCTTTTGGTTCTGTTTAGTGTGTAGTTCGTTAACACGTGACGATGTTGTACGTCGAGCGAATAATTTAGGCTAAAAAATCGGTTCTCGGGCAATCTGCTCAAATTGTAATGAAACCACAGCCATTAAACCCAAATTCCATCGTTTACTATTTTTTATTTTTCATAATTTCAAAAAAATCTAAAAAAATTTGCATAAACTTATTTTGGTTTTATTAGATTTTTAGTGGTGTTTTGATAATTTTTGGATTAGTTTTGACTCTTTAACGTATTTTTAGTAGCATTTTTATAGCCTTTTTTAAAAATTTAAATAAAAAACAATTATTTTTAATAACAAAATCGGATTTACCTTAGGTGGGGTAAATCCGAATTCCTTTTTTTAGGGAAATCGGATTTATCTACCCACTAGGTAAATCCGATTTGAAAAATAACAAAGCGGATGTATCCCCATCTGAGGTAAATCCGCTTTGTTATTTTTAAAGTCGGATTTACCTATTAAGTACCTTCATTTGAGGTAAATCCGCTTTGCTCTATTTGGACAGAGGTATTTTCGGGTATATGAGATGTGAATGGAGTAAAAAAAAACCGAGCTATAAAGAAACTGATCCCTTATGTGGTATTTTTTACCAAAGCGAGCCATCTAATCTAAGTGCCTAAGTGGAAAGAAGACAAAACACTCAATCACCATAATTCTAATTCCTTAAAATAACAAGATCATCACGGCGAAGAAGTTTATTCTAACCGCAACTCTGGTCGATCGGAGAACGTGGGTGAGATATGGAGAAGTCCCAAAACGGAGGAGAGAAGGAAGAACTCCAGCTCTCCGGAGATGCTTCTATATGTGGCTATGATTCTCTTCACCGTCTTCTAAAGGAAAATCTCAAACCCGATCACTTCCAGGTTACTACTATCATCCAACCAATTATTAAAGTCAAACTTTCCTCTCAACGACGCGTTGCTAACTATATTATTCGTATCAATAGTTATAAGTTTCTGTTGGGATTCTTTTGTGGGGTTCGCTTCCCATAATACCATCATGTAAATACAATTTTCAAAGGATCTGTTCTTGACATCACTTTTCTGATCCTAATTGTTTCTCCAATATCGCAACATACAGTGAGATTTGATTGGATGACTTTGTAAAATAGGTTTACACTGTCTGTGTATTGTCCTTTAACTCTTCAAAGTTTAACTTACTGGTTTCATGCATTGGTGCTTGCAGGAAGTCAACCGTTTGCTTACAGGGCTTAATTGTGGAAAAGCACTCGAGACAATTGCTCACCCGGAATCTGCTACAGCTCTTTCTGTGGAACATGGTTTTGACCTACAAGTATGAATGCAATCCAGTTTTCTACACATGATTCAATTATGGTGAATTTATCTGTATTTATGATACATCAATACTGAAAAAAAGTGTTGATGAAACAATTGTTTAAATTCCTCAAAATTATCTATCTGCTGCTTTTTAGGTCATGATTTTTATGTATTCTTCTTTTAAAATATTGCATGTAATCTCTTTGAAATGAGTCCATAATTTGTGTTTTTGAAACTTTGATGCATGCTTCCATGACTTGCATATGTGAGAAAGAAACTTTTTGTTTATTTAGTTTTTTTAACAATTATATTGAAAATTAAGTGTTTTCACAAAATGAATCACACTTCACGCCTCTCTTAACATGTTTCTAGCAATGTTCAAAAGGAAGTGATTTCACTTGGTTTAAGCTAGATGAATTGTTTTTATGCATATTCATGCAAAGTCCAAACTCTGTAGCTTGGGTGTGCTTGGTGGGGTGAAAAATCAAAGGAATGAGCATAAGGATGACATACGTTATAGCAACATGTCAACGTACACTTTCACTTCTCATTTCTCTTTTACACTCCTGCCTAGCTAGGGAACAGGTAGTCTTTGTTTTCTTGTCTGGGTGTGTAATGATAGAAGATAAGGAGAAGTTAGTTATAAGTAGGAGGACACGGGGGGATACCATTTAGATTTGTAATCATCAAGTGATTAGAGAAATGACTTTGTTGTAGAAAGGGAAACCCTTGGAGGAGAGTGTTCTCTTCCATTCTCATTTTTTCGATAAAATTGTTTTCTCTCTATCCATTTCTTTCTATCTATTCCAATTCTTTTTCTGGGTTCCTAACAGGCTGTTGTCTGTCAAATGATTGTTGAAACCTATTAGCTCTTGCTTGTTAAATGAGATGGCACCAATACTTCTTTCTTCAGCATTGAAACTTATTAGTTATTCTGCTATAATTTCTGATTGGTCTGATGATCTTAAATTGATTTCTCTCAGGCTTTCTGCTTTAATGCTGACAAGGAACTGTTAAGGGAACCCCGAGTTGTCAGGGTTGGTTTGATTCAGAACTCTGTTGACCTCCCAACAACTGCTCACTTTCTGGAGCAAAAAAAGGCCATCTTCAATAAACTAAAGCCAATTATTGATGCTGCTGGTTCTTCAGGGGTCAACATATTATGCTTGCAAGTAGGTTGGATGAGTATGAGCATTTGTCAATTGATTTCATATTTCTATTTGAAAATCTGGAGTGCTTTTATATAATTCCTTTGCAGGAAGCATGGACGATGCCATTTGCCTTTTGTACAAGAGAGAAGAGGTGGTGTGAATTTGCAGAACCTGTTGATGGGGAATCGACAAAATTTCTGCAAAGCTTTGCATTGAAGTATAACATGGTGATTATAAGCCCAATTCTTGAGAGGGATATAAACCATGGAGAAGTTATTTGGAACACTGCCGTTGTAATTGGAAATCATGGCAATGTAATTGGAAAACACAGGAAGGTAATTTTCCTAAACTTCCCACTTCTATGTCTAATGGAAAAGCCTTTCTTTCAGATATCTCATGAACACACCACATTTGACAGAACCATATTCCAAGAGTTGGGGACTTCAACGAGAGCACATATTATATGGAAGGAAATACTGGCCACCCTGTATTTGAAACAGCATTTGGAAAGATTGCCATTAATATATGCTATGGTAGGCACCATCCTTTAAACTGGTTAGCCTTTGGCTTGAATGGCGCGGAGATTGTTTTCAACCCTTCTGCCACTGTTGGTGAACTCAGCGAGCCAATGTGGCCAATAGAGGTTAGTTGTTTTATATTGATGGAAAACATGCTAGGCTCTTTTCTACTAATTCCTGTTTCTGGTGCTTGGATTGATCATGGATATTTCTTAATGGGTAATAACATACAAATAATGTTTGACTCTAGTACCTACAGGTTGATATTTAACATAAATGACTAAACAATAAGAGAATTGGCATGTGTAAATCTCCTTGCTTAATCTGTACTGGCTAAATTTAGATGCAAAAGCAGTCAGGTTTTATAACTGTAGAACATCTGCATAATCATATATGGTTTAAAAGTGTGATTGTTTTTCAGGCACGTAATGCTGCAATAGCAAATAGTTACTTTGTCGTTTCAATCAATCGCGTTGGGACCGAGACATTCCCCAATCCATTTACTTCTGGTGATGGAAAGCCAGCACATGCAGATTTTGGTCATTTTTATGGATCGAGTTATATTTCAGCACCAGATGCATCCTGCACGCCATCTCTATCTCGTAACAGGGATGGCTTATTAATAACAGACATGGACCTTAACTTGTGTAGGCAGTTGAAAGACAAATGGGGTTTCAGAATGACTTCACGATATGAGTTATATGCAGAGACACTTGCTCATTTTGTGAGACCAGAATTTGAGCCCCAAGTCATCAGTGACCCCTTATTGCATAAGAGATCCTCATAACCTATGCTAGAAAGTGTCAATATGTGTCTTCACTGCATTCTTTTCAGACTGTTTTCTGTGTGGGATATGTTCATAAGAAACAACCTCAAATAAAGTTTCCACAATAAATGTTGATATATTAAATTCAGCTCTGAGTAGCAAGAACAATGCAAAATAACTTCTTTTTCTTACTAAAAAAACCAATTCAATAACGCATATGAAATCCAATATGATTTTCTTTTCTGTTTAATTACTAGCACGTGTTCTTCTGATCCTAAAAATGTCGTTGCTAATCAAAGACTAGAACCACCGACGGGGTAGATACTTAAGTTTCTTAACTATTTGGTCCTGGTTCGATCCTTAATTGGTGCGTATGGAAAAATATTTGTTGGGAGAGATCAACCACTTAAATGGATCTTTGATACCTCAAAGAATTAGTCTCCACAGGCGTCGAATCGTCGTAGATGATATATTGATTTACAAAAAAAAGACTAGAACCAAAACCAATGTTATATTCTTTTATTTTAAAATATGCTTAAGGGTATGTTTGGGAGGGGGTTTTGGGAGGGGAAGGAAGGGCTTATTTTTCAATTCGAAATTAAGTAAGCTATAAAATGTCAATAAGTATAAATGAAGTGTAACTAAAATTATTATATTGTTCTCTATCATGTTATTCTTTTACTTTTTTTAAATTTTAAATACATATTAAAATATAGACTAATATTTTCTAAATCTTCTCCTCTCCTGGCAAACATGTCTTACCAACGGAGATTAAATGGAGCAGAAAGACCTGTCTCCTTATTACAATTGAATATTTTTTGATATTGAATAAAAAGTTGATTACAACGATAAACCAAATAATGTTTATATAGAGATGTAGAAGCTCCTAACTAAGTAACTAAATTTTATCTCTAATAATATCCTACAATTAAAGTTTGAATATTTGATTTTGATGGGAGAGAGGTCCACGATTAGCGTTGATGACTTCTTCTCAGAATGGGATACCTCCTATAGGAGGAGGATGCGTATGGATTTAAGATAAACTTATTAATTTAAAAAAATATAATTCTCCATTTTAATTCCTTGTTTATTTTTATTTAGACTAAAATACAATCTCAAACATGAAAATAAAACATAACTCAAATAGAAAACTAAGTATAATTTTAAGTGTTATTAACCGGTTTGTCAAAAAATGTGTTATTAACTAAAATAAAAAAAGATTTAATTTATATATTTATATATATATATATAGTTGTTAAAAAAATTGATTTTATCTTAATTACTTTAAAGGTCATCTATATCATTATTTTTTATTAGCAGATAGTGTAATTTTTTTTTTACAATGACAATGTAGATCAATTAAACGCATAAAAAAATCAGACACCACGCCACTTCAATATTGTTTTAAATCAATTAATTCATGACACGTAGGGCAATTCAGCACAATTCTTTAAATAAAATATTACCTAATTCCATATTTTTTTGTCCTTATTTTTTTTGACAATAAAAAAATAAGACAAAAAATGGTATTACAATCGTGAGTAAATTTTGACAGTGCACATCATCACAGCCTCATGTTTCACAACTCATTGTTACATTCTCCATTACATACACCATTCACCAGCATAACACACATCGCAGATATTCATAGCACAGCGTATTCCCAAATTTCTTTCACCCACACACCACACCACACCACACCACACCACATGGGCATGGCTTCCATATCAACTGCCTCTGCTCCCAACCTCCCCTTCTCAAAGCAAAACCTCTCCGTTACCTTTCCTCTCAAAAGACCCTCACTTCTTCACTTCCCTTCACAACCTCTCTGTTGCTGCCTCAACTCCGTCTCCGACGACAACCACAATAACACAAACAATAACGACCGTCGATGGGATTCGCTTCTTCGCGACTTAATCACCGGCGCTATCAAACAATTCGATTCCTACATGAACGCTCTTAAGAACGGCTCTGCCGCCGCCGCCGAAGACCGTCGTGATGTTAACGATGGAGAATGGGATTGGAATCGGTGGCGCCAACATTTCGACGAGGTCGATGATCAGGAGCGTCTCATCACCATCCTCAAGGTGAGCCCCCTACATGCCTGTAATTTCCTTTTCTTGTTTCTGATTATGCAAATGAGCTTTGATTTGTGATTCTTTTTTTTAAAGAATTGTGCTAAAAATCTTTTTCTTGAAAGATTTCTTGTTTCAATCTTTGGCTGACTTTTTGGTTTAGTAACAATTATTTACTGAAATGATATTGTGCTTAACAGTCTCAGCTACGTCATGCTGTATATGTGGAGGATTATGAAGATGCTGCTAGGCTTAAGGTGGCCATTGCAGCTGCAGCTAACAATGACAGTGTTGGAAGAGTGATGTCTCGTCTCAAAGTAGGATTCTTGATTTACATTATCCTCTTTTAATTTTTAATTTTTATTTTTGTGCTTTATTTTTCCACATGGTTTTCTAGATTTTAAAATATATACGTATCTTTTCTAATCTTTCAGAGGGCTATAAAAGAAGAGCGGTATGGTGATGCAGCTTTTTTAAGAGATAAAGCTGGTGCTGGACTTGTGAGTTTTTATAGAATTTGTTTGTACTTTATAGACAACTCGCGTGAATGAATATTGTTGCATTGTGGTGGGAATAGAATGTCAGATACAATGTCAAAGCGTAACCGTAGCGGTACTTGTCGGTGCTTAAATTGTCGTTACTTGGGTTGAAAATTTGTTTCGGCCATAACGACAGGACTTACCTTCCTACTTTATTCATTGTTAGGTGTTTTTGTAGCCTAATTTATTCCCAGAGCTTGCAATTAGCTGTGGAATTTAATGACATTCAATATTAGGAGATTGCAAATCAAAATCCAGTTATAAGATTGTTTGGTTTGCTTATGAATTATGATCATGATTTTAAATCTTATAAAGCATTTCTTATGATCATATGTGTGTGTGTGTATTGATGGATTGTATATCCTTTATTTTCTTTTAAATAGATTAGTGCCTTGGTGTGACATTTTAGTGTTGCATCCTTTCCACTGTATGTTACATCTGAATCACACCTGTATTGGCTCTTGCAGGTGGGTTGGTGGGCTGGTATTTCCAAAGACGTTAATGATCCACATGGTCTCATTATTCGCATAACTCCAGAGCATGGAAGATATGTGGCAAGGAGTTATAGTCCTAGGTAATTTATATAT
Organism: Astragalus membranaceus; assembly: GCA_039519185.1. Taxonomy (NCBI): domain Eukaryota; kingdom Viridiplantae; phylum Streptophyta; class Magnoliopsida; order Fabales; family Fabaceae; genus Astragalus; species Astragalus membranaceus. The sequence goes on along the minus strand of CM076850.1, from coordinate 147,360,395 downwards.
CTCCACGATAAAAAGTATTAGCTAGTTACTTGAGCTTGTTCTTGGCTTCCTCTTAGGTCCTTAAACTGATAGCTGTCAGTTTATGCATAGTTGGAACATCTATATTTATGCTTAGTGTTCATATTCATTGTAATAGATCCAGATCTCTATATAAGCACTTATTGTAGTAGATAAACTTAAATAAGCTCATCCAACGTGGCCTTAGCATTTGTAACCCTATTTTCTTTGTGTATAAATAAGATGAAACTAGTTACTAGTTAGATTTGTGCATTTGTGCATATGTACTAGTCAGGGTGTAGAGGCAAAACCCTAGTGATATATTAAGGTGATATAGTCAATCAATTATGCGTATTTTGTCCATTTCAATAGAAGACAAAAGATATCGAAATAGATTGTCATTTTGCTGAGGAGAATATTGAGGAGAACCTTATTTCTACTTTCTATGTTTCACAAGCAAATAGGAACAATTTCAGCAGGAATTTAACTTGTGTTGGGACTGATTTCTTACATAACAAACAGTGTATGATTGATATTTGGTTATGAGTTATCTATACTCTACCTTGAGGGAAGTGTTTAAGATAATGGAATGAGCTCGTGTGCATGTACACTTGTGACCGTATTTTCTGTCCTCCCCCCTCTCACCTTGTGTGTGCGCGTGTTCTCACAGGATAGTATTGCATTGACTTGAAATGTAATATCATTCTCTACAACCTTGGCACAATATTTTGTGCATGACAGTAGCAGAGTAACTTGATGCAAAACTGATCTTGATGTAAATAATTGGTATGTAAAATGTGTTTAAACAGAGAAGATAAACCGTAGAAAGGATTGCTAGGAAGTAGTATGATTATTATTCTATCTCACTCATAGTTAAGTTTGTTGAATGGCATGCTCTGTTACAGTTAGTTTGCTTTGACTTCAATCCCCCTTTTTCCAAATTGTGCTTGTTTAGTAATGATAGGGTAACTTATCATCTAATTTGTCTTTTGTGTTTCTTTGCTGGCCTTGGCCTTGACTGTCTTTTAAAAAATTTGCTGGTATTGATTGTAATGATGGAGTAACTTATTGTCATTTGTTATCTTCAACGCCATTATGATCCAAAACATTAAGATGAGACACTTATTTGTAATTGAATAAAGTAATTGACAAGGACATTGAAGTTTCTCAAATAGCTTCAAAAGTCTTTTCCAACTAAGTGGAGTTAGCTACATGGATCAAACAATGTCATCATATCCTATCATCATGTTTGATGACAGTTTGTTTAAATCTAAAGCCTTCTTAATAGTTGAGTAAAAAAAAAAGCCTTCTTAATAGTTGAGTAAAAAAAAAAGCCTTCTTAATAGTGTGGCCTGTAGTTCTCCTTGATTCTTTTTTTCTCTGATTATTGGAATAATTTCCATTTGATCTAGCCTCCTTTTTGGGGTTTCTATAGGTCTTCTCTACAAATGCCTAAACCACCTAAAGTGGGATTCTATCGTTGTTCCCAAATAGGTGCTACCTCAACTTTTCCTCTAATGCTTTCCTTTTTGATCCTATTGCTTGTGTATGCACTCATATATTGTAACATTATCATCTCTACAACATTGAGTTTAATTTCTTATTGATTCCCAATTCCCAACATTTGGTCACAAATTAGAGGTGTGAGTGGACAAATTAGAGTAACAAATTCCCAATTCTTAGTTGTTCAATAAAAAGTTTCCCTAAAGTGTGAGTGGAGGGCATCTGCTATCACAAATTACAACTGAATAATGATTAGGATCAGTTTCCATATTTCCTTATATATCATGAGTTGTTTCTTTATTCAATTAGGAATTGGTACAAATAATGATTAGTTCTTTGTCTTTTGTAATCACATCCAATATACCGTTCACATCAATATAATTTTATTGTCTTGAGTATCCCTTTTCTCGTCTATACATAAAAAGACTAAAACTTAATTTCAACAGTTATTGCACCCAGTCTTATAAGTAAACATTTATTGTACCTGGAGTTTTATGCTCAGATGTCAGGTTTCATTAGATAAAGTGGTATACACTCATTCTCTGTATAAATATTACACATATTTTCAGTGCCATCGGTTTTCCTTGTATGAAATAATCTTATGGTATTAATTTTTTATTTGCATATCTTGGAAACAACTTTTCATTTTTTGATACATTTCAAAGCAATTCTGCACGATATTTTAGGTGGTCCTGGTACCCTCTGTGGCTTCTGATGCTAACCCTTTTACCATATTTTCCTAGGCAACTTGCAGCATCTGCTTCTGGTGTTCCTCTATTTGAGTTTTTTCTTACAATGGATAAAAAAGACGAATTCAGGTCGCAGGTATCTCTTCTTGACTGACCCCATAACTTCCATTGTTTTCTGCTGGGATCGTTGTTATGTAGACAGCAAGCAATCAAAAAATTTGAATAAATAACATGTTTTCATAGAGAATTCTTTTCACCGAAGACATATTTTCTTTTCCCAAATTTGAGCTAAAGTACATGTTTTCAAAATTGTGCTATCTAAATATATAAGTATGCTAAGGATCATCTTCCATGCTGACAGTTGAACAGATTTTCTGATAGTGTTATTTAAAAAAGTGAAGTTTAATCACATGCATGATGAAATACCTGTTGATTACGTTATATATTATTTATGTAAATAATATATTAGAATCATAATATTAGGTAGTTTTGATAGTCATTAATCTGTAATTATTGTAGAGATTGTGTACTGATTCTCCAAACGTCTATATAATAGAATGTCCGTGGTGTAATTGAGACCATGGTTATCAGTATCTTACGATACATACAATTCGTATCCCGATACGATATGAAATCGAACAAAAACGATACGTATCTTAGTGTGTATCTTTTTTGCACATGTATCCCAACATGTATCCCGATACACTTTGTTGAATCTTACGATACATGAATTTTGATGAATCTTACTATACGAATTCGCACCCCTAAAATTGCTGCTCAAGTGATTTTTTTGGAAATTTTTCTTAAATGATATATAATATAAGTCAAAAGCAACCATTCTAAATCCCCCATGTTAGATTGACTTAGAAACAAACCTAGCACACTATGTTTTTGGTCTGCATTCCCTCCTAAAATGCGATTTTTTTTTAAAGTTTCGGCCTTGTTTCTATAGGGATTTAATGAAACACATGTTACGTTTATTTATGACTTGATTTATTTTGAAGTTCATGTGTTTCTTTTACTTATGTTACTTAGTTTTACTTAAAAAAGTTATATATTTTTTGATCATGTATCTTACGATACGATACAAGATACGATACACGATACAAAAAATAGGTCTTACGATACACGATACGTATCCCGATTTGATAACCATGATTGAGACACACGGTTTCATCATATGTCTTTCTTTTTCACTCTTAACATGGTATCTAGAGCCAATTGAGAGACAACCCTAAAACCGTGCTTACCCGTTGGACCCACTGTCCACCGGCGATAAAAAATTTCCGGCAAACCGTGTTTCAACTCCGGTTTGCCCTCTTCCGCTGCCCTGTCTCTTTCTGGTACTCTGTTAGGTTGTTTCCGTCGCTGTCCCGCCGTATCTCACACTTCCGGCGACTTTTCCGGCCAACCAACCCCACCATAAGGTTCGACTCCTCAAAACCGGCCAACCATTGAAACCGCGTCAAAAAAATCACCGCCACGCGCTCACACGTGCCGCTTCTCCGTCCGGCAGAAAACCCTAGCAGCCACCGTCGCCGCCGCGCGTGACGGCGCGTCCGGCCACATCTCTGGCCGCCGTTTTGTTCGTCTGACTCGCCTCGACCTCCTGGTTCCAGATCTGCCCCTTACTTTTCAGTTTCAGGCAACAGTTGGACGTGTTTCTGTACAAACAGCCCTTTCTCTCTCCTGTTTGACGTGTTTTCTCTTTCCTAGGACTGACTATGACGTCCTCCAGTGAAACCTCTAAGCTGTTCACCAATTTTGTGACTTCTCCCCTTACTACAGAGAAGTTAGATGGTTCCAACTATGACACTTGGGCTTCCGACATTCAGTTATGGATGATAGGGCAAGGTTACAAGGAGCATCTCACCAAGAAAGTTGCAAGTGTGACCGACGCCACTGAACGTACGAAATTTGAAAAGATTGATGCTCAGTTGTGCAATATTATCAAGTCCACTATTAGTCCTCTCATCAAACCGATTTTCCGTCCTCATCTCACGTGTGAATCGGTTTGGAGTCAGGCTAAAGAACTCTACACTAATGATATTCAGCGTCTCTATGGGGTGTGTCATGATTTGATGACACTCATTGCACCACAAACATTCGATGGTCCTATGTCTACCTATCTCGGTCGTGTTCATGCTTCCCTTCATGACTTTAATGAGCTACTACCTCCTGCCGCATCTAATGCTACTGAAAAGATGAAGGAACTTGAGCAACGCAGCACCTTTTTTATGCTCATCGCCCTTTATGGCTTGCCTGAGGATTATACTGCCACCCGTGACCATATTTTGGGGTCTGCTGCGGTTCCCACAATGTCCACTGCATCATCTGTCCTTCTCCGGGTCCCGGTTAAGTCAGTTAAGTCTACTCCCGAGCTCTCGGCGATCTCTGGGCTGAGTGACACTGCTGCACTTGCATCTCAGCACAACAATCAGGGACGCTCTCGTGGTCCTCCACCCAAGGCCAAGAATCGCCCTAAGTGTGATCACTGCCACAATTTGGGGTATACCATTGATCGATGTTGGAAATTACACGGGCGTCCCCCATGTCCTGTAAATGCAGCTCAGACTCCTTCATCAGAGACACTTGAGACCTCAACTAAGGCTTAGCCAACTCCATCTGACTATGAAGATTTTCTCCAATGGTTTGAGAATCGCCAAAACTCTGGATCCACTGCTTCAAGTGCACACACTGGTAAATCATTTGCTTGCGCCTCTCAGTCATCTTCCCTTGGCCCCTGGGCCCTTGATACTGGTGCTTCTGACCGCATCACTGGTAATAAAGCTCTTTTATCCTCTATTTCTACATCTGGTCACTTACCTACCCTAACCTCAGCCAGTGGAACTCAAACACAAGCACGAGGAATTGGCACTGCCAAACTCCTCCCCTCCTTATCTGTTGACAACGTTCTTTATGTTCCTGAATGTCCAATTAATTTAATTTCTGTTAAACATTTGACTGAGTCCATTGATTGTGCCGTTACCTTTACTAAGAAAGATGTTACCTTGCAGGATCGGATCTCGGAACAGATGATTGGCGCCGGATGTGAATCGAATGGCCTTTATTATCTCTCCTCATCTAGGGCTTGTGCAACCACAGATTCTCCTCTTACAGTACATGCTCACTTGGGTCATCCGAGTCTTCAAAAACTCCAAAAGTTGGTGTCGATTCTTACTAAATTGTCTAGTTTGGATTGTGAGTCGTGTCAGTTAGGGAAACACACTCGTAGTCATTTTCCTAATATTGTCAATAAACGGGCTTCGTCCCCTTTTGCTTTAGTTCACTCCGATGTTTAGGGTCCTTCTCGTACTACCAATACTTTTGGGTCTAGATATTTTGTTACTTTTATTGATGACTTTTCCCGTTGTACGTGGTTATTTTTAATGAAGAATCGGTCTGAGTTATTCTCTATGTTTGAGCAATTGTATAAAGAAATTAAAACTCAATTTGGTGTGTCCATTCAATCTTTGCGTAATGATAATACCCAAGAATATTTGTCACAACAATTCCAAAATTTTATGGCATCTAATGGCATCCTTCACCAAACGTCTTGTGCTTACACACCTCAGCAAAATGGGGTCGCCGAACGCAAAAATCGGCATCTCATTGAAACTACCCGGACCCTTCTCCTTCATGGTAACCTCCCCACTCGTTTTTGGGGGGATGCGGTTCTAACGGCTTGCTACCTTATAAATCGCATGCCCTCCTCTGTTCTTGATGACCAAACACCACACTCTATCCTTTTTCCTCATACCCCACTACACTCGCTTCAGCCACGTGTATTTGGGTCCACATGTTTTGTCCACAACTTCACTCCTGATATTGACAAACTCTCGGCTCGGTCACTAAAATGTGTCTTTCTTGGTTATCATCGGTCTTAAAAAGGCTATCGTTGTTGCTCTCCTACTCTTCAACGTTACCTCATATCTGCCGATGTTACCTTCTTTGAGTCTGTCCCTTACTTTGAGTCGTCCGACTCAACTCAGGAGCCTCTTTCCGCAGCTCTTCCCCTGCCTCTTGCGTCTATATCTCTTGAGTCTGTCACCACAGAGGTCCCTCCTGTCGACCCTCCTGCTGCACCCCCACTCCAAACATATCACCGTCGCCAGCGACCACTTGTAGTACACATCCCTACCCCAGTGTCTACTCCAGAGGCCATACCAGACTCACCGCCAGCGCCATCTCCTGTACCGAATCCGGTTCTGCCACCTGAGCCTGACCTCCACATTGCTATTCGTAAAGGTATCCGGTCCACTCGTAACCCATCCCCTCATTACATTGCTTTGAGTTATCATCGTCTTTCACCTTTGCATTACACTTGTCTTGCTTCTTTGTCTTCTGTTAGTATTCCTAAATCTGCAGATGAAGCTTTATCCCATCCTGAGTGGAGGCAAACAATGATTGACGAGATGTGTGCTCTTCAAAGCAGTGGTACTTGGGAATTGGTACCTCTACCTTCTGGGAAGTCTTTAGTTGGTTGTCGTTGGTTGTATACTGTCAAGGTTAGGCCTGATGGTAAGGTTGATTGTTTTAAGGCTCGGTTGGTGGCCAAAGGATACACTCAGATATTTGGGCTGGATTATAGCGACACGTTCTCCCCTGTTGCCAAGATGGCCTCAGTTAGACTCCTCCTCTCTATTGCAGCTATCAGACACTGGTCTCTTTATCAACTTGACATCAAAAATGCCTTCTTGCATGGTGATCTTGAAGAGGAAGTTTATATGGAGAAACCTCCAGGGTTTGTTGCTCAGGGGGAGTCCTCGAGCATGGTTTGTCGACTTCACAGGTCACTTTATGGTCTTAAACAATCTCCATGAGTCTGGTTTGGCAGATTTAGCACTGTGGTACAACAGTTTGGCATGACTCGTAGTGAAGCTGACCACTCTGTATTCTATCGACATTCAGCCCAAGGATGCATCTATCTAATTGTTTATGTGGATGATATTGTTATAACTGGTAGTGATCAGCAGGGCATACTCCAATTGAAGCAACATCTCTCTAACCAGTTTCAGACTAAAGACCTTGGCCGACTCTGTTACTTCTTGGGTATTGAGGTAGCCCAATCTAAGGATGGTCTTGTAATTTCACTGAGGAAATATGCCATGGATATTCTTGAAGAGACATGTCTATTGAATGCCAAACCAGTTGACACTCTCATGGATCCAAATGTCAAACTTCTACCCAACCAAGGGGAGCCTCTTTCAGATCTTGGGAGATACAGAAGATTGGTTGGGAAGTTAAATTATCTTACTGTCACACGCCCGGATATTTCCTTTGCAGTTAGTGTGGTAAGTCAATTCTTAAATTCTCCTTGTCAAGATCATTGGGATGCTGTCATTCGAATCCTAAGGTATGTTAAAAGCGCTCCAGAAAAAGGTCTCATTTATGAAGATAGAGGGCACACTCAGATAGTTGGTTATTCAGACGCTGATTGGGCAGGCTCACCCATTGATAGGCGATCCACTTCTGGGTATTGTGTACTAGTTGGAGGAAATCTAATATCCTGGAAAAGTAAGAAGCAAAATGTTGTTGCAAGATCTAGTGCTGAAGTCGAATATAGAGTCATGGCATTAGTAACACAAGAGCTTATTTGGTTAAAACAATTACTCAAAGAGCTTCACTTTGAAGGTGATGAGAAAATGACTCTCATATGTGATAATCAAGCGGCATTGCATATTGCCTCTAATCCGTTTTTTCATGAGAGGACTAAGCACATTGAAGTAGATTGTCACTTCGTCTGAGAGAAGATTGAATCAGGAGACATCTCCACAAATTTTGTCAAGTCAAATGATCAATTGGCCGATGTCTTCACTAAATCTCTAAGAGGGTCCCGAACCAGCTACATATGTAACAAGCTCGGTGCATATGACTTATATGCTCCAGCTTGAGGGGGAGTGTTGATTACGTTATATATTATTTATGTAAATAATATATTAGAATCATAATATTAGGTAGTTTTGATATTGTCATTAATCTGTAATTATTGTAGAGATTGTGTACTGATTCTCCAAGCGTCTATATAATAGAATCTCCGTGGTGTAATTGAGACACACGGTTTCATCTTATGTCTTTCTTTTTCACTCTTAACAATACCAACCAAGTTGGATTGTTGGTGCTGACTTGTATTTTAATAATACTGAAATAGAGCCCCCTTAGGTTAGAATTTTCATTTTTTTTAGTTGGAACAATGCAAATTCAAATGTACTTGAGCAATGCCACTTCTAGTGTTCGTATGGAGTTTCACATTCTCTTAAGTTTTGATGGACAAATGCATCCTCAGGACTTTTGATCAAGGCTATTGTGGGGAATGTTGTCATACTTCTGTGAAATTTCTGACTTCAGTTACGAGCCTCATTTTGTTTCTTTTAGGTTCATGCAGAGTTCCCTTAAATGGGACCCTCCCAATGGGGAATGCTAACCTACTCACCTTCATGTGTTGGTTAGCATTCTACGCTTCTATCGGACAAAAATAGTTTTTTCATTTCTCCGCTCAACTTAAGTCAGTTAAGCGCCTTTGTCTTTATAGTAAACATTATTTATTAAACGAGTAAATATTTATCTCTCCTAATAGTTACAACCTAATAAATCTTTTTCTCCCAGGTATCTACCAACTTCAAACTTTTCTCTCATTATGACTATTTTATAAAAATTGTTGTAAATAGTGTCTTTATTGTACATACAGGCCCGCTAGGTTTAAGCTAAGAATATGTCTATTTAAATGCTAGGTTTAAGCTTAGAATATGTCTATTTAAATGTTTAGTGCTTGTACTTAGAAACACGATACCAATAATATTCAGAAATCCTTTTCTACAAAAATGAATGATAGTTTTTTATAAAAAATGATGACAAACCTCAAGGGTCAGACCCATGTGGGTCACGTGTGCCTAACTTTATCTTGTGTTTATAAGGTGCTAAATGATGACCTTGCATTTAGAAGGTGCTAATTTCATGAATGAATATGCGACTTCCTCCAACCATTGCTACCAAACTCCCTTTCTTGAAATGAAAATGATAATAATATACAATTCTTTTGTCCATCATTGAAAATTAATATTACAATAAAAAATGTCATCCATGTATAATTAATAGCATGTAATTATGTATTATCATCGGTGTTTAGAATTGTCTGGTATTGAAATATTGATTTGATAAGCTTAATATTTTTTAATTGATAAAACTCATGAATATAGTAGTTATTGGGATTGCATAAAAAAGAGATAGTAGTTTGGGAGAGATATTGGTTTAAAAGGTAGTTATTAATATTATTTGTGAGAATAGTTTATGAGGAGAGTTATTGCGACTAGTGAGAGAGGAACATTAATTTGATTAATTAGGTTGTTAATTACTAAAATAGACATCTCATTTGAGTTGAGTAGGAAGAGATAAAGTGCCCATTTGTTTGTGGTCTTTTAAATATTTTGGAAAAAGTAAAAGCATTAAGTAACTGCTTTAGTGCGTTTCTTAGAAGCTAAAAATAACTGCTGAAAAAAAGGTTGTATTGCAGGATCAATTTTTTTAAGGTTTAAACAAACAGGCATAAAATTGGCTTGTTTTGTGTCCCCTGAATGTGTAGTAATATATTTATTAACTGCATCCATAATAGAGAAAGTTTCAATTGAGTCTTTTTTTTTTTGGTTAACCATCTGAAAGAAAGCACCTTTGTCAGTTTGATTTGGGTTTAAACCAGTTTGTTGTTGTTTAAAGTTTTGATTATATCACATCATTGCTTAATATACTACATTTAAATGGTATCATCCGATAGAAATGGTACAACTAGTAAAAATAGTGAGTATACTAGCTATTTCTTCCAAAGAAAAATGAATTATAACAACAATAATACACAAGTCAGTCGTAACTTATTATGTTATCCAATAGCAATAGTGCAATGGGATATTCTTTTAATTTTCAGGCTGTGTACTTAAAGCGAAAAGGGGCCTACCATCCATCAGCCTCCTCTAAAACATTGGATGCTGGTGAGAGATTGAGTTCAGTGGAGTCTACTGATGACAGAAGTGAGCTGTTTGTTGTGAGTACTGAAGATCCGGAAAGTGATGATAGGAATGATGGCCCTGATCCTGCTGAAGGAATGCCTGGATTTCAGAATGTCTTGAAAGATATGATTCCTGGTGTAAAGGTGAAGATTTTCAAAATGATAACTCCAGAGAAAGTAGACAAGGATCTAATATCTAAGGTGATAGAGCAGTTAATTGAGGAAGAAGAAAGTGGGGAAGAAGATGACGATGAAGATGAAGATGGAGATGGAGAAGAAGATGAGGATGAAGATGAAGATGAAGAAGATGACGATGAAGATGAAGATGAAGAGGGAGAAATTGTTATAGAAAATCTTGAACTGGAAGATATTAAGTTGGAAACTGACCAAGAGGGGGATGATGAGATTGAGATAAATACTAGTCTGGGGACTTTTGAACATGAGGAACAAAATGAAATTGCTGTCAAAGTTGTTATTGGTGGTCTTGTGCAGAAACTTTCCAGCACGTTATCCCCTAGAGATTTGCTGCGAGTTCCTGCTAAGCTGGAGATGGAGGGGCGCGGTTCATTTTCCTTTACTGTTGAAAAAGATATCAATCAGCAGGATGGTCATGATAAAGGGAAATCTTCATCAGATAAATCGACTAAGTTTCAAGGCCGGCGCAGAGCTGATCATGTTATTTTTGACCTTGCTAAATTCATTGGCAAGGGAAAGGTACCTGCAAAGGTCGGCTAAGTAGAATATGCATATCATAGTTTTTTGCAAACTTCACTATTGTTAAAATCCAACCATATGTTGCTGACACTATAATGCTTTGCTTCAATCTTTTAGGTGCTGAAAGAGGTGGGAGAATTGATAAGTCTCACTCTAAGCCAGGCTCAGAATCACCAACCATTATCTGGATCAACGACTTTCAATCGCATCAAAATACCATCTTCATTTGATCCTTTAAATGGTGATTTTCTAGAGTATTTGTCCATTTGATTATTCTGAGGTGCTTATTATTGATTGCTGAGAGTAGGTTGTTTTTAATCTATTGTGTAATCTAAACCAAGTAACAAGTATTCTCATTTTCATCAGGCTTATACATCGGTACATATGGTCTTTACTCCTCTGAAGTTATCCAGATGAGGCGTAGATTTGGTCAATGGAAAGAAGACAGTAGGGCTAAGGAGCCTTCGGATCTTGAGTTTTATGAGTATGTAGAAGCATTGAAACTAACCGGAGATCCTTATGTACCAGCAGGCCAGGTAATATCATAAATTTTATTTTATTGACTTACAAATTGAAATTTTCTTGTCGCCATCCTTTACTATTTTGTGATATTTTTCCTGATATGCAATCCACCTCAAAGAGAGAAGGGGGGGTTGAGGAAGCCACCCCTGCATGTGTTGGGAATTGGTTTGAGAAACACACTTACGTTTTTGAAGCTGATTTTTACATTATACGTTATATATCATACATTTCATCAATCATGTTCTTTGATCCCCTTAGGTGGCATTTCGTGCAAAAGTTGGGAATAGGTATCAACTTCCGCATAAAGGGATAATTCCTGAAGAATTTGGAGTGGTATGATTTCATTTATTTTTTACTTTGGGGGTTCTCAATTAAATCTCGTTGCTTTCTCCATTCTCCACTCCCTCCCTCCCATTTTTTTATTGAATTGGCACTAATTTACAATAATGAAGAGGAGATCATTGTTGTTATGTAATCTTTTCTGATGTTAGTGACATTTCAGATTGCTCGCTATAAAGGTGAAGGAAGGTTGGCTGAGCCAGGGTTTCAGAATCCTCGATGGGTTGATGGCGAACTTGTGATTCTTGATGGAAAGGTTTGTATTCTTGGGTCTGGTCTAATTATTTAACCTTTGCTATTGTAATTGCAACTAACCTATTGTTGATATGATTTTATTTAGCCTTTATCACTTTCTGCAAATATTTCTAATTGCAACCCGCCTATTCTTGATTTTTGCAGCACATAAAATCTGGGCCTGTTGTTGGGTTTGTGTATTGGGCCCCTGAGCATCAGTTTTTGGTCTTCTTTAATCGGCTTAGGCTTCAACAATAGGATTTCGTTGTTCATACTATCAGAGACCTGTAAATTCTTTCTTCAGATTTTTAGCGTAAGTTCCTCATTTAATACTAAGCTGTCATGGAACGTCTCACTGATTGGAAATTTATCTTCTGCATAAGAAAGTAGTTTTTCCGGCAAGGTTGAAGTTGTATTGTTAGTTTAGTCAGCGAGTAAGAATGTCAAATATACTGATTTTTTGGTTATCTTCATATGTGCACGTGTTGTTGATGTGGCGTCTTTGGTTGGAGAAACTCTTATATTTATGGTAGAGACCTGATTATTTGAACCTAAGTTTGGCCAAGGCTTAGGTATAAGTTGTCTAACCTAGCAGGCTGTCCTATTGTTTTTGTTTAGTAATTTGTTTATTATATATACAATATAATAATTTGGCTAGGTATATCTGAAACCTGTAAACCTTAAGCTTATGGGCCCATTTGAAGACCTTGTAAGGCCGTGACAAGCTTATGTGTTTTTATGAGCATGTAAGGCCATTTAAAAAATAGTCTATGATGGAAAATAAGACATTGTAAGGCCAGTGTTTTAATAAAGTGACCTGATCAGCTTAATCAAAGCCTAGAGTAAAATATTTCAACCTCTAGTTTTGGGATATCTTAATGGCTTTATTTTTGTTTTAGTTCATGGTTCCCTTAAAGGGGATTGTTATAAACTATAATGCTTGCCTTAGACTGGCCCATTTGAATGTTGGTTCAGATAATTGATGGTTCCAAGTTATAGATTAATCGTTCGATTGGACCTGTTAAACTGTTTAACTTGACCTGGTTTTATGAGAAGCAGCTAATTGTTCCTTTTCTTTGTTTTTCCCTATAGATTCCTTTCCTTTTTAGAATTTGGTACAAACAGTCTTACTTTATGCTTTCTCATACTGTTCATTTACTGCTTGTTGCGTCCTGTTATTGGATGTTTCATGTTATAAGCATAATTGTATGAATGAACTGGACTGGTTGGTTGGATTGGAAAACCATTGTGTGTTTGTTGAAAGGACAGGGTTGGTTTCCTATATATCTGTATACACACATAGTCACGTAAAATTTCAAAGAAAATTTGAAAAGGAAATGAGAGAAAGTCATTAAATATTAAGAATAAATGGGCTCTAATATTTGCATTGCCTGTATCCCGAATTTCTGGTTGAACCACCTGATTAGATGGCAGGGTCAAAATTTGGGTATGGAACTTTAGACAATTGGACATAAGCTAGTGGTATTCCATCTTACGCCCCATTATTTCCCTTTTTGAGTTGGTAACTAGTTTTAGTTTTGTGGCACTACCTTGGGAGGTGTCCTTGGTAGAATATGGGGTAGGAATGAAGATTTTTTATCATGCCTCTCTTTGGATTTGTTAAGGATTTTTTATTTGTTGCGTTTCCTACAGAGAATATCCTATGCATTCCCCTAATTGAACTGTAGTACTAGTTAGACTTAAGGGTTTATTATTTACTTAAAAAAATTCACAGCACACTTGAAAATAAAATATAGAGGAAAATCTGAATTGTATTTCTGTTACGTTTGTTGATGGGCGGAATAGCAAAAGGGGGATAGTAGCCCCTGTAAGTTTTATTAAAAACAGAGAAGAAAAGAATTACACTGGAGAATCTACTCTCCTAGCTGGCTTCACCAGCAACTCTACAATTCAAAAGTAATCAAAAAGCTCTCTAATCCTCATTCTAATCTTCTATTTGTAATACATAGAAGATTAGGCCGAGAGTTACAAAATAACTGCCCTAAACTAACTAACTCCTAACTAAAAACAGAAATTAAACTAACCGATAAACTGACTCAGTTTATCAGTTTACATTCTTATCCCTAATTCTCCTAGTGTAGACCTTTAAGAGTCTAACAATACCTCCTCCCTCAACTCCTACCTTGTCCTCAAGTTTGAAATCTGGGAACTGCTTGCTTAAGAACTCTGCTTCCTCCCATGTGGCTTCCTCTGGAGAGTGTTGTCTCCATTGAACTAAAACCTGCTTCACTGGCTTCCCCTGACTCAGTTTATCAGTTTACATTCTTATCCCTAATTCTCCTAGTGTATACCTGTAAGGGTGTAACAATTTCCCTTCCACAAATTACAGAAATTGATACAAATTTGTAGGCTCTATTAAATATATCTCAAGTATTTACATGAAAATAAAATCAGAAAGTAACAATCGCGGACAATCAACTCTTAGTTGCAATAATTTTGGTAACAAATTTGTTGCAATAACGGAGAAAAAATAAATTTGTTAAATACGCCAATACTTCCCCCTCTAACTGCTAAATAAATATCTATTATTTCCACCTCGCAAGTGAGACCTTGAAACTGCTTTGTGGGAAATCCTTTGGTGAAAACTTCAGTCAATTGTAAACAAGAAGGTATGTAAGCTGTAGTTATAGGTTACAAGATTGCTATCTAACTTTTTCTTGATGGAATGTCAGTCTATCTTGATAAGGTTCAATTGTTTGGCCCATCATGTTGAACTCGATTGTCTGGATAATAATAGACTTATTATCACAAAATAGTCTCACAAGTCACAAGGTCTTCATACTTTATTTCAAGGTCATCAAGTATGATCTTTACTCATAATATCTCACAAACCATGTGATTCATAGCTCGAGATGATTCCTTCGCACTCGACCTTGCAACTACAGTTTGCTTCTTATCCATGGACCACTTTCTTCTTCTTGAATAGTAACCCTCTTGCCGGATTTACCTTCAATTACTACAGAAAAGTGACCTTCATGGCGACATAGACATGACAAATCTGAGGATGATAGCACCTGTATTTGTCAAAACCGAGAGTTCAAGTAACTCGACTCGACTCGTAGACTCGTACGAGTTTACTAATATATACGTGACCTATATACTCATACTCATATAATACAATCAATACACCAATAACTCAAAATATAAACTTCATAGTAAAGCAAAATAGCAAATCACCGTAATAAAGTGTCATAGACTAGTATCAAACTACATAAGTTATCACACAAAATCATAAAAACATAAGTTCTTGAATATTTATGTTGAGTAGAGTCAATGAAACTCAGACTAGAGTTTAACAACCTTGAAGAAGATAACTTGTTTATAAGATATGTAGCAGTTAGAAATGCTTCTCTCCAATAAGATTTAGGAATTGACATTTAGAAATTTACAACTTCAAGGAGTTTTGTTATTGAGCAGCAAAATATGATATATAGAATAAATGAGAGTACAAGGAGTACTCCAACTTACATACGTCGAGATCTCATGGCGAAAAACCCCCACAGTTACATCTATAAATTATCTCACCCTAATACACTCAAGAGGCGCAACATGCCATTCGTAAAACAAACAATTCCCACCTCTTCCCCAACTAGCTAACCACTGCTTGCTAGGATAAGAACTTGATCTTCTATACTAGAGTTGGACCTTGAGGTACTAAATTAGAAAAAATACATCCATTCCTATGTTTCCAAGTGGCCCAAAGCATGGTATGCCAACGCAAAATCAAGCCTTTCCTCACACGTCCCCCACCTCATAATGAAGTAAACCAAAGATGCTAATATACAAATGTGCTAGATCCCCCAACGTGACAATAACAAACACTCGAGCAGGGTGGGAAATCATCGTCATTTATGGTGCCAATGACCGTACGTCTAAACAGGCTCTTACGAGTGGGTAATCTGTAAGGAAGCAACTGTCAGGATAACATTATTACCTTAGATAGAGCCAAGCTTTTTAATTGATATCTAGGGCATAAAATCAACAGCAGACAGAGATGCCTGGCTGAGAAATTTGGAAGTGGTAGAGTTAACAGAAGACATAACTCCAAACACCCCTCCTAGAACTAATCATCCTCCTCATGAGAGAGGTGAGCAGAAGTGAATAAAGCGCATCTGCTAAAGTCTCTTCCCACACAAATAGCTTCCTCTGCCACATAGAAGACCGAGTGCGGAGATCAAACTAATATGCTAAACCGAGTGATCATGCCAGAAAGAAACAAATGGCCCATTTGCCACCATTATCCGTACACATCCAACAAACCAATTATGTGCCTCCCCTGGCCAGATTCGTCCTACAAATATCTTTCCACCAAAGGGAACTCCTCTTGACATTGCCTGCAACCGCATGAAGTCCAGAGATGAGACGGTGGCCTCACCATATCTTACCACAAGGATCGTTGACCAGGGACTTAGCTTCTCGACCAGAAGTCTCCAGCACTACTTTGCTAACAAACTCAAGTTAAAGAGTCTAATATCCCTAATCCCTACAACTTCAAGGAGATGACGAAAATTTCTTTTTGCTGCCTCATTTTCTACGGGGTGTCAACAAGAGTTAGCTCATGCATAGTACATTTTCTTTTAAGAAGTTGGGGAAGATTTTGATTCACAGACTCTTTGCCATTATTAGAACATAAATGTTTAATAGATCTCTCCAATTAAACTTGAATCATACGATAAAAATTTAAGAACAATTGAAAAACCCCCTATACATCTTTCATGAGAAATATCGATGTGACACGAGTTCAATCATCAATACAGGAAACAAACATTTAGCACAATATATATATATGAACCAAGCAATTTTCCACACATTAAAATGAATGTGATCAAAACACTCAACTTTTTTTTTAATCAGTTGGGAAAATAGCAAGAAAAGTTGCATGTTGGTGCTTTGTAAATTTACAAACATCATAATGGAAAGTGTTAAGATTTGTTATTGGGCCGCTCTCATTTGTCCATACTTCATATGTCCACTCGTAAGCGTGATGAGGTATATTTAGATCCCATATGGACTAGAGATTCGTCCAAGATAGTCCTTATAAGGCTTGAACAACCCTCACCTCTTAAGCTAGCTTTTGGATTGGGTTAGAACTAAAGCCCAGATTCTAAGAGAAAGATTCAACTAACAACAAACAAAAAGAAAGCTGTAACGATGATGCCTAAGATGCCTATGTTGAAGCCATATTTGAGAAACCACAGACAATGATTTGTCAGATTGTAAGCGTGGCAGAATCTTCGCTGCATTCCATCTTCAAATTTTGATACTGGTCCTATTCGATCCTCAAGCTATTTAGACTGCCCTAGTACTCGCTCACTGAAAGATTTCCTATTTGCACGGAAAATCTTATTCTCCAAGAAGGTGTCGACCAATGACATCTCCTTTCATTGGTCGACACAGATTAATGCTTGACAACCAGCAGATGCGATAAGTCTTGAAGGAGAGAATGAAGGCACTGCAAACGATGGTAACCTCGAGCCACAATGAAGGAAACCTAGGATAGACTGCAACGAAGGTGGCTAGGGTTCTATTGTGGAAGCAGATGCAGATCAAGAGCTCCAACGCTAACTTGAAAAGAAAATATGAAGAGGAAAATCTGAAATTTATTTCTTGTAAAGGGCAGAAATTGATACAAATATATAAACTTTATCAAATCCATCCTAGTGTGGTAACAAATATGTTACAACAATAAAGGAAAAGCAAAACTGTTATTTACGTCAACACCTTAATTTCAAGGATTTGTTTGTACACATTTTTCTTTCTTGAGAAATCTTGATATCATATTTTAGATATTTTAGAACATGGAATTGCTTCGGGAATCTATTTTCTAGTATGTTCTGAATGATTTCTCTGAAGTAATCTAGGCATGCATTGCTTTCACGCAATGAAAATTTGGCACATAGCGGAGAACGAAAGTAAATGCTAAACAAATGATACGAACTGCTAGTGCTAGGTCTTGCTGGTTGGGAGTGTCTGAGACTCTGAAATTGGAGCTGCTCGAAAGAAACGATTGGCTGAAATTGGATATTTTCTTGCTGCAGATCACTGCCTTGCACATGTCAACACTAGTTTTGACATTTGGTGGGTGATTGGTATGAAATTGCTTATCACCATCGGCAGTGGGTCAAGATGCTGGTCCCTGAAGCTGTGCATACCATGTAAAACCAGGATTCAAGGAGAAAACTTTGAAGTGCAAAGTGTGAGATTCTTTAATGCTTTGATGCTCTTTTATTACTTAATAATAAAACTTTTATAACATGTTTTAAGCTGTCCTGTAATGTATGGAAAGTAACTTAATCTGTAAAATTATCATTACGACATTAACTAGTTGCCTTTAATCCTTATCTTCGAATACAAAACATGTTAGAATATCTGGAAGATATCACAGCATGTCAGTATTCTATCATAAAATATTTAGACTATCTTATATTATCTCTTAGAATTAGTTTCCACATTTCCTTATATATCATGATTTGTTTCCTTAATCCTCCTTATTTAAGATTGGAAGTTTAGTATTAGTAGGGTGTTTGGAAGATTTGCTTAGATCTTAATTTGGGTTTACCTCGTGACATAAGCACTTGGGTTAAGTGTTTGGAAAAACACAAAAATAGTTTATGATATGCCTCTAACATGCTAGAAGCTGCCTAAGATAATTTATGGAAACAACTTATGCAAAACTTATCCTAATTCCTCTTCAAATTCTATTGTTACAGTGGAAAAAATGTTGAGAATGCAAATAATTTTCAACCATATCCAAATGTAAATAGCTTATTAAACTTGGGCGCTTGCGATATAAGCTATTCACCTAAATACCTCCTCCATGAGGATAGTGTGTTTTCTTATGTAATAACATCCAATATATATCATTTACATAATGTCAATATAATGTTTTTTTGCCGGCTTAGACGAAATGGCAAATAAACACCACCGCCACACTATCTCATGGTCATACCCGGGTTCGAACCTGGGAGCGGGCGTTCCCATGTCGCTGAAATTGCCAATGCAATCAGCAATGGGGACATGTCAACATAATGTTATTGTTCTATTCTCTCCTCTCTTTTTTGATAAAATTGTCTCTCCCTCTATACCTAAGACTAAAACTATATAATTTCAACATAGTCTCGTAGTGGTACACTGGTACTATCTTTCACTACTTGTCTTGTCACTATTTTGCTGTCAGTTTCTTAAAACCTAGAACCTACTATAATAATGTCGCTATTTCCATGATTCTTTTCTTCTCACAAGTCTTACACAACTTCCGACCACTTTCTCTCTTCATTAGTGGGCTTTGTTGTTTGTTGCTTCTACAACTTATCTTAGAGATCTTAAATCAGTCATCTCATTGGTGTGTCCTCCTTCTAGCAATTTTTTTCTGTTCAACTCCATCTGGCAATTTTTTTTGCCCCCATATCCTAAAAGCAGTTTGGCTTCTAGGAAATCCCAAAGTAGTATGGCCTCAACTATCCCAAAAGCAATTCGGCCTTTGCTAGATTTAGGTTGCTCACCATGGGGGCATTTGCCTCAACATAAGATTCAATCTCTCTCAAGATGCATATATATTTCTAAATATATGTATGTAAGTATTCATTAATCCTGGCTACTGATGTTGTGATTATGGCTTGTCTCTTCATTACATGCTTAGAAAATCATGACAATGCAAGCAAAAATGCTTCCATGTGAGATCAAACTCTGGTCATGAATTTTTCTAGAAAAAATTCATTACCACTAAACCAAGTGTCTGCTTATTTTTTTCTTTAAATACTTTATGATATATATTTTCTAAATATATGTGGCATAGTTTTCGCACTAAATTATTTGTGTTTCTCCCACAACGTCAAATTCCTGGACCGGTCGCTTAGTAGCGGTATGGCTTCAGCTATCCTGAAGCAGTCTGGCATCCCATTGGTCTATCATATCAAGTTATATTGTTTGGTTACATTTCTTTTTCCCAAGTTTGTTTATAACAAACATAGAGCTGTGGAAACTTTAATTGTAGGGGCATTTTAGAATATTTGAAAAAAGTCTCATGTATATATCATTTTTTATCATAAATATGTAGATTATTTCTTTGAATTAGTTTCCATATTTTCTTATATATCATGATTTGTTTCTTTATCTAATCAAGATTAGGAATCTAGTATTAGTATAAAGGGGTGTTTCTTTCAAGTCTGGGATTAAGATTCGTGGAAATTCACAAATCGGAAATGATTATTTCCTTGTTTATTACAAGTTTGAAAAAAATTATCCCTAGGTATAAAGATTCCTAGGAGTGAAATAACTCTCAGTAACTTCCATTATTCCCATGAAAACATTCCCATAGAAAAGGTTGGGAATAAAGGTTCCCATGGGCTTAAGATGAATATTAAATATAAAAGTTATTTAAATCACTTTTTTTAGAAAATTCCCAGGATTGTTATTCTTACCATTATATATTCCTAGGAATGTTATTCTCAGGAGTAAGTCTACATAACTTGAAACTCACACCCCATTAGGATTAGTAATATCCAACAAATGCACATTATATCCTTATAAATTTTTCTCTGTTTTCTTCTCTATATTAAAAGACTGAAACCATATAATTTGAATGAAACCTCGTATATAAATAACGTAAATTTTCCTTTTGGTTGTTAAGTGCTAAGGTTTTCTTTCTGTTCTGTATCTTTTTTGGTTTTAGTTTCAAGTGGAATTGCCATGAAGTGTCTCTAGTCTCTATCATTCCAATTAGTTTATTTTATAAATACTTCAAGTCGCATGCCTCTTCGATATAACATGATTAAAGATTGTTGCTGTTTTCTGTCGGTTCCAGGTTTTGTGGGCTGCTAAATTCTTTTGCTTTAATGAAAGATATCACCGATCACTGCAGCTATTCCATTGAAGGTATTCAGTGTTTGTTTGGAGTTTATTAGTTCAACAACTATACACTTCTGTTTTTTTTATAGATAATAATAACTATACACTCTGTAAACAAGTTTTAGAGAGACATCAAATTCTATTCCACCATCTTGTTACTTCATAATGTTACTTCTTAAAACTTGTTACACTGTGGCAAGATTGTCAAATGATTTAATTGGACATCTTGGTGAAACCTGTTTACACTAGGTGTATACAAATAATTCTTTAATTTTATCTATGTAGTGGCTGTTTTATGGTTTTTTCAGTGAACATTCTTCTCTGATGTTTATTTCTCTCTATCTCATGTACAGTGTAAAAGATTTTCATCACTAGCTTTCTGCCAAGCAGCATAGAATTTGAGCATCAGGCTGGTTGGTTGTCTAGTCCTAATCAACTGATTGGGTTATATTAAGCTTGATTGTTGTAGCTTGACTAGTAATTACGAAGGGGGTTCGTAATATCAGCACTAAAGCACAATGTACTTGTCTCTTCATTCCATATATATGGAGGTGTGGTGTTTACATGGTAGTATCCTTCGTCAATTTGTATATTGTTCCTAATTTTTCTTATGTTATAATGTTCCCATTTATCATAACTTCAAAATCTTGCTTAGTTTAATGTATGCAGGGTTTCACATATAAAAAATGTGTACAGGGTTTCATTGAGCTTTCTGTTAAGGATGAAATCTTTCATTTCAAGTGCCTTTATTTCATCTTTTCACTTTGGACAGTGTTCACGTGTTTTCTATTAGCTTCCTCATTAAATCTATATTTCAGTCCTGAAAGGGTCATGCCAAAATTTTGATAATGATTTTATTGGGGACATGACAAAACTGTTGTGCGTCTTTTCAATTCCACCCTTGCCTTCCCTGAGTGAAGTTGGGAGTGTATTCATCGTTTGCTTACGTCTTGTATCAAATTTGTCGAGACATTCTTAAACTTGGTTTGGAACAGATTGAAAAGAGTAATTGCCATGGTGGGATAAAAACAAGGTAAAAGTTAAGGATATAGAGTAAAAGAGAATGAGGATAATTGTTTTTCTAAAGATCCTCTCAACACCCATCTCTCAACATCCATCCGCACAGCTTTTTCTTCTATTTTTTTATCTAAATATGTGGTTTTCACATAAGATCTAATTTTTGTTTTGTTTTTTCCTTGTCATCTGAGTGCGATGTTGTTTTGTTTGTCGTCTTGGTGCAATGCTATTTAGTTTCTCGTTTTATTGTGGTGTTCGTTTGATTTCGATTGACATATCGGCTTCAATAAACTACGATTTAATCAATGACTTGGGAGTCAACATTACAGATCTGGAGATGGGTATTTTGACTTTGATTTTGTTACGGTTGTAGGCATTTTTTCATTTTATGTTTATAATTTGGGTGTTGTGAGTTTGTTCGCAAATTTATCCTTTTTTGTTTTCAAGCAATTTTGAATGAGTTTAATTTAAATATACAATAGGTGTATAGGGTTTTACAACCACTACCAATCACAATTCATGGAGTGGTGGGTTACCAATTGACTAATTGATGATGGTTACCAATTGACCAACTTCTCGTTAATGATGTGTTACAATATGATTAGTAGATAGTGTACAACATGCATACACCTATTGTGTATATCAATTAAACTCATTTTAAATTTGTATTGTTATTGATGTATTCTACCAATTTAAATAAATGAAATATCTTTTTTAGTAAAAAAATCATTTAATTTTTTTATATGAAAGTTGTTTCATGAGAATATTAAATGAATGGTACTTGTGAAATGATAACATGAAATAGGGTGAAACTAGTCATAATTTATTTATAATTGAGTCTAGAGAGTATATTTCAAACTTGGGATTATTCAAAAAATAAACCATAACAAAGAGGCTCATAATTGAATTTACGTGTAAAAGGAGTTGAGATCCTCTCCATTTTTCAAAAGAAACAAGAAATGGAGGTATAAATGCATATAATTTTAAATTGGTAAATTCTAGGTTGCTTTTGGAAGGGAAAAATGTGGGAAATTTTTCCACTAGGATGTGATATCAATAAAATTAACCAATTATTTTTTATTTTTTCTGTTGGAATCCATTATCTTTGTCAATTAAAATATATTTGTACTTTTACACCATATTCATATTAAATTATTTGTATATATGTATCAAATTTTGAGTGAATATAAGTGGGATTGGGTAGTTTACTCATTTTTTCTAAATTAATCTAGGACGCACCTGAAAGTAAATTCCACCGAGTCACATGACTGATTTGTCTATTTTTATGTTTTTAGATCATATGATATTAAATTTGTAGGATATATGTGTCAAATTTTAACGAATACAAGTGAAATTGGGTAAATTACCCATATTTTTTCAAAGACAACCTAGGCCTCACCTTTAAGTTAGGTGACATTTACACACAAAACTATAAACCTTTTCATGGAGAAGATCTCAACCTCCTGTAATAGTCATTATATATTCTTGCCTGTTAATGGCGAGTTTGTTTTAGAGAAACTCTTTCAATCTTAAACGTTCAAGAGAAGAGAATAGCAACTACTAAGCTTAATATTGGAAAGCCTTCTCAATACATACTACTGAAGAAATTTAGACCTCACATAAGCACTCTTATAGATTAAAAGCCTTGTGGGAGAGGAGAGGAACAAAAGATACTGCTTAAGTGCTTATATTTTACATACAATGATATCTTAGCAGGGGTTCTCCACATGGCCATTTGCTACTTATTTAGACCAGCCATAATAAGTTTCTTAGAGATGAGCTAGCTTCATTGAAAAGGGTCAACAACTACACCTTCTCTGCTGCACCAAAGAACACTTGGTTTGCTATCTTGGCTCCACGTTCTTTGGCCATATACAAACCTACGTGATGCATAAACTCCTGCATATAGAATAATAGTTCATTAGTAGAATGCATTGAACTTGCATTTGAAGAAATTTTCGGAGCACACAGTTAACCTCTGCTTTTGGAGGCAATACATATTCTGTTTTTACTTCTTTTTTAATTAGTAATCACAAAAAACGTCGCATGTTTATTTTGTTTATTGAATTAAAAGTAGTTGTCTATAAAATGATGAAAACAATGATTTTGTTATTTTTAGGACCAAACAGACATAATATTTAATAGGCTAAATAGCACTTTTACATGTACGTACCTGAGGATGAGCTAAAGCACCTTTGGTATTTCTAGCTACCTCCTGAGGGAAATCAAAGGTAGCACAAGCATGTGAATAGACCACCACATTTTCTAGAGGCTTAAGAAAGCCACGGTTTTTAGCAGACATTGTGGAGCATACAAAATCCAGAACACATATATCTGTGCATACACCTACCACCACCAGCTTCACAACCAAGCAAAGCAATAATAATAATAATAATAAACAAATTAATTTAATAATTTAATTAGAAGATTGGGAACAGTTGTAAATTAATTAATTAGAAAAAAAGTACCGACAGTTTTGATCTTATTCTTCTTCACCCAATCTACAAAAACATTTGTGCCATCTTCTTCTGTTGAGCCCACATATCCATCAAAACAATCCTTACGCCTGATTGTTACATTGGTTTCATTCTCTAGCCATCTTAACGCTGCAATGATATTCAGTTCACACCACAATATATATAGTAGTATATTTTTTATTAAAAAAATTCTAATAATTGGTAAACCTGGAACTAGATTTGATTCATCAGTGCCAGCAATACAGTGAGAAGGATAAGGATCCTCTGGCTTATCAGGGTGGTGAGAATCAATGAAAGCCATAACTGGCCATTTCTTGTCACAGAACACTCTAGCTACCCTTGCTGATTCATTTATCATTCCTGAAATCTGTCTATTTGACTCTCTTGGTGCCTGAAAATATATATCAACCATCTCTTAATTATATTTTAATGTTCCACTTCTAGACATATAGGTAAAAAGTCTAAATTGGCAGATGTATACATACCAGATTTCCAGCACCAACTGTGCAGAAGCCATTTATGATATCAACAAGAACAAGACCATTTACACTGTCTTCAGTTAAAACCACTGACTCCTGATCTAGAGGAATCTCATTCTTTAGGAGTTCCACTGTATGTGACACCATTTTGGTTTTCACTTCTAAGCCTGCTGAGATCAATGCCAAGGACAGAAGAAGGATTTCAATTTCAATGCCACACCATTATTTGTATCTTTATCCTAATCTTTATATAATACACAAAATCATATAATATTACGTAGTGACAAGGGAATCTTACCTTTATCTGTTTATCTGTGACTCCATTTAGCAGAAAAGTCAAAAGATTGTAACGTGGATTTTTGATTTTTTCCTACCAAGTCACTCTCTGCCAAAAATGTCTAACTTAACATCTTAAATTTAATATCTTCTTTAGAATAGGAAAGAAAGTTAAAGACGCAATCTTGATTACTAATAAAAAACTCTAGCTTAAATATATTTTCAGTTAATATTAGACACTTCTGATTTTAATCCCTCTAAGATAAAGAGAAAAAAGAAATGGGTAAAGAGACACTTTGGTCCTCAAAGTATTAGGCGTTGTCAATTTGGTTTCTCACTTGAACAAAAAGGCAAAAATATCCTCCAATGTTAACTACGTCTGTCACGTTCATCCATGCTGTTAACTTCCATCGTTAACTCTGTCTGTTTAGATGATGTGGCACGTTATTTGCCATTTGGCACTGCTAAATGGATAGCTAATAGGGACACGCCATGAGGACCATTTTGACATATTCAATGACCATTTTGACATATTCAAGGACTAAAGTGACAATAATTTTTTTGATAAAAACACTTCTATTTTCCCCCTCTCTCTCTCCATGTCTTTCTCATCTCTTTTTTCTCTCTATATCTCTCCCCTTCTCTCTTCCCCTTCCTCTCTCTCTATTTCTCTCTCCTCTCTATATATCTATCTTTTTCTCAAAACTTCTCTCTTTTCCCCTTGCTCTCTCTCCTCTCTACCATGGTGGTGCTGCTAAATGTACAGCCAAGAGGGGCATGTTTTCTTCCCTCTCTCCCCTTGACTCACTCTTCTCTCTCCTCTTCTCTCTTTCTCTCTCTTTCTCTTTTTATATATATATTTCTCAAAACCTCTCGCATTTCCCTTTCTTTTCTCTCAAACTTTTTTGGGCAATTTTTTTATCTAATAATGAAATATAGTATGAATTTTTTGTATGTGAAGTGCTATTGTTTTTAGATTTTGATTACAAAGAAGTAATAGTATGTGATTTGTGTTTTGTGAAGTGTTAAAGGTAAAGATTTTCTTTTTCTTTTTTCTTTTATAGAAAAATTAATTGCAAAGATTTTTCTTTTACACTATATAATTTTTTTTCATCATTATCTGTGAAATGATATATTAGTAGATGTGAGCTTTGAGGGGTGAAAGGTATGTGAAGTGATACATGAAATTTATTCAACCACAACTTATTCATTTTTTTTAATGTGTAACATACATATATATATATATATATATATATATATATATATATATAGGGTACATTGTATTCATGGTTAATTCAATTGATCAAGTATTAATAATATTTGTTCATTAGCTTTTTATACTTTTATCTAACTAGTGCGTATGACCCATGCGATGCACGGGTATACATTGTCTTGTTATTTATATAAGTAGTAATAATTAAAGAGTTTATGTACAAAAAATTAATTAAATAGCCTAATTGGTTATGCATCGGCGGTGTAAATTTTTTTACATGACGACCAATCATCGATCATCGTATGAATGACTTTTTAGATAATTAAGAAGAGATTTGGCATTGTTAATGACACGACAAACCTTATTTGGTTGATAATGCAGAAAAAAGTATACATTATTAGTGCATATAAATTAAATCCATAATTACATCACTATATGTTTTATATATTGCTGATATATTAATAGCTTATATTGTATTAGTATATTCTTTTAAATTCAATTTAAGATTTTATCATTCTAGTATTTTAAAAGGATTAAAAATATATTAATTTATTTTAAAGTTAGCAAAGTAATTATAACCAAAAAAGGTTATCCAAGTAGTGACGAACAATCATGAATCATGCTTGACGTTTGGACCGGAGTCCGGAAAGTAAGTTATTTCTTAACAAAATCACAACGTAGTTATTTGATTGAACTCACGAGCACATAAATGAAATACATTATGATTACACCAACTGACTAATTATTGAGGTGATCGATAGTTGGGTGCGGAGCATTCCAGACTTGACATTCACTCACTACAAAAAAACGTTATTTGCGACGGACATTAGCGACGGAATTTTATTCCCTCGCTAAAACTGACATTAGCGACGGAATTTGCGAGGGAATAAGGGTCTTCGGTTTTTTGAAAATTAGCGACGGAACAGTCCGCCGCTAATTGTTTGGAGGGAAACTGAAATCTGAACAGCACAGAAACCGAAGCGATTAGCGACGGAAATAGTAGTCCCTCGCTAATGTTTTTTGACCGTTCCACCTTGGTTAGCGTGAAGGGATTAGCGACGGAATATTCCCTCGCAAATTCCGTCGCTAACCCCAATTAAAATTCGAATCAGATCCCTTTTCCTCTCTCTGTTTCCTCTTCTGTTTCACTCCCTCACTCTTCTCTCACGACCCCAAACCCCACCACACCCTTTGCAGCACCACCACCCCACGACCACTGCACCACCGCACCACCGCCACCCCACCACCGCTCACCCGTCGCTCCTCTCTCTCTCCTACGCGACGTCGCTCTCTCTCCTCTCTCTCTCCTACGCGAACACTTCTCTCACCGGAGCTCTCCGTTTTCGCCACCACCGAAGCTCGCCCTCCTCACCACCGGAGCTCTACTTTGGAGGTTTTTTTTACTGATTTTAATTTATTTATTTTTACCAACTGATTTTATTTGATATTGTTTTGTTAGGATTTGTAAAATTAATTTTTGATATTGTTTTAGTGAAATTGTGTTTAGGATTAGAAATTGAGATTGGGTAGAAATTGAAATTGTGTTTTAGGTTTTAGGATTAAGTTTAGGATTTATAGAAATTGTGTAGGATAAAAATTGTTTGTTGAAATTGAAATTGTTTGTTGAAATTGAAGAAGTTGTTTTATTGAAACTGAAATTAATAGTGAATTGATTTATGTTTTTTGCTTGAAATTGAAATTAATAGTTGAAATTGAAGTTGATATTGAAGTTGTTGTTGAAATTAATAGTTGAAATTGAAGTTAGTTATTGAAATTGAAGTTGGAATTGTTTAGGATTGAAATTGTTGGTGTTTGAAGTCTCACAACCGCACCGGAGTGCGCTCCGTCACCGAACCACGTACCGCACCAGACCTCAATCTCATAACGGTTAGTTTCCAAAATAAATTAATTGTTGTTTTCATGAACCCTAGGTTAGATGACTGTGTGTTGTTGATGGAAAAGGGTGAGGTGATGTCGTCCCTCACCCCCATATTTTGCTCGAAATCATCTCCATTGAGATAATTGCGAGGCGATACTAACAACAGTAAGGTTGGGAGTTATACGAAATAACTTCCTTCACTACTTGGATGGAAAAGGATTTTGTGCTGTCCTTGACCCCCATTCTCGGCTCGGAATCATCTCCACTGAGATCATATCGATGCCACTAACTTGATAGATTATTGGGAATGTTAACACGTTTTTTTAAATGTGTGTAGATGAATTTGTATGAATTTAATCGTGAATGGGTGTATGATCGGTTATATCCGAGAAGAGCGGGTTTGAAGGAATCTTTTGTAATTGGGGTTGAACAGTTTCTTGTGGCAGCGTGGCGACATGAATTGGCTAAACGGGAAAAGGGGGTTAGATGTCCATGCTTAAAATGCGACGGTCTACCTATTAGGACCGATAATGAAATCAGTGAGCACTTGTATCAATGGGGGTTTAGGCCTAATTATTGGATTTGGGTGGACCATGGAGAACAACGACGTCAAAATTTTGAGGTAGGGGCTTCAAGCAGTTCTGGTGTTGTTCCACGTAATAAAATTTTTGAGTCGATGGAAAACATGATTTGTGATGGCTTCAGGGTGAATGTGCCATTTGATGAGCCTCAATATGACGATCATGATGAACTTCCAAATGAAGAAGCACAAAAATTTTATAATTTGTTAAGAGATTCAAACAAACCGTTGTTTGAAGGCTCGCCACAGTCAAAATTATCTATGTGTGTGAAACTTTTAGCTCTCAAGTCCATGAGTAATATTTCTGAGGTGGGTTTAGACTATGTGACTGAAATGATGTTGGAAGCGACACCTAATAAGGATAATTTGCCAAAAAGTTATTATGAAGCAAAGATGTTAGTTTCGAAGCTGGGATTGAAATTTAAGAAGATTGATTGTTGTGAGAAAGGGCACATGTTGTTTTACAACAACGAATTTGGTAAAAATGATGGTGAGCTACTTGAATGCAAATTCTGTGGAAAGCCAAGGTATCATGATCGTAAAGGGGCAAAACGTAATTATAAACCTATCCCTGTAAAGTCGATGTTCTATTTGCATATAGTTTCAAGGTTGCAAAGAATGTTTGCATCGACCGAAATTGCGCAGAAAATGACTTGGCATTATGACAAAAGGCGTACCTCAGACGACATTTTACGCCACCCATCCGACGGTGAAGCGTGGAAGCACTTTGATCAAGTGCATTCAGATTTTGCCTCAGACCCAAGGAATGTTCGGCTTGGCTTGTGCTCTGATGGGTTTACTCCATATATCCAAGCATCGGCGTCACCCTACTCTTGTTGGACAGTCATTGTTACCCCTTACAATCTTCCTCCTGAGATGTGCATGACTAAACCGTATATGTTTTTGACTTGTCTGATACCTGGTCCATCCAATCCAAAAGCTAACATTGATATCTTTTTGGAACCTCTGATTGATGATCTTAAGAGATTGTGGGGGGGTGTTTTGACATATGATGCAGCACGAAAGAAAAATTTTATGATGAGAGCCGCATTGATGTGGACAATTAACGACTTTCCTGCTTATGGTATGTTGTCTGGTTGGGGGACTCACGGTAAATTGGCATGTCCCCACTGTATGGAACACACAAAGGCGTTTACGCTAAAGTGCGGGGGCAAGAGTTCTTGGTTTGACTCGCATCGCAGATTCTTACCGCAAGATCATAAATTTAGAAAGAACAAGAAGGCCTTCAAGAAAGGGGCAGTTGAAACAGATGGACCACCGCCTTTGTTGACATCAGGTGAAATCTGGAGCAGAGTTATGGATTTGCCACAAGCCACAGAGGTAGGGGAGCTCACCCGGCTGGATGGTTATGGACAGGTGCACAATTGGACAAAAAAAAAGCATATTTTGGAATCTCCCATATTGGAAAGATAATTTGTTGAGGCACAATCTTGATGTTATGCACATCGAGAAGAATTTTTGACAACATATTTTTCACTGTGATGAATGTGAAAGATAAAACCAAAGACAATAATAAGGCTAGATTGGATTCTGCTCTTTATTGTAGCAAACATCGATCTGATTTGAATTTGGTGGAAATGCCTAATGGGAAGATGTTAAAACCCAAAGCCAAATACTGCCTAACACCAGATGAAGCGAAAGATGTTTGTCGATGGTTGAAAGAATTGAGGATGCCAGATGGTTATTCTTCTAACCTTGCAAGATGTGCTGATGTGAACACCGGGAAGATGTATGCGATGAAAAGTCATGATTGTCATGTATTCATGGAGTGTTTGCTTCCAATTGCTTTTAATTCATTACCAAAGTGTGTTTTGGAACCACTTATTGAAGTGAGTCAATATTTTAAAAATATGTGCTCTTCAACATTGAGAAGGGATGATCTTATTAACATGGAGTAGAATATTCCTTTCATTATTTGTAAGTTGGAGAGAATATTTCCTCCCGGTTTCTTTGATTCCATGGAGCATCTACCGGTTCACCTTGCGTATGAAGCAAGGTTTGGTGGACCAGTTCATTATAGGTGGATGTATCCATTTGAGAGGTAATTATCTATTTCAACATTTTATTAAAATTATCTTAATTAGTATGATTATTAGTTTAATGAAGTATTTTTCGTTCAACAAATAGATTAATGGGTGATTATAAACGATCGGTGAAAAATAAAGCTAGAGTTAAAGGATCGATCTGCACAGCTTATCTACACCGTGAAACAATTTATTTTTGTTCACATTATTTCAACAACTTTATGTTGTCAACAAATAATAGAAATGAAATGGAGATTGAAGAAGAAAGACACCCGCTCACTTTATCTGTGTTTATCAAACCTGGTCGCCATTCGGGAAAGAAGTCAACCAACTACTTATCAGATAAAGAGCATAAATCAGCACATGTTCATGTCTTGATCAATTGCACTGAAGTTAAACCATATCTTGAGTAAGTATGCTCCAATTCAGTTGTTAATCTATACTGTATGATGTTAAATCAGATTTTGATAAACTTTCAATCTTTTACAGTGCATTCTTACGAATTGAGGGTATAGGCGCTGAAGAATCTTCTATTCGTATACATGAAAGTTTTCCATCCTGGTTTAAGACTAGAGTAAGTAACCAAATCCCCAAGGCGCTGAATAATTCTTTAAAGTAGATATGAGACATGACTTATTTTTCCATCTTGGTTTAAGACCGAGACTTTCAAGAAAAATGCTGCAAGCGTCAAAAACAATAGAAACTCAGAAAAGGGTGGCTCGCTTCACTGCGGCGGGTCCATCAACCAGGCTCAGCATGCTGCTAGGTTGGTAAATTATTTTACAAATCTGTGTGTATCATTTACATTATTTAATTAGTTAGCAATTTTTGAAAATGTGTTTCATTTTACAGAGTAAAAAGGCAGGACGCCCTATCGCTGCTCCTGAGCTGCATAGAGCCACCCATGTGAGGAAAGGCACTGGCGAGTATGTTGATGAGCGCTCCAAGATGACTCAGGTAAATATA
The DNA here is from genome assembly GCA_039519185.1 of Astragalus membranaceus. Classification (NCBI taxonomy): domain Eukaryota; kingdom Viridiplantae; phylum Streptophyta; class Magnoliopsida; order Fabales; family Fabaceae; genus Astragalus; species Astragalus membranaceus. Next base: position 147,328,601 of record CM076850.1, on the reverse strand, counting down.
CAAATTGATTTGTATTATATATAATGTTGCTTTGTCAGAATGGAGCGCTAATTTGTGGTTATTCAAAACAGGAGCAAGTAAATGAGTTCATGACTCAGCTAACTCAGGGGAGCTGGGACCCTGAAGCACTTGGCCAACTTACTCCTGAGATGATAGATCTGGCAAATCAACATTGGGAGAAGACAGTTGGTTGGTCTAAGGGTCGCCTGTATGGTACGGGGCCCTTGGCTCCATGTATGGGCCAGTCTGGGGCCAGGAGCAGCAGAAGACGCAGTCGACCAGCTTCTACTCCTGCAGATACAGAGCATGTGAGGCAGATGGAGCAGGAGATGCAGTCTACTCGACATGAGCTACACGATACTCGACAGGAGCTGCACGATACTCGACGGGAGGTCAGGACCTCTTCTGAGGCGGTGAAAAAGATGCAGCAAAACTTTGAGAAGGTGAGCCGTAGGCAGGCGATGATGTTAAAGTATTTTAAGAACATGCAGCAAAATCAGCAGCAAGATGAGGAGGAAGATGATGAGCAAGATGAGGAGCAAGATGAGGAGCAAGCTGAGGAGTCTGATGGTGGCAGCTTTTAGTGTTGTTGATTAACGTTTTTGTTATAACATTTCAGATTAAGTGTTGTGGATTAAAATTTCATTCTCGTAATTTTTATTTATTGAAGTGTTGTTGATTAACGTTTTTGTTATAACATTTCAAATTTAAACTGTTTTATATAGTTTAGATTTTATTATTTATTAATAAAATAAACAGGTATAAAAGCAGATTAATAAAAAAAATACAATCAGATGGGCTTTAGCGAGGGAATTAGCGAGGGAAATTGGACGCATGGCTAAGCATTAGCGAGGGAATTAGCGAGGGAAAGTGGACGCGTGGCTAGGCATTAGCGAGGGAATTAGCGAGGGAAAGGGGACGCGTGGCTAGGCATTAGCGAGGGAATTAGCGAGGGAAAGTGGACGCGTGGCTAGGCATTAGCGAGGGAATTAGCGAGGGAACGTGGACGCGTGGCTGTCTGAATTTTCCCACGTGGCTGCCATTAGCGAGGGAATTAGCGACGGAATGGACCGTCGCTAATTAGCGAGGGACTCAGATTCCCTCGCTAATCCCATTAGCGAGGAGCAGTTTAGCGACGAAACTGCTCCCTCGCTAATTCCCTCGCAAACGGTTATTAGCGACGGAATTTGGTAATTTTGCGAGGGAAATTTCCGTCGCTAATAACCAATTTTTTTGTAGTGACTACCTCCAAGAACTTCATACATAAACGAAATACATTATGGAATAGATTATATTATTATATTATACACACACAAAGCAGAATGTAGAACATATTAGATTATATTCAAATGCATTTTTCATGGATGAATTAATACAGTTAAAAAAAACTGAACTAAATAGTTACAAATACATTTTTCATGAACGAAATAAACAGCTACAATCAACATGTGTATATCCAAGAGCCAAAAAAGAAATTCAGACACTATAATAAGAAAGTAAGCAAAACTCACATAAGGGAATATTGCTTACGATGAACAATGTCTATGCAAATAACTTACAATGTTAATAACCTACATTCCAAAAAGACTATGAGTGGACCTTATGTTAATAAGAATTTGCTATTGACAATATAAATGAAACCAATAAGAATTTGCTATTGACAATATAAATGAGACCGATGTTGGGTGGGTGGTATTGTCTGGTATAATAGTTGTATAATTATAGATATGAATGATGTATATATATATTTAATACAATCGTGAGTAAAATAATAATCTGTATGTTATCAGTAGATTGCTAATAGTACAATAAATATTAATATAAGTAATCTGTTTAGTAGTAGTGGCGGAGGTTAATAGGAGCGGAAGGGACTGAATTGCTTCTATCTTCCCGTGGCTTGCTTAATAAGCATTTTGAGTCACCGAGTCGTCAGTGCTAGATGGATTCGTTCAAGTTGGTCAAAAAAAATGGATTCGTTCAATAATCAAGATGAATTATAATTTGTGTAGTTAAGGTATCATTAATTTGTTCTAGTCAAGTACTAAAATATCCCCTTTATAGTTGTCTTGAGATAATTGAAGTCAAAATTAAAGAGCTTTGGGATAATTAATTCATACTTTGAGACTCTAAAAGACTTAATAAACATAAAGGGTATATTTAGTAAAATTGGGTTTTTAAATGTAACATTGTTTTGGAACAAAAATAAAAGGCCAAAAGTACGAAAGATTAAATAGATGGAGTAATTGTTGTTAATTAAAGTATATTTTATATATTTTAGTTTCCTATTATTTGAGCATTGATAATTCTTACGAAAATTTCTTGCAAGAAAAAGAATAATGCATAAAAATATGCCATTTGATAATCAGCAACTGGCTAAATTAATCTGAGACGCTATCTGCAATGTAGGCTAAATTGGATCTCCGTCAATCAATCTGCTTACCGAGCTTCTCACATTTTCTTCGATCTCTTCCTCTGTAACTACTTTTTCTCTACTATAACAAAAAAAAAAGATATGCCATTTTTTTTATAAGCAATGTTAGTGGGGGTGGGGGAATGTTAGTTTCCAGGGTTTGAACCCAGGACCTCCTTCTTGCACTTTTTTGGTGCACTCCTTCGATATCCCTTAGCTCGTCAACTGAACTACCTACTTGGGATTTATTGGCTAACAAAATAAAGTGAGTAGTTATGAATTGCCAGTGTTACATGCTGCCACATAGTATTTATTGTCTTTCTTGCAAATATATAGGCATGGCAATGGGGCACGTCGGGGCGTATTTTTCATCCCCCATCCCCGCCCCATATCATATTAGTTGCTATGTAATATTATAGTCGTACTTAGTTGCTATGTAATATCATAGTTTTTAGGCTTGGGCATTTTAAAACTAATTCAAGTACTTAAACTGAATACATTAACAATTTTCGATGCAGATCCCAGACACTATTTTGAAACTCACATAGCTCCATGAATCGTGATTGCTATTTCTGTTGGTACTGATAGTTTATTAGAATTTCTATTGCTGAAACATATCTTAGTGTAAGCTTGAGTAATACTATTCATAGCAAAGTAATTTTGTGGAATTGATAGCGAATAAGACGTGTTGGTTTGTTGTGATACATCATCTCCACTTTTTTCAGCAAACATGCATGTAAGTGGGTTGACCAACCACTCACATGCATTCGTGGGTCAATTCGTGAAAATCTGTCGCGGTAATGAGCATTGACCAACCACTCACATACTCAATTCAAACTAAATAGTTCGAGTAATTTTTCTTGTTCCTTTGGTTTATGGTACACACTCCTAGAAAAGTAATTTTAAATGGAAAGTTATTTCCTAAGTGGTCCAAGCACAAGTATTACTGCTATGTACATACAATAAAGCACAAATATTTTAATTGCTAATTATAGAGCACAAATAGGTAAAATTCTATCATTGAACATAAGGCTCAAACTCACATGTAACGAAAGAGCTAAACTCACTACAGATGTATGTAAAAAGTTTTTCACTATGTCTCAAAACAATAAAAACACGTAGCTTGAAACAATTGTGTTAAAACTGTGATGTTTTTTATTTGCAATAATTTAAAAGTTGATGTACAATTGCGTAAAGAACAACTCTTTGAAAATTTTTTGCTTATCTAAAAAAACAACTCTTTGAAATGTAAAGACTAACTTATATTATGGTTCAATCTGAGCAACTACATGTTATTCAAAATCCATTAGGGGACTTTTTTGGACGTTGCAAACAAAAAATGTGATTTAAATACAAAATAAATTGATGTTAATATGGGTGATTTCAGTTAATGATTGTGTGTTCTTTGCTCTTTAAGGTGATATAGTCATCTAGATTGGACGCTGTTCTCCAGAAATTTGTACTGAAAATGAACGAATTAGAATTAAATGGGTCAATGAACTGGTTTCTCAAATATATTCATATAAGATATGCTAATATAATGTATATAAATGTATAATATAAACATAAATACCTAAAAGATGGCCTCTTTTTTTTTTCTGACTCTGCATAGGGAGATAAATAGAGATGATAATTGGATTCACCATGAAATAAAAGGAAAGGAAAGAAGGATTTTATATTGCATATTGAACAACAAACTAAAAAACATAAAGAAAATATTTTAATTGTAATCCTTTGAACAACAACTAATTTATGATAAACTAATCAAAACTTTAAACAAATCAAGGTGAAAAAAATGAAATAACAGAATGGGCGTACGATGTGGGGTTCTCCCATTGCTCACCGCAACACTGCAGTGGGTGCACCATGTGGGGTTCTACCGGATTAGCTTTTGAATCAACATTGCTAATAAATAGAGAAACGGGGGAGCCGTGACCATGATGGAGATGAGGGAGACCTTATCTGAAGGGGATGGAAGGACTTATAAATAGATAGAGAGAGGGAGAGGGAGGGAGGGAGGGAGAGGGGGAAAGAGAGAGAGAGAGAGAGAGAGAGAGAGAGAGAGAGAGAGAGAGAGAGAGAGAGAGAGAGAGATGGGAATACAAATTAATTGTATATGCAAACACCGATACTATACGCAAATCATTCTCTACTTGATTAGTCATTTCTATTATTTGTTATTAGAGACTACTTGTACAAATATGTAGTTTTGGCGAAAGTGTGCAATACACATTTTATATGCAATTATAATTATAGAAATATTTTAATTTACTTTTGAATTTTGAATTAGACTTAATTACTGCTATGTATATTCATATTTCCATAAATTGAATACGTTTTTCTCATTCAAAGAAAATATTTTTATTCCCTGAATTTCATTTCTCAAAGATATTCCTTAACTACTATCATATTTTTTTATAAGTAAATGTTAGTGGGAGTGGGGGAATGTTAGTTTCCGAGTTTGAACATTGAACCTCCTTCTTACAACTTTGCAACTCCTTCATGTCTCTTAGCTAGAGCTGTCAATTTGGCACACGTGGGCCAGCCCACCCTAGGCCCACATGACCCATGGGCCAAAAAGCCCACCATCCTAAGGCCCCACATAGGCCCCAAGCCCATAAGGCCCATGTGGGCCCAGCCCCGCCCATAGGCCCTGAATATTTATTTTGCAAAAAATGACCCACTCAACTTTGATGGCCAAGTTTAGCCCATGGGCCCTGAATATTTATTTTGCAAATAATGACCCACTCTTGGTGGTGGTGGTGGTGGTGAGTGTGAGATAGTGATGATGGTGGTTGTGGTGAGAGGGAGAAGAGGAAGGGGATGAAAGAATGAAAGTGGATGTGTAAATAGTGGAAAAATAGGTGGTGGTGGTGGTGGTGGTTGGTGAGAGGAAAAAGGAGGTGGTGGTTGTTGTGTGATGGTGGTGAGATGGAAAAGGAGGTGGTGGTGGTGGTGAGAGAGAAAAGAAGGTGGTGGTGAGTCGAAGATGGTGGTGGTGGTGGTGGTTGTGGTGAAAGGGAAAAGGAGGTTGTGGTGAGAGTGAAAGAGAAGAGGAAGAGGGTGAAAGAATGAAAGTAGATGTGTAAATAGTGGGAAAATAGGTGGTGGTGGTGGTGGTGGTGGTGGTGGTGGTGGTGGTGGTGGTGAGAGGAAAATGAAGGTGATGGTGGTGAGAGGGAAAATGAGGTGGTGGTGGTGAGTAGAAGATGGTGGTGGTGGTGGGAGTGAGAGAGAAGAGGAAGTGGGTGAAAGAATGAAAGTAGAGGTATAAATAGCGGGAAAAGAGGTGGGGTGGTGGTGGTGAGAGGGATAAGGAGGTGGTGGTGGTGGGAGGGAAAATGAGGTGGTGGTGGTGAGTGGGAGATGGTGGTGGTGGTTGTGGTGAGAGGGAGAAGAATGTGGTGGTAAGAGGGAGGGAGAAGAGGAAGGGGGTGAAAGAATGAAAGTAGAGGTGTAAATAGTGGGAAAAAAATGATAATAAAATTTGGGGGCCAGCCCACAAAGCCCTGGCCCCAACCCACTAAAAAATTTAAAAGTGTGGGCTGGGGCTAAAAAAAGCCCCATTAATAGGGGGCTTCAATTTTATGGGGCTTGATTGGGGGCCAATAGGGCTGGGCTTGGGGGCTTGAGCCAAATTGACACCTCTACTCTTAGCTCGCTAACTGAACTACCTGGGACAACTACTATCATATTTGATTTAACGCATTTGAAAAATATCCAATTTTAAGTTCAATATTTGGATCCCTTTTTTTGGTAATATTTGGACACCAATCGCACCATGGAAATCGTAACATACATGTATGACATTCCTAAAATTTGGACTTATATTTTGTTGGAGTGCATTCACTATTTGGCCTTTAATTTTAATTCTTATGATAGAAATTAAGACAAAATCCTTGTTATTGATATTCTTGTTTAATGGTGCAGGTGTGGAAGGAGAAGATTACATCTAAAATTTGAGTACCAATCTACACATGTATTGTGGGTTTTTTTTTTTAAATTAGAAGCTGAATCTAATTAATCCCAAATGGGAATGGAGAATGGTTTGGAAATGGGTGCTTATTAAAGCTGGAAATGGCGATGTGTTGAACACACCTCATAAAAAAATGGAATATTAGTGTGTGCAATAAAAATATACCATATACACAAAGGTGTATTAATTTGGTCAAAGACAGGTATTTGTAATGGTAACATTTTGTTTGGTCTTATTAAATTGTTATGTAATTATTTTTGAATTGAATGGTTTAAATGTCGATTAATCCCGGTTCAATGGCACATAAATGGTATGCTATTTATAATTTCTTTTTTATTTATTTTATTCATAATAGTCGGCATCATTTAGTCTTTTATATAACCAACACGTCTAGCCCAGTGGTCGGACTACCCTGAGCTACGTAGTGGGGGTCGATCCGGTTTGCTCCCGGGTTCGATTCCCGCCCGTCTTAAAAAGGCGTGTTGGCCAGCGAAATCATTGCCGCAAGTAGTGAGCGGAAATTAGTCATTCGTTGAAAGCATTGGGACACTCCGTGGTAGCCAGCAATCGTCCTAAATCAAAAAAAAAATTAGTCTTTTATGAGTATCTAATAGAGTAGTGACAATTAGGTGAAAATATGATGATATGGAATCTTTTTCTTATTGATTAACCAATAGAATGTTGACAAATTTAAGTTGTCTAAAATAGTTTATTCACAATTGTTTTTTATATAGATATAGATATAGATATAGATATAGATTTGTTATTGATTAACCAATAGAATGTTGACAAATTTAAGTTGCCTAAAATAGTTTGTTCACAATTGTATTTTATATAAATATAGATATGAGTTCTGTCAAGAATTGTAATATGATATCAGAGCATAATTCTTTCGTCATTTTCTTTCTCAAAATTTTCTAGAGAAATTTTCATTCAAACTTCATCGATTTATCTTTCATTTCCTATTTGATTCTTTCTCCCACCTCAACACTCAACTTTCTTAACCATTAAAGATTTTGTCATCAAAAACACTTCACTCCCTTATTTGGTTCCTCAAAAGCCTCTTTCTTTGGTGATATTATTCTTTCTCTATTTTAGCCTAATTGACATTCTAGCTTCTATTCATAAAGATAACATATAGGTAAGCAAAATTCATTTTTTTAGCCTAATTGGTATTTTAGCCTCTATGTATAAATATCATAGATAGTTAATGAATCAAAATTCATTCTTGCTAGCCTAATTGGCTTTTAGCTTCTATCCATAAAGATAATAGATAGTTAAACGATCAAAATTCATTTTTTTAGCATCATGACATTTTGGCTTCTATCCACAAAATGGGAAGTATCTACCTTTTACTCATTTATTAAAGCAAGTAGAATCGATATATCCTTGTCGTATACTTTTTAGATTTTAAGAATAAATATCATAGATAGTTAAGCAATCAAAATTCATTCTTGCTAGCCTAATTGACTTTTAGCTTCTATCCATAAAGATAATAAATAGTTAAAAGATCAAAATTCATTTTTTTATATGATGGCATTTTGGCTTCTATCTACCTTTTACTCATTTATTAAAGCAAGTAGAATCGATATATCCTTAAGAATAAGTGCAATATACATGGTGTATTTGAGGAGGAGCAACTCCCAGTAAAGGGAGAAAGAAGAAACTCGGATAAACATTTCACAGTATGCAATCACTTGCAACATCACCCTCACCCTTCTATCAACTTGTCAGCTTCCAACTAAAGCTTCAAACTTTCCAATCAAAGTCTCCAACCCTTTTCTGCACACCCAAAATGTCTTCCATTTCTGGATTTGGAATGAGACCAGTGACAGCCTTGGCTGCTTCTTCTTCTTCATCATCATCAGCAGCAGCAGATGATGGTGGGTCTGTTACATTGATGGAGTTTGCGGGTAAGGGAGGAATAGGTGTGAATGATGATTTGGTAGTCTTACTTGATCACATACAATATGCTTGCAAGAGAATTGCAGCTCTTGTGGCTTCTCCTTTCAATTATACCATTGGCAAACAAACGAGTCTTGGTGATGTGCCCACTGGTGGTTCCGAAAGAGATGCTCCAAAGCCTCTTGATATTATATCGGTATGTTTTTCTCTCTCAAATTTGCTTCAATTGGGTGTTATGTTGTTCTTTTAGATTGTCTAGGTTAAGTGTGTGATGCTGCTAAATTGGGATGACAAAAGGGGGTGGCTGAAAATGAGTCATCTAAGTTGAGGTGAACATGAGATGAAAGTGCAACAAGAACTTACCAGTTATTCCCCGAGAAGAGTCTTCAAATTTGAGGACTTCATTTCATGCCTGTTAGCCCTCTATATTGTGAGAACCGGACCAGACCTGGCGGTTGGTTCAACATCAGTTGGACTGTATGGTTCAACAGATTGAACATTATTGGAGGTGGAACCAGAGAGATTGAAGGAAAATGCTTCATTGATTAAACTGAATGAATCTACAGAAAGAATGGAAGCAAAGTAGATAGGCTTTGCTCTTCCTTATTCAGTTAACAGGCTAACTGAATCTAAACTATCTAACTGAAACAGTTTTGGGTCTAATTAATTAGTTTGAACTAACTATCCAACTATAACTAGAGTTAACTTGACTAACATAATTAACTATTGTTAGTGGAAGTACAATATAACTTGTAACTCTAATACTCCCCCTCAAGTTGGGAGATAAATAGTGTGAAGACCCAACTTGGACAATAAATCAGAGAACAAAGTAGAGGTAACAGGCTTGGTTAGAATATCAGTCAGCTGATGAAAGGACTTCACATGCACCAAGCGTATTACACCAGATAAAACCTTCTCTCTAATGAAGTGACAGTCAATCTCAATGTGTTTGGACCTCTCATGGAATGTAGGATTGGAGGCCAAATGTATAGCAGATTGACTATCAGAGAAGACAAGAGCAGGGCCAACAGTTAACTCAAAGTCTTTTAGGAGAGAAGTGAGCCATTGTAACTCACTAGCCACACTAGCTAGTGACTTGTATTCTGCTTCAGCAGAAGAACGTGAGACAACCTGTTGTTTCTTGGATTTCCATGATACTAGGGAGTCCCCAATGAACACACAATACCCAGTGGTGCTTCTTCTAGTGTCTGGGCAACTTCCCCAATCTGAGTCTGCATAAGCTTTGAGGGACAAGTCAGAAGTAGCAGAGAAGAATAAGCCAGTCCCTGGTGTTCCTTTGAGATACCTCAATAGGTGATGGACTGCATTCAGATGTGCATCAGTGGGTTTAGACATGTACTGGCTCAGTTTGTTTACTGCGAAACAGATATCTGGCCTTGAAATGGTAAGATAGAGTAGCCTTCCCATCAATCTTCTATACTGGGAAGCATCAGGCAGTAATTCACCATCAGTAGCACTAAGTTTGAGATCGGCATCCATGGGAAGAGATGTTGGCTTGCTATCAATGAAACCTGTGTCAGTGAGCAGAGACAATGTGTATTTTCTCTGTGAGAGAGAGATGCCATCAGATGCTTTAGCAATCTCTAAACCCAGAATTTTCAATTTGAATAAGCTTTGCAGTTTCTTCTGAACCTGCTGAATCGTGTCAATGGATGGGCCAGCAACAACAATATCATCTACATAAACTAATATTGCTACAAAATGCTGTCCAGACCCTGTGGTAAACATGCTGTAATCGTTCTTGGATTGAACAAATCCAGAAATTGTAAGGGCTTGGGAGAATTTAGTGAACCATTGTCTTGAAGCCTGTCTCAAACCATAGATGGACTTGTTGAGTTTGCAAACAACATGCTCCCCCTTACTGTGATAGCCCAGAGGAGGTTCCATGTAAACTTCTTCAAATAGATCTCCATTTAAGAAAGCATTGTTGATGTCAAGTTGGAGAAGATGCCAACCTTTGACAGCAGCAATAGACAAGAGAACTCTGACTGTGGTTAGCTTAGAAACAGGTGAGAAGGTGTCCTTGAAGTCTACATCACTAACCTTGCCTTGTGTTTATCAAGTGAACCATCAGCTTTAGTTTTCACTTTATAGACCCACCTACATCCTATGGTATGCTTGCCTTTAGGGTGAGGGACAAGGTTCCAAGTATTGTTGGCTTTTAGAGCATCAATTTCAGATTGCATAGCTTGCTGCCATTCAGGAAATTTGGCAGCTTGATGATAATATTGAGGCTCATAGAAAGATGAGATTTGGTTCATGAATGAGGCATAAGAGGGTGATAATTTGTCATGGGAAATATATTGGTTGATAGGATAGGAAGAGACAGTGTTACATTGGTAATTTGTGAGGTAAGATGGTGGATGAGGAACCCTAGTGGACTTTCTAGGTTGAGGAATGGGTTCAGGAGCAGCAGGGGGGATCACTGCTGGGGACTCAGGTGCTGTGGTGATAGGTATTTTTTCTGGCTGTGTGTTGGCTATATTGTCACTGATTATGGGAATATCAGGAACAGGTAAATGGAGAACTGTATCTGGGAATGGATCAGGAGATAAGGTTTGGGCTCCAGTGTAGTGGAAAGGGAAAGTAGTCTCATGAAAAACTACATCTCTGGAAACAAAAAATGTTCTGTTTTTGAGGTTATAAAGTTTGTAACCCTTGGAACCTACAGGTACCCAACAAAAATGGAGGGAATGGCTCGTGGGGTGAGTTTATCCCTAGTGGAGGGGAGAGTGGAAGCATAGGCTAAGCAACCAAAAACTTGTAGTGAGGAGATATCAGGGTCTTTTGAGAACAATAGGTGATAAGGAGTTTTACCCTTAAGTAAGTTGGATTGAGTCCTATTGATTAGGAACATTGCTGTCTTCAAACACTCTCCCTAAAAGGATATAGGTGCTCTAGACTGAAAGTACAATGACGTTGTGACATTGAGAAGGTGTTGATGCTTCCTCTCAACAACCGAGTTTTGTTGTGGGCTCTCTACACAACTGAACTGATGTATGGTCCCTTTAGCTGTCAGAAAATCAGTAAGAGCCAACTCCTTGGCATTATCAGTTCTAAATAGCCTTAATAACAGTATGAAATTGTGTCTCAATCAAAGAAAAAAAATGTTTGATGTGTGTGGGTGCATCAGACTTGTGCTTAAGCAAGTATATCCATGTAAAGCCAGAATAATCATCCACAATAGTAAGAAAAAATCTATGATTATCATGTGTTGGAGCATGATAAGGGCCCCAAATGTCACAATGTATGAGATTGAATGCAGAAGCAGACATGTGGTTAAAAGAAGTAAAAGGTAAACGTCTTTGTTTGGATAATGGGCAAATATTACATGAGTGAGATGTATCAGGATGTGACAAATTCAAACCTAATGTTTTGCTAAGTGAAAGAAGACATTTATTTGACAAATGACCTAATCGTGCATGCCACAAATTGAAACTATTATCCTGTGAAGCAGAATTACATTGATGAATGACAGAGTTTGAGAGTACAGGGACTTGAGAAGTGAGAGGAATGGTCTTATCTGTGGTAGAGAAAGTATTGAATGAAGTAGTATTCAAGCAAACATTAAAGATAGCACCTGATGCACTAGCTGAAGCAGCAGAATCAGGGACTGTTGCTTGAGACATCTGGTTGGACAGCAGTGCCATCAACATTTTGCACTGATCATCGGTGAAAACAGAGTTGGAAGAAGGCTCTACAGTGGCTGTGACTTGATGTGCTAAACCAGTAGCATCTTTCTGCTTGTTCTTACCTATACCTGGAGGGTAACCGTGTATTTTATAACACTTCTCAACAGTATGACCAAGCAATCCACAATGAGTGCATATAGGACGCTCTTTCTTGGCAGAAGGTCCTTTGACAGTGTTCTTGGCTTGATATGCTTTAATAGCAAAAGCTATTTGTGACTCCATGGAATTATTCTTGGAAACAGCCCCAATTTCACAATGTTTCTCATCTTGCAAGACAAGAGAGAAAACTTTGGAGATAGGGGGGATAGGTTCCATAGTAAGAATTTGTCCCCTAACATTAGAGAAACCATCAGATAATCCCATCAAGAATAGCATGACATATTCACGATCGTTTTCTGCAAGAAGTGGTTTCACACCACCACAATTGCTAGTACTCTCCGCCTTGAATTGCTGTAATTCCTCCCATAACGACTTCAATTTGGTGTAATATTGAGTGACAGAGGAAGTACCTTGAGAGAGGGCGTTAAGATCCTTACGGAGTTGGTAAATGCGAGGACCATTCACCTGTTGGAATCGATTCTTGAGATCAGTCCATATCTCAACAGCAGATGTGGCATGAATGATGGAGGTGACAATTTCCTTTGAGACGGCGTTGAGGAGCCAGGAGCAGACAATATTATCGTTGCGTGTCCAAGCGACCTTCAATTTGGCATCACCGTCTTCAGGATAGGGGAAAGAACCATCAACATAGCTGAATTTGTTCTTGCCTTTGAGAGCGAAACGCATAGATCGAAACCAGGAATTGTAGTTGTCACCGGTTAGGGTTTGAGTGACAAGGACCAAACCAGGGTGATCATTGGAGTGAAGATACAGAGGATCTGATATATTTTCTTGAATTTCGGTAGGATTCGCCATGGATGAGCAAATCGAGAAGAAATTGAAGCAATTTCTGGAAGACGAAGCGAAAAGGGAGCAATCGCCAGTCTCGCGGTTGGTTCAATATCAGTTGGACCACAATCTAGTTAAACCGCCCAGAATTGGGCTAAACCGGTTTGAGTTGCAGTTGGACGGGTTTGAACCACCAATTAGACTGAGTAGAACTGTTTGAAATTATTTTTTTGCCATTTTATTTACTTTTTCCCCCAAAAAATTAATACTTTTTTTATTGATTTATTAGTCATCCGGTTCAACCATGGTTGAACTGAATGAAAAGGTCTTGCCGGTTCAATCTCCGGTCCGGTTTTAAAACATTGCTATATGTATATACCAAATACCAATACCAGAAGAAACAGATTTAGATTAGAGACATCCTTTCTTTTGACTGCTGATAGTGATATTAACTTAAATCATTATTGACTCTTATATTAGTTGGTATAACAACCTTTTAGAGTGTGATGAAGGTGGTTATCCATTCCTCTAGACTCAAATTAATGGATATAAGTCTTGCAGGAGATATAACTTACTAGCAGTTCTATGTACGAATGTTATGAAATGGAATGTTAGGCTAATTTTTATCACATATATCAAAATTGGGCTAATTTTTAAATCCAGAAGTAGTGATTTACCATACTGGTCTTGAATGTTGATTTCCATATATAAAATAAATTCTTTTTAGCCATTAAGGACTATGTGATTTTCTTTATAAACAGGAGCCCATAAATATTAAAGAAAAAGAGCATCTGTTTAATCAATTCTCCCCACCATGCATCATTGCAGAATGAAATTATCTTGTCATCATTACAAAAATCAGGAAAAGTTGCTGTCATGGCTTCTGAAGAAAATGATGAACCAACTTGGATAAGTGATGATGGTCCATATGTGGTAGTAACAGATCCTCTAGATGGTTCTCGAAATATTGATGCATCGATTCCAACAGGTACAATTTTCGGTATTTATAAGCGCCTTGAAGAACTAGATGATCTACCCACAGAAGAGAAGGCTTTACTGAATTCACTCCAAAGTGGAAATAGGCTGGTCGCTGCTGGCTATGTTCTCTATTCATCTGCAACAATTCTTTGCATCACCTTTGGCTCTGGAACACAGTCCTTTACTCTCGATCGTTCCACAGGAGACTTTATTCTCACTAATCCTAGCATTCAGATTCCTCCCCGTGGTAACATATGCACTTTACTTATGCTATACACAAATTTATATGTTTGCAAATCCAATATTGACCTTGCTAATTTCGTAGATATTTTAGAACTTTAAACTATTATCTTCTATTCCATACTATGTAGCACCGACACTTCTGGTTGAAGACGTGTTTGGTGTTCGACACGTATCGTCTCGGACACCGACACTGACACTTCAATTGCTTGTATTTTCAGATTAAAACTAGTGTGTCTGTGTCTGTAGCCGTGTCCGTATCTGTGTCATGTTTGTTGTCCGTGTCTGTATCGGTGCTTCATAGGTTCCATATTTTAAGGTTGGAAACATCTTACAGGTAGTTAATTTTCTATAGTTGGCTATTGTCATTGTTATCTTAATTTGTGTAGAAATTAATGTATTTATCATGAGTTTATGTTGTTGGCTTCTCTCTTGTTGGTCAGGGCAAATTTATTCAGTAAACGATGCACGATATTTCGATTGGCCCGAAGGTTTAAGGAATTATATAGATACTATCAGACAAGGAAAAGGTAGATACCCCAAAAAGTACTCAGCTCGATATATATGTTCTCTGGTGGCTGATCTCCACAGAACTTTGTTGTACGGAGGCGTGGCAATGAATCCAAGGCACCATCTTCGTCTTGTTTATGAAGCGAACCCTCTTAGTTTCATTGTAGAGCAGGCTGGGGGAAGAGGATCAGATGGCAAGAGTAGGATTCTTTCCCTTCAACCAGTGAAGTTGCATCAAAGACTTCCTCTCTTTCTGGGGAGTTTGGAAGACATTGAAGAATTGGAAAGTTATGGAGATATACAACAAAAAGTAAATCCTGGTTATGAGGTTTGATGCTATAGCATAGAAATTTAAATGTTCAACTTCATGATTCCTAACTAATTTGTTCTGGTGTTCTTCTTCTTATCTGTTGTATGTATTCTCATATCCATCATTTGTGTTAATATATATATTTCTTTCCTTTCTTTTTTCCGTTTGATTTTCTTTTATTTAGACCATGGTTGCTCAATGTAAAATGTTTCTTACAGACATACAGATATTTATTAGGATAAAATATACTTTTTATCCTTTATCGTTCACTCATCATTCATTTTGGTCTTTTATCTTTTAAAAGATTGGTTTTGGTCATTTATCTTTGAAATGATATACAAGGTGGAGCTTCTTAGGAGTCGGGGGATGCCGCGGTACCCCCAAAATGTTTTAATTTTTTTTAATACATAGTGTAATATAACAATAATCTATTTATATATAAAGATTTTGGTAAAGGAGCTAATTTTGCCACCTATAGGTCGTGTGTTCGAACCATGCTATCTGTTTTTTTGTATTTTTATCATATTTTAAATTAAAATACAGTGAAATGCTTCTTCATAAACTCTTTACCGCCAAGCCAATTAAAAAACAATGACTTTTACTCTGAAAATAAATATATATGTTTATTTGGTACCCCTAAAGAATTCTCCCAAGCTCCGCCACTGTATACAAGTTCATCCTTTTACCCAACCCCGTTCGTAAATTATGTTGACAAAAACATCTAATGTGCCATCTATCGCCATGAGCACATCCTACGAATCTACCTAAGTGAAACTATGTTGTTTCATAAGCCTCTCAAAGACACTGAAAATCTATTGATCTTACTTGAGGGAGACGCTTTGTTGGAGGGGAAAATATGAAGTTGGATGGTCGGTAGGAAAGGACGGGGAAGACTAAGTTGCGGTGGAAAGGAAGAAGTCAACAGTTGAATACATTGCTAGAAGAAGAAGACAATGGTTGAGGACTTGAGGTATGGTGTTTTTGTTTCTTTTGGTTCTGTTATTTGGATGTTAGTTGCTTGATTTGTCTGTTACTAGTATTGTACTCGTGCATCCGCTGCATGGGTGATACCGTAATTGCCATAAATTTCTATTAACCCATAAATACTTTGAAAATTGTAAAAATTAATAAAAGAAAAATGCATAACTTGACGAAAAATGTTATATTTCAAGTTGGTTAAAAAACTTGTGTTGCATAAAGTTAAAAAAGTCGGTACGTTCTTCAAATCTTAAAAATAGAGTAAAAATAAATAAAAAATGAAATGAAGAGAAGATGAAGGAATATACAAATGAGAGAGGAAGAAGATAATCCAGCCACATTGGAACCACCGCGATCAACGCCATGTCGTCGCTGCCACCATCGTCGTCGCCCCCATCATCGTCGCCCCGTTGTCACTCCCCGTCACCGCCCCCATTGCCGCTCCTCATTGCCGCTCCCCATCGCCGCCGCTCCTTGTTGTCGCCCCCGTTGCCGCCCCTGTCGCCGCTGCTCATTGCCGCAACCACCACTACGCCCTAAAAAATTTAAGTGCAGAAATCTGATAATTATATTAACACACAATTACAATGAATATTCAGTTAAACATAATAATTACAACGAATATTCAGTTAAACATAATACATAGGTACAAATCTGATAATTATATATCTTTATAAAATATTTTTTTATCAGCAAAAGTTATATACAATATATTTGTTTTGGAATTTTCATAACTTCAATTATTGTTGTGTTTTATTGGAAAAACAAATGATATTTCAAAAGTGGGAAGTCCCACATTGCTTGGCTTTGGACTCACCAAAGTCTTTAAATATTAAAGCTTAATGAGATCTTAATGAAATATTATTTTTATACTTAATTTTGGTTTTATATCAGCCTATCCGAATATGCCCATTTTTAAGCTACAAACAGATAATTGATTTCGTTTATTTCGTAACTGCAGAATTGTTTTCCAACGGCCAGAATTGGGACGAGACCGGTTGTACCTCGGGGAATTTGCGCTGTAGAGGCGAATAAATTCTTCAGGGCAGTCGCAAGGCGCCTCCGATTGTCTAACGTTTGCTTTGTTCGCAGGTTTTCTTCGCAGCTTCGTTGTCTTATTGCGTATTCATCAACAATTATATGGAATGATTACATCATCTTTTCACTGCTAGGCTCTAAACCTGACTTTTTTTAATAAAGAAAAAATTAATTTACGTTTTAAGACAATAATAATATGCCAGCAACATGTAATATTTCACGTAGAGACTAAAAAACAAAATTGTATTAAAGTTTCAAATTTTTCAAAGTTTCAAATATTTCACATAAAGAATGAAAAAAACTTATTGAAAAAGAAAAAAATGGAATATTAAAATTTTGTCAAAATTTTAAAATTTTTAAAGTGGTAATGAGGAAAAATGAAGGAGAGAAATGAGAGAGTTAGAGGAAGAAAGGGGAGGACAGAGTGAAAAAAGTGTGTGTAAAAGACCGAAAATGTGAAAAAGTTTGAAAATGTTAAAAAAACAAAATAACTTAAATATCCTCTGTTTGCTTAATTGGGAAAATGGTAAGATTTATATTTTGTGGGTGGTTTATTTATATAGATAGATAGTAGAGGAAGAGTAGAAGGGTAGCTTCCCCATAAAATCATCTCTAGGCACTGGGATTGTAGTATGAGGCATTATCACGAATTTTCTTCTCAACTTTTGCCATACACCATTTTGTTTATCCAACTGCAAATCCATATTTGTGGGACAAATAGTACGTACTATAATTGCACTTCTAATGGATTAAATTTAAAAGTTTGTTGACCTTGCATATGTAGCCATTATTTGTTGGATAATAACCAACAAAACAACTTTGATATATTTTTCATGTATACCAAAGAAGTACTTTGCGGTGTGAAAACTGGTGTTTAAACTTATTGGCAGCATTCTAGGAAATATATTATATTATATTATATTATATTATATTATATTATATTATATTATATTATATGATATCCTGATTTTTGGATTTGAACTAACAATAGGCTGAATAATGGTACTCAGAAGCAATATATAGTTCAATATTTGGATTTTACTTTTACCTTGTCAATACTTGTTGGTTAGTACTAAAGTTCATGTGGGACATTTGTTTACAATTCCAGTTCCCTTCCCGGTTCATTCTCCCGTCATAAACTATTCAAGTATAAAATTGGTCATTTTGAAATGCATTTATCTGGTTTAGGATTGTCCTTAATGAAATGGTTTGGTCATTTTGCTAGTTTAGGATTGTCCTATAGTATCACCGTGTGGCTATTTAATGTTCATTCAATAAAATCCCCAATTTTCATCCACAATAAGGGGAACTTTGATATGAAATTTGTTAGCAAAACCTGAGATATTGAAATTGGATCTTTTGCAGCAGAACCAATCAAGGAATGAAATGAGTTGGACAAAGCAAACTTTGTCAACATAAACATTACATAGATTGATGAATTTAAAAGGTCGGGCTAGTTAAAGATTGTTTGATATTACAGTCATCTATAATGTTTCAAAAGATGATTTCTTCCTACATCAACATTGAGTCCTATATGACAATCATGCAAACATAGTTAGTATCTGAAAATAGTGCACCCTGTATTAAACTATCTTGATATATTAAGTTGGCTTCAAAACCATCACCATTAGCTTCCTCAGAACACCCGGCAAAATAGTGACAATGAGACTCGCACCAACAACTGTAGGGTATAAAAAATTAGACAAACTAATAAGATAATGAAAAATGGGGAAATGCATCATATCATAAAAGAAAAGAATGTTTGTTGGCAAAAATAGAAAATGTAGCTTCTAATTTCATATACAAAACCAAATTTTGTAGTAGTGAAGACTCACCGCTAAATATAACCATGTAATGTAAGGTAATTCATTACAATCATAATATGCAATTCTTCTTCAAGTCAAAGACAAAATTCATACAGCTGAAGTCAGTCTAAGAATATAAGGGAGAGTGGTACCTGGAGAGTATAATCTCTTGAATTGACAATTAGCTCTATTGTTACCGTGGCAAAATCTAATGAAATCCCAGTAGAGCAAAAAAATAAAAGATATAAACTTTGAGATCCTCAATGAAGAATTGGAGAAACACCAACACCAACAAAAAATAATAGCCTCATGTAATTTAAAGGAGATGAAACAAAATAAAAAAATAAAGTGATAATAGCCTCAAGTTAGGTGTTGAAATTGCAAGCAAAATAAATAAAACCTCATGCAGCTCCTCACAACTTTCATTTATCAATTTACAAAGAGATGAAACAATGTGATAACAACCTGAAATAAAACTTAACCAAAGATACTGGATACTAAAAACAAACACTTGACATGCATTTTTCTAAAGAAAATGAAACTTTCATAAACCTGCATAAAAAAAGATCTTATTAGAACAAAAAATAAAAATAGAATCATGTTGATATGTAGACTAAAACATGGAAGAATGAAGCAATTTTTCATCAATATCTTGCGTGAATTTGTTCATGGTAGAAGAAGGAAGGAAATAAAAACCAACTTGAAGTTGCTTGTAAGATTCAATTTACTGGACAAATATTAACAGATTAAAACTGCTAAACATAGAAATAGGCATCAAAACTTCAAATGAACAACTCTTAAAAGATTAAAGCAGTACATTAGATGGAAATAGGCATCAAAACATCAAATGGAAAACTCTTATCAAATGTAGGGACCATGAAACAAACCTTAACAGATTTAAATTCTCCAAGAAGGAAATAGGCATGAAATTAAGTCATGAAACACAAAATGGTGATGAAGAAAAAACAAATCTAAACAATTGTAAAGGTGAAGATGGAAGAAAATATGAAAAAGAAACTTACTTGTAAATAAATTTGATGCTTGTCTGACGGGTTTACTTATATTTGAGCTGGTTGCTTTTTCTTTTTATGGACTCGGGCTAAAGGTTTTGAAAAAACAGTGGTGAGCTTTGAATGGTTGGAAGAGAGAAAAAGTCATGGGAAGGAGAGAAAAGTGATGAGAAAGTTGATTTGTGTCTTATTTCATCCGAATGGCACTTAATGTACTGTCATTGAAATTCACCTACTACTGATTGAATATTGTTTTGGCGCCCAAGTTTGAATTTTTGGACCAAAAAGGCTAAATAAATGCTGACTTGGCGAAAATTGATTGGAGGGCAGTGCGGTAATTTTGCAGGAGGCTTCATGGCATCAATTTATAGTAGATAGATTTGGACCAGTTATTTTGTGACTCCAATGCTCCTCCTAACAATTGGATGTAAATGTTTATCCTTTGTAATGGTTATAATGTGTTATGGACACAAAGAGCATGGAGATTCTAAGACTTGACACTTAGACCAATTACAAGAGGAAGAGCAAAGAAGATTAAAGAACAAGAACAATTGGAAGCTCAAATGATTAATTTGCTTAATGATAGCAAATGTTCTAAAATTGTTCTTTGTCTCTTAAATACTTTTATAATTAATATTTCATAGAAATTTATAATTGTAATAAGCCAAATATTTTTAGACATGTTATTTCCCTTTCTTAGAAATCTAATTGTGCAAAGCCTAGTTTGGGCTTGAATTTGGGCACAACCTATTCTCTATAAATAGGTGTGGTTTTGCAAGTTGTAAGGAACCTTTGGTCATATTTTTAATTTGAGAGGAATTAGCATAAGTGTTCTCTCTAGGTTCTTCCTTAACCATCTTTGGGATGTTATCAAGAGCTTAGGGTTTTTGTGTCGATCCAAATATGAGGATTATCATTTTTCCATGAAAGATGTGTCTTCTCTTCACCACATAGATTCATTCCTTGTCTTTACATCTTTTTGATTTTCTTCCCTTTTCTTCCCTTTTGTCTTTTTATTGTCTAGTTATTTATTTGATTATGGAACGATCCATTATTTTGAGTGAATTAGTAACAATAATCCACATCAAGTGGTATCATTGAGCCTCCTCCATAATCAAATTTTTAGGGTTTCATTATTGGAAAAAAAAAACAAATCGCATCCCACACATTTCAATCGCTATCTGTTTCACGAATATTATTTTGTTTCCAATCCTTGTGCTTATGATGTTTCATGTTACCATCCATTATTAGGTGCTGATTGACTTGTGTGCGTCAATTCCGGCATGAACGTACTGCCTTATTGAGGTGATCCTTATCTTGTTTCTATTAATTCTTCCATTTAGTTTTTGTTTCCACTTCTTGTGTTATCTGTTTATGCAAGTCCTTATTTGTGTGTTTTGAAGTTCAACTCTTAAGATTAACTCTGTTTTTGGGTGAATATTGTGAATTGTAGTTGAAAAAAAAAATCTGTTATTCATCAATATTCATCGCCATAGAGTTGTTTCATCTACAAAGTTGAGTTGAGAATTTTGCTTTGATGTTATAAAATATATTTCAAATTATTTATGGAAATTCAAAAAATCCAAGTAGCAAAAAAAAGTGACAAAAAAAATACATTCAAAAAAAAAAGAAAAAAACTGCCTATGGTGCGAATAGAGCACATGGCACAAAAAAAAGTGTATTAGTAAAAAGACGCTACTAAGGGCAAAACTGTCCAAAACAACCCAGAAAATTCTGGAAAAAAAAATCTATAAAATTTCTTAACTCATTTTTTATCTTCTGAATTTATTTTGGATTTTTTGGAGTTCATTTGAGGTGTTGTTACCTAGACACACAAATATTACACTATTTTGTCTCTTCTCCAACTAGTGAGTCGGTCTTTGTCTTTTTTTGCTTTCTTTTGAGTGTGCTTTCTTTGTCATTCTTTCTTGCTTGTCTTTAAACTTCCTCAAGTTTTGTCTTAGAGTTTCAAATTGTCCTTTTTGGCCTCTTGGATGTTAATTTTTATTGTTTGTTTTGTCACAACTTCTCTAAGTTTACCACAAGCTTGATAAGCGATTTGATTGGTTCTTTTAAGAGCCCAAGAGTGACACTTTTAGGGAGTGGTAAAAGGCAAGAGAGTATCTCATTTAAAAAAAGGCAATTGAGTGACAAACACGAGTGGCCATTATTGAGTGTAAACACTAAGGTGTGTGGAGAGGTCCTTTTTAATTTTAATTTTTTTTCTTTATTATTCTATTAGTGAGTGGTGGGGACTATTGTTCTTATTACTTTGCTTTATCATTCGGTATTTGTTATTTTGTCGTTGGAATCATGGATAGAGGTTTGGATTATAATAATTAGTGTGTTGCAAAAACACTTAAGAAGTATAAGGTTGGTAATTTGATTCGGAAGATGCATGAGAGATATGAGGAAAATGTGAGAGAAAAAGATAGAAAGTGTAGAAAAGAAATGAGTTATGGGAGGAGAGATGGAGAAAAAGAAAGAAAAACTAGAGATTATTTGAGAGAAAATGAGTTGAAAGAAAAAGTGAGTATTCCAAAATTTCATGGGAAGAGTGACCCCGAAGCATATCTTGATTGGGAGCTTATGGTAGAACAAATTTTCTCTTGCTATGATGTTAGTGAAGAACAAATGTTGAAGTTGGTTATGTTGGAGTTTAGAGATTATGCACTTATTTGGTGGAATAAAGAAAAAAAGCTTAGGAAGAGTTGTGAACTTGAGCCTATTGAAAAATGGAAAGATTTGAAGGCCATAGTGAGGAGGAGACATGTTCCTTCTCATACCCATAAGGAGTTGTGTGACAAATTGCATAGACTTACTCAATGAAGTAAAAGTGTTGGTGAATACTTTGAGAAGTTAGAAGTGGCTATGACTAGAGCTAATGTGGGGGAGAATTTGGAGGATACCATGGATAGGTTTCTTGATGGTTTAAATGGAGATATAATGGAGGAAGTGGAGCATCGCCATTTTGCAAAGATTGAAGATCTTGTCCACAAAGCCATTAAGGTGGAAAAACAATTGCAAAGAAATAATGTCTACAAGAAATCCTCTTCAAAATATCACTCTTTGAGTTGGAAGGACAATTCCAAGAAGGATGGAGCCCAATCCAAAAGACATGATGTCACAACCTCCAAGGGTAAAGGTACACTTTCTAACTCCTCTTCTTTAAACCCTAAGTTAAAGAACATGAAATGTTTTAAATGCTTAGAGTATGGGCACATTGCAATAAATTGTCCAACTAAGAGAATTATGGTCTTAAGGAAAAATGGGTGCATTAATTCACATGAGAGAAAAATGAGAATGATTCACAAAGAACTAATATTTTCCAAACTAGGTGTCTCATCCTAGGAAATGTATGTTCTTTGATAGTTGATGGAGGTAGCTGTGCAAATGTTGCTAGCACTAGGTTAGTGTCAAAGCTTAATCTTGAAACTACTCCACATCACAATCCATATAAAGTGCAATGGTTAAGTAATCATGGAAAATTAGAGATAAATAGACAAATCAAAATATCATTTTTCATTGATAAATATTGTGATGAGGTTCTATGTGATGTAGCACCCATGGAGGCTAGCCACATCTTGCTAGGGAGACCTTGGCAATTTGATAGAAAAGTTATCCATGATGGTGAATCCAACAAATACACTTTTGTTCACAATAGGATCAAATTCACTTTTCATCCTCTTAGTCCAAATGAGGCTAAAGAGGACATGTTCGCTTTGAAACTTAAAATAGAAAAGGAAAAAGAAGAGTTGAAAGAAAATGAAAAGGAGTGTGGTAAAAGAGAAGCAAAGATAGACCATGAAAGGAATGAAAAGAAAAAAGTGGGGGAAAATAAAAATCTCTTAAAAAGGGGGGTTGAGGTCAATAGAGCATTGTTGGTAAGACCTATGCTTAAACTTGAAGGTCCATATAACTCTTGTCTTCTTATGCTAACAATTTCCCAAGTGTTGTTGATCTATTTTTGAGTATGAATAGAGATGCCTATTCAAGAGAGGTGCTCCATGGTTTGGTGTCTTACGGCGCTACTCCCAACTTGCAAGTTTACAAGGAAGTCCATTTGCTTGAAGAAGTTGGTTCATGGGAAGTTTCTTTTGATTTGATTCCTTACAAAAGTGTCAAATCAATTAACATTTCTAAATTCATGATGTACAGCTTGTGTGTTGCATTGTTTAAGGATCACTTTTCCCATGTGCCTGGAAATCTTGCAAATTTAATGATGGGATGGTCTAACTTGTGTGTGTTGCCTAAGTTTGAAAATGAGAGTCTTCATGTGACCTCAATTATTTTACCAAACTTCAAAGGAGAAGGGCACTATAGTCCTATTTCAATGTTCAAGCAAAGAAAGGTAAATTTGGTTTTCTATATCAACTCCAAAAGGTATGAATATCTTCCTACCTTTTATCTTTTATTGTATACTTTTGTAAGGTTTTGGGTGTTGCTTATCTTTGTCACTTGTGTTGATTTTTCTCAATTTCCATTTGATCCCGGAGGTATCTTGGTATTGATTTGAGTTCTTTCTTCATGTAGGACACAATGGAGTTCAAATTCGAGGTCGACTTTCTTCAAGAAGGAGGGAATGTTATGGACACAAAGAGCATGGAGATTCAAGACTTGACACTTGGACCAATTACAAGAGGAAGAACCAAGAAGATTAAAGAACAAGAACAATTGGAAGCTCAAATGATTAATTTGCTTAATGGTAGAAAATGTTCTAAAATTGTTCCTTGTCTCTTAGATACTTTTATAATTAAGATTTCATAGAAATTTATAATTGTAATAAGCCAAGCATTTTTAGGCATGTTGTTTCCCTTTCTTAGAAGTCTAATTGTGTAAGGCCTAGTTTGGGCTTGAATTTAGGCTTTTAGTTGTTATGCTTGTCATTTTAGTGAACCCACAACCTATTCTCTATAAATAGGTGTGGTTTTGCAAGTTGTAAGGAACCTTTAGTCATATTTTTAATTTGAGAGGAATTAGTATAAGTGCTCTCTCTAGGGTTCTTCCCTGAACCATCTTTGGGATCTTATCAAGAGCTTAGGGTTTTTGTGGCGATCCAATATGAGGATTATCATCTTTCCATGAAAGATGTGACTTCTCTTCACCACATAGATTCATGGGTTAAATATGTTTTTAGTCCCTACAAAATCGGCTCCTTCTAAGTTTAGTCCTTACATTAACGAAATAGGCGTTTTGGTCCTCATCTTATGTTGCCGTTTTCAATTTTAGTCCCTCATGACTTTTAATAGCGCTTCAAAACTTTTAATAGCACTTTTTTAACTTTTTATAAGCGCTATTAAAAGTTTTGAAGCGCTATTAAAAGTCACGAGGGACTAAAATTGAAAACGGAAAAATAAGATGAGGACCAAAACGCCTATTTCGTTAATGTAGGGACTAAACTTAGAAGGAGCCGATTTTGTAGGGACTAAAAACATATTTTACCCTAGATTCATTCATTGTCTTTACATCTTTTCGATTTTCTTCCCTTTTCTTGTCTTTTATCTTTTTATTGTCTAGTTATCTCTTTGATTATGGAACGATCCGTTATTTTGAGTGAATTAGTAACAATAATTCACATCATAATGGCAATGCTCGTGAATTCAGTTTCATTTGCAATTCAGCTTCAACTATAGACATGTATATATAACACTTTATTTTATTGGGTGAGTTTTGGTTATTCGCCACTGTCCAAAACTCACCCAATAAAATAAGGTCTTATATATACATACAGTGGCGTATCTAGGACCCTAGTCCAGAGTGGTCAAACGATTTAATTTAACAATTAATATATATTGTCGTGTAGATTTTTTTTTACAACGTCGGTCAATCACGAAACAATACATCATAAAAATTGTGTGACTTTATCTTATCTACCTTAAAAAGTTTTTACAACGATGGTGTATACAAATTAAACATATTTCGCTCTTCTAATTTGGTAATTTTGGTCCTTGTGATTTTTTTATTGCACTTTTGTTTGCTAAAAATCATGGATTTTGCAATGTTATTCCCTTATTTTTTCCAAAATTCAAGATTTTTGATGACCAAAAGTGCAAAAAATATATGATTTTTAGGGAAAAATTGCGAAACTAAGAAAAATGGGGACAAAAATTGTCAAAGTAAAATAAAAATACTAAAATCCCCAAGTTAACAAAAATCACCATATTTGTTTGTGATAATAATAGACTTTTTTTTATCAAATGAGACTAATTAAACTAATGAACTTGATATTGTTCTTTTATCTCCGTAGACAAATAAAGTTAGTTGGAGTAGCTAAATAACATATTATTGGGGTAGCTAAATTTAAAATATACTTAATTATCCAAATACATATATTATTTTTGGATAGCCAAAACTACCCCATAGTTACACTACCAATCGCTCCTGGAGCTGCAATAGGAAAGAGTAACTAAGAATGGAGAGAGAAAAATAGTAGCAGGATGTGCAAAAAATAAAATTAAGAGTGTCAAAATATATTTTTCATAGGGGTATTAGTGCAAATTTTTAAATTTAAGGATGTGCAGCTGCACACCCTAACCTATACGTAGATCCGCCAGTGTATACATATATATATTGCATAAATTTATTTATACTTTATATTTATAATAAAAAAATTATAAATAAGTAATCTAATTATAAATTGAATATATATATATATATATATATATATATATTAATAATCAAAATTTGTTATAAGTAATAAAATAGTGAAAGAGAATCATATCAAGAAAACTGATAGAAAAACTTATTCTAAACTATTTTTCTCGTGAAAAAATGTTTATAGGAAATTTTGTTAGGTAATTTTATTGAAATTTTTTATAAATTAAACAAAAAAGGTTTTTTTAAATCAGTAAACAAAAAAAGAAGCTTAGTTACTCTGTAGGTATACGATCTATTTGAGATTTTTTTTTTTAAAAAATCCTTAAATTGAAAAACGTATTAATCAGGTCCATGAACTGATATAGTTTTATTAATTAGGTCATTTCATTACATTAAAGTTGGCCAATGCCGACGTTGTATTGACAATTTATAAATAAGTCTCTATAATAATTAACAATTTGTAAACCAGTGTCATGGGTTCTAATCCAGCCTTGGGAATGCAGCAAAGTTAAATCTCTTGAGGATTATGGTCCTACGCGGCTCGAGAGATTAGTCTTTGCAATTGCACGTAGATGATACCCAGTTCACACCAAAAAAATTAACAATTTGTAAATAAGTCCCTAAACTAATTCAAACATATATAAATTAGTCTCTAGAAAAATAATCAAAAAACAAATGATATATCTAAGCCATAACTAAATTAATATATAAATGTCAATAGTTTGATATATTATTTTTTTCTGAAGATACTAATTATAAAAAAAATTAATAAATAATCAAAACAAATTGTCATGTTTAAATAAAAGTAAAAAGTGCCATGTTTATTTATAAACATGACACTTTTTTTGTCAAAATCTGTCATGTTTATAAATAAATATCTGGATCATGAGATTTATCAATAATTATTGCAATATTTTTATATTTTATCACTTATATTTTTTATTAAAAATATATTATTTTAGATTTTATTTTTGAGATATACATTATAATGAAAAGTTTATTTGTAAATAAATCTTCAACTGAAAACATAAAGTAAAAATAATTTATGTAAAATATAACTATAGTTTTTTTTAAATAACTATAGTTTTTCAATAAATCAAATAAAAGCATATTAAACTTTTATATAATAAAAGATAATGTTTCACAAACTTTTAGGAAATAACTTCTATTTATTATTTTATGGTAATTTAAGGTTTACTATCTAACAATTAGGAAGATAGGAAAAAAATTCCAATTCATTAATTAAATTTGGGTAATATTAGTTTATTATTTTTATTCTTATTTATAATTATAACATTTTGTTATGATTGTATATGTGTTTTAAATTTTTGAATAAAAAGTTGAATTTTTATTATTTTTGATATATTGAAAAAATAATTTTTTTTGACAGGATAATAAATGGTTAATAAGTATATTTTTGCTCATGACGTGGATATATCAAATTATTTTTAATTTTTTTTAAGAGCTAATGTTTATATGTTTAAATAAGTTTAGAGATATATTAATAAATTATCAATTAATTTAAATTTCAGAGACCTAATCTCTTGAGGGAGAGCTTTGTCCCTCATTATGGCCTTATTCGACTCGAGGGATTAGTCTCTGCATTTGCACATAGAGAATATGGGTTTACACCCAAAAAAAGTTCAGAGACCTAATTAAAAAACGGTAGTAGTTTAGAATCTAGCCAACAAGGGTTGGTCCGAGCGGTAACTGGGCATGGATCTCACCTCAAAGTCTCGGGTCCGAATCTTGAGTGTGGCAAAAACTCAGTTGGGAGGGGAGAACCACACGAATTGGCAAAGATGGGTACACCTGGCAGCCAAATTCCCTAGACTAGATTAGTTACCGACAAAATTGGTAGAATAATGTAACACCTCCGATTTTTGGAGCGTTATTACGTAAACTCAACTCTTAATATGAAATGATTTTGGAAAAGTATTCTTCATACTTTCTGAAAACATGAATATATTTTTTTCTTTTAAAACCCTTTTCAAAACAATAAGAGTATTGCATCATTTTCGAAACATGATGATTCTCTTAATATGATACAAGAATTAGAACTAAAATATGATATGTATAGGTTTTTTTCCCAACACCAATATGATACCTGTTTTCAGAAAAGGTGTACAATGCAAAGACAAAATGTGTTTGAAAAAAAAAACCTTCCTAATCTAGAACTGACTATCTCTATTGATACATATCTGACATTGCCTATACAAAGAACCGCTCAAGAAAATTTTCAAAACGACGATAAAAAAAAGACACCTACGCTGATCAAGCATTCTATACTCAACTTTTGGTTTGTGACCTCGATGAGTCCACCAGCACTCCATTATGAAAGGACACCAACCTCTGCAACTTTATCTCTGACTATCTGAACCATGTATGGTCCTCCAATAACTGGGTTGACATCCATTGCATTGGATAATCGTCATCTTTTAGGGTTATGCATATATATATGTACCCCGTCTTAGAGCTAAAAGACTCTAACAATTCCATTTCATGCATCATTAACTCTGCCTTGTGAAGCGATTTCCTACTCGGCGCATCAGCTACAACATTGGCCTTTCCTGGATGATACTTAAACTCGAAGTCATAATCCTTCCGAAATTCCATCCATCTTCTTTGCCTGTTATTCAGTTCTTTCTAATCAAACAGATACTTTAAGCTTTTGTGATCACTAAAGACTTCGAAACGAGACCCATACAGGTAATGTCTCCAAATCTTCAGTGCATACACAATTGCTGCCAACTCCAATTCATGAGTCGGATAATTCTCCTCATGAGACTTCAATTGCCTGGATGCATAAGCCACCACTTGTTGATTTTTCATGAGAACACATCCTAAACCTTTCCCAGAAGCATCGCTGTAAATTTGGAATTCCAAAGACGGATCCGGAAGAATCAGGATTGGAGCAGAAGTCAACCGAGTTTTCAACTCTTGAAAACATTCTTCACAATCAGCATCCCACGTAAACGGTTGACCCTTTCAAGTTAACCGAGTAAGTGGAAGAACTAACTGTGAGAACCCTTGAATAAATCTCCTATAGTAACAAACTAGACCCAAGAAACTTCTGATCTCTGTTACCGATGATGGTCGTTCCCAGTTTAACACAGCTTCCACTTTACTGGGATCTACAGCGACTCCCGATTGGTAAATCAAACGTCCCAAAAATTTTATCTTAGGCATCCAGAAATCACACTTCGAAGGTTTTGCGCACAACTTCTTTTCTCGAAGTACATTCAGAACAATGCGGAGATGTTGAATATGCTCCTCAATGGTCTTCGAGTACACCAAGATATCATCGATGAAAACGACTACAAACTTGATCCAGGTACGTGTGGAAGACTCAGTTCATGTAATCCATGAATACCGCTGGAGCATTAGTCAAACCGAAGGGCATCACTACCAACTCGTAATGTCCATACAAAGTACGGAAAGCTGCCTTCAAAATACCTAAGGCTCTAACCCTCTAACCTTTAATTGATGATAACCTGACCTCAGATCAATTTTTGAAAACACCACGACACCTCGAAATTGATCCAGCAATTCGCGTATCCTTGGCAAAGGATATTTGTTCTTGACAATCCAACTGATTCAGAAGCGAAGCTGATAGTTCGATCGACACAGTTGTTTGTTACATGATTTGCAGCCATCCAATCCATATCCAGAATGATGCCCATACTTCTCATAGGCAAGCAAATAAATTTTTCAACAAAATTTCTGTCTCCTATGACAAGTAGACAATTTTGATACCAAGGTTGGGTCTGGACACGACCCTTAGCAGCAGTAAAAAGAGTTATCGGCTTGGACAACAGAGATAACGCGAGTCCCAACCGATCCACACATGATTGAGCTATTATACAATGGGTTGCACCCAAATCGTATAATATACTAACAGAGTTATTGAAAACTGATCCCATACCCCTCCGTAATTTGTCAGCAGTTGTAACTGTCTGAGCACCCAAAGTGTTGACGCGTTCTTGCCTTGGAGCCGCTTGTGACTGCTTCGAACTCTTCCTTGTAGGGCACTCATTTGCACAGTGACCCTCTTCATTAAAATAATAGCACCGATTGATCTTTGCTGACAATCACCACTGTGATGCTTTCCATAGTTAGAACATCTTCTAACCTTTGAAGAATCGAAGAATTGCACCTGCTTTTCATTTGATGAAATTATCTTAGGACTTGCATTCGGAGTTGATAATTCAACTACCTTCTTTCCTTTCCAGTACTCTCCTTGAGATCATCCTCGGCGACATAGGTTGGTTGCTCTAAGTCAGCATAATTGGTGAGAGTATAAGAACTGAGACCCTGAGTCATATAAGCACGAAGGCCCCTCTTATACATCTGCATCTTCCATTCCTGATTCGGAGCATACTTTACCACTTGGTAAAACTGAGACAACTTCTCAAACTTAATGATGAATTCTTCCACTGTCATGTCACCTTGCCTGAGGATGCACCGGTTGGAGATTCCGGTCTTGGTTAAGGATTGCGTCTTGATCATCCTGCCATAATTCCGCTTATGAAGCACTAAGTATTAAGTTGATCAGGCTCAATGTCTCTTAGCATCACAAGTATAATTACAACAACGACTAACAAGGAATCGACTCAACCCTAAACTAAGTCCGACTAGGTCGAACTGCTCTGATACCAACTGTAACACCACGGTATTTTTATTTAGTAAAAATACCCAAGTGTACCATCCCTAGAACATCAGAGATATATTTTCTGCTTAGACACTGAATATCACTATAAATTTTCGCTGAATATAAACCAAACAGTCTTATTTACAAACAAGACAATACGGTTCTCAGACCATAAACCATCAGCAACTATAGTATTCAGTATCATACAAGAAAGCGGAAGAAAGATATAACAATAAAGACATAGTGTTTCAGTACATAAACAATAAAGGGAAACATAAGCTTAAGCATAAAGCTAAGTCATCAGCAACCATCCGAGCTCCACCTACTCGTGCCTCTGTGGTCCTCTCTTTCCCTGTTTCTCTGTAAAACAACAACATATACACAATGAGATACAATCTCAGTGAGTTCTACCGAGACCCCTAACAACACTCTCGGTTCAATTATGAAACCATTCGAACACGACACCGACTGCGCGGACGCTAAGCCCGGTGAACCGCATTCTTTAACTTTTAATATAATGCCGACTGCGCGAACGCTAAGCCCGGCTAAGTTCAATTATGAAACCATTTTAACTCAACACGGCACCGACTGCGCGAATGCTAACTCTCGATGAACCACATTATTTTACACATAGCATTCCACCGATTGCGCGAACGCTAACTCCCGGGGAACCTGCTATAACTCAGTATGACACCGACTGCGCGAACGCTAACTCCCGGTGAACCGCACAACAAACAATTTAACATAACACCGACTGCGCGAACGCTAACTCTCGGTGAACCCCCTTACCAATAGCATTTTTCCTAATGACACAGAGTCTAGGGTAAGGGATCGTGACTGCCCCGCCTAGTATGTTAGTCTCATGGGTCGTCACCCAAACTCGATATAATATACACATATATCCACCCGCATTTGGGCTAGCTCCTATACTCAATATAATTTATATATCGTGAATCATAGATCGGTTTAGACGAATAAATAATAATCATCCCGCGTCAGTTATACCATACCACGTAGGACTCATAGTCCGCTTTATTATTAATAAAACATATCCGCACACGTGTACTACTATTCGGTTTTTCGAAACAATTTCAACTTCAAAAACAGTTCATTTTTACCTTTTAAATTGTATATTCAGTTAGGCTTCTAAATAATCTTTTAAACGCATCTTAGAACACCTCAATCGGGTTCCCGGATCAAAAGTTATCGCGAAAACAAAATCAGTGTACAGTTGCTGAAAAACTGCTAAGCGTCGCGACGCGAACAGATTCCGTCGCGACGCAAACAGTGACAGAAAGAAAACTATAACTATTTCTGGAAGGGGCCGCGACACGATGGATGTGCCTCGCGTCGCGATGGGTGCTGAGAAAGTGCAGATTTTGCGGTTTCTCGCGAAATCCGCTATTCCGCTCAATTCCAATTCTTGTTCCGATTGAAAACAGTCCAAACAACTAGAAAAACAGATTCAATCAATATCACACAATCAATCAAATCAATCAAAAACTTAATTTAAATGAATTTTATCAAAATACGACATATTTCGAAATAACGGTTTTCGACTCAAAATCTTTCGAAACCAAATCACGAAATTTTCATTTCAAAACGGAACAATCCTAAACGTGAGTAAAACTCACCTATCGTGATGAAAATCACGAAACACCGCAACTTTCTGCAACTCGAACATCCGACTCGCGAGACTCGAGAAATCCGCTTTTCACCAAGACACCAACATAAGCTCCTAGGCTTCAAGCTCCTCACAAAAGCCCCAACTTTGATTCCTAGGCTTTCATCTTTCAACATGAACCTCAACATCAACCTTCAACCTCCATGAACACTATTCATCATCCCTAACCTCCAAATTGCTCCTGTTCACCTAAAACCCCAAATTGATTTCAAAATCCTAACTCACCCAATCCTTGTTTCCTTCCCTCCAAGTTAGCACCCAAGCTTCCATTTGAACTTCCCACACTTCCAAATCACTCAAAAGAAGAAGCAAGCTCCAAAAATCCTCTTCTCCTCAAGAAAACGAAAATGGTGGATGGAGAGAGAGTGAAACATATGATGTGATTCTTGTATCAACATGGAGAGGATGAGAAGGTGATGATTTTTGGTGAAGGAAAAATGGAGTTTGGCATGAAATCTTTCTTCCCTTCTCTCCTTCTCCTCTTCGTTTCCCTCTTTCTCTTTTCTCCATTTCTCTTCTTTTCTTTCTTTTCTCCTCTCCCTCACGGTTCTATATCTCTTTCTTTTCCTTTCTTTTCTTTTTAATTCTTTCTTTCACTTACACACACACACACACACACACACACACACACACACACACACACACACACACACACACACACATATATATATATTTAATATATAAGTGGTAACGTGGTCAAATTACCATATTGTCCTTAATCTCTTATTTTGATTCTAAATCGTCCTTGCCCCGATTAACCAGTTAACGATCCTATGACAACCAATAATTAATTAGCACTCAATAAATTTACCAGTCAAGTACTAAAATAATTCAATTGGGTTAACATCCAAATAATTCTATTAATTATTTTGGGGATGTTACAATAAGTATGGCATAGGCATGTGTATAAGGGATGAGAATGGTACGTTTATGGAGGGGAAGACTATGTGGTTTATTGGCACACCAGAACCTCAAGAAGCTGAAACAGTGGGACTATGGCAAGCACTAAATTGGTTGAAAGATCTAGGCTTGGAGTCGATGATTATAGAAATGGATTGCATTTCAGTGGTCAATGCAGTAACCAAAGCAACATCCAACAATACTGATTTTGGCGTTATTATATCGCGTTGTATTAATTTATTTTCTCAACTCTCAAGCTATAGGATTAGCTTTGTTCGGAGGCAAGCGAATTTTCTCGCTCATGCTCTTGCGAGAGTATCAAGATTGTATGTTAGCTCTCGTTTACATTATTTGATTCCAAATTGTATTTCTCACATTATTCTCAATGAAATGAGTTAAGTTTGTTTTGGTCAAAAAAGTAATAGTCGCTTAATTTATTTTGATATTTTCATTAGTGGTTATCCTGACCACGTTAGTAACCGAATTTCAAAATATTTTTTTATTCCATAATAAGTTAATATTTTAATAAGTATTTTAATAATGATATTAAAAAAAGAAAAATGTATTGTCATCAATTTCTTTTCAAGCATTTTATAAATATGCAATTAATAATTATCATTTATATCAATTAAGTTTATATACTCCAATATTGAAAAATGTATGAATTTTGACTATAATTAATTATATCTCTAAGAATTTTTATATTCAATGCAATTAAAAATATAAATTCAAATTAAACATATTTATTGTTTTGTAACTGAATCAAGAATTAATTAGTTTTATGATAGGGTTCGATCCTCGCATTGGGTATGAAGCAGCTTTAAATTCCTGGGCCAGCTGTCTCACCCTTCGAGATCACACGAGATCTCGTAATTAATGTCATACTCTAAATGTTAATTTTAATCTAACGATTCTAAATAAATGTTCTTAAAAAAAGTTAAGCCTTCATAAGGTAACGTTTTAATTAGATTTTACCCAAAAAAAGACTTACCAAAAAAACGTTTTAATTAGATAATATCTTAATTTTTTTCTTATCTGAACGAAAAAAAAGTGTAATGGTTTTCGCCAAAAAAAAAGAATAACATAATGCATGTACCTTTCGGAAAAAAAAGTATTGCATGTTTCACAATGATTGTCAGTTAAAAAAACACTTTTTATGACTGATAGTAATGGGTGAGATGAATGCAATGCTTGTGTAGTAATAAAACCACGATGTTTGGGTTTTTGTTACAAAAAAACCACGATATATTACTATAGTGCTCGTACCCGTGCATCGCACGGGACAAAAGCTTAATTTAATACATAAATATTGTAAGATTGTATGAGTGAAGATAAAATTAACTATATATTGTAGAAGTATATGAGAATGTAAATCATAATTAAAAATATCATTTTTAATTAACAAATACATTGAAATTAAACATTTATAGACAATAAGAAGAAAAAGTCTAAAGAATTTTAATAACATAATTCATATTTATCAAATATAAATATAAAAATTTAACTCACAATTAGAAAGAAAATAAGACAACGCAAATAGAACGTGAAAAACGTGGATATCATGCAGAGTTGGACGAGAACCACCCATAAAATGGAAGCAGCTAAACAAAGTTGAAGGAATACGGTCTTTAAATTCTTTTTTTCCGAAGCATCTTTATTTTATTTTTTTAAAGTCCAGAAAAATGTGGTCCTAAAGAATATAAAGAAAAGACGTATAAAAAGAAATTGATTTTTTAAACCAGTTATCGAGGAACGAACTTTAAGAATTTGAAAAGTAATTTTTTCCGAATGCAAAAGTACCCACAAACACGTTGCTTAGCATCGTACTTTACGTATTTTGTTACGAAATTATTTTTTTAAACAAATTTTGCGTATTTGAATTATTAAAATTTTTGTCGATCGCTAAGATAACCCAAAACACACCAAGAAATTAATTTTTGATATGACCAATGTAACATCTCCAATTTAGCTAATTTAGTTAATAGAAATTAGCAAGAGGTTATGTTTGATTAATTAGCTAAATTAAATAATTTAGTGCCTCGACTATATGGATAACTAAATTAAATGACTAGTTATATGAATTATATGATTTAATATGTGATTGATTGTGTTTGAGTGGTTAAAAGTGGGTTTTATATGAGAATTAGAGGACAGGGGTATTTTGGTCATTTCCTCTATAGGACACTGATAACTCTCCAGTAGAAGAGTTATCTACGCATTTCTACTCTTAAATCATTGTAAGTTTGCATGCTTAGACTAGGAGTTATGTGAATGTTTGTGTCAAATCAAGGAAAAGGGAGTCAAGAACTGAAATGGAATTAATTTGGCACAATTGGTGCCCTTGTGAAATTTCTAATGTTTCTGTTAAGTGCTATATCATCAGGTGCTATAACACCCTGCGCGCAGTAGAGCTGGGGTCCACTTGGAAACAAAAGCAGAAAACAGATCTACAGCAAATCCTGAATCTGTCCAGTCAGCGCCTCCCTAATGGCACAGCCTATGCTGATCCAGCCACCCTTCTACCACTTGCACATGACTACTTGGCAAACATGGATAGGACAACATGACCCACTTGTCTCCTCCACTTGCAAAAGAGGAGGGAAAACCACTCTATAAAGGAAAGCTTCACTTATGCACTTGAGAATCGACTTCCAGCACTTAAACTTCTCTGGTTCTAGAGGAAAAATACAGTGATAAGTTGTCATCTTAGTTCCATTGAAGATCCACCATAGAAATCCACTAGAATATCGTGTTCGGTTCATGCTATAGCACTGTCAGCACACCAGTTCATGCGTAGGAGTTGGAGGAGTGTATCTTTTGCGCATTCTTCTTCTACTTTCTGTTTTGGTGACAAGAACTCCATTATTTGTAAGTTGTTGATATTGCTAAACTTGAGCTAAACATCTTGTAGTTTGATTGTTTAAGCTTTGTAATAACTCTTTATGTGTTAGTAATATAATATTATGATGTATGCATTTGAATCTTTGTGTTTTAATGCTTTCAAACTTGTTTTGGGATTAGCTAACTAGAACAAGTGCATTCATGGGTTCAGAAATGGTTCATGGTTCGATCTCAAAGATTGATGTGAGTGAGTGGTTGTTTTAAGGGCACTTAGAACAATCCTTGCCCAAACCTAGACATAGGAGGGCTTAGTTCATAGAGTGAATACTGTGGGGTCTTTAAAATACAGAGGTGAACTTACTTGAAGCCTAGACATAGGATCTTGTCACGAAACCTTGGAGAAAGTGACCGAAAGGCACGCAACATATGCTACAGCACTTGATGCTATAGCATCTAATGTTATAGCACTAACACAGAAGAGAAGTTACTTAGTGAAAGCAATCCAACTAGTCTTCATCATATAGTTTCCCTTTTTATTTCCTTGCAAACCAAACCTTTATTTTACTACCCTCAAATAGTGTTTTTATTTTACACACATGATTTGCTAAGTTATGACAACTGTAAATTAAATACAATCCCTGTGGGTTTGACCTGTATTTCTACTATATTACTTGTTGCGACTTCGTATACTTGCACATCTGTTTGTAAAATCCACAACATGTTTTTGGCGCCGTTGCTAGGGATTGAAATTAATTTTACTGTTGAAATTCTTAGCATACTAGTGTCGCTTTTACTCTGGTGTTTGTTTATGATGCTACAGCACAGGATGCTATAGCATATGCACAGGCTCAATTCACCAGAATTTCAACTTGATCCAGTGATAGTTAATTTCTATTGTTTAGTTGGTAAGTTTAGTTAGTTTAGATTCAGTTGTTTAGTGTGTTGTGTTTCAACAATTTTTGTTTTTTTCTCTAATTTGTATTGTACTTTGTGTTTGTAATATGTTCTCTTTGTTGTTTTTAGTGTCACTATTTGTGTTTAGTGTTTTGTGAGGAAAAAATCCCACT
Source organism: Astragalus membranaceus (assembly GCA_039519185.1). Lineage (NCBI taxonomy): Eukaryota > Viridiplantae > Streptophyta > Magnoliopsida > Fabales > Fabaceae > Astragalus > Astragalus membranaceus. The sequence continues at coordinate 147,291,100 of CM076850.1, read as the reverse complement.
TTATGCCATGGACCATTGGAGTTTTTACTATATGCAAGACTTGAATGCTCAACAACAATGTTTCAATTATGATTCTCATGGGAATGAACATGAAAGGGGCTGTTATGAGACAAATCCATCTTCTCAAGCTCAAACCGAAAGATTACATGAGGACAACTCTAGCTTAAAAGAACTCTTAGCTCAATCCATTGAATTTATGAAGATGGAGCGTGACAACTTTGAAATGGGCTGTTATGAGACAAATTTCATGCCCATGATAACCCCAAATATGGATTGTGGCATGGGAAACTTTGTGTGTGAGCAAGAACCAAGTTGTCAAGCTCAAACCGAAGGATTCCAAGAGACCATCTCCAACTTCCAAGAATTTGTAGCTCAATCCCTTGAGGATATAAAAGTGGATAGTGACAACTTTCAAGTGTCATGTAAGAATATAGAGGCTCACCTTATGACAATTATGAAGCATATAAAAGAAGAGAGTTGTATTGAAGAGGTGGTTGAGGAAGAGGAAGAAAAAGAGAGTGTAGAGTGTGAACTTGAATGTGGTCATTTGGAAATAGTAGAAGAAAATAAAAAAAAATTGTGTAGTTGTAGAACAAGAAAATTTCAAAAATAGTGGTGACAAGGAGGAAAAGCCAAGGTTGAGGTATGTGACAATTGAGACTCAAGTCTTGGTAATTGAAGAAAAGAGTCCTCCGCAAAATGAGCATCAATTTTTTCAAGAGAGGTGGAACTCCTATCCCAAATGCTTATTGGTTGGGGCATGAGAACACTTGCTTTCCTATGCCAAATACATGGGATTTCTAACAAAAAGGAGAAAGCGGAAGGATGATATTTTCTTCTTGTCCTATTATCCACCCTAACTTGGGTTTTGAATATCAAGTCTAGCTAAAGACTATAAATTAAGCGCTACTGGGAGGCAACCCAGATTTTTAGGACTAATTGTGTTTTCTGTGTGTTTTTGTTTTTAATTTTGCAGGTATGAATAAGAGGTCTTGTGGTATGTATGTGCTGTCAATTATGCAAGAATTCTGATGCTGTAGCACCATGTGCTACAACACTCGTGGCTGAGGTGTTGAACATGTAGTCCAAATAGTCAAAAAAGGTGATGATGAGAAAAATGAAGGAGAGTGTAGTGAGCAAGAAGAAGAGAGAAGTAAGGAATGATCCTCCATTTTTCATCCACCCACACCACCCACCCATAACCTTTCCACCACACTTTCACCACCTAAAACACCTTCTCCATCACAGAAGCCCACTTCTCACAATTCCAGGCCTTCATCCACCCCCACCTCAAGCCAAACCATCAAACCTTATCCCAAAATCTTCCCCATTTCCAAAACAACCCGCTCCACACAAGTCCCCATCTTCCAAGTAATTCCCCCCACCAAAACAAAAATCATCTCATTCTCACAAAAAGAAAAATCCACCGAAAACTCAACCTGCCACAGAGCAACCACCAAGAAAAACTGAAGTGCAGAGAGTGAATGCTGTCATAGGTGGTGCTATAACATCAGTATCAGAAGGCAGTGCTGCAGCACCAAAGAAAGTTGTAAGAACAAAAATGGTTGCCAAAAAGCGATCAAGGGTCCCTGATTCTGCTGTGAATGAACTTGATTCTGTTGTGGCTAAAACAGATGATTAGGTCCCTTCTACTCCACCAGAGCCCCTATTGGCCAAAGATTCAATGCAAGATGTTTTTCAAAATTTGATGCACCAAGGGAGATACCTACCGCAAGACTTAGTCAGGCTGAGGACTCTTAAACCAAACGCTTCTGGGAGGCAACCCACAATATTTGTAACAAACCCTTTTGTTATTTTTAAGGCTTTTTGTTTGTGCAGGAAATTTGGAGTTGAGCTATTGAAGTGGTTATAGCACTTGGTGTGGTAGCATGAGATGCTATAGCATCATTCGTTGCATCTGTGTGATCTCATCAGAAAAAGTATAAGTCAAGGTGATGGCATGTGTAGTATAATATCAACTGCTCTGCGCACGTCTCATCAGCACGCAATTCTTCTCTCTCATACCATAACTGAACAGTAACGGTCACTTCGCACTTTCCCAACCACCCATACCTCACTTCACCCTTAAAACCAACACCTCCCATCCACACCATAATTCCACCACCATCACCACCCAAAATCCTCACTCCACCACTCAAAGAACCTACACCAATCCCACAGCCAGTAAATGAACCTATTCCACCACCACACACAAAAACCCAAATCCCAACCACCACTGAAAACACACCTAGGCCTGAAACCACCCAAGAGGCTATAACATCTGAGGCTATAGCATCTCCTAAAACCACCAAGTGAAACCACCTCTTTTGCAGGACAAGGAATGAAGCAGTTGCTGAGAAAGTCTCAACAGCACCTGATGCTATAGCATCTGCTGCTATAACATCTACTGAAAGCTCAAAGGAATCGGCTGCTGCAAAAAAAAGGAGATTGGGGCACATTGAGCCCACGAAGAACCCAGGAGCTACATTGACTGAGATCCAGAAAGAATATGACATTGAGATGATGCAAGCAGAAAAGGAGAAAGTTGCTGCTGTAGCATCCAGTGCTACAGCATCAACTGCTGAGGAAGAAACCCCCCCAAGAACCCAAGAAGAAGAAACAGAAAACAGACAAGAAAGTGAGAAACCATCCCAGAAGCCTAGCAGAATCAGCAGCAGGCTCAAATCTGGGTTAGCCAAAAAAATGATCCCTTTTCCTTTAACTCTTTTAATTTTATTGCTTTCAATAAACCTGTTGGGTGTTATAGCACCTGTCCTGCACCCAACAGTTGTGTTAGTTTTAATTCTGTTTCTGAATCATTCCCCTTGTTCATCATGAAGGCAGCGAGGACACTGCCAGGTCTTAAGTTTGGGGGAGGAAGTTTAGTTATTTTAATTTATGTTGAATGTTTGTATGTTTGTTTTGTGTCAAGTCAGTAATTCCCTTAGTGTTCACAAAATAATAAAAAGTTTACATCTTGAATGGGTGAAAAATTTAATGATGATTGAGTGACTGTGTGAAGTAGCCTTGTTTGAATGATAACCAGTTTTATTGCTGCTCCCACACAAACTCTAAGTTTAGGAAGAAACTTAGTCAGCTAGGAATAATATGATGCTAAAGTTAGTCTTGGTTGAACAAGAATGTGTCAAGTTTTCAATAAAAATTGAGAGTAGCATTAAAAGCTAAGTTTGGGGGTGCATCGGTTATATTAAGGCTAGGTATGAAGACTTAGGAAGGCCAGTGTAATTTAGTTCTACCAGAAAGTGTAACATCAAATGTATAGCAATGTAATCTCCTCACCTAAAATGTTGTGACTGTGCCTAAAAGCTCCAAAAAAAAGAGAGAAGAGAGAGCATAATACTGGAGTCCAACAAGGGATGCTATATAGCACAAAAGTCATCAAACATAAGCAGAAATCTGTACTCATAACATCAAATGCTATAGCATTAATACCATTCATTTCTCTTAGTTTAGTACACTGGCCACTGTCTGAAATGCCTAAATCAAGCCATTTGTTGTGCTTTGAAGCCCCTCAAGTATTATGTGGAATTGTTAGTCTACTCTCTCTTTTGAACTCTTCTTGACACACTCAAAAGAAGGCCGCTCTCTCCTAGGCTAAGTGAACTTCTGAACCTGAGTAGGAATTGGACTATGCTTAGAGGTCACACACTCACTTTGGGCAGTAATAACTCTGGATGTTGAGAAAAAAACAATGGTTTATGTGAGTGAATCTGAAAACTTAGCCCAATGAAGAGCATGTTTTGAAGGTTTGTAACTTGGGGAAGAACTGGCTTTGTTCTGATGTTTTGTTTTGTATAAAAAGTGTCTTGGCATCAATGTTTGTTTGGTTTTTACTTGTTCTTTTGTCATTGCTTGGGGACAAGCAACGATTTAAGTTTGGGGGTGTGATAATTCTCCATTAGAAGAGTTATCTACGCATTTCTACTCTTAAATCATTGTAAGTTTGCATGCTCAGACTAGGAGTTATGTGAATATTTGTGTTAAATCAAGGAAAAGGGAGTCAAGAACTGAAATGGAATTAATTTGGCAAAATTGGTGCCCTTGTGAAATTTCTAATGTTTTTGTTAAGTGCTATAGCATCAGGTGCTATAACACCCTGCGCGCAGTAGAGCTGGGTCCACTTGGAGACAAAAGCAGAAAACAGATCTGCAGCAAATCCTGAATCTGTCCAGTTAGCGCCTCCCTGACGGCACAGCCTATGCTGATCCAGCCACCCTCCTACCACTTGCACATGACTACTTGGCAAACATGGATAGGACAACATGACCCACTTGTCTCCCCCACTTGCAAAAGAGGAGGGAAAACCACTCAATAAAGGAAAGCTTCACTTCTGCACTTGAGATTCAACTTCCAGCACTTAAACTTCTCTGGTTCTAGAGGAAAAATACAGCGATAAGCTGTCCTCTTAGTTCCATTAATGAAGATCCACCATAGAAATCCACTAGAAGATCGTGTTCGGTTCATGCTATAACACTGTCAACACACCAGTTCATGCGTAGGAGTTGGAGGAGTGTATCTTTTACGCATTCTTCTTCTACTTTCTGTTTTGATGACATGAACTCCATTATTTGTAAGTTATTGATATTGCTAAACATGAGATAAACATCTTGTAGTTGGATTGCTTAAGCTTTGTAATAACTCTTTATGTGATAGTAATATAATATTATGATGTATGCATTTCAATCTTTGTGTTTTAATGCTTCAAACTTGTTTTGGGATTAGCTAACTAGAACAAGTGCATTCATGGTTCAGAAATGGTTCATGATTCGATCTCAAAGAATGATGTGGGTGAGTGGTTGTTTTAAGGGCACTTAGAACAATCTTTGCCCAAACCTAGACATAGGAGGGCTTTGTTCATAGAGTGAATACTGTGGGGTCTTTAAAATATAGAGGTGAACTTACTTGAAGCCTAGACATAGGATCTTGTCACGAAACCTTGGAGAAAGTGACCGAAAGGCACGCAACATATGCTACAGCACTCGATGCTTTAGCATCTAATGTTATAGCACTAACACAGAAGAGAAGTTACTTAGTGAAAGCAATCCAATTAGTCTTTATCATATAGTTTCCCTTTTTATTTCCTTGCAAACCAAACCTTTATTTGACTACCCTCAAATAGTGTTTTTATTTTACACACTGATTTGCTAAGTTATGACAATTGTAAATTAAATACAATCTTTGTGGGTTCGACCTGTATTTCTACTGTATTACTTGTTGCGATTGCGTATACTTGCGCATCTATTTGTAAAATCCACAACAGACACCACAGCTGAATCATTAAATCATTTACTTTCATGAAATCATAAATAGGATTTTAGAAGGAAATTAGGGAATAATAGTTGATTAGAGGTGAATTAAAATGAAACATTAGCATGTTGTCTTTTAAGGGTAAACAGGTCTTTTCCCAACCCATTTAACCCTCAGCTCATTAATAGGCAGCAAAACACACTCAAACACATGCTGAATACCCAGAAATTTAGAGAAACAGGATTTGAGAAATAGAGAGAAGAGAGAGTTTGCGAGAGAGTGAGAAAAGAAGAGGAAGGAACACCCATTGATCCTTGATGCATGTTCAACCTTTTTACACCATTGTGATCCTTGTCTCTTCCTCTCCATTTTGATACTAATTTCTTCACCAAAGAACCGGCCATCCCTTTCTCACCATTTTCGAAATCAAACACCATTTTTGAAGAGAAGTTGAGTTTCAAGTTTTCATGTGGTTCCAATGGAGATTCTAGGAGCTGTTTGTTGGTGCAAGTCAGTTTGGGGTATTATTTGTCAAGTTTGAGAAGCTGCATTTCAGATTAGGCGCAGTTTGGAAAGGATTTCAGTTGCTGAGTCTGAAGTTCTAGGCCATTTGGTAGTTGGGTTCGAGTGAGAACACGATTCAGTGATCGTTGAGCTTCGTTTAAGTGTTTTCACACTTTGGTTTTGTGATTTTCATCACAATACGGTGAGTTCTACTCGCTTAGGGTTTTTAATATTCGAGTTTTGATTGTTGTTAGTTACTGGAACCTTACGTGCAATATTGTTTTTATGAAATTCGAGTCGAGAAATGCGTTTTCGAAAATGTCTCGTTTCGGCGTCATTTGTAACGATTTAATGAATATGTATCGTATGATTGTTGTGGAATTGATTGATGTTACTTGTTTGGACTGGAATATTGTCCGTGTTTATGTTGGAATAAGATTGGGCTACGGGTTGGAAGCGATAGGAAAAGCGAAACAGAACGAAATAAGTGATTTGTGACTCTGCTACAGGCAGCACGGGTCGTGCTACCCTTAGCACGGGCCGTGCTACCCTTAGCACGGGTCGTGCCAACCTTTCTAGTTGATTGGAATTACATTTCTAGGCAGCACGAGTCGTGCCAGTTTTTCTATTCCCGGTTACCAAAATTCGTTTCGTCGCTCCTTTCGATTCCAAACCCCTTCTAATCTTCTTCCCAACCATCTCTCGTGTTATGGAACCATTGGTACTCTGTTTTTGAGCATGATTGTAAAGTTTTAAAATGAATTGTTTTGAAAGTCATAATTGTTTCAAAAACCGTAAAGTAGTATACGCGAGCGAACTAAATGTTCAATCAATTGTTTAAAGGTTATGGAAATAAGTTCAATCAAGTTTATGTTTATGTATTAACATGAATGACATGTAATGAAAAGGGATGAATAAACGTTTTCATCAAAGACTGTTGAGGTTTAGATATATAAATTATATCGAATACAGGAGACGGCCCAATGTGGGTATTATATAAAAGACGGCCCAAAGCGGGTAGATATATATAAATTATATCAAAAGGATGGGTGACGATCCAGTAGATTAGTATACTAGGGGAGGGGAAGTCATGAGCCCCAGAACCTAGGCCTCAGAAGGTTTGAAGCTAGTGTAAACTAATGGAGAGGTTCGACGGTAAATGCGTGGTCATTACCAGAGATGTACTATGGCATGACATGAAAGGTTATATGCACGTAGGACCTATATGGACTACGATTAAAGGAAAAAGGAATAAATGAACCGAGAGTCATTGTGAGGGGTTACGGTAGGACTCACTGAGATAATGTTTATCTGACCCTTTATATGTTGTTGTTTTTACACAGAAACGGGGAAAGAACAAAGTGAAGAGACACGAGTAGGTGTCGTGCTTGAGGAGAAGTTCGAAGACTTGGTTCTTTTAACTTTGGTATTGAGTTCCCTTGTTGTCTTTGTAACTCGGTAATGCGACTTGAATTGTTTTAAGTTATTTAATCGTTTCCGCTTTTCTTGTGATGGTATTGAACACTAGGTCATGAGGATATTGAAAGACATGGAACCGATATGGTTTTCAGTTAAGTTATGGAATGTAAGACTGTCTGATGTTAATCATCGAAAAAATTTAGTTGTGTTCAATATCTAAACAGGAAATATTACTCTGATGTATGCCATTTCGTGCATCTTAGTATTTCTATTTGATAGAAATATTAGGGTGTTACAACCAAACCAATTGTTGATGAACGAACTCCATGTATTTGTACATCTAATTTTTTCTTGAATCCTAATTAAAACACCCACTTAGCATCACACTTTACATATTTTATTACAAAATTATTATTATTTTAATAAAATTGATTATTGAGTAACAAACTTTGCGTACTTAAACAATTAAAAAAAATTCTGGATCATAAAGTACTCCAAATCACATTGTCTAACGTCACACTTTACACAATTTGTCACGAAATTAATTTTCTTTTTCACCAATTCGATTATGTAGGAACAAACTTCGCGTATTTGAACAATTAATTTTTTTTCCATATCCTAAAGTACTCTAAAACACACTGCCTAGCGTCACACTTTACCCAATTTGTCACGAAATTAATTTTCCTTTTCACCAATCTAGTTATGAAGAAACAAACTTCGTGTATTTAAATGATTTAAATTTTTTCTAGAACCGAAAGTACTTAAAAAAATATAAAAATATAAAGAAAACAAAAAAAAGAAGTAAAGGGGAAAAAGATAAAAGAAACAAAAAAAAAGGAATGGAAAAAAGGGAGGGGAGCTTGGCGGGAGACTTGGCGCCAAGACTCCTCTGGATGTAAATATACTACGCCGTGACCCGTGCGATGCACAGGGCCAAAGCTTTAGGGTCTACTGAAGCATTATAAGACCAAAATTAGATTAATAGTAATTGAAGTCAAATTTTAACAACTAAGTTATGTTTAGCCAATAAGAGAAAACTATAAGGTAGAACATATTTGTTGCGAAATTAATTTTCATTTTCACTAATCTGATTACGGAGGAATCAATTTCCGCTATTTGAACAGTTAAAATTTCTAGTGAACCATAAAGTACCCTTAAAATATAAAATTACGAATGTTGTATAGAATGAAAAGAAAGTTGTTAGTGACAAAAATGAAATTGGTCCATTAAAATATAGACAACAAATGATAATCAAGTACGTCATTATCACATTACATAAAAGTTCTTTTTTTTCAACAAACAGGTTACTAAGGAACAAACTCTGCATATTTGAACAGTTAATTTTTTTTCGACCGCTTAAGAACCTCAAAACACACTGTTTTGCATTACTATTTCCTTTGAACAGCTAATTTTTTTAGACTCTAAATTACCTTAAAACACAGTGGCTAGCATCACATTTTACATAATTTATCGGGAAATTAATTTTCATTTTTCACCAATCCGATTATTGAGGAACAAACTTCATCTATTTATAGATCTAATTTTTTTTCTTAAATTTAAATTATTCTTAAAAAATGAGAAGAAAAAAAAAAGTGAGGGGGAGGGGAGGGGAGGGGAGGGGAGGGGAGGGGGGAGGAGAAAATGACGCCAAAAGGGAGGGAGAAGGAGGAAAATGGCACCAAAATGAGTAGGAGTGCTAACACCAATGCTGATGTCATACTACCCCAGAATGTATATTCTTACATGTAAAACTAAAAAATTAAGAATACACACATCATCACATTAAATCAATTATCAAAAAAAATCACAATAAATCAAATGTGAAACCGGTAAAATTAGAATAAATTTTTTTAGAATGCATTAAATTTAATTACTTTCCGCCGTTAAAAGAATCTTAAAAAATCAATTATTATAGTAAAACCGATAAATTAAAAAATATTTTCATAATTGCTCAAGTCTATCTTATCTTCCACTCACCACACATGGGCACATTCCCGGTCACCATGTGTCAGAGTCAACAACGAAAAAAGCAATTCACTGAATAGATAATTAAAAATTGATATGAAAAGATTTTAACAATTTTGAATATCCGAAATTTTAGTTACTAATTCAAAATTGTTTCAAAAAAAATTTGATATTCAAAAATAAATAAATAAACAAAAATCTCGCTCGAGATATTATTATTCTTTTTGGTATAAACCATGTATCTACCGCCGAACACAGTGACTAATCTCCTCGCTGGATTGGAGGTACCTCGAAGGGTGGAACAACTGGCGCAGAGATTTAAAGCTACTCCATACCCAAGGCGACGAGATATTATTCATTTAATATTTCATAATTATTTATTTTAACCGTTAATTTTGTTTATTTAAAATGGAAAATAATATCATCTTTATTTATCTGTTTTTTAAGACTATAAAAATACTTTATTGTTTTTAATATTCGGTCAAAATAATTACCAAAAAAAATCGGTCAAAATAATATTTTACAATTTTGGAAATTGTCACAACAATATTTTAAGAAAATTCAAGTCAATTTTTTTATAAACAAGTCAAAATACTTTAATAATAATAATATTATTTTTTTTATAAACCAGGTATCTCTCCGTGTAATTGCATACTCAAGTCTCAGGTCTGGATTCAAAACCAATGACTTTGGTTAAACTCGAAGAGACCCGTACTATCGTATCTAAGTGCTCTTGGATAGAAATAATAATATTTTCAGTAAAATAAAATTATTATTATTATTATTATTATATTATTTTCGGTTACTTATAAAGAGCCACAGTGAGAGAATTAATAATCTTACGCGCGCCTATTTTCCTATTTCCGCGCAGCGCAATCTCTCTCTGTCTCCCCTCTCTCTCTCTCCCTCTCTCTCTCTCTCTGCAACCTTTGCCAACTGCGAAGTGGTTTGTTTGTTGGAGTGGCGGCACCGGAAGAAATCGTGTGACTTTCACTTATTTATATATTTAATTTACATTATATTTAATATTTGAAGAGCCATGGCTGAAACGAACAACTCCAATGACTTCTCCAAGCACAAGAACTCCAAGTCTCCCTGCTACGTGGCTTTCCGTCTTCTCTGCCACGCGTCCCGCGTCGGCGCCTTCATCGGCAAGTCCGGCACCGGCATCAAGTCGCTCCAGCAACTGACCAACGCCAGGATCCGAGTCGAGGATTCCCCGCACGAATCCCCCGAGCGGGTCATCCTCGTGCTAACCAAGCTCGACGGAGACGACGACGACGACCGAGAGGTCTCCAAGGCGCAGGAGGCGCTGCTCAAGGTGTTCGAGAGAGTTCTAGATGTCACCGCTGAGAGCGACGGACTTGACGTCGGAGACACGGTGGTTTCTTGCAGGCTGTTGGCTAATGGCGGTCAGGCTGGCTCCGTCATCGGAAAAGGAGGGAAGGTTGTGGAGAAGATTAGGATTGACACTGGATGTAGAATTAGGGTTTTGAATGACAAGTTGCCGGCGTGCACCAAGTCCTCCGATGAAATCATTGAGGTTATTTATTCACTTTCTTTTTGCTCTTCACTTTCTCTTATTGCTGTAATAATCAATACTTCATTGCCATGTTATTGAATAACGCATTGGCTTACTTTAGTGTTAGTGATGGTGATAGTAATTGTGGATTGGTTGTTGAATAGATTTTGTTTAGAAATTCTTGATATGATTCATTTAATCGATTGATGTCTCACCCTAATAAATTGCTGTCTTTGTGCATACATTCTATGGTTCCCACGTGCATGAGTGAATGATTTTGTTTGTACGGATCTTCCTAGGGGTCATACCAGAATTGATTGACCATAATAGGAAAATTTTGTCTATGTGCTAGCTTAGGCCCCATTAAGCAATCACATTGTTCTGCTTTTAGGTTTTTGGCTTTCTTTTCATGATTTGGCCATAGCAGTATGGATATCAAATGGATTTTATATGCAATCTAGGTCTAACCATGACCCTGATACTTAAGTACATTAAATTATTATAATAATTGAATAGATATGATTGATTATAAGTTCGTAATTCTTTTCAGCCCATTGTAGTCTTTTAGAGTTATGCAGGCAGGATAAGGGATCCTTTCTATTTGTTAAGTAGAGAACTTGAAGGTGGGGGACCTAGTTAGTGCCTTAATGCTGGTAACGTTGCGTTATGGGAGCTAGGGTGTCTAATCTTGAGCGGTGTTATGGGTTTCTATTGTGTTCAGGGCACGTTTTGGCCTTTGTCTTTGCCTAAAATATATTTTTTGAGTTGTGTCAGATACAAGGACATGCGTCATCTGTAAAGAAGGCCCTCATTGCGGTTGCTGGTCGGCTTCAGGATTGTCCTCCATTTGACAGAACAAAGTTGATGGGAAGCAGACCTTATGAAGTAGTTCGGCATGAAACTTCTGTTGTTCCACATGAGGGCTCAATTACGTTGCGTATTAGGTCTAATGGCAGTGCCTCTGAAGTTCGTTCGTTGTCAGCTGAAGCAAACAGAGTTTCAGCCCGGGATCTGAAAGTGCCTCAACAGGAAATTACCTTTAAAATTATTTGTTCCAATGATCGGGTTGGTGCTGTTATTGGGAAGGGTGGCAGAATTGTAAGTGCTCTTGAAAATGAAACAGGGGCTACTATAAGTTTTGGTCCCTCAGTAGTTGACTGCGAGGATCGGCTGGTTACTATTACTGCTATAGAGGTTTGTTAAACATAATTCTTTTCTGGGTAAACATCTGTTTTTGTCTTGTATTCTTGTATATGTATCATTATTTGTAAGTCTAATTAATTTTTCTCTCACTGTGGCTTCTTTTTTTGGCAGAATCCTGAATCAAGATATTCACCAGCACAGAAGGCTGTTATGCTTGTGTTTGCCAAGTCAGTTGAGCTTGGTGCTGAAAAGGTCCCAGATTTGGGGCCAAACAATAAGTTATCTGTCACTGCACAGCTTGTAGTCCCATTCAATCAAGTGGGTTGTTTGTTAGGGAAAGGAGGAGCAATAGTCACAGAAATGCGGAATGCCACAGGGACTAGCATAAGAATAATTGGGAATGACCAGGTTCCAAAGTGTATAATATCAGATAATGATAAAGTGGTGCATGTATGTATTGTGGTTATAGCACATGCTGTGATATTCTTCACTTATTTCTTATTGTATCCGAGCATTTACTTTAACCTTATTCACTGGTCATGTATATAAATAAATTTCACTATAATTATTTAATAAGTAAAGTAATTAGGATAAATCTTGCAGTGGTGTTCAGGCATTTTATTAATTACTGTATCTTTGTTCACTTTTTTCTTCAGATATCAGGAGAATATTCAAATGTTCAAGATGCATTATATAATGCTACTGGTAGACTGCGGGATCAACTTATTGTCAGCACGAAAAACAACGGTGGAACTCGTCCCTCCGGGAGACCGAGGGACTCCATTCCTCTTGGAGGCCAACCAGCTGTTGCGGTTTCTCATAGTCTGAATATACATTCTTTATCTCAAGGCATAGATCATCTTAGCCTTTCTCAAGGTCATTCTTCACCAGGATTCTGGGTACCAAAGGTACGTCGCGTTGTCTTTCTTGGCTGATTTTCCTTTGCATGTTTTCCCTTATTATTACATAGTTAAATTTGATGACAGGTAGTGGGTGCAATAAATTCCAGAGACATCAATGATGTTGGCAGGAGATTGACTCCTCGTAAAGGTGGCTTAGATCTTGTCAGGTTGGTGATATGCAAAATAAAATACACCTGCTTTAATGCAAATCAATTATTTTATGAGGATCAAACCATAGGCCTTCTTAGTATCACAAGGTCAAATGAGTTGGATAACTAGGAAGTGCCGTGTAGCGTAACTGCATTTGTTTGGTATATAACCTATGAAGCCCATGCACTCCAAGAATGGAAAACCATCCGTGTCTGATACGTATCCAATATCAATACTCATTTGATACGTCCCAATATGTATCTAGAAAGTATCTAATAATTTTTAATGTACAATTTCCTCAAATACATCTTCGATGCTTATTACCAACTAAAGATATGCTTATTACCAACTAAAGATACAATTGTCACTCAAATACGACATAGTATGGATAGCACCATTTATCTTACTGTTTACCTTTTTTACTTTGTGTTTCCTTACTTCACCCCACCCCCCAAAAAAACCTGCTGCTCATTGTAATAGCATGCACAGCAGGGACCACTTTTACTTTTGCGTGTCATGTGTTGCTGCTATATTTGGTCCATCATTTTTTGGTTCACTAATATGTTCTCGTGTTCTTACTCTTTTGTCCATCTGTTGAGTTGTATAACCGCTGCTCATCATTTGCTGTGTTGTGCTCGCTCCATTCTCCTTGTTGAGCATATGCTTCATTGCTCTGGTTTGCACATTTTCTAAGTTCGTGTGTTCTTATTTTACTTCTCTAAGAGCCTTTCATCTCTACTTTTTCAGACGTCTTTTTGCAAATATTGTGCTTGCAGGGGATTGCTTGTTGGTGCGAGCTCATGTCTTTTATTTTTGTAGATTTTAGTGGTACCATGCACTCTGCTGTCTGGTGGCAAATCATTACACTGCACTAGCATATTTTATTTCATAAAACTTTGGCCTAAGCGGGATCGTTGCTTGTTTGCTATCATTTCGAGCCCAAGTATTGAGTCAAGTCGTGCCTCTGGACTATATATCCTTGCCGAGGTTGATGGCATACCCCATCCTTTAGAAATTTGGAATGGGGTGAGCCTCCCTCACCTTAAAAGCCAAAATGAATGAGTGGTAGAAATGGTCTCATGAGTTAGAGGTCTCAGACTGTCAGATTCTTACTATTACTCTTTTCTGGTCTGCAGTGGGAATAAAACTGCCATTGTGACTAATACAACTGTGGAAATTGTGGTTCCTGGTGATGCTATTAGCTCTGTAGAGGGGGAAAATGGCAGCAATCTGGCTCAATTGAGAGAGGTAAATAATATATACACACATATTCTTTGTTTAGGTTCTTGGTGCTGGTTGTTCATCACTATGAAGTGATCACTAATTTGATTTCATATTTGATTATTTGTTAAGCCTGTTCCTAGATAGAAGTTATGCAATGATGCTTAAATGAAAGAACTGGATATTTTGGCTGCATTATATTAGCTCGTGCTTCTATATTTTTTCTGGATATATATGACATTGTTAGTTATTATGACCTTGTTTTTAACTTGCTCTGTTGTCATTATCAGATATCAGGCGCTAAGGTCATCGTTCAAGATCCTCAAACTGGAACAAGTGACAGGACTATTGTCATATCAGGCACACCTGATGAAACTCAAGTAGCACAGAGCCTTCTCCAAGCATTTATTCTGAATGGATCCTCCTGACAACATCCCCTCATTGATGTACCGTTAGTTTTCAAGTAGTTTAAATTTTGTATGTTGTTGCCTTAGAGCCTTTCTCGATTTATCAGGCACACCTGCTGTTCACTGAACGGCAGTATAGTGATTTAACCAACAGTCATTTATTCTTTAGGGTATACTTTAATAGGAGCAAGTCCTTTAACTCAACGGGTTGTTTTACCCCCATTTTTCATCGATTCGTTATAGGAATATTACTCTGATAAGAATGCAATGTCTTTCTATTTCATATTATCTTTTATGAAGTCGCTTTAAATTCCTCACATTTCATTGTCCATTTTTACTCTACTATCTACTATACATATAATCAAACAACTCACTAGCTAGCAAAAATCCAAATCTATTCATTCCTCAAATTTTGACAAATCACCGGTTAAGGACAAATTGGTAAAAGACTCACAAAAAAACAGAATAATCACTTTTTCCAACATTTTTCGCTTTTTTCACTCTTTTTCACACTTTTTCAAATTTTCCCACATTTTTCTTTCTCTTTCTCACATTTTCACTTTTTCTCTCACTTTTTCAAATTCTACTATACTAATTGTAATTTCTACCTTTCTATCGTATCTATTGTAATTTCGCCAAATATATATGTATTTTTCTTTTGATGTAAATTGCTAATTTGACTTGAAATCTAATAATTTATCATTATACGTGTGCCCATTGAATTTATTTATATAAAGAACATGACATTATCCGTGCATACACACGGGTAGAATATGTTGAAAACTAAAACAGTGCGACAAGTTTCTTTCCTTGTGTTGGGGCTAAATTGTAACGATTAAAAATTAAGGTAATTATCTATGCTTGAAAACGGCGAAAGAGACAATATATAGACGAGAAGGGTGGTGTCTTTGCATAAAAAATTACCACTCAAATATATTGGTTTTGCATTTAAATACATACTCAAACAGTCAATCCAAATGGTAATATGAGGAGACGATTACCTAAGTCTTGTCAACAATCACATTACACAATCACTCAAAGGAGTATTACCACACCAGCCATAAAACAAGTTGCTGATTCAAGCAGCATCAGCCAAGGATTCTCTAGTTTACAGCAGCAGCAGCAGCAGGGTCAGGATTAAGAGTGATTTCCACATTATCATGGACACCTTGCAACAGTAGCTCACCATCGTATGCCAGTACTTTACGTTTTTTAGCTGCTCTTAGTGTACCAACAAGTGCTTCAAATATATTTGCACATCGATCATCATGAAATAGTGTTCCAAATGTCACCTTCACAGTACAAGAACAATTTTGTTCAGCTCATTGACAACCAAATAAATTCACCATCACTTTGCCATAACTTAATGGAGAAGTCCAACTTAAAACACAGACCACCAACTGATTCATGGATTTTCATACTGTAGTACTATAAACACAGCTAGCATGTTCATGAATATAAACAGAACAAACATTCTTTTTTACTTTTTGCATTGTTGAGTAGTAATATATCAACAAACAGCCAAACCTTAATTATATTCTGTACAAACTGTCTTCAATTTTGCTAACCAGATAAGTTTTGTAAGGATTGATTCCCACGTGCAATCTTTACTCCATGGTTTGAATTCATTAAGGAAACAAATATATCTGTGGACTGTGGATCTTGGTAATTAAGCATATATTTGTGAGTAAAAGTGTTTCCTAGTATATTTCACAACTGCAATTGGAAAGAAATGATCTTCTTTCTTGGGTTTTACCATTTTATTAACAAGGTAAATTCATCATGCATCTGGAATAACTGAACGATCTCATTCTCACAACGATAAATTAAACTAGTAAAATCTGTGAACAAAATTAAGATCCAAATCCAATATTGTGAATGATCTAACATCTGATCGTGATTTAGATCCATAAGAAGAAAATAAGAGAATTATCACATTCAACAAACACCACATATTAATTTCAATCAATATCATGATCTGGGTCAATTAAGTGCTTCAAAAAATTCCAGAAATATGGATTCTAAGGAACATAATGAAGGAACAATTTGTTATATATGCATTACCTTGTAAGAACCATCTGTTTGGACCTTTCCAAGCCGCTTGATTTCTTCCCTGAGCTTTTGAACCTCCTCTTCTACGTTCATCATTGTAATATCTTCTTCTCAGACTAAGACCACCAAAAACAATAAAATATCTTTCCTTGTGTTGTGTCAAGTTTCTGTTCAGCCTATAAAACCATTTTATATTTATATTTTTGTTTGATAAAAAGTAACTTTTGCTTGTTAAGTTTTATTTGTACTTTGTAGGCTAACCCTTGTGGGACACCCCATTAAGGAAAAACTCTAAAAATACTTCTAGAAATTTATTTATTCTAAAATTTATGGATTTTCAGAATCCTCTATCATAAATAAGTTAATTATGGCACTTTTACTAGCTAAGTTACATTATTATTATTAAAGGAATTTTTTTTGGTAAGAGTTGTAAAAGAAAAACAAAAGCACGGCGGCACTAATGCCTTACAAAATTAACACCATTCGCATGCTTGGAGCATAGGCATTAGACCAGCAGGAGGATCCTGAAAATAAATCCAAGAGGTAGTCGCCGTTGCACCTAGCTTTGCAAGATAGTCTGCGCAAGCATTTCCCTCGCGCAAAGTGTGCTTGATATTCACAACCCACTCACGGCAGAGTAAGTCTTTAATACTCTGGATGATGGACGCATAAGGATGCCACTCTGTTGACATTCCACTGATGAGCTGCACAGACGTCTTGGAATCAGAATAGCATGTGATGACACGGTAACCTTTGTTCCATGCGAGATTAATACCATGGAGAAGCGCAAATAATTCTGCATGCAGGCTGTTTGTACTCTCCAAATTCCCAGCGAAGCCATGAAGCCAATCGCCATTGCTGCTGCGCAAGATTCCACCGAAGCCAGAGGGACCGGGATTACCAATACTACTCCCATCAACGTTCAACACCACATCAGATTCGCCTGTAGCATGCCAAATGACAAGCCGAGGCGGGCTATTAAGGGAGGAATTTAACGGGAACAACTTAGCCAGGATGGGAACAAGACTACCAATGTGGATATGCACCTGGAAACTATGTATAGTTTCACCCCCGATACAAACCATGTTGCGAGCACGCCACATCCACCAAATGGCAGCCAATAAAATATAGACTTTGTCCCCCGTAGTCCTCTAAGAAGCCAACACTTAGGGTCCGAAATAGAGAAGAAAGCAACATTATCGAAACCAAGCTCTATCAAAACTTTCTTCGAAAAGGAACAATCTCTCAAGCAATGGAGGATACTCTTCATGTCAGACCTGCAACGAGTACAAATAGGAGATTGAAGCATACCTCGATGATGGAGAAGAGAAGCAGTTGGAACTGCATCTTGGAAAATAAGCCAACACAGGAGCTTCACTTTCTCTGGAGCTGGCAATTTCCAAATCCACAACCAACTATCCTGAGTCGCAACTGCTGCTAATTCTGAAGAAGCCACCTATAACCTGCTTGAGCTGTGTAATTACCGTGTTGGCTACTGCTCCAAATATAAGTGTCCACCATATTTGAATTGATGCTATTATGAGAGTCCAATATGTGGTTCTTAATGCAAGAAGGGAGGTTAGTGTATAATTCCTCCAAGTGCCACTGCCCTTCACGAAAAAATCATTAATGGAGAGGTGCACATCGTGGATATCAACATAAGGAACTAGCGCACTGAGCCTGCCCAAGCTACTCCACGGAACGTACCAGAAGGAGGAGTCACCATTCCCTAGCCTAAAGGAGAAACCATCTTTAAGAACGTCTCTCGCCTTAATAATAAAATTCCAAGTTCTCAAGCCTACTTTCTTACCCACCTAGAGCACTGAATCAGAACCTAAGTACTTCTCCTTCACCACCAGGACCCACAGCTTATTGGAATCTTTGTGCAAATCCCGCACTAGCTTACCTAGCATGGCCGTGTTGGCGTCCCGAGCCACTATCACGCCCAGACCTCCACAAGCTCTAGTATTAGTAATGGTACTCCAACTGACTAAATTAACGCCCTTCAAGTTATTCCCCTTCCAAATGAAATCCCTGGCCATTCTATCAATATTATTGCAGACTGATTGGGGAAGCCAAGCTAACTGCATATAATAGGTGGGAATGGAAGTCAAAACCGATTTAGCAAGAGTAAGCCGCCCCGCCCTATTCAATAAATTATTCTTCCAAGAGGCGAGTCAAAAAGTAAATGCAGGGGTGTGTTCAGCAACACAGCAGGTGCAAGAAGTAAATGCCCAGCCCACAGAAACAGCCCAGCGTGACAAAAAACCTGTGCAGCCCAGCTTGGCTGCCAAAAAGGGTATTGCGGAACCCAGACCCACTGGCACTGTAGCAACACGCGGATCCACTTGACCCGCTCCACTACCCAGAGTATAAAAGCCGAAACCCTAATTCTATCTCAGAATTTCAAGATTTTGGAACACTGTTTCTTTCTTCTCTCTGGTTCGCCTTCTTCTTGACACTGATCTTCTTCTTGTTTCTGCTTCTGATCAAACGATCTGAAGGTGCAATGGCTTCAGTTCTTCACAAAGATGATGGTGTGATGATGTTTAACAAAACCCCTCTTACGGATATGTGATTTAGAGGTTTTTCCAGAAACCCTAAATCGCATCTAAGGTTCTGTTTGGAGATCTTCTTGCTGGGTTATGGATTGGACCTCCTCACTAAGGTAAATCCCTTGTTTGATCTCTGAATCTTTTGTTTCTTGGTTGATACAACGAAACCCTAACTTTGTGTTGTTTCCTTTTCTGTTTTTTTTGTGTTTCCGAGGACGATGATGACCTGAGATGCAGAATCTGAATGGAAGAGCAACACACGAAGGTATTATTTCACTCTCTCAGTGAAATTTGTTTCTGATTTACGTTTTATCAGAAACCCTAAGTTCTGGTTGTCTTTTGCAGGTACCTTGTGATTGTTCTTGATGAGCAATCACTCTATTCACGCCTTCACAAAGCCTGAAAAAAGGTATAAGACCCCTTGCTCCCTTATTTTTCTTTGCTGTTTGTTTCAGTCACTGAAACCTAGATACTGATGCTTTGTTATTTCTTTCTTGTGAGGAAAACTTCAACACTTTGAAGGAGAACCCACCCAGAAACACACTGAACAGAATATACAGAAAAAGAAAAATGCATGCATAGGAGTACACAACGCAAAAGTAAAGAAAACTGACTTGGAATTTTATTCAATTGTATAAACCAAAATCTATATCTAATGTATGTACATAGACTAATTTATAGCATTCTCTGGATGTATTAGCTGGTAGTTTAAGAGTTGTTGTAACCAACTTTAGTTTGTTAAGATTGTTTAACAAACTAACCAAATTAGTTAGGGACTAATTCAATTTTTTTTCAACCAGCTGTAATTTTAACTAAACAGGGATTGTTCAGTCAAAATTTCCAATGGCTAGTTAATCCTAGCTGTTGGATTAATATTAACCTAAGGCTAGGATTTAAAGCTGATCTAAGTTGAGGATTACCAAAATCCAACATTTTCTACCTCTTCTTGCACCTCTCTGCGTTGTTCTTCTCACCAGTTCTCAGTGATTTTTCTTCTTCCCGGTTAATCTATTTTCACATAAAAGGGGTTGATTTAGGGTATACAAAATACATAAGTGTTGGAAGAACCTGATGTTGATAAAGTGTTTTCGTTTATACTTCTTGCTTTTCGGTTGTCCCCAACATTTTTTTGTTTCTCATTCTTCTTGTTCCCTCTTCTTCGTTCTTCTTCTTCTTTCTTTTTCTCCTTTCTTCTTTCTTCTTCCCTCTTTTCCGTTGTCCCCGGAGCTTCTTTCTCTCTCTTTCTTCTACGTTCTACTTCTATCTTCTTCCTTTTTCTTCTCAGATTTGGTTCTCCAAAGATAAATGACCAAAAGGCAATTTAGCCTTTTTTTTTATCAAAAAGAAGCATGAAATCATTGGAGGAAGTGAATTCAATTTTATTTGAGTTTGAATTTTCCCCCCAAAAGTATTGATGAGGATGTGTTTTGGACATAAAATGGCAAATTATTGATGATATTGTGAGGGCAATTAGGTATTTTTATTAGTAGGTAAATGACATCAATTTATAATAGGTACCCTTTATGATAACTACCAAATATACACTAAAACACGAGTCGAGGTCCTCGATCGCAATTTAGCCATTTGATATATATTAATAACATATATTAATAATAATAAAAAGAGGTACGGTGAGAGAGAGAGAGAGAGGAAGCACAGGTAAAAAAACTTCATCTTCTCCAACTCTTGCTTATTATTGTTTAAAATTTATACTGCTCTAAATTTGTGTGAGAGTGTGGGAAAAATTGAAGTATCAAGGTCACTTTTCAGATCTCTTGTGAGTTGCAGCTCGAGGATCTCATGCAAAGCCGTTACTCGTGGCCAGCCAAGTTTTCCGCCGTAGATTAGTGATCGACAAAACCGGTAGAAACTGCACACAAAAACAAAACATGATAAAAAATATATATATTAAATTGTTTGTTTTATCAAATGGTTGATACTGTATGTTGCACCAAAAAAATTGCCGCAGACAATTGCGGTCTAGGATCTATACTCCTCAAACATACACATATCTAGCAGTTAACTAATCAAAGTCAAACAGTTACATAACCCTCATTCTCGCCAACAACCACTACATTTGATTTCCATTACTAAACAAGAGATAAAAGGTTAGGACTTTCCGCTAGGAAACCTATCACCTGAACAAAAGAGGGACGTGGGAACAATAGAAACGTGGGAACAATAGAAATAAGATAGAGAAGTGACAAATGCAAAAAAAAAAAAAGCAAAAAAAGAGGAACAATCTCGCCTAAGTGGGAAGGCTAAAGTTGGAAGAACCGTACAACCAACCCCACTAATTTCTCTCCTCAATCACGCCTAAGTGGGAGAGAAGTATTTTGTGTGATCCCACCCAAAAAAATTTCTCTCTCTCTTCATTTATGAAGAAGTATCTTATTTCTCTCATATCTCTCTCTTGCCTATCTCACTCTTTGATAAATCTTGCGAAACAAACACAGTGTAAAAGATTTTTATCTTCATCTAAGTATGTAAGTAACTCTAGACTTCAATCTATGTTTTACCTTGTTCAACTGCTAACTCAAAAATATAAAAAAAATAAAGCTCCCTTCATTCATATTTACACTCAAAATCAACAACCAACAAATAAATATACCAACTCTGAGCGAAAATCAAACTAACATGCAACAATTCACACAGAACATCTAACAAAGCATCTTGTAGACAATCCAACAACTCACATTCCTCTTAACACAAATGCAACAAGCATATTCGTAGAACCCTAGCTTTGTTCAAACTTCTTCCTCTTTGAGACCTCCTCCTCCTATCTTCCACTCAAGATTCCATCTTCCTCTCTCCTCTTTCATTGGCTTATTTTCTTCTCTTCTTCTAATCACACGTCTCTCTCTCTCTCTCTATATATATATATATATATACACTGCTTCTTTCCCCTTTTTATTTTATCAACTTACTCTCATTCGTCTCTCTCTCTCTCTCTCTCTCTATATATATATATATATATATATATATATATATATATATATATATATATATACACACACACACACACTGCTTCTTTCCCCTTTTTATTTTATCAACTTACTCTCATTCTTTATCTCTATATATTCTTTTATTTTAATAACCCAATTTACTAACTACACCTTTTTGTATTGATTACTACTCTTTTTTATCCTCTTTTAATTTTATGTTAGTTTTACATTCTTCACTTATTTTGATCTCTTTTGATTATTTTGGTGTGCACCCCTTCTTAATTGGCAACACCCCCTTTTCTTTTCAACTTGAGCCAATTACACACTAATCCTAATTTTACTTCTCATTTTACTTAAAATTAACTTTTACAACATTATTCTGTCAAAAAAAGCTTTTATAACATTATTCTTTTCACTCATCTCTTCTAAATTCTTATTTATTAATCTTAATTATATATTCAATTAGTTAACCAAACCATTTAATTGATTTTTATTTATAATTTACTTTGTTTACCATAACTATAATTTTGTTGGGGGTGTTACAGAGAGTTCACAAATATATTTTCGTGAGAATTATCATTTTCAAAAATGAAGAAAATATTAACATACTATACGCTTCTTTTACGCCCAAACAACACAACACTAGATAATAGTAATACATACTCTCACTAACTATATTATATGTAACAAAACCCTAGTTCACACAAATGGATAATTTTGTGCGAAATGATATATAATTAAGGCTTAAATATCATTTACCCTTTGCAAATATCACGTTTATCCATTTACCCCATGCAAAAAAAAACTTTCAAAACAAACATTGCAAATATTAAGTGTTTCTAGTTACCCCTTGCTGTTAGTTTTAGCTAACAACGTTGAGTCTATGCTGACTTTGCAGGAAGGTAACTAGAAACACTTAATATTTGCAGGGGTAACTAGATCAACTTAATATTTGCAGGGAGGTAAATGGATAAACGTGATATTTGTAGGGGGTAACTAGATCTAAATGGCAGCCAAAACTAACGTTGCAAGGTTTGTTTTGAAAGTTTTTTTTTGCAGGGGGTAAATGGATAAACGTGATATTTGCAGGGGTAAATGATATTTAAGCCTATAATTAATACTAGATCAATTGGTAGTGGGAATGCATTGAGCATGTACTTGAGCCCCAGGGTACATGGTTCGATTCCCATGGAAGGTAAAAACTCCACAAAGGGTGGAGAAGATCATGAGTGCATCGCTGGGTAGCCTACTAAATAAGAAAAAGACCCAAAGTGTTGAACAGTACAAAATTTGTTCCTAAAAATGGGCACCGATTAGTAAAATGGGCACCAATTAGTTATTCCTTGAAAATGTTATAACATTTTGTAATTAGCTACTGATCGTCCGACAAAATATCACAAAAAAAAAGCGTTAAAAAAACCGAACTCACAAAAAAAAACCTTAAAAAAATTGTTTCCTTGTGAGAGAGAGTGTGAGTTTTCGTTTCAGTGGCAGTGTTTCCTCAAGTCGAGTCCTTTGTCTAGGAAACAGCACTCTATATTTTCTTTCCATTTCCATTCTACACCTTTTCTAATTTCTTTCCAACTCACTCCTCTTATTCTCATTATCCTTCTTCTCCTTTAGGGTTCCATTCACCAACTCAAATTTCCGCTTCATTTTTTCGATTCCTCTGTTTGTGAAGGTGAGTGATGCTTGAGAAATGGACTGGGTGAATCCATGTGAGAACGGCTTGGTCGTTGTTCCCATGCACTGTGCCAATGGAGTTTCGGGTTCTGATGATGGAGAAGAACCTGTACCTCCCATTGCTCCTTCTGCTCCACTCTCTCGTACCAGTGAACTCACCATTTCCTTTGAAGGCGAGGTCTATGTTTTCCCTGCCGTTACACCCGAAAAGGTTCCATTTTTTATTTTTATAATTTTTCGCATCATTTGCGCTTTCTCTTACTTCCATTTTTCAATTCATCATCATCATAGCTGAGACCAAGCGTTTTTTTTTAATTATTAAATAGAAAACCCTCTTCTTATGATACGGTCCCCCCCACCCCCCTCCCCCGGGGCGGTTCAATTGGCAATTTTAGAGTTAGGAGTTGAAGGTTTTAGTTTAATAATTTTTTTTCAAACCATTGCTTGCTACCACGGTGGTTCAAAGCTTTCAACCAATGTTTTTAAAACCGGACCGGAGATCGAACCGGCGAGACCTCCGGTTCATGGTTCAATCGGTTCAACCGGTTCAACCACGGTTTGAACCGGATAATTAATTAATATATAAATAAATAAATAAAATACTAAACTTTGTAAAAATATTAATCCAAATTCCAAACATCAAATTAGTTTTCAAAATAAATTCAAACATTAAACTAGTCTTCATGAAAATAAAAATAAGACATAAGAAATACACAACTCAGGGGAAGAGAAGAGGGGAAAAAAAGAAAGAGAAGAGAAGAGTGCTATGAAAGAGGGGGAAAAGAGGGAAAAGAGGGGAAAAAAAGATTTTTTCAGCTTTATCAAAGAACCGGCCGGTTACCAAGAACCGCGCCCGGTTATCCGGTTCAACGGGTCAAACCCGGTTCAAACCGGTTTTTCCGGTTCTTTTCCGGTTTTTACTCCCAGCGGGTTAAATGGCACGAACCGAACCGCAGAGACATCCGGTTCACGGTTGAACTGGTTCAACCGGCCGGTCCGGTCCGGTTTTTAAAACATTGCTTTCAACAAAAACTAATCTCATCTCGCGGTTAGGTTCAAATTTCGCACTTGGCAACACTAAGTTTGCCCACTACACGAATCAAACCCAGAAGCCGTGGGTCGACTTATCTGTGTGACACATGGCCAACGGTGTTGGTTATTTAATAGTTTAATTAATATGCCAAGGCCAAATAAATCTATTTGAACTTTTGAGATAATAATACATTATAGGCAATAATATGTAAGGCCTAGCACAATTGATATTGGTTGTTAGACCGGATATTTTCCGTGGTTGGTTCAATTTTCTGTGATTTTACGGGTGGGGTTTGTCGCTCCATCTGCAAACAAAAAAAACATTCTCGACAATTATTGTAAGGTTGGATCTAAATTCAAATAGTGAGTTTTCTACAATGTGTTGATGAGGAACTTACCTGGTTTCTTCAAGAAAATGGGGATAGGGGAGAGAACTTAATTGCAGCTCTTCTCATTCCTGCACGTCTTAGGGGTCTACTTTAGCATTCTTCTGGTCCACATGTGGATTTTGAAAATAAAAATGGTTAAATGTTGGTCATATTTCCGAAAGTGCCGTAGTGAGAATTTTGTCGTATCAATTTGAACTAATTTATTCGTTTGAAGATATCAATTTTTTAGTTTTTGCTAAGTGTATGTTTGGGCTTCGGTTGAAAAACTGTGAATGTAAATTTGGACACGGAGTATCTATATAGTTCCTTTGGGGAAAACGTTCTTTTGGACTCAAAATGTATGTTTGCAATGGAAGTACAATTGTGCACTAGATTGTTTTGTTGCAATTGACCTTTAGTGGTTTTATTTTATGAGAAAGGATTTGGCTCCTCCAAAGTGAGTAGAGAGTAAAGTAAGTAATCTTAACTATGAGTGAGAAAATCAAGGATGATTTGCTATGCATATGTATGTTATATGAACCATTAATTGTTGAGATTGTTTACTCTACCCTCAATACTCAATAGTGTGAGTTGCTCACTTTAAAGGAGCCAGTCCTATGGGGAACTACTTACAAAGCAGTCATTTGTTTCCTATCTATTTATTCCATTGGATTGGATATGCATCACTATAAATTATTTCTTTCTTTTTAATAAAACAGTTCCACTCATGGTTGGTTTCATAACTTATTTGAAATTTGAAATGATTATCAGACATTTTTAGGGTTTGATGACCCTTTTTTACTGAAATACAGGTGCAGGCTGTATTATTGCTCTTGGGAGGGCAAGACATACCAAATAGTGTCCCCGCCTCTGACTATTTGTTGCAGCAAAACTGTCAGGACATTCAGGTATTTTATTTCAAAATTACTTTTTTTTTTCGATAAATATTGGTACTAATTGCGCCGCAACATATTATTAGACATTCGTAAACTTTTTATATATAGCAGGGACTAGATGATCCTTCCCGAAGTTCAAAGCTTTCACGGAGAATTGCATCACTTGTTAGGTTCCGTGAAAAACGCAAAGAAAGATGTTTTGATAAGAAAATCCGGTACACTTGCCGTAAAGAGGTGGCTCAAAGGTAGGGTGAGGGTCACTGGGAACTTTAGTGTAGTATGTCATATGATTTTTTCTGATTGAAATATTTGTGTCACATTTTTCTCCTTTTATATTATGATTGGTGTAACAATACTAAAATGGGTGACATTTTTCTCCATTTAAAAAATTGTTAGTTGAAATAAAGTATATTTTGTGTTAAAAAAAACTCATGTAAGAATGGGTGCTATTTTGAAACAAAACCCATGCTATTTGGAAGCTATGTTATACAAAACTCCAGTGCTATAGCATCGCTATTTTGAAGTTTTTACTTTCAATGCTTACATGTACCGCTTCTCGCCTGGACATATGGTGCTCTTGACATTGATGATATTTCCTTTTCTGATAGGATGCATCGTAAGAATGGACAGTTCGCATCATTGAAGGAAGACTACAATTCTGCTGCTGAAAACCAGGATTCTAGCAATGGAACACCTTACTCAGAATCTACGTGAGTTTCAAAGTTATATCTTTTGTTTGAAACCTTAGAATGCAATATCAGCATTGTCAAATTGCCTCGCGGCGGCGCCGTGGTGTTATTGCATACTGGATTTTGTGCCGGCAATGCCTATTATATCTGCCCGGCACTATGTTGCCGCCATAGGCGGGAACACCATAATCCGCCAATAATTCCACAATATTTATGTGGCAGTTTTTTGGCTGGCCACCATAATCCGCCATCTGTCTGCCATTAATTAATAACACTGAATAATGGTCGCCCTTAATCTTTTACACGTCGGTGCTAAGATTGTTATTGTCCTGTTGCATCTCTTCCGTTTTTAAGTGAATGCAGATGCCAGCATTGTGGAATTAGTGAGAAGTCTACTCCAGCAATGCGTCGAGGACCGGCTGGTCCAAGATCTCTGTGCAATGCCTGTGGGCTTATGTGGGCAAATAAGGTATTAATATCTGTTTGTTAGCTTAACATAGAATTATTTTTCTTGTTGTTAATTGTTGTGTTGGGCTCCAGAACCCGGCTTGGTATATCATGTCCCAAATTTGTAAGATTTGTTTTGTAGCTTTATTTTATAATAACCAGAACCCATGACTTAAATACAGGAGCTTTTGTCCCATAATGTCATCAAATTTTAGTAAAAAATATTTTTTTCAGTTTATTTTTCAACTTTTTTGTCATTGAATGCCTGCTCTAATAGCCAATACAATTTATCTTTAGTGATTTGTTATTCATTAATTTTTATTACAAATGTGTAACTGAGCTGATTGGTCCTTAAGGTCATACCTCATTATAAATACTACAGTCATATTGCATCATAGTTGGAGAGTATAATGACAAGAAACTGGAAAGAGATACCTGTTGGCATCCTTGAAAGTGATATGTGATTGTGTATCTTCAATTGTTTATAATGTTGAGGTTTTTGTATCAACTTGATGATTCGTATTTATGGCATACACTGGCATTCTGCTTCAACCAGAAGGATGGGAATGTTTCTTTTTACATGTCTGAATCGTCATGGCCATGCAGTAATTGTTTATTGCCAATTAAGCAATTTCATGTTCCCATCTTGCCTAAAGTAATTAGGGAATTCTTATTTATAGTGTCCACTAATCTTCATTTACATGGTCCGTTGATATGAAGGGAACATTGAGAGATCTCAGCAAATCAGGAAGGATTGCTTTTGAACAGAATGAGCAGGTATTTTTTTTTTATCTTTTCAGTTTTTTCCTGCATTACACTTCAAAGAATAAAATAATTAATAAGCTCTAGTCAGCCACACACATTACCGGACCCAGATCCTGCTTGTGGGTAACCGGGATGTTGGATCCTCTCAGGATCTCACTGACTGTATCATTTGATGAAAAGGTAGGCAAAATGCCTCGTGCAAAGAATATTATGGGATTCCTACACTCAGCATTATCTCTGTCATCAATTGACCTGATCATGCAATGATTCTAATCCAACAATAAAATGCAAAATATTATGGGGTTCCTACACCCAGCATTATCTCTGTCATCCATAATTATGCATGCACTGATATTGCATAACTATGGATGTGAATGGGTTGGGATTGTTGTCTGTATTTGTACCATTGCCATTAGCTATGCCAAAAGTTCAGAGGAGGCTTGATTTATACATAGAAATAAAATGCAATTTTTTTTCCGTTAATGGTTGTACTGTATGTAGGGGTGTGCATGGTGCATAAACCGCACCAAATTGAACCAAATAAATAGACCGGTTCAGTTCTCAAAACTGTTTTCGCAAAAACCGGTTTTCATTCAAACCAGATAAGGTTCGGTTCTGAACCGGTTTCGAACTGGTTTCCACTTCTAAATCGGATTTTTGGGATCAAACCGGTTTAAAACCGGTTTCCTTGTAGTAAACCGGTTTTTGCCAAAACCGGATTTGATAGCACTGCAGAAATACTGGTTTTTTTTGGAACTTTGCCTGTTGAAAACTGTCTTGGACTGATATTGTGTTGAAATCCATATGATTTAATAAAGCAACTATTATACTACTAACAATTGAAATAGCACTGCAAATCACAAAATCTTGAGGTAAATAAGTAGATTAATCATCAGATATATGCATGCAACGGAACACTTCAAAATCATTACAGATTACAAATTCAATACAATTAATCCATAACAAAAGAATGAAATCCAACTCCAAACACTATCTAACACTAAAACATGGACATCATAATTCTGAATTCTTCAAAGTAGTTGATCATCACTCTGCTGCATTCATCCATGGACTTTGATTATTATCCCAACTTTGATCTTCACTCAAGTCATTCATTCAACTTCTCTTCCTCTTCCTCTGCAACAATACTAAAAGACAAACTCACATAAGCTAACAATTAGATTTAACAATCAGAGCAAGCAATTGATATCTCTATGCTCTCTTCTATGACTTATATAAGTTCATAAGCTAAAATAATGTATTACCATAACAACACTTGCTGGAAACCAGAACAGAAAAAAGAAAGAGTTCATTCAAGTACACAATGTCAACACAAATACCATAACAATGCATTGATTTGAAAGGTTCAAATCCAGCTAAAAGTCTCCTCCCAAATCTTAATAGCATATGAACAATCAAAGTAAGAATATTATTAACTTGTCACTCACAACAACATAGGCCAACAAACCCACAAGTTTCAAACGCCAAATCACAGCAGAGCTTCAAATTCAATGCACATTATAGAAAGCATATCACTACTCTATGGACCCATTATTAATGACACAGACCTCACTTAGCCATTTGTCAACAACATAACATGCGCTAGCTCTTTAATCTCTTCACTGTTTCATCTTAATTTCTTTTGCATGATGCTATTCCATTATCTGTATTATTTACTTAAATTGCAGCTAACTAGTTCTTTCTTAACCACATTTTTACCTTCTCCCCAAATACTGTCTATCTATCTTCATGATTCATTCCAAATCTGACTTTTTGCTCCTATGTGTCACTTACAATCTGCTAAAGTGTTCTAGAACATATATAGAAATCTTGTAAACATCAAAATCAGCATATAAATCAAGACCCAGAAGCCATGTAAACATGAAAATCAGTATATAAACATCGCAAATCGAAAAGAACGAAACATCAAACTGAATCGCGAGCAGCTTCAAATTGCAAATCGCAAATTTAGAATACGAAACATCAGATATATAGTTCATAGTTATTACTGAAAATAGTTTGAAATAAAAGAATTAGCTGTACACGTGAAAATAGTTTGAATCATGTGCAGTTGTGACTTACGGGCTTGTTGTATATTTTGTTCTGTTCTTCACTTGAGACTGATGATTATCCTTGTTTATTCTGATACGTTTTTTTCTTCACACTATAAATATTATATAGTAGTAAAAGCTAAGGGTTGATGGTTGTTTAATTCATGTTAGATGCCATGTACAGGTGTTTGTTTAGAACTGCAAGTTAGATGTGAGTGATAACTTTGATTACTGAAAATAGTTTGAAATAAAAGAATTAGTTTGAAATATAATAACTATGAACTAACTTCATACATATATTATATCTGTTTATAAACATGAAAATCAGCATATAAATCAAGACCCAGAAGCCTTGTAAACATGAAAATCAGTATATAAACATCGCAAATCGAAAAGAACGAAACATCAAACCGAATCGCGAGCAGCTTCAAATTGCAAATCGCAAATTTAAAATACGAAACATCAGATTCAAATCGCAAATCGCAAAGAACGAAAAACGAAAACAAAAACAAAATTTAAAGAACAGACCTCAAACTGAACCGCGAGCAGCTTCTTCAAATCGCGAGCAGCAGAATCGCGGGAACCAAAATCGAAGCACCAAAATAGAGAGCAACAAAATCGCAGCACCAAAATCGCAAGGGGGTGATACTAATTGGAGTTATGATTTGCTAGAAGCTTCAATTTGAGGCTAGGGTTCCTCCATTTGGGGCTGGGGTTTTCGATTTGGGGCTACAAATGAGTGCCAAGAGGAAGCGTTGGAAGAGGAGCGGGTCACTTAATTTGTTTCGGGTAGGTGGCCCAGTTTTATATTTTTGGAGTGGTCAATGAACCATTTGAACAATTTAGGCTTTTTTGGTTTGGTTGGGTTCAGTTTAGTGAAATGGTGTGGTGGTCCATTTATTTTGCACACCCCTAATTGTATGATATGTATGAGCTAAGAAACCTAGACCAGAAACATTATTGTTATGTTAAAATTGTTCCGAGAAATACTTGCAGTCGAAATGTTTTTAGAGGTGTTCTGATGCAACACTAGAAATTAGAAGTGATTCAACAATAAATTCTACTCAAAAACAGCTTGGTATCTATTTGCAACTCTTCCTGTCAGAATTTTTTACTAAAAAATCAATAAAATTTGCAAAGTTTAATCTGCTAATGGTCACCAATTTGAAATTTCTTTGACACGATCTGAGCTCAATCAGGGATGCTTGGAATTTCAAGTCTAACAATATATTCTTTATTTTAAGGATACTTCAGCAGATATAAAGCCTTCAACAACAGAACCAGAAAATTCTTGCGTTGTGCAGGACAAGGAGGTATCTTTTTTTTGCTCTTTCTTCAGCAAATTAAGTAATGACAATGTTGTTAATATCAAAAACATAGCTTTTTCTTTATATTTTTTTTTTTGCTTGTGACATTGGTGGTGGTTTCCCTTTATTTTTTACCAGTCTTCAATGTTGGGTCTTTATAATATCCCAAAACAGAGCACAAACTCTGTCAGTATATTGTTTTCCTTGAGGGTCCATATGAGGAAAATGTTTAGTTTTTCAAATTTTTGAATCATGATGCTGATTGTTGTAATTTTGAGTGCTCTTGTTTGCATGATTAACTCTGATACTAATACTGATTTTGTGCCATTTGGCTGTTGGTTACTACTTCATTATCTTTTTATTCATCAGGGAAGCCCTGAGGAAATTAAGCCTGTACCAATGGATGCCAGACAGTCACCTGAGACGAAAAATGGGCAGGTTTAATATATTTGTTTGTACTAGTGGAATAATTTCTTTTTCTTTTCTATGCAGGTTAATAAAACTTAATTAGGCTGTGTTATTAGGTAATTTGACTTGTTTGCTCATACTGGTTTAGGCATTTAACTCATTACGTAGATCATTGAAATAAGCAAAGGTTAACAATTTGGTCAACTTTTGCAGAATTCAAAATATGACACACAATCTGTTGCTATGGTCTGTAAGAACCTTGTCATTCAGAACTTAAAAAAAAAAATTTTTTTTAAAAATTAACTAAATGGAGCAGACATTCTGATAGGCATATCTGAGTCTCTTACTGGTATGTGATGTTCAAAACTTAAAATTTAATTTTTTCTTCCATTAATTTTCAACCAGGAGACACCGGTCAATCAATTTGCCGCAGTACTTTTAGAGATCCTGAAGATCAAAAATTTACTATAAAAGCTCAACCACTAAAATTTCGAAACTTGAATGATTAGGGTAGAGGAAGGATTAGAAATTACTAAATCAGGGGTGCATGGCGCACAAATCTCAAACAAGTGCATAGTGAGTTAACAAACAATATTCAATATTCCAGCAAACAAAATTGTTAAAAAAAAAAAAGAAACCAAGTCATGTTACTGAGAATGCAGAGTTTTTAGATTATCGTATTTTATACTGAATTAGTGTCTTTAGCTCTCAATGGATGATGATAATATTTGTGTGTAGTCCTTTGGTGTGTTTACTTTTTTTATTTTGGAACCTGGGTCGACTATTTGAAGAATAGATCTAAAAAACTTATCTGATTTTGAATTTT
The DNA here is from genome assembly GCA_039519185.1 of Astragalus membranaceus. NCBI lineage: Eukaryota > Viridiplantae > Streptophyta > Magnoliopsida > Fabales > Fabaceae > Astragalus > Astragalus membranaceus. Next base: position 147,258,575 of record CM076850.1, on the reverse strand, counting down.
ATGTCATTTAACTGATAATTTTGATCACAGCATATACTTGAAGCTACTGAGGCAGTTCCTGACAAGTTGTCCATCCAACTGGAGAATAATGCACTCGGTCTGCATGAACAGGTAATTTTTTTTCTTGAGAAGAGAGTTCCTTTTGAGAAAAAAAAGTTCTGGAAAGGGTTGAGGACTGATAACAGCCACAGTACTAGGATATTGTTTGAAAATTGGTATGTTATATTTTGAGGATTACAGGATATTATTGAGGATCTCGCTGATGCTTCTGGGACCGAATTTGAGATTCCTGCAGGTTTTGATGACCAGGTATCTGTTTTAACTGACTTGATCGACTAAGCCATCCGACCGTTCTTGCTAGCCTTTATCTATGTATCAGTTACTTGTTAAAAAATTCATGAGATGAGTACTGATATACAGGTTGATATTGATGATTCCAACATGAGGACTTACTGGCTGTGATCTGAAGATGGTTTATGTTTTATTCGCAATGGAAAAGAATGTGTAGTGCTGGTTCAACTAACTATGGACTTCTGGAGATGGTTTATGTTTTGTAGACAAACCGTTTCTGGAAGCACTGTGAATTATATGACCGTAGTAGGCTTAACAATATTCATACATGATAGTTCTTGTACATGCTCCCTTGGGACCAGATTTGATATATATAATGTGAATAGTTCAGTTTTTTAATCCCTTCACTTCTGCTCATTGAGGATGTATTCTTTGTGAAACTGTTTTCAAGGTGTAATTAGAGGGGAGGAAAGGGGATGAGAGAGAAGTCAAATATTGAACAACTTCTCATCTACACAAACTCATAACATCAGTTTTGCACACACAAAATGGTTACAAATTTAAAATGAGACTCAATAGACAACGAAGCCAAATATCAAAAGAAGGAAGGCTTGGCTGTTCATATAAAAATGTGGTGATGACAAACTTGGTTGTGTTTGGCTGAATGATTATAGACATGCACTTTGGTAAGAATTTTTTTAATAATTGCATTATCAATGTCCAATCTATCTATCTACTCTACTATAATCAAATCATATTCCAGCACATTTATATTTTTAGACATTTTACAATTTTGACATTTGTCACAAAATAGAGGCAAAATAGTCATTTTATCGCATAAAGACAAAAATGAACAGTATGTGAACAGTGTCGTGAACAGTGTTTTTTGCAGCTTTCTTAAAAAATATAAAAACTGACGCGTGGACGGTGTTTTCGCACCTTTCTAAAAAAATATATAAAAAACTTACGCGTGAACTGTGATTTCACTTTTTTTTAATTTTTTTTTCAAAAAAAAACTTTTAAAAATCTGTTGTTTTAGAAAAAGTCATTTTTCATTATTTTTTTTACTTTTTTTGGTGAAAAACATTTAATTTTTTTTTCCTGTTTGCCACTATTTTTATAAAAAAAATCATATTATAAATCAATTAGTCACTATTTTTATATTCTACTCAAACTACTAAAATTAATAATTTTAGTCACTATCTATTGTCCAAAAAAGACGTACCTTTAACAAAAGTTTAAAAATTAATTTTTTGTAAAAAAAATAAATTATTAAATTAATATTATACTCATTAATTAAATAATCTAAAATTTACGATTTATTATAATCTCTCTATTGAAATCATTGAATTTAATCACTAAAAATTGTAAAAAAACTTTAACCCCTGGCAAAAATTACAAAATAACTTTTTATAATTAAATTAATATGATTAAATTATATAGAAAAAAATAAGTCATAATACGCTAGCAAATTTAACCACTACTCTTTGTCAAAAAAATCGATACCGCTAGCATAAACTTCAAAATTGTTTTTCCTAAAAATATCAATAATTAAATCTCATTTTCTTTTTTCGTGAGTCGCACGGGAGTGGCAACGAGGGAGGCAACGAGATTGTCAACGGGAGCGCCAACAAAAGCGCCAACGGGAGCGCCAACGGGGGTGCCAACAGAGTGCCAATGGGAGGGCCAACGGGGATGCAAACGGGAGGGTCAACTGGGGTACATATTCAACACTTTAACTATCTCTTTGTCTTCAACATAACATTGATATTCACTGGCTATGGGAGCTGCAACGGTAGAGGCAACGGGAGTGGCAACGGGAGTGGCAACGGGAGTGGCAACGAGAGCGCCAACGAGAGTGCCAACGCGGATACAAATAGGAGGGTCAACGGGGATGCATATTTTACCTCTAATATCTAAATACATTATTATGGATCAATGTAATTCTGATTGTCAATCTCCTTTACTTTCTTCGACTCAATATAATTTTCATTTGTATGTTATATGACATAATACCTATCTCTTTCTACTTTGAATTTCAAATCATACATTTTGGACATTGTTCACAACTTATGATTATCTTTCGAATTACTATTATTACGCACCGGTAAAATACTAGTTGTTTCAGAAGCCAGCAACTGCAGGGAGAATTCGCTCGGTGGTGAGCTTAGCTATGGGATTGGATTCACGGCAGTCACCTCTCTCTATCTCTCTCTTCATCCATTTTTTTTTGATTTTTTTAATATAAAATAAATCAACGGCCGAGATTGAGTATGATGGTGATCCAATGGAGGGCACCGATCCGACTGCCGTGACTGCCGAGGCTGCTGACTGCCGAGAATCGCGATCCCTTAGCTATTAGTGAGAGTGAGACTTTGAGAAGGTATCAAGTAAATGAGTGTTTGGAATCACGTTGAATTTATTCAAAATGTACATTTAAGCTACAAACTATAGCTTTTACTTGGACACAGGCTTATGGGCTTCCTAATGTGATGGGTTGAATTTTTTAGCCCATCCTACCTTGGTTAGTCTGCCCAAAAAAATATTGGGTTATAAAGACAGTGAGTTGGCGGTTGACTTGCTGATAAAATAAAGTACAGGTCATGCTTAGGTGGAGGATGGTAGGTGTAGTGTGGGGGGATATGTCTTTAAATATGTTTAAGTAGTGATTTAATTGTTAGATTATGATTTATGAATGATTGAGCTGTGTTGGTTTGTGTAGAATAGTTTGGGGTGCCATTATGTTTGGATGGTTTGAGGTCAACTTTTCACGAGGTTTCAAATTGGGAGAACGTTTTTTTTAGAAAAATTGGATCATGTGACACAACAAATTCAATTAGAGAGTGAAGGAGAGTTGGATGTAAAGACATGATTGTAAGTATGGGACACTTTTGGGATCCAATTTATACAATTGAAACTTTAAGAGATAAAAATCGCATATTTATTGTAGCTAGAGAAGCAAATGTGCAATTAAACCTAAATATTTTCAATTTTATCTCAAACTAATAAAGTGCTTATGAGATAAACAAATATCATGCAATTGCTTATGTATAAACTATCATATCATAATCATAATTATATAAAATCAGGAATCATCCATATCATCAGTTCACATAGGCGCCACGCGCATTCCCGTTTAATTCCACGCAGTTCTCTTTAAAAATACGTGGCATCCACCTAAGCTAACATTAAATATCTTTTTGGTAAAAAAACGATCTCAATGGCTGTTAACAAAAAGTTACATCCTCAAACAACATCAACGGCTAAAATTGCTTTAAATTGCGGCTGACATTAGACAAAAAAAAACGATGCAAATTTTAATTGATATAACAGTCAACAACAACATTCATTTTAATTGATATTGCATTAAATTCCACATACCATACGGTTCAGGCACCTAATTAATTCAAAAACCAATATTCCGCAAATTTTGAAATTGTCCTAAATCAAAACAGCAAAAATTCGAAAACAAATCAATGTGGAAGAATCAATAGGGTCAACTGTATTCAATGTTCTTCATTATTTTTCTCAATTCAAATTGACTTTTCAAATTTAAATTTAAAACCAAAATATTTACAGCATATCTACCCAAAAAAAACATTATGCCTCTATCTGCTGGCAATTTAAAGCAAAATGCAATCAAACCTGTATTAAATCACCAATCAATATGTAGACATCATTATATTTTGCTATAATCATGGAAACCGCTGGCAAGAGAGAGAGAAATGGAATCAAACGTGATTTAAATCAGTAATCAATATGAATGTTTTCCCTACATAGTAGCCTCTAACAAATTGATGAATTTTCCCTACATATAACAACCCAAAAATTGTACATCAGCAAACAATATGGAATCCTGAGTTTGCCAGCGTCTTCGTCTCCTATGTCTCTTGCACCTCTTTTCCATGAATCCGACATCGTTCCCTTCTAAGTTACTTCATCTTCATACCCTAACATTCAGATTTCGTTTTTCCTTCCACTTCCTCACCTCTTCACTACTGTCTTCATCTTCTCCACAAGTAAGATTCGTTTTTCCTTTTCATTTTTGGTTTTCCGTCTTCTTATTCGTTCCTCTTCTTCAAATGTTTTACTTTAAAATTGCAATTTTATGTTTGGGATGTTAGGGTTTTGGTTGGGTGCTGACTCCCATATTGCTCATTTAAGTTTGGGATTTTAGGGTTTTGCTAATGTATGTAACCCCTTTCTGTTTGTTGCTGATTTCTCTTTACATTTTTTCAATTTTTTTCTTGAATGAGGTAATAGAGAATATAGAGAGCTACGAAGGATGAGGGAATGAGAGAGAACATAGAGATCTGTTTTTTGTTGGCTAATATTTACGTTTGTTTTAGATTTTATTTGTTTATTATGTTCTGTCAATTTTTTTGTTCGAGGTTATCAACTAGGTCTTTTCTTGCTTCAAGTTTTACTTGGCCACCATAGCAATAATTTAGATGTTTGTAAACATTGTGGTGATTTGAAATCCCCAGTTGTGAACTTTGATATGAAATCCCCAGTGTTATGAAGGCCATACTCTGAATGGGGGCTTTTTTAGCTATTTGAATTACAATTTTGAAAACTCATTTCATATCACTACTACTAGCCCCTACATATATTACTGCCCACTAGTGCAAAAAGGGGATTTAAAGTCAGGCGAAAAGGGGATTTAAAGTCAGGCGGGCGCTTGACTTTTATTAAGTCGACTTTGTATGTCTGGAGTTTTAAAGTCAAGCGATAGCCTGACTTCGTAAGTATGTTTTAAAGTCAAACATTTATTGCGCCTGACTTCGTAAGTATGTTTTAAAGTCAAACATTTATTGTTGCCTGACTTCGTATGTATGATTTAAAGTCAAGCATTTATTCTTGCCTGACTTCGTATGTATGATTTAAAGTCAAGCATTTATTCTTGCCTGACTTCGTATGTATGATTTAAGGTCAAGCTTTTATTATTGCTTGACTTTAAATCATACTTACAAAGTCAAGCAAGAATAAATGCTTGACTTTAAATCATACTTACGAAGTCAAGCATTTATTCTTGCCTGACTTCGTAAGTATGATTTAAAGTCAAGCTTAAACTTGCTTGACTTCGTATGTTTGATTTAAGGTCAAGCTTTTATTATTGCTTGACTTCGTATGTATGATTTAAGGTCAAGCATTATTGCGCCTGACCTTAAAAGTTTTTTTTTTAAATTTTGGTTTAATCTATACACCCTGGTTATACAAATTTTTCATTAAAAAGAAGCGACTCCACTGGGGATCGAACCCAGATCTCTGGTCCCGTAGACCAGCGCCTTATCCATTGGGCCATGGAGTCATATATCAGTAAAGTAACGCTTAATGAATGTAACCAATCAAGTGCTAGTCAACTTGCATTCTCAAAATAGAGTAAAACATATATATTTCTCAAAACAAGCATAATTTCCCAAAACAACTCTGATTTCAACATTAACCTTGAAAATTCTCAAGGAAAACTAGCAGTATACACTATACAGAGGCTGTTAGCAACAGGAAAATAACTAGAACAAAACAATTGGGATCTTAATAAAATTCATGATTTAAATTACATCAAGACTTTGCCTAATAGAACTGAATATTATACTTGTACACTGAATACAATGGCTAAGTTACAACATTAGGATCATGATGTAGAAAATACCTTAGCAGATACAAAACAATTGACAGCCTTCTGTGCTCAACCATATCCGGCAAAATATCTACAAAAATCTGAAGGAAGAAATAACATATCAGAAGATGGATATGCAAAGAGTTGCTTTCAATCATGTAGGAGAGACATGAATACCCAAAAGCAATTTCATGAAAAAGCCAACCTTCAGTAATTTTTCCACATCATCTGTCTTAGACAACCAACAAGGAACAATTTGCAGATAAAAGCTTCTCAAAAACAAGCTTTGAATGAGTGTCAATCTACAGGCACATAAACACATAAATGGTGAGACCATGGCTAATATACTGAAGAAGTTCTCCACAGTAAATTGGCGACTGAATAGCAATGATTAGAGCAAAGAAACAGGGAATTCATAGTTGGGGAGAAAAGATATTCTGCCCACAAAATATACTAAGTTCAGTACAGGGAAAACCAGCACTAACAAACCTGTGTGACAGCTGATTTGCCGATAACAGGCATAATATCAAGTATATGCCCGAAAATGTTTTCCGGGAAGACTCTAATAACAGCAGAAAGCAGAGAAAATATATGGTTGCGGGTGACTACAACGTTGGAAGTCTGGGCACTCTATCAGTAGCTTAATGTTAATTCCATTCATCATCTCTTCCTGTCAAGAATAACGAAACTTATAAAAGGGAACAACAAAAATAGTAAAGAGGTAGTTATTTATTTTAAATATCATAATAAGACATCAAGAATGGTAGTTATTCAGATTCAGAAGTAATCATATCACCTGTTTGTTATGTCTTTCTTCAGTAGTAAGACATCAAGAATGGAGCTCAGAATGTAGACTGGATTCTCTCTTCTGCATATGTCATTAGTCGGAACTTCTGCTTCTTGATGTGTTGTCAATTTCTGTTTCTTTGTTATCTTTTCATCAGCTGACCTATCTGTGGCAGTTTTTTGTGCAAGTATGACATCAAGTATGTGGCCAACAGTTGAGAAACTTATCTGCAATTCCATAACATCAAACGATAATTCTCAGCTTTTCATATATTTCCCTGCTATAAAATGAATGCTTGGAAGAATCCAATATTGGAATACAAGTAATATACAACAAAAATTTCCTCTAAAATTTCAGAATACAAAAATTTGAATCATATTTTCACAGAAGTATGTCTTCATTAAACTACTGAATTAATAATAAATATCAGCTCCACACCTCGGGCTCTCCATGCACCAAGACATCAATGTCAAGTTCTTCCTGGAGCTTCACCACAGAGTTAATTTCCTCCTTAATGAAATGGATATAATCCTCCTCAGAGATCCTATTCATATAGTAATATATAGCATGTCAAGTATTAAATATAACGATCATGGAACGTGGAAGATAACTTAAGATGAAGAGTTCATGCTTACTTTTTGGCCTTGAATTCACGGCGAACCCTTCTAAGATCTGCAGTCTGAGGGAAAGATCCGATTGTAGTGGTTGGAAGAATAGGAAGGTTTAGTTTCTTCTGTTGAGCATCCAATCTGGCACTGACAGTAGTGACCCTTCGGTGATCAGATCCCTTAAGAGCAGTAGCCTGAGAAAAGAAACCAACAACTTAAGAACTCTACTGGCTTAAAATTTATCAAATACAGAAAAAATAGAAATGAAATCCTGATGAACACTAACAGCCTTTTGAACAGCCTCATTTGTCACCCTTGGGGAGGACTTCCTTGAAGTCAAGGCAGCAGCATTAGAAGAAGAAAAAAGCCTGCAAAGTGACAGGTGTGAAGAAATAAGAAGCTGAAAAATATCAAGTATGGGCCAAAACGCCACGATGGGTATGATGTACCTCATCCTTTTGTCCAGACAATGCCTTGGCCAGGGCATTTACTTCAACTATTTTTTGTGCTGCAAATGCAAGCCAAGACTTGATCTCTTGTTCCAGCTTGGTCTCATTCACCAAATCAACTGCGGTGTGAAGAAGAGAACAGGATGTGGAAACCACAACTTTGTCTGCAGGAAAAAATGATAATTCACATTTAGATTGCGGCGTGCTGATTATATATAATAAAACAAACTAGTCAATAATAAGTACCCTTCCCAACAATGTCCCCAAGTGCCTGCAAGGTATTAAGGGAAGATGCAAGATTATTGGCCCAAATATTTCTTCCATCAACAACACCAGCAAAAAGAAATTTTCCAGATGGAAATCCTTGCTTGATCAAATCAAGGGTCTTTGTTCCACGAACAAGGTCAAACCCATATGCAGTAACAGCCTTTAAAGAGGTAAGCGTTTTGTATGCTTCAGCAGGAACATCAGCAAAGTATGTCTCAACCAGAACATTCAAACCAGATAGAGTTGATTCTAGCTCAGCATAGGCATAAGTAAATGCTTGTAACTGGTGAGCATCAAGATCCTTGACAAGGGAAGGTTCATCAAATTGGATCCAAGTAGCACCAGCTGCCTTCAGTTCAGTCACCACTTCCCTAAAATAAATTACAAAGTACCATTAATTAGGGAAGGATCTTGTCAATTAGGGAAAGAACATATCACTAATTTATGATTCAAGAACATATCACTAAATTAAGGCCTTACTTGTAGATAGGAAGGATCTTGTCAATTAGGGAAAGAAGGGAAAATGACTTCTCAACACCCTTAGCTGGTTTTGACAGTAACAAGTAGGATACTGGTCCCACAAGTACAGGTACGGTATTAACTCCTAGCTGCATAGTAGAAATATGCCCTTTGTAAACAACAGTGGATGAAATATTTAATTCAAATAAATTTTTTTCTCCTGTGATAATTCTTCCCAGGTTAACTTTTATATTGTTGATCAGGTAGTGAAGATTCATCCTTTACCAAAGTATTCAGTAATTCATCATTAAAATTTCCGGTTCAATTTTGAGATAGTTATAATAGAGCAATCTTTAAACTTACAGCTTTGGCCTCATTGTATTCATCCACCGCTTTGTGTGATGCATAGGAGAACTTCACATCTGGACCCAATTCAGGAACAATGAAATGGCTGTACCATAATAGATTATAAAATTGTTACAACTATGACAAATATCAAACCAAATTCCCAAATTCAACATGTTCTAGGTATTTAAATCAAATATAGTGATGAGTGTATATCAAATACGTATATTACAGCTATTTCAAATAACAACTAATTCTGCAAATCTTCATTCACACACTAGTCTACACCACTAATCAACTTTATTTAATAAAATTGTATGTAGAACTCACAAGATCAAGAAATATATTTGGGTGGGGGGGTACTTACTAGTTGGTGTCAAACCACTTGGTCATTTCCATAGCTGGCACAGATGGCACAGATGCATTTCCTCTCGCCATGGAGAAGTAAATATCAAAGCCGATCTCCCCACCATTCCAATTATATCTATCAGGAACTGCCCCGATCATGGCTGTTGTGTCCAATACTTGATCATAGTATGAGAAGGTGTTGCTTGGAATATGCTTAATTCCAGCTTCAGCCATCTGCTTCCAGATGGCTGATCTAAGGTCTGCAGCAACCTTTTGCAGTTCCTCGGCACTACTCTTTCCATCCCAAAAGGATTCTAAGGCAAACTTGAGCTCTCTCTTCGGCCCCATGCGGGGATAGCCAACAATATGAGATGTCATCGCTCTGTTATTACAAATACACATTTTGAATACTTCAAATGATTCAAAAACCTCAAATACACAAAGTAAACAATAGCAGCTTTTATGTTATAAGTTTCACATCTTCAACAATAAGAAACATATGATTCAAAGACCTCAAATAAAATTGACCCTCTAATTCGGCCCTTCAGATTCTAAGCACAGTGTATACAATAGACATTTGTAATAAACTTCAATCTTCGGATATGCAGTTAGAAATGATGAATGCTTGAACTCATAAATGGGAATGAATTGCATGTGGCAGGGGTAATAAAATTGACGGGGCGGGGCCAATTTGAAGAACTCATAAATGGAAAACACATCTAAAAACCACCATATTTTTATAAATGAAACCAAATAATTCATTGGTTTGTATAAATAAAAAGAAAACAAAAATATATCATTTTAACTGAACTTCTATAAGTAAATCAACAACAATCATAACCCTAGCTAAAACAGTAAGAAGAGAAGCAGAAGAAAAAGGAAAAGAAGGTTGAAACATGGGTTGCAAAAGTCTAAAATAGAACCTCAAAGTTTATCCTTTTCATTCTCCCAATTGTCAATCTCAGCTTAAAATAGAACCTCAAAGTCTAAAATAGAATCTCAGTCTAAAATAGAACCTTAAAAGTTTATCCAGATTTTCCTCAATGCTTTTGTGTGATCTCACACAGGAAGAAAAGTTATATCTAATTCATTCTCACATTAGTAAACAAAGCACACAAATACAATAAAGAGTAAATTAGAAGTTACATCGTTGAAAACTGTGACCAAGGCTAACTGTTTCGAAAATACATGGAATTTTTCTCTTTTTTTTGGAATTTTTAGAGGCTATTACAAAAGACAATGCAATAACTTTAGTTGCAAGTTGCTATACCATATCTTTACAAGCAATGCTAACTTTCTGCTGTTTTACTACTTGTTTTCCTCAATAGGGGCATGGGAAATCACAGTGGTTAATGCAGGGAATGTTCAAGGCAAATGGAGGATGTGGTTATGTAAAAAAGCCTCAAATTCTAATGCAGAAACTTCAATGTGACAATCAGTTTGATCCTAGAATGATGATGCCAGTGAAGAAGACATTAAAGGTAAGCATAACATACTAAACTTAATACTACAAGGTAAATTCATTTGTTTTGGTGACATCTTAAATGTTAAGTTGTCATGTCCAATAACAGGTAAAAGTATACATGGGACATGGTTGGAGCTTAGATTTCAGTCCTACTCACTTTGATAAGTGCTCTCCACCAGACTTTTACACAAAGGTCAGTTAAGTGAACCTTCTTTGCATAAGTGGTAATTTACCATTGAGTATAGTGGAAAATAAATGTTGAATTCATTATAGAAATATTCTGATTTGTGGAAAATAATTTATTTGTTTCTATTGCAATTTTCTTTATCATTTTAGTATCCATCATTCTATTCATTTATTCACCAACAAAAGGACTTATTATCAGACTTGGTGAAAAAAATAGACACGAGAATTTAGAACCATTAACATGGATACTCTTGAAGAAGCATATATATAGAGAAGAGTATTTCCTATTTGAAGAAAATCAAATATAGAATAATTCAAAGCAAAAAGACCACAAATCAGAAATAATGTACCTAAGAGATTGTGAGAGAGATGGAAATAATGTACCTCTTCCTCTTGCTCCTCCTCCTCCTCCTCGTCAGGGTCACAAAATCAACAAAATCAGTAACACTATAGTGGAAAATCAGCAACAAAATCAGTAACATCTGAAACTTACACTGAGTAAAAAAACAACAAAATCGTAGTCTATGGTGGAAAGAAATCTTACACTGAGTAACAACGGTGAGATTTCCGGCACGGCGGAGATCCGGTGGTGCGATTTCCGGCACGGCGGAGCTCCGGTGAAGAGTTCTCCAAACTTAAAATTTCTTGAGGGGTTTTCATGCGGACGCTTAGGGGATACCAAATATCAAACTCGTTTTTTGATTGGACGTCTATGGTGGTCGGAAAATGAGGGGGAAGGTGGCGGTCAAGGGAGAGGAAACGGTGAGAACGGCGTGGAGATCTGAGAGTGAAGAGGGTTCGGTTCGTGTTCTGAGAGTGAAGGCTTTGTGTGAGTGAAGGCTTTCTGAGAAGGTGACGAAGGTGACGAAGGTGAGGGTGACGAAGGTGACGAAGGTGACGAAGGTGAGGGAGTGAGGGAGTGAGGGAGTGAGGGTGACGGTGAGGGAGTGAGGGAGTGACGGTGAGTGAGTGAGGGAGTGACGGAGAGAAGATGAAGGATCAGAGAGATGAAGCATTAGGGTTTGTGAGAGTGAGAATGGAGAGGAGAGGAGAGGAGTCTTCGAGAAATTGTGAGAGTGAATCTTTGAGAATGAGAGTGAGAGGCTGAGAGTGACTTTTTTTTTTCTTTTCTATTTTTGGACTTTAGAGGTCGCGCGCGAATAGAAGCATGACTTCTAAAGTATTAGAACAGAAGAAAAAAAATTCACCCCTAATTACAAGTTTGCCACCGTGTCACTTATGTAGTCAGGCGCTTACACGTCTGACTTCTAAAGTCTTATTTTTTCCCTATTTCTTCACTTTAGACGTCAGGCGTGTATCTGCTTGACCTTAATACTCGAGAGTTTTGCCACTTATTTACAAGTTTGCCACCGTGTCTACCTATGTAGTCAGGCATCTGGGCGCCTGACTTTAAATGTCTAATTCTAATGTCATTTTTGCACTAGTGACCATAACTAGATATAACACTGTCATATATCACTAACCCTTAAATTTATCATTTTCTGTCATGCAGACTACTGTAAAAGCATGAAAAGAGGGATTGTGTAAAGGCAACATTCAATAAAGCCAAAACCTTTTTCTAGCCTAACTCATGGATGGACAAAAGGGGTTAGTTATGTTTTGAACATCAAATAATTTGTAACCTTCAAAAGTTTATTTTCCATATACTATTCTGTATCTAAATTTTTATCATCTAGCTTCATTTTTGTTCTTTTTTTTTGGTTTGTAGCTTCTTCTTTTTTGTTCTATTTCCATTTATATGTTTCAAATGTTTCTTTTCCATATACTATTCTATATCTAATTACACTTTCTTCATCTCTGCTGCAATGTTGTGATTTTTCAGCTGGAGGCACACTGATCGTATCAGGTTCTACATCCTGTACGAGGTTTTAAGTTATTGTCATTTATAGGTTCATTTTAATCTAGCAACTTAAACACAAATCTTTCTTCTCAATGTTTATTGGATTTGGACCGACATAATCATATTCTTATGTATGAGGTGTTTCATGGACCAATATTTCAAGTGTTCAATTTATCTGAGAAGAGGGACCAAAGACAAACCCAAAACCTCATTGAGCTGACTTCGGAAATCCATCCATCCAAACATTTTCTAACTCCTCTCTATAATTCATCTCATGATGACACCGTCACTTTCCTTTTTATCATCAAAATGATGAGATATTGTGTGTGTAATTGAACTGAACCTTCCATTTCTCTCTCCCTTTGGCATTTCCAAATTTGATTTGCTTTTTATTCTTTCATCAATTTTTTCAATTTTCTTCAACCAAAAAAAAGTGGAAAATTTGAAGATTCTCCAAGAAATATCTATTTTCTAATTGCTGTTTTTAGGTTAATGCACAGAAGGAAGAAGGCTCGCAGCAGCAGCGTTAACAATTTAAGGTCGCGATTCTCCCCCTTAACTTCTACTTCTGTTGCTATAGTTACCACTGTTTCATATTTTAACATTTTTGGGGTTCACAAAGGTTTGGTTGAAATTCTAAATTCAGCATACATTATTTTACAGGAGAGTTCAGAATGAAAAATAAATGTGTTGGAGAGAGTTTTGAGTTCTTTTCTTGAGGTAAATGTAATAACTTCTCTATCTTCAACATGCTTTTGTTGAGGAAGAAATATTGCAGCTTCCTTTTATTTGTTGCAGCTTCTTCTCTATGTTATTATCAATGAATTTAAGGGAAAGGGAATAGGCAATCTTTATCAAGAATAAATAGTCACGTAATTTTAATTTGCTTTGCAATATATCTCATACTCATATATTTTACTAATACAAATTAATTATTAATTATACACTAATACTGCTCTGTTTATTGCTGTTGTAAAGCAACTCTTTGAGTGCCTGGATGTCTAAAGGAAAAGACAAGATTGTGGCACCAATGTACTTTCACAGGTATATTATAGAATAGGAGTATATTTTCATCATCTACTTTCTAACTAATAAAACAACATGCTAGGAAAATGTCTAATTTAGACATCTTATAAATTTGACATTTGTCCAAAAATTGGGGCACTTTGATCATTTTGCCGCAAAATGCCAAAAAAATGTCAGCTTTTGCAGTGACCGACAAAAGGTAAAAAGTTAAACTAACAATTAGTATTAAAAGAAAACTGCAAAAAAGGTTGCGCACATCTCTCTCTTTTAACTACTTACTATTATTATATATTAAATTATATATTAAAATAAACTAACATCGGACTCACTCATTTTATAATATACTATTTATCTAATATATCTATTATTATATATTAAAATCAATAATTTTAAAAAAAATGATTTTTTTTTCTAAAAAATCAATTGTTTTTTTCTTTAGTTTTTTTAATCTATTATAATCTACTCAAACTAATAAAGCCAATTAATTTAACCACTACTAATTGTCAAAAAAATCGATAGCAAAAATTTCAAAATAATTCTTTCTAAAATTATCAAAAATTAAATTTCATTTACTTTTTTTGTGAGCCGCACGGGAGCGGCTACGAGGGCACCGGGAGCGCCAATGGGAGCGCCAACGAGAGCGTCAAAAGGAGTGCCAACAGGAGCACCAACGAGAGCGCCAACGGGAGCGCAAATGAGAGTGCCAACGGATGTGCCAAACGGGGGTGCATATTTTATATTAAATCTCATTTTCTTTTTACAATTGCCTCATTTTTTACTCAATTATTAAGATTTATAATCATCGGGAGTGCCAAAGGGAGGGCCAGCAAGGATGCAAATGGGAGGGTCAACGGGGATACATATTTTACCTCTAATATCCAAATACATTATTATGGATCAATGTAATTTTGATTGTCAATCTCTTTTAATTTCTTCGACTTATAATTTTCATTTGTATGTCATATGACATAATACCTAGCTATCTCTTTCCATTTTGAATTTCAAATCATACATTTTGGACATTGTTCACAACTTATGATTATCTTCCAAATTACTATTACGATTTCGTGACAATACACCAACCATACAGTATCACCCGTGCGTATGCACGGGTAAAATACTAGTTAGCCTAAGAATAACTATACTGGATGTTAAAAATTATTATTCACTAATTATTAGTATTTTATTTTTACGATTTGGAGTCTTTGAGGGGATATGTTGGAAAAATGAAAGAAAAGATTATTAAAGGTGTGTATAATTGTCTCCCAAATAACAAAACATTTATATATTATAATTTATAATGTCTATGTTTATTTGAGCACTAAAAAATGTGAGTATTCATACTTTCAGCCATTTAGATGTCAATAAGCAGGATTTAATCATGTGGATGTCAATAACGGGGATGCATATTTTACCTCTAATATCCAAATACATATCCAAAAGAATGATACGATAGAAATGTTTTTATAGAAGCAATAATATATTTTCATAAGTTATTCTCCCAAAAAAATTTGACATGCTTATTTTACTTATGTAGGTAGATAAATCTTGATAAACTTTTCATAAATAAATAAAACCAAGCCTTTTTTTTGTCAAGAAATCAAAGTCAGCCTAGAAGGCACTAGTTCACCTTGGACTCAATGTCCAAAGACCTAACAGAGCATACAAGGTCACTTAGATTCAGGTTTAACCCCTATACCTGTTTCGAACTAGATTTAACGTGATAAATACGTTTACTATTAACATATTTAATAGTACATTATACAAGTAGTCAAGTTGGTAGATACTGTGCACAAATAATACAAATAAAACAAAAAAAAATTATACATTTATTGATTTATATATTACTGTTTCAATCTATTCACATTTATTTTAAAATTTTCTGTCTACCTTTTAGGATTTGCCACATTACTATAGTTACTTGACCCATCAATTTGTATCGCAAACTCTTTTTTAAAGGGTAGCTCACGTGGTTGAGTGAAAGAGACATCGTTGGTTGAAAAATGTAGGCGAACGGGGTTCGAACCCTGCTCCCCTCTCCCCTCTAACAACTAACACACTAATTACTAACCACTTTGTCTATAAAAAGAAGCCTTTCATTTCACTAATCAAAATGGTAACAAGATAACGTTCTGTAAAAAAACAACATAAAATAAGTGCAAACATTACAAATAGATATATAATTTTAAAAAGGAAATTTATCATTTAATGAAATTATTTTGTGTAAATATTAGTGGCTAGTATTTGACATGCTCTTCTTAGTACTATTAGTTTATTATTTTTATTATTGAAATTGAAAGTTCCAAACTCTGGAAGCTCTTCGCAGCTTTCTTCCTATTTCCATCTTCATCATACCAAATACGTGCATATATCACCCCGCATTCAAAAACTCTCCGCCTTTCAAAAGGAAGAGTTTGTTGAGTTAAGTAGTAGTAGAAGAAGAAGAATAGTTGCAACTCGTATCGCCGCTAAAACCCTAAGCAAAGTAATGGCGGTGGCGGATGAGGCGGCGGTCGACGCTCCGCTGGGATCCTCTGTCATCTCTCTGGTGAACAAGCTACAAGACATCTTCAGTCGCGTCGGAAGCCAATCGACGGTGGACCTCCCTCAAGTTGCAGTGGTCGGCAGCCAAAGCAGCGGCAAGTCCAGCGTCCTTGAAGCCCTGGTCGGCCGTGATTTCCTCCCCCGCGGCAACGAAATCTGCACCAGAAGACCCCTCGTCCTTCAACTCGTCCACACTAAACCCTCTCAACCTGAGTTCGGCGAGTTCCTCCACTTGCCTGGCCGCACCTTCTACGATTTCTCGGAAATCCGTGCTGAAATTCAGGTCATTATTCATTCCTGCTCATTCAATTTCAAAAATAGTAGTTTAATTTGGGAATCATATAAGGAACTTTGTGTGTGTAGGCTGAAACTGATAGGGGAGCTGGAGGGAATAAAGGTGTTTCTGATAAGCAGATTCGTCTCAAGATATTTTCGCCTAATGTTCTTGATATCACGCTTGTGGATCTCCCTGGTATAACCAAGGTTCCCGTTGGTGACCAGCCTTCTGATATTGAATCCCGAATTAGAACCATGATCATGTCCTACATTAAAGTTCCTACTTGTCTAATTCTCGCTGTCACTCCCGCCAATTCAGATTTGGCCAATTCTGATGCTCTTCAGATGGCCGGAATTGCTGATCCTGATGGTACTCTTTTCATTCCTTACATGCTTAAAACAATAGAATTTTTTTCCAAATCAATGTTGATTGGTTTTTAAATGCCTTTTCTTTTTCTTTTTGTAGGTAATAGAACGATAGGTGTCATTACCAAGGTTTAGTATACTCTCTCTCCAACATGTAAATACAGTACAGTAATAGTGAATTTTGCTATGTTATTTCCGTGTTCTGACAAGTTTAAGCATTGCTTGGGCTTGGACTGTAGTTGGATATCATGGACCGTGGTACTGATGCCCGGAATCTTTTACTGGGAAAAATCGTTCCACTCAGACTTGGTTATGTTGGTGTTGTAAACCGCTGCCAGGAGGTAATGTGTTTGATCCTGTTGTAACTTGCAGATAGTGTCTAGCTACATTTAACTTTAGCACGTGTTTCTATCTTTAAAATGAATGGTTAATAGTATTGAGTGAATGCACATAAGGGACATTGTGTATTTGTGTCATCTTCGTAAACAAATACGCACTTGTAAATTGTTTGATTAGTGTCCAGATCAACATGTAATGCTGACATTTAGTTATATTTTTTCTCATCAAATTAGGATATTCTGACAAACCGGAGTATAAAGGATGCTCTTGCTGCTGAAGAGAAATTTTTTCGCAGTCATCCTGTAAGGAAGTACCACTGCTTAGTAATATTCGATGCACGGTCACTTTAATATACTGATTTTATTTGTGCTATTCAAGATATACAGTGGTCTAGCTGATAGTTGCGGTGTTCCTCAATTGGCAAAGAAATTGAACAAGGTAGAAGGTCTTTGCAATGTTGAACACACAAATTACCCTTTATATTTATGTTACTGCCTCGTATGCATATTTGTTTCCCCTTCTCCTGCAGATTCTTGCACAACATATCAGGGCTGTGCTACCAGGGCTAAAAGCACGAATAAGCACTTCACTAGTTGCTCTTGCTAAAGAACATGCAAGCTATGGAGAAATCACAGAATCCAAGGCACGTGTTAATATATGGATGTGTACCTTTGACTTTCTTAAATAATACTGTATAGAAATTCTCCTTGTTCTAATCAAAATGTTTTCGACTTTGGCTGGCCATATACCTTATTTTAGCTATGTAATTTTTTCATCTCCTATAGGCTGGAAAGGGCGCTCTTATCCTGAATATTCTTTCAAAATACTCAGATGGTACTTAACTTTCTCTACTGTGGGAATTCTTATCTATTCAAGTTTTACATTTTTAAATTCATTCCATTCGATGTCTTATTTGTTAATTAGTATTCTGCATAGAACTACCTCCCAAAGTCAGTAATGCCTTTTTGTTTTGCCTGTTGAAAATAGCATTCTCTTCCATGGTGGAGGGAAAGAACGAGGCAATGTCCACATCTGAACTCTCTGGTGGAGCACGAATTCATTATATTTTTCAATCCATCTTTGTGAGGAGTTTAGAGGTATAACCTTTATTTTTATATATGCTTAAATATGGTTTTGGTCCTTACAAATTTAGAGTTTTCCACTTTTAGTCCCTACAAAATCATTTTTCACTTATTGATCTCGGTCATTTTCAAAATTACTCTTCTTGGTCCCTATCATCAATCTTGTTTATTTAGCACTTATGTGGCTAAAAGAAATACAAGTCACTATTGCCACATAAGATTAATAGCAATGCTAGGACACCAACTTACCTACATCATCTTTCCTTATTCCCCACCGCTCAAACCCCATAATATGGGGTTGCCGGTAAGCGGAGTGAGAGGCCGGGGAGAGGGGAGACTGGAGGAAGTGGTTTTAGAGGTGAGTTGGAGTCCCTTTTGATCACGTGACCTTATAATCTCATATGATGCATGCATTTCTATTTGCCATGCCATTGCTAGATAACTTGAAATTGTTTTTTGCTTCGACCAAAAGCAAAAATCTCTAAATTCATTTAGGCCTTTTATATATGATAGTGCTTAAAAAGTATACATGTTCTCTCACGAAATGTTGCATTTAGGGACGAAAAATGGGTATCGTTATATTATAATTTGGAGTTAGGACATTAGCCCACCTATAAATAGGGCTGAAAGTGAGTCGAGTCGAGTCGAACTTGGTTTGGCTCGATTCTGACTCGATAAGAAATTTTTCAACTTGAAACACGACTAAAGTTCCGTATGCAACGAAGTGAGACATCAGTTAAGGGTTTGGGGCTGAACATGCTCGTTCTGGTTTTTTTTCCTCCATTCCTGTCCCTGTTTTATTTTAGTTCTGCCCCTGTTTTATTTATGTTCTCTCTCTATCTCACTTTGTTTCTTTTTCACCAAAAAAAAAATTTTCAGTTCGTTGCTTAACAATTTTTTTGACCATGTTATATTTTATTTTAGTTTCAGTTTGCTTCTATGTGCTCTTGCTTGAGTATTTTTAATCATTTTTAAGAATTTTCATGCATATAGTATTTCCTATATTTCTATATGACATTTCGAAATAGCGGTCATCCCGCTTTCCGCTATAGCGTTTTTTAGGCTGCCCGCTACGCTCTGCTATTCGGGATTTAAAACACTGGTTGTGGGTGTCCATCTCATCCCGTTATCCTATTTAATGGACAGATGCCCATTAGCTCGTTCTCTCCTCGTTAATTATATATAATTTGTATACTATTTAAGTCATATTGTTAAAATCAATGATAATATCTGATAGGACGCCTAGTAAGGCTGAAAGTGTGCTAGTGGGCCAAAGTAATGTAAAGGCCACTGTGTGGAGGGTGCATGAGCGTAGGAAGAAGAGAGGAGAAAAGAATTTTGCTGACCTGGCAATTAATTAGTAGTGGTGGGAGTATATGTGTGGGTAGCAATAGGAATGATTACTCATTCTGTTATAATCATTAGTGTTAGGCAGAGAGAGACATTTCCTCTCTTCTGCTGCACTCAAGGTAGCCAGGTTTCGAGATCCTACTTAGGAGCGTGGAGGGGTCATAGGTTGGTAAAGAACGGGTTCGTAGCATGGAATGTAAGGTCCTACCAAATTGTCCAACTAGTATATATATATATATATATATATATATATATATATATATATATATATATGCATAAACAAACAAACGCTTCATTTCAACTTGTTTTCATGGTCCAAGCAAACTATGCTGCATGCACATTGATATCATATTGAACAAGTTAAAGGGTCAATGGAAATTAGTATTATTTTTATATGAACCTATTCATATTGTGTAGTTTTTTATGCTTAAGTTCTTGAGATCCAATGATTTTGTTGTTTTGTTCATTTCCTTAATAGCTAGTTCCCGAGTCCTATTATATAATGTAACTTAATGTCATCTTCTAGGAAGTGGATCCATGTGAAGACTTGACTGATGATGATATCCGCACAGCAATACAGAATGCAACTGGACCTAGAGCAGCACTGTTTGTTCCAGAAGTAGGTCTTGTTGCCCCCTTATTTGTGAAAGAAAATTATATATATCTAAGCTTTTTTTAACAAACGACCTTCTTTTCCTGTTAATTATATAATTTTTTCTTAACTAAATAGCATACTTACATATTTTTGTTGGTTACAATACTTACATATTGATTCCATGTAATTAGGTTCCATTTGAAGTCCTTGTACGGAGGCAAATATCTCGGCTGTTGGATCCAAGTCTTCAATGTGCCAGGTTTATATATGATGAGTTAATGAAGGTAGGGGTTTATAGCTTGCGACTTCATCTGTCTTACTTCACTTTACCACAATGTACCAAATTGAAATGTCTTCTTTTCAGATCAGCCATCGCTGTATGGTGACTGAACTGCAGCGATTCCCTTTCTTGAGAAAGCGCATGGATGAAGTTATTGGAAACTTTTTTCGAGAAGGCCTTGAACCCTCAGAAAATATGATCACACACATCATAGAAATGGAGGTATGCTGAAAATTCAGTTAATTGTTGTAATAATATATACATGCTTCACACCTTCACTTTCTACTGCGATATTCATGTTTGAACTAACTGCTCAAAATTGAGTTTGGTGTTTAGGTTACAACTTACAACGCCTAAACATATTTCCACGATACAGTCCTACCAAAATAATGTGAATATTATAGTTATCAATCACAAATCGTGGTGAGGAATATCAAGGGGCAGCCCAAGTGGTGAATTGAGGGATGCTGAAGGAGTTGGAGAATAAAAGGTCAGGGGTTTTATCCCCCCTTCCCTTGGACAAGGAGTACTATTAATTTACTAACATTTGCCATTAAAAAACCAAATTGCAGTAAGGAGCAGCAGCTAACTCCAAAAACACTGTCATGAGACAGTTGTTAACGGGATGGTTGCTATACCAAAAATGATAGATATGAGATCATTAGTTTATATACAATGCATATAGAATATAAATGCTCAAAAAAATAAACACCCAAAATTATATTCATCTTCACCGCTAATATTCAGACGTCATAATTGAAACACATTATCATGACAGTATAAGTAGTCATCACTAATCAACAAGCATATAGCAACAAAAGTAGCATGGTTGTGTTGCCATGGCCACCAAGAGTAATATGGACATATAAGCGAAATAAAAAAATGGTAGAATGAATAAGGGAAAAAGGATCAAAGACAAATTATGGGAATATGAATTGTGAGAGAACAACTTATTATAAAAAAAAACACAACAGAGACCTGCAATCTATGTTGCTCGACATGAACAGAGACCAAAGTAAGAAAGGAGACAGATATACTTGGATGCTGAAAAATAATGGTTCTGTTAAAGAATATTTGGGTTGGCCAGAAATGATGTTGGCAAGCAGTGGTCACTGGCCAGCAGCGAAAAAGAGGTCACCTATGTCGCACATTGTTCTTCTCATCCAAATAGAGGTCACAGTGTGTGTTCATTGTCAAAGACAAATCCTTCATGTTTCTGATATAAAAGGATGCCTAAGCACACAATTAAAGCCACAACAAGGAAATGGATTCGTCTTCTCAGAAAATGGGGGAAGAAAAGGGTTGCTGTAATCGGTCACTAGAAAAACACTCCATGATGGAAGGCTTGTAGTTGTCTGAGGCTGTTTGACGCCACTGGTAGCTATAGTGCACTATTAGCCACCCTGATTTGATGTCCCAGCTGATATTGAAAGCTAATGCCCAGAATGAATCTTATTGAAGAATATAACTTATGGAAATTTTTACTCTTCATATTATTTTCTAATATAGCCTTCGATCCTTATCTCACATTTTCATGACCCCAACTTCTCTGTTCTGTAACATTTTTCATGCAACACCGTAACAGAATGAGTCCAATATTTTTTTAATGCAGTTGCTTGAGTGTGATGGCTGATTTTTTTGTATATGAAGCCTCCATTTCTTAGAATATATGTCGCCCCAAGTTATAACTGACGAGATTTGGGGTTTCAGAAATTTCAGCAAAACAAATCATTTTACCTACTGCTTGCTTACTTGGTCAACAGTGGCTTCATATACTGTGTTTAAATATTCATGAATGATGTTCTTTCTCTTGATAATAAGGAGATAAGCATATTGATAATTTTGTGGAATCTAGTAAAAATCATTAACATGCCACAAGTTAGCTTATTAATATTAATTTAGATGGCCTGTCCATCAAAGTGAACATCAATTCCTTATCCTCAATTCTCAGTCAAACTACTCAAATTTGCAGATGGACTACATAAACACTTCCCACCCAAAGTTTATTGGTGGAAGTAAAGCATTAGAAGCTGCAGTGCAACAGACCAGGTCTTCTACAGTTACTCTACCACTTTCTAGGGTGAAGGTACACATGCATGTCGTGGGCTCTTATCCAACCATGCCCTTTCTTCATGCTGCCTGTGAGCATTAGTTTGTGCTCTCTTATCTTTTGTTTTACAGTTCTCTGGTTAATTTCCCATAGGATGCTATGGAATCGGATAAGGGACAGGCTTCTGAAAGAAGTGTGAAGTCTCGACCAATTCTTGCAAGACATTCAAATGGAGTAGTGGCCGATCATGTATGTAATTTTTATATTATATATCCTGTTCAGATAAGGGTTAAGGGACACTGTTATATATCTTGTTTGTCAACAAAAGAATATTATATCTTGTTCTGATTTCTTTGATTCTTGTGATGATATGAATAAAAAACAGGGTGTTCGTGCTGCATCAGATGTCGAAAAAGTAGTACTCACAGGTAGTTTTGTCTTTTCTTTCCGAGGTTTGTGTTTTCTGAGGCATGTGCTTTATTATGTATCTAATTTTGCACCTTTCTTTTGGTTTTCTTCACTCTAATGTCCTGGATGTATCGCCAACTATCCATCTTTTTGTAAGTTATTAAATTTATTGCTTGATATTTTTTCCCTCAGGGAACACTAGCGGATCTGGTTGGGGGTTCTCATCTATTTTTGGCGGTGATAGTCGTTCCTCCATGAAGGAGAATACAACCAGCAAACCACATAATGAACCAGTTCAAACTGTGCAGTCAATTTCTACAATTCATCTAAGAGAGGTGTGTATATGTTAGTTGAAACAATCATCAGCGTTATCAACTTGTTCCATGGGTGTGTTTGTTTTTAATGTACTTTGTGTTTTGTAGCCCCCTGATGTCTTGAGGCCATCCGAGAGAAAGTCAGAAACAGAAGCCGTTGAAATTACAGCAACAAAGTTGCTTTTGAGATCATACTATGAAATTGTCAGGAAAAATGTCGAGGACCTTGTTCCCAAGGCAATTATGCACTTCTTGGTATTTATCCTTCTGGCTTTTTGTGCAATGATAAATTTAAAAGTCGGATGATGCTTTCATATCGAATAGTGTGTTGTGTTGCTGTATACAAAAATCTAGATTCCCATGTACCAGATCTGTTTTGCAATCTTATTAAATGACAGCATCTGTCACATCTGATGCATATTGTGTGATAATCCAGTAAGCGCTTTTGCTTATTTCGTGGTTAGAAGTGATGTCAGGAGGTGCAACTCCTCTCCTTGATTTGTGTATCTTTGAACTCTATTTTTAGAATTCAGATAGTTTGTTTTGCGGGCCACGATATGTATTCTGTGAATATTTAAGTTTCAAAGATTTAGGTGAAACAAAGAGGAAAAATTTCTGAATAATTATAGAATATATTATTGATATATGGTGCATCCTGATGTGCTACGAAAAACAATGCACTAATCCTTATTTATATTATTACTAGTAGACTCTTAAATCTTAATCCTAATTAATAAGAAACATCTTAGAAAATATATTAAAGATGGAATCCTGAAACATGTTTTAGGAGATCTCTGAAATAGTCTAAGGGCCCATATGGATTGACTTATTTCTGGTTTATTTTAGCTTACAGATATATGCTCTTAAAACTTAAAAGAGTGTTTGGGTAAGCTTACCATAAGAGCTTATGACTATCCCATAAGCCGATTTGAGCTTATTTCCGTAAGTTACTTTGAACAACTTACATATCAGCTTATGCAGCTTTTATTCACGGAGGACGCCCTGAACCGTCTTTGAATCTGTACCAGCTTATTTTTTTTTCTTACTTCTGTTTAAGCGTTCCTCAAAGGTTTTGAAATCCCTTTGTCAATGTATGTTGGTTATTGCATCGTGATTTCTTTGTTTATTTTGAATATTACCTTTGCGATGTTTATGTTGTTTTATAAATTCCAAGTTTATCTTTAATTATGGTTTCATTATTCACTTTTAAAATTTTAAATTCATAATATCTTATAAGTGCTTATGTAATGTTACATCCAAACACTTAAGTTTTGTATGCTTTTGAATATGCATATCCAAACGTAAACAACTTATGAATATAAGCTTTTAGTTTTATAGCATAAGCTTTCATACGACAAGCTCTTATGTCATAAATAAGCGCTTCAATCTGTTTATCCAAATAGTACCTAAAGATATAATGTTGATATTGTGAGATACTGTCTAGCTATTCAAACACTCCACTGTTGTTATTTCTGACCATATTTCTATGCTAATCTAGTGTTTAAACATACCCAAATTTACTAGGTAAATAACACGAAGAGAGAGCTGCACAATGTTTTCATTGAAAAGCTATACAGGTAATGCGGTTGCGACCTGGTAATTTAGATTTATTCTGGAGTTTATTATTTATATAAATTGTCTGATGTAGTTTGCTGATTGTGCTTTGTATGTCACATTCAAACCAGAGAGGATCTGTTTGAAGAGATGTTGCAAGAACCGAATGAGATAGCTGTAAAAAGAAAGCGCTGTCGAGAATTGCTCCAAGCTTATCAACAGGCTTTTAGGGTGAGGGATTTTTCAACACTTCAATCAGCATTGTCTAACTGAAGTTCTGTATATTTTTTATGATGAAGTTTATGTCTTTGGCTTTCTGTTGAGATGTCCATGATCTTTGATTTTCACTTTCTTCTGCTCACCTATAAAAATAAAAGGCAATCTGGTGCTATAAAGCTACTACTATGCACCTGGTCCGAGGAAAGGATCAGCCTATTTGTGTGGGTCTATAACATCTATACTTGGGAATTTGTGTTTATTTTTAAGACTTATTTTCGTTCCTGAAAAAAATACTTTAGTTTTGGTCTCTTTAAATTTTATATATAGTCTTTGTATTGTTTATATTTCAGCGGCTAAAATCAAAATGGTCTCCAATTCAAGGACTAGAATGAAGCATGAAAAAATATTACAGGACCGAAACAAAACAAATGGATCAAAAACAAACGTTCATATATTTTAAGGACGAAAATTAAAAATTTCTACATTTGTAAATTTATTGTAGGGACAAAAACAAAACATATTTAAGCCTATTGTATAAGAAAGACTTTGTTCTCTTTGATTCTAATTGTTGCCTCTCACATGGTAAATGCCCACGATGGTGGTATTTAATTAGTTTGTACGAAATTATCTTTGACACCTTGATTTTCTTGAGACCAATGAGGCTGTTGTTCTTGAGGGTGCAACATAATGCGGAAATTTTCGGCACGAGTGCATTTGACAGTCACTGTTACTGAATCATTTTCTTCTGCTGACTTGTAGACGTATATATTGTCCAAGATTTACTGATATGATCCTGAAATCCACGAGTTTTTCTGTATAATCACATTGTTTACAATATGTTTGGTCCCTGATGACTGTATTTTATCTTGGTAGGACTTGGACGAACTACCTCTTGAAGCAGAAACAGTTGAACGGGGATACAATTCGCCCGAAACAACTGGCTTGCCTAAAATTCGTGGATTGCCAACTTCATCCATGTATTCTACTAGCAGTTAGAAAGACACAGTCTAAGATGTTCTTGTATTCTCCCAAGAACCCGAAGTATAAGAAATCTTCATATTTTGTGGAACTTAAACCACCATTTCATGCTAGTCAAAATTGAAATGGAAGTCGAATGTCATATGCTTATGCAACCTTGGGGGTTTGCAACCCTGCCTCCTGGAGCTGGGCTGCATTGCATTCAATTCCCATTTCAAACTATAATGTTCCCAGTGCTGGTCGGTGTTCTTTGTCAAGTTTCACTTCTGTGCTCATATAAGGTTGGCATTATTTTTTTAGACTCCAGAAAGAATAACAGGAGCGGACATTCCGTCACATTTTTCACTACTTTCATATTTCATGTATATTGTTATTTTACCATTTTGTTTTTTGGTTAGTCGGGTATTGTTCGTAGGAATTGTGCGGGTTGTGTCATGAGTTTGCAGTTTTCATTTTTGTTCGCCGCAAAATGGCACACTTGATGAGTGATGACTATCTGAAATGGCTGTTTGGTTTAGGTGATGACTGAGTTTACAAATGTGACGCTGTTCTTAATGTTAGTTTACGTGATGATTAGAATTTTTTTAGGATATGTTTAGATTAGTGGCATGAGATTGAATTGAGCAGAATGAGAATGGGTAGAGTTATGTTCTATTGTTTGGATTGTGGAAAAAAAGAATGGAAACTAATGATATCTATTCCATCTTGAATCTTGATCATAAAAGGTGATATCTACTCCATCACTTTCCCTTTGATTTGAATGGAATGAGATGGAGCCCTTCATCAACATATTTGTATAATTGATGGTTACTGATTGTCTTCTCTTCTTCATTTGGTTTGATTATTCATAGTCAAGGTAAACTCCCCCCTTCAGCGAACCTCCACATCTCATTTTGACTTTTGCATTACAGCTGCATCGTGGAAAGTATGTGGAGTCTTGGTTATGTATGTTTTTTTCCCTAAATTTTTATTTGTTTAAAGGTTCTTTTTGGGTGACGGATTAATTAAGTCTCTTTTTGGTGAATCACTAAAATTGATCGTAAGATATAATATAAAATTTTATCTATGGTTGATATTTAATACTGGTTGATTCAATTATAATCACTGGTAGCATATTACATAATATCCTACGGTTAATTTTAGTAGTACACCGATGACAGACTTCATTGACCCATTATCGTAATTTTTTTACCTCAAAACTTCTAAAAACCATTTTATGTTGTAGAAATTTTAGCATTTATTCTTATAAAACTGTGGGAAATATATTAAGTAAAAAGATTTTACTACCAAAATTTTGGCCGGCGAACAAAGCCAAAATGTATGCCGGCTTTGGAGGAATGCTTAACCACCGTTAGATAGAAGCTAAAAAATATCAATCAGTGCTTAACTATATATTATCATTATGGGCATAAGCTAAAATGCCAATGAGCTTATGCCCATGAGCCCTATTTTGTCAGAATTGCCATTGATATACTCTTTCTCAAAAGCAAGAAAAGTGAAAAAAATCAATTTCTCAAAAGCAAGAAAAGTGAAAAAAATCAAATGTCATTTCAAAAGACTAGACTTCCGTTTACAATTAATCTTTTGTTCCTTTAAGGAGGCTATGTGGTACTTCAATATGAGTTCTTGCTTAGATCTTGCTTATCCATGCCACAAGAATGAGTTTTATATTAGTCTTTTAATTAGTAGTGATGAGTGAGTTGTTATCATAGAAGAAGTAATAAATCTCCGTCTTGGGTACGGAGCAGCGTTAAAACTCTGGGCCAGCTGTCTTGCCCTTCAAGACACCTACAATGAGCGAGGGATTAGCCATTGCTGTCCGTGCGGTGGATACCCAGGTTTACTCAAAACTAGAAGAAGTAATAAACAGGACAGTCACACAATAATGAGTGTAAATCCTCACAAGTACTTGTGAGACAAGTTATTATCAAACAAAAAGACAATGACATTTATTGCATTTATTATCTTATAAGTGCAATAAATGTTTGTATAAGTATTCATACAAAACTTGAGTGTTTGGATGTAACATTACATAAGCAGTTATAAGATATTCTGAATTTAAATAGGACAGTCCCAGTGGTGTAGCTCCATTAGTTGGTTGGAGTTAGAGACATTTTTCGGTTGCTCTCGGGTTCGAACCCGGTATGCGACACTCAAATTTCCTATTTCCCCTAAATGTGGCCATTGTGCCAATCTCTTGAGAAAAAAAAAGACAATGACATTTATTGCATTTATTATTATTATTATTATTATTATTATTATTATTATTATTATTATATATCACACTCTCACATAACTCGTCTCACGAGTAATCGTGAAAATACAACTTCAGCAAGAATCTCCACAATAAGAGGTCAAAATTGGCCTCCCAATATATAGCACAATTTATAATTGGTTGAGGGAGCAAAAAATCTTTACACACTCTACCAATTAATTAATTAATCCAAAAAAAAAACCATACCAATTAATTAGGAAAATAGCGTGTGAAGTGAAGAGAGAGGACAAGTTTCTAGACTCTTCACAAGAAACAACAACCAATAGAAACCGAACACGTCTCCCATCGACCAATTCCAATCTTTAGGGTTTAAATAGACCATTCGCTATACCGCATATGCTCTCTTTATTCGCTTTCTCACGTCTCAAAAAATCTTTCGCCCTTTTTGCAATCTGTGCCCTAACGCTTCAACCATGGCTCGCCGCAGCTCCGGTGGTAACTTTCCATCTCAGATCTGTTTTTCGTTTATCCCGTAATCTGTAGTAGTCTACCCTAGCATTCTTTTCGGTATTTCGGTGATTCTAGGCTTTTTTTTCGTTCCATCTCAGATCTTTTTCGGTATTTCGGTGATTCTAGGCTTTTTTTTTCTTTTGTCTTTTGATAAGTACTTGGAAATTTGGGGATGTAGTCTCTTAGGTTTATTTGTGAAATATTTGATTCATGAATCTTGTTATTCTTTGAGCGTTTTCTCCTTATTTTAGATGCTTCTCTCCAAGATTTGCGGAATTTATAGATAAATTTGTGGTTATTTTTTTCGCTAAGCAAATTGCATCACATGTCAAGATGTATGGTTTCTCATTTCTGTTGATGTTTGCTTTTGATTTTTAATGGCGTAGCGTTTACTATTTACTTGATTTGTTCAGCTGAATCAGGTTGATTCATCCACGAACCAACAAATGGTTGCAATAGTAAGGTTATTTAGGGTTATAGGTTCGGTTTGATTGGGTCTGGAATAGTTAGACACGTGAAGAGCAGATGATCCTTCTAGTCTAACCTTTAACCCCGTCTATGCACTCACACATATTTAGGGTAATGGATTGAGTCGATTTGGGTCTGAAATTATCAGACTCATGAAGCTCGGATGACCCCAGTCATTCTCTCTTTCACACACCCACACACACATTATTATTGAATATTCAATTTTCACGATAGGTTTATATTGTTTATATGCATAATTAGTAATTACCATTTATCCGTAAAGGGAATATATTACTGAACATTCATAACCTCTCTCCCACATTAACATTTATTATTGAATTTTCACGATAGGGTTATTTACAAATTTACCATTTTATCTGTTAAAGGGGATATTTTTTTTAGATAAGCTTAAAGGGGATATTTGATGGGTATCAAATTGATAGTATTATCAACTCAAGTCGATTGGAAACACTGATAGCGAGACTTCAACATATGTGATGAAGAGAATACATGACATGGTGATTGGATGTTGCATGTGTTTGGTTTCCATGTTATGTATAGTAACGGTTTTGGAGTTGTAGTCCCTTAACCCTAGGGGTTCAACACAAACCAATCTGCCTCACACACTTGCATGATGGACTCAGTCAGTTTGAGGGATAAGTTCCCTACCTGAACCACAGATTCAATTCAACCCATCAAACCCCCGAGCCCCAGTGCTCGTGGAGGATTGTATGAAAAAAGTACAACCGTTTTGGTTTGGTGTCGATATTATTTGCATCATTGGCAGTGAAATATTGTAATCGGTGAATGATTGATTATTGGTTAGAAATTTTCCAATGTTTTTGTCTATTTCCTTTGCTCTCTTTTCTTGCTATGGCTGGATCATAGTATTGTTAGTTGTTTGTGCAAGATTTTGGGTCTACTTATTATGGATTACTTTTATTCTGGATGGTAATAATATTACCCAGTCATGTGACTATTGAATTGTTGCTTACTGTAGGAAGATCTTCTCGCCCAGCTCCACGTGCTGCACCACGTCCTGCTCCAGGTAAGGAATAATGCTATACAAGCTTTGAGATATGTTTGTTTGTTGTCTAATTCAATATTGTAGGACCCACTATTTTTCTGATACTTATTGTGTGGATGTCTTTACGTAGTCAACCATTCGCCTCCCCCAGCTCCAGTTCAGAGTGGTGGAGGATCTATGCTTGGTGGCATTGGTTCAACCATAGCTCAAGGTATGCCGAGAAAAAAATTCTGCACTTGCCATATGCAACCCTTTCAATAAGATCTTCATATTCTAATTATTTACTCTTTCAGGTATGGCTTTTGGCACTGGAAGTGCAGTGGCACACAGGGCTGTGGATGCAGTAATGGGTCCTCGTACCATTCAACATGAGACAGTTGCCAGTGAGGCTGCTGCAGCTGCCCCTGCATCTACTGCTAATACTTTTGGTGGGGATGCATGTGGTATTCATTCAAAGGCATTCCAGGATGTATGTTGTTTATCTAGTTCTATATTTAAAAATTTACCTTTATCTATTTCATTAATTGTTTTCTGGTATCATAAATTAAACCAATGCATATTTAGATAAAAAGATGTGTACTGTATGTCTCATAAAATGTCAACAACGAATCTTGTAAGTATTTGTTATTCAATTAGAAAGATGTAGAAGCTTAAATGTCCTCTAATGTTTGATGTTTGATTACCAGCGAAGACTACTAGACTGCTAAGAAATATTGGTGTGATCTTATTTCTTTCACTTTGCAAGGAAAAACAGCTTTTAAAATCTGAATTATGGACTTTCTGCCCTTGTTTGAAGAAATTGATTTATCACTATTTTAACAATTCCTTATTATGTCAAGCAATATGATACTCAGTTAAAACCAAACAGATGTCAAAGCACTGTGAACTATTGTATAAAGGAAAATCTTCATATTTATTTTTTCTCGTGTTAATGTTTTAAATTGACTTTGCCTTGCATTCATTGTGAATTTGCTAGTATGAGAGATTATTCATTTGGATGATAACGTCCCGTTTTTATGGTTGCAGTGCCTGAACGGCTATGGGAATGATATCAGCAAGTGCCAATTTTACATGGATATGCTAGCTGAATGCAGAAGGAACTCTGGAGCTTCATTAAGTGCGTAACTGCTAATGTTTTGGAGTATTTATCTGGGTATTGTGTCTAGAGATGGTTACGACTAGTTATGTCGCAAATGACATCATTTCAATAAATTTATTTTGTCTGGTGACAAACTGAATTGAAATTACCTTCAATATATTGTTCGATTGATTTTTGAGACTCAGTATTTATAATTGGTTTCTGTTTGGTCCCAAATTTCCCTATTATGTCAACATGTTTGGAAAAATTGCATTTCTTATCCTAAAAGCTCTTTTATTAAGCGCTTGATTATGTGTTAGAATTATAAAACTGAACTTGCTTATTGAATGAGGGATCAATCCCTATATATACAACAATGTACACAACTGATTCAGTTAAGGGAAGCTGAGCCAATTACTAAGTTTAATAAACTAGCAACTATACAAAACTTATCTACGGACTAAGTCATACCAAGTGATCTACGGACTAACTCATAACCAAGTGAGCTACTAGACCAAATACAAATGGACTATACAATAAATAATTGTCTATTCTAACAGCCTCCTCAAGTTGGATCATGAGTAACAATCATGTGCAGCTTGAAGAGAAGAGCTGTCATGAGGTGAACAAATCCTTTTTGAATCTTTTTGCCGGATCCAGTCCAATGATCACTGTAATCCAGTACTATAAGTGTAATCCACGATTGACCAACTTGAACCAATCAATGTGATGAGGAAGGTGATGATCAACACAATGGAACCTCAAAGACTAAGCCATGATCTGCAATTGGCGAACTCAACTTGATGCAATACCAAAGCTCCAAAGTGAGAACTCAGATTTCAAAGAAATAAAACAATTACTAAGTAACAAACAGCAACAGTAACAATCCTTTACCAACCAGCAACCACAAAAGGAGGCTTGTCTAAGTGAAACCAATCTTAGAAGTTTGCTGAAATTGGAAGACAGAATTAGGCATCTTCAAGAAACAGGTTGAAGCGAGCAAGCTTCAGAAATTCAACCTGATGATGGATGAGATTGATGTAGCATCACAGGATTTTCAAGGAAAGAACATGTCCACAAGCAAATGCAAAGCAATCATATAGGCTTTAGAGTATTTCAGCCTTTAGAGTATTCAACGTGAGTAATATAACATCAGTAACACCTTGCACATGCTCACAAGATTGAAACGCAATTTTCAAAGCCAAATTCTGAGAAAATTTGAGGCTAGCAACACACATGAGCACCGCCAACAATGACAAGGATGCGAATCAAGAAATTGAGAAAAACAGGCATGCGACTGTCATAATCGGTTGCAAATCCACTCACAGTTCAAGAATTCTCGTGATGAAATTGAACGGTGCGTAGCGACGGAGCGGCACTGAGAGAGTGAAAACAAAAAGAATTTAGATCGAAAACTAAAACTCAATCCAAAATTTCATATCGTAACTGAATCGCAAACGAAATCAATGTTTACAATCAAGAATCGATTCAAAAGTGAAGGTCGATTCAGAGACTGAAACTAAGAAATTAGGAATCGAAATCAGGGTGTGAAGAAAAAGACGAAATCGGAATCAAGAGCGATTCAGAGTGTAAAGCGAAAAGCACAAAATGTGAAATCGAAAAATGCAAACGCAATCGAGAATCGCAAACTTAGAAACTGCAAAGAAGAGAACTGATCTAGGTCACAAGCCATAATCGGGAGAGAAACAGCAGAATCGATTAAAGAGAGAAAACAAAACTGAATCAAGATCAAGAAAGGAGGAAATCAATTTAGGTCAAAAGAAAAGGGGAAAAACGAAAGAAGAATCACGATGGAAAACCAGATGGAAATCGCAACGCACAATAAACAATCACAACACACTGAATCGGAAGTGATTGTAGAAGAGAAGGTAGAAAAATAATCTGATCAAGATTCAGATCATGAATCTGAGAGAAGGAGAAACCAAATCGAGATCCTAATGAGAACGAAGGTGCGTTTCTGAAGCAGCAATCCGAACTTGAAGCAGATCAGGATTTAGAGATAGCATCGCAAAGCGATGAAGACAGGAGAAAAACAGTTTTGGCTTTTCTGAGAGAGATAACTCGCGAGACAGAGAAGGAAGCAAGGGAAAACCAGAACTGGTATGGTGTTTTCTGCTTTTGAGAAGGAGAGCCTCGCGAGAGAGAAAGAGAGGTATCTGTGAGAGAGAAAGAGAGAGAGATTCGCGAGTGAGAAGGAGAGTTTGGGGAGAAGACTCGCGAGAGAGAAAAAGTGAAGTTCATCAAAAAAAATTTCATCTGATACCATGTTAGAATTATAAAACTGTACTTTTTTATTGAATGAGGGATCAATCCCTATATATACAACAATATACACAACTGAATCAGTTTAGGGAAGCTGAGCCAATTACTAAGTCTAATAAACTAACAGTTATACAAAACTCATCTACGGACTAACTCATACCAAGTGAGCTACCGGACTAAATACAGTGGGACTATACAATGCTGCCCGAGTCTGGGAGTATAAACTCCATGGCTAGACGATTCTGACACTAAATACGGTTTTTCTCTCATCCATTCCTAATTTCTCGCAAGGTTTTGATCGTGAGTTTTTCTTTTTGCAAATTAATGTGCATTCGAAAATTCAAATAACTGAAGTCGATAAAATTCAAATAAAGATGTTTTTACTTTGTCTTTACAAAGTGGTAATTGAACAAGTGGGTACACGTCCACTTTACATTTCTACTGGTGAATCATGGTGCCTTGAGAATACCGACACTAAACACTCTACTGGGCCTCATTGTTGAAGAGAAAAAATTCATTAGGCTGAAGAATTCCTAAGCAACAAATTACCTGCTGCAATTCACTGCAGCAGAAATGCAAGCGTTGGATGACACATGATGCCAAATCAACAACTTGAGCAGTTTTTTTATTTAAAATAATGAGCAATATTTAATTATTATTTTTACTTATTGTTAATAAAAAATACATGATGCCATGTGAACGACATCTGTTTCTGCAGCAGAGAATTGCAGCTAAGGATCCGAACTCCTTCAAGTGATCCATCACTAAAGCAATCTCATTTCCAAACTTGCGGTAAGTGTTTGCCTCATTTATCAAGTGAATAACTTTAAAAGAATTAGTGTAACATTTAACTTTACGAAAACCATTATTCCAATAAAGAGAGGCCACGAAGTAATGTCATGAACTTCGTATGCATAATGTTAGAAATACCCATTGAGCCACTAAAACTGAGGATAAAAATTTCGTCATGATTACGGATTAAACCACCAAAATGATATATGAACATCAATTTGCGACTTTTTTTTGTGACCAAAACAAACTTATGTCATTTCAATATTAATAATGTTTGTTACACACATAGGAGCACTGTAATGCAATTGGGAGCTAGAATAGAGTCTTGATGTCCGTGCAAGAGTATGAGCAACAAGATTCGCTTGCCTCCTAACAAAGCTAATCCTATAGCTTGAAAATTGAGAAATAAAATTAATACATTGGGAAATGAACACCAAAATCAGAATCGTTGGACGACGCTAAGTTCCACTACAAGAAAACCCTTGCTTTCCTACCAAAATTACCGACTGACGTATATCCGTCACAATTGGCGGAATTTTCCCTCGGTAAGGATTTGGACATTTTTTAAGGCATTTTCTCGGTTTGTTTCCGACGTAATTTGGTTCGATCGATACGTACCGACAGCTTATTTGATCGGTAATCCGTCAGAAACGTCAATGATATCATTAAATTGCATTTCTCGCACTCGACCATCATTCTCTCTTTTGATCACAGAACACTCGTCTCTCCCTCTCTCAATCAGTAGTATTAAAGTTAGCGAAATATAGAAAAAGGAATTGAATATTTCATTGAAATGAAATTGAATTAATGAAATACAATGAGTTTGACCTTTATATATAGATCCAATCTCACCTAACTAATCTGTAACAAACTAGTAACTACAAAACTAACTCTAACCAAATTATAACAACTAACTGAGAGAGTTATAACAAATTATATCTCTAATAGTCCCCCGCAAGCTAGAAGGTGTTCACAACACTTCTAGCTTGGGATGAGCAAGACAAAAAGTACATCAAAACAAAAGAAAATTACAATGAAAAATGCCGGAATACATCGACAAAAAATAAAAGTCATAAGGCAAATGCTTAACCATCAAGGAAGCAACAATGCTATAACCACTTGGTAGATGCTAAAAAAATCAATCCATGTTAGAAGCCTCAGAGCTTGACCAATGGACAGAAGCTAATAACTAGCAAATAAGGTCAAATATTAACAAAACCATGAAGGGATGAAATCTGCAATTCATAACCTTGTACTGGTGGCATCAAAAAAACACGCTCACAACCTTCAAAGAAATCCAACCCAATATTGTCTTCAATCTTCATTCTTGTGGAGAAAAAACAAGTGCAAGCATAAGGTAAATGCAAATAATGTAGCACAATCAATCAACTGTTCTGGGCAATATTGGATCCTCGAATGAAAAGCAAACTATGGTCATGCATTATAGGCGGACAATCAAGAACACTGGTCCATGTTGAATCAAATACAGAAATTTGATTCAAGATCAAAAATGAAATTAAAACTCGATCCAAAATGAAATTGGAACTCCGCTTCAGATCACAATCATCAAAACCAAAATGAAAGGAGGACAATGAAGCAGAATGCAATACGGCGATGTAAAAGAACGCCAAAATGAGATGTGCGGAAATGCGGAACATGCAAACGTGATGAAGAAAGAACGCAACGCACAGCAAGTCAACAGTCAGAGATCACAAATCCTCTAACACCAACGGCAAAAGCCAAAACGAACAATCAAGAATTAGGGAAAAGAAACTGAAAACCCTAACAGAAACGAATTTCCGAAATCAAATTGGGGCAAATGCAGTAAGGAAGGGGAACACGCAAGATGAATCAAAGAAATGCGTTGAATTAAAGAAACGGAACTGCGAAACCGCAAATCAAAGGCAAGAATCACAAGAGAAGAAAGGGAACGCGAAAGCTATATCACTCTGATACCATATTAAAGTTAGCGAAACAGAGAAAAATGAATTGAATATTTCATTGAACTGAAATTGAATTAATGGAATACAATGAGTTTGACCTTTATATATAGATCCAATCTCAGCTAACTAATCTGTAACAAACTAGTAACTACAAAACTAACTCTAACCAAGTTATAACAACTAACCGAGAGAGTTATAACGAATTATGTCTCTAATAAGCAGCGACACCTCTCTCTCTCAACCACCACAGCCCTCACCTCCTCCGTCATCCCTCCATGGTCGCCTCTGCATCACCTCCCGCCTTGCTCGAAGCACCACCACCACCATCAGTGACCAGTGACTCGCCTCTCGTTTCTCACTCGCTCTACTCTTTTATTCTTCTTAAATGGTAAGTGTTTTTCTTCTCTACGTCTATTTTTGGTTAAACCAAAACCATAACCCCCTATTTTGCAGCATTCAACTCTAACCCCTTCCATTTTTGAATGAAACCCTAATCCCCATTTTTGGTTAGAGTCAATAGCTGTTAGGGTTTGATTTAAGTTTGATTAGTTGTTGTGGATTTTGGAATCAGTAGTTGATGTTGTGAATCGAAACACCCTAACCCCCTTTTGATTTTTCAAAAAATTCAAACTTGGCAGTAAAGATTCTCAGATTTGTATTTTACGTTTACATTTTCTCCTCGTATTAAATAGTTTATCCACTTCTTATTCTATCTGCCCTTTTGTTAGTTAAGCAATTAGTGATTCTTGCAAAAGGGGTGCCATGGCTGTGAAGAATCCATTCAATCAGTGCATATTTCTTCTTTGATTTGTATACCTTTTCGTTTTTTCCTCGTTCTTAATATTGCGATCAGGTTATTAGATTTTATGAAAATTCGAGACTCCTTTGTGTGAGTTAAAAATATTGACATTTATGAAAAGGAAAATAAAAATTTATGGTTTTGGATTTATTGGCATAACAAAACTGCCATTTTATGCTGTTTGTACTATCTATATACATTTTGGGGTAAATATTGATATTTTTATTTTGTGAAATCACCAGATACTTCAATGTGATTGGATCCAACCTTGAAGGAAGATTGGGTGAGGCTCTTAGACCTAAATTACGAGAGCAAGGTCGAATATCAGGTGCCTGCTTTGATTCAGCTCGTGGTATTATACCCGGCTTAAAGGTATGCTGATATTTTCTATTTTGTTTTGGCTAAAAAAGGATTGTTTACAGAATTCAGAGGGTACAAAAAAAAATGGGTCTTGTTAAAGAGATTGGCTGGTTATATTTAATGCTTTGCTACTAGGAGAACAAATAAAATGGAAACCAGCTTAAGCTGTTATGTTTTCAAGAGTTATCAAACACTTCATGATTCTTCTATTTCATTTGATCTAGAATATTTGTTGTTAATTGAAATTTTTAATATAAGGAGCAATGAACAATTTTTTCTTGTTAGTGAAAAACTTTGGAGCTGTAGTGTATTAATTTGTGGGTGTTGTAGTTGTAGTGTAGGTTATTGGCTTAGTCATAACTTTCCTGCCTAGTTTGTGTTGTGTAAGCAATGATGTTCTTTATTTGGTTAGTCCAGTAGTGTCAGACACCAAATTTGCCTTGGTTATTTGCATATAAGGTTAGGCTCACTTGAATTTGCATGTTGGTTTGGTCTTTCGATTTTGCAGGTTTTTCAGAAATTATTTTTCTTACTCTCCTGAGAATGTTTGAATTAGGACATTTTCTACCAATCATCCCCATTATTATCGTTCCAGGGACATAATCTGCATCCTGAGAATGTTTGAGTAGTTTTATGCAGTGTTAACTCAAAACTTTTGTGCACATAATCTGCATACTTTCCATTGGATATTGATCCTGCATGTTTGATGTGTCTTTTAAGTGTTAGCGTTATTGTTTCAACATTTTGGCCAATATCTAATTTCCCCATGTTTTTGTGAACTTAAGTGGACAGGTACACGTGTCTCTTGACCCGCCTCAATGGACCCTGGATCCGAACAAATTGTGGAGATCATTTACTGAGAGAACTAAAGCCCTAGTACTTAATAGGTTAGTCATTACACAATTTATAATATTCTTGAGTTTAGATAGATTTCAGCCTCCTCATGGAAATCCTCATATTGGTCTAGTCTACCGGACATTCTAAAACCAACAGAATAGCACTTGTTTATAAAAAGTGAATATGAAATACCATTGCTCTCAACTTATGCTTTGAGCTCATAATCTATTGATATTATAAATGTTACAAGAGTTTCAGATTATCCATTTCGTGTATTCTGATGTTAGTTATTCCCAAAGGTCAGCTATTCACATGGTCAAATTTCTTAAGGGAAGTTTGCAAACCTCGGAGAAGTTTAATGTGTCATTGATGTTTTATTTTTGTCTGGTTCAAATTTCTACTCTTTTTCAAAGGTGTTCCTCCATCAAAAAGAGTAAAGCATTAACGAGGCTTTTGGTTTCTTTAATTGTTTTGGATTGGATGCATGAAGTGACTGTTATATTGAATACTGTTATGGATTGGGCGTCAATGGCCAATCCACCAAAAAGGCCCAATAACAAAGGACCTAATTCATTCAACGGTGGAGATTGCAGACCTAGATCCAACAGTCCTCCTCCACTCCAGATACCTATAAATAAGCATTGATTGCTCACATTAATGGTACTCATCTCTCACATACTCTCACTTGTAATTGACTCACTCACTGACTTGAGCGTCGGAGTGTCATTGCAGGTACCACCCCACCTCGGATCGGAGCACCAACTCGGACTGACCAAGGACATACGTACCAACTATCTCGGACCGGACTACTTATCCAAGACCGGATACATAGCCGGAGATACGATACCGAATATTGGCGACCACAGTGGGAGAGCCTTATACTCTACTCTTTCCCCCAACCTCTTTGGTCAGCAATGGCTCCGGAATTACGACGGAGAAATGTATCCAGCGTCGTAGTTAGACCCGACCAGCAACAGGAAACCCCTGAGGGGGTAGCGGTTACTCTCCTTCGCAGCTCGGCCCACGGCCGGAACTCATCCAGGGCGATGATTCCTATAAGCTCCGCTAGAAACCAATTTCCACCTCCAGCCCCGACTGTCCCGGTACCGATCGAAGCTGTTCAACAGCTCATCCAACTGCTGACAAGGCAGGCCGAGGCTGATCAAAGGAGTCAGCGTTACTCCCAGCTAGAGGCCGAGATGGCCGAAGTCCGGGCCCGAGATATCCCGGACCAGTCTTCCCCTCAAACCTACTCTCCTAGCAGAAGAACCTCCAGTAAAAGACGTCACCGATCCCCTGTGTAACACCCCGGTATTTCTATCTAGTGAAAATACCCAAGTGCACATTAGTAACACATCAGAGATATATTTCCTGCTTAGACACTGAATATCACTATAAATTTTTCGCTGAATCCAACCCAAACAGTCTTATTTACAACAAGACAATATGGTTCTCAGACCATATACCACCAGCATCTATAGTATTCAGTATCATACAAGAAAGCGGAAGAAAGATATACACTAAATACATAATGTCTTAGTATACAGACAACAAAAGGGAAATAAGCTTAAACATAAAGCTAGGCTATCAGCAACCAGTCCGAGCTCAACCTACTCGTGCCTCTTGGATTTCCGCTGTCCCTGTGTCTCTGTAAAACAACAACATTTAAACAGTGAGATACAATCTCAGTGAGTTCTACCGAGACCCCTACTAACTCTCCCGGTTCAATTAATAATCCTTTTCAAAATCAACACGACACCGACTGCAATAAAGTGCTAACCCCGGTGAACGTGAACAAACAAAGTGCGGCACCGACTGCAAATCCAGTGCTAATCCCGGTGTATCACACAGTACGACACCGACTGCAAATCCAGTGCTAATCCCGGTGAACGTACAACAAACAAAGTGCGGCACCGACTGCAAATCC
The DNA here is from genome assembly GCA_039519185.1 of Astragalus membranaceus. Taxonomy (NCBI): domain Eukaryota; kingdom Viridiplantae; phylum Streptophyta; class Magnoliopsida; order Fabales; family Fabaceae; genus Astragalus; species Astragalus membranaceus. The sequence goes on along the minus strand of CM076850.1, from coordinate 147,218,269 downwards.
AGTGCTAATCCCGGTGTATGGCACAGTACGACACCGACTGCAAATCCAGTGCTAATCCCGGTGAACGTACAACAAACTCATGACATAACACCGACTGCAAATCCAGTGCTAATCCCGGTGAACCCCCTTACCAATAGTACATTCTCTTATTGGCACGGAGCCTAGGGTGGGGGAGCATGACTGCCCCGCCTAGTATGTCAAACAATGGGTCGTCACCCAACTCGATATAATATATATATCTACAGTACTATGAACCCACGGTCCATCAAATCAGACAATCAATGAAACACTTTAAACCACATTTTATAAAATCCAAGTTCACACTCGCACTCTAGTTGACCACTTTTCGACACAATTTTCAATATCAAAAACAGTTTATTTAGCCTTAAAAATAGAATATTCAGTTAGGCCTCTGAATAAGCTTTCCAATGCATCTTAGAACACCTCAATCGGGTTCCCGGATCAAAAGTTATCGCGAAACGAAAAACAGTGTTTGGTTGCTGAAATTCTGCCAAATGGCGCGCGAGTGGCGCGCCGCGCGCAAGTGGCACGCGAACAAACAGCAGGTTCTGCCAATTGGCGCGCGAGTGGCGCGCCGCGCGCAAGTGGCGCGCGAACAGACAGCAGGGGGGGTCTGTCAAGGGCAGATTTTGGCGGTTTCGCGCGAAAACCGCGATTCCGCTCAATTCCGATTCTCGTTCCGACTGAAAACAGATTTGACAACCAATACAATAGACCCAATACAAACCACACAATCAATCAATCCAATCAAAAACTCAATCAAAACGGATTGTATCAAAAACGACATATTTTCCAATTAACGGTTTTTAAGTCAAAATCTTTCGAAATCAAATCACCAAAAATTCCATTTCAACACGACACAACTCGAGACTCGCTCCGATCGATTCCTAACCCGAAACAGACAATATCCAGAAATATTCCAGTCCAGCGAAAGCGATAAAACAGTTAATTAATTAATTCGAAACGTAAAATCCTAAACGTGAGTAGAACTCACCTATCGTGATGAAAATCACGAAACACCGAGACTTTCCGTGAAAACGCTTTTCTGACATAACCGCACGAACGCTCCCCGAATCAATTCCACGCTTCGGCGACATCCGTATCCGCTCCCAAAGCTTCCCACTCGACCTCGAGAAATCTTTCGACCGTAAAACCGAATTCCCGAAATCATTGCACGTTCCGGCGACACACAAAACCGCTTCCAAAGCTTGAACCTACAATCAATCACAAAACTTCCATGGAATTACTATTCATTATCTCCAATCTCCAATCACCCATATTCACATATAAACCCAATTTTTGAACCCTAACCTTTAATTCTTCATAAACCCCAAATCGGACTTCAATATTCGCGTAATCCACCTTGAGCTCGCTCCCAAACACCATCTAAAGCTTTCCTTTGAGCTTGAACAACAAAAACCTCCATTTTGCTCTTAAATTCGAAAATGGAAAAGTGAGAGAGAGTGAGTTGATGATGAAGATCTTGGTACCAAAACGAAGAGGAAGTAACGCTGAACATTTTTCGTGTTGGAAGGAAGTCGTTTCGGTGAACCGAAGTCCTCCCTTTTTCCTCTTCTTCCTCCATGCCCCTTTCCTCTTCTTTCTCTTTTCTCTCTTTTCTCCTCTCTGTTTCTCTTCTCTCGCTGCTTCCTTTCTTTTCTTTCTTTCTCTTTCAATTAATTCTTTTCTTCTCCTCTCACACACACACACACACACACACACACACACACACACACACACACACACACACACACGTATACATATATATATTTATTTAATATATAAGCTGTAACGCGGTCAAATTACCATATTGATCGAAATCTCTTATTTCGATTCCAAAACTTCCTTGATCTGTATTATCCGGTTAACGATCCGATGACAACAAATAATAATTTTAGCACTCGATAAATTTACCCGTTAAGTACTAAATTAATTTAATTGGGTTAACACCCAAATAATTCTATTAATTATTTTGTGGATGTTACATTCTCCCCAACTTGAAAGAATTTTGTCCTCAAAATTTCGTCAAGTCTTTCATCCGACTAACCGAGGATCGACATCCTCAGAAAGGTCTTAAATTGCTGGAACTCAATCTTGAATTAACGAAATGAGTGTAGAAAATCTTCCCAAGTTGGCCCGTCAATCATTAAGTATGTTCGACTACTACCCTTGAACTCTTCTAAGATTATAGTCCGAACTCTCTTGTTACGAATCAACACGAGAAACTCATCATTCGCCTGCATAGGCTTGGCATCGCGTTCGAAAACACTTCCGAAGCTTCCTTTCTCACTTGCTCCCCAACTTTGATTAATCCAAATCAAAGTACTCCTCGGTAGACGTAAAAACAAACACGATTTCCTCGAAAGGTGTAAACACTTTCTCAACAAATCTTCTAATATCCTTAACGGTTCTCGTACACACCGACAATGTGACGAAAAAGTCACTTGTGAAACTTCTTGACTCGCCCCCAAGATTTCGAGATAATACTTTTCGAAAGAAGATGAAATGAGGATTTACCAGAAACGTTTATCTTAAACGTGGAAGTAAACCACGGGGACATCAAATGAATTGAACGTAATGAAAATCACCTCAGTTGTTCTCCAAACAACTATCAAACAGAACTCAGAGCTCCTTTCCCAATTAGTCAATAGCGTTGAGAGCTTCCCCTCAACCTAAGTAATCCTCCTAGGATTTTCCTCCTCCATCAGATTTTATTAACCTCCTAATTCGTTCCCAAAATTAACTTTAGCATGCGGGTTTTCACAAAAATGATTTTTCAAAACTATTACACCGCACGCCAAGTTTCACTTCGGAAATTCCAGTCACTTAGAAGCAGATCCATTAATTAATCCTCTGGTGCTTATTTGCAATGCGAAAAACAGTCAACAGTTACCTCACTTACATATTCGTATTCACGTTCGCCTTGTCAAACAGAATCACATAATACTATCTGATCGTTAACCTTCTCAAGCGAAAGGTTAACACCAAAATCTTGCCACTAAAGTGGAAACTTATGGATGTAATCCATCTTAGATCTAAAAGATTTTAACAATTCCATTTCTTGCATCATTAACTCTGCCATGTGAATGGATTTCCTACTCAGCGCATCAGCTACAACATCGGCCTTTCCTGGATGATACTCCAACTCGAAGTCATAATCCTTCATAAATTCTACCCATCTTCTTTGCCTGTTATTTTGTTCCCTCTGATCAAACAGATACTTTAAACTCTTTTGATCACGACAGATTTCGAAACGAGACTCATACAGGTAATGTCTCCAAATCTTCGGTGCATACACGATAGCTGCCAATTCCAAATCATGAGTCGGATAATTCTCCTCATGATTCTACAATTGCCTAAACGCATAAGCTACCTCTTGTTGATTCTGCACAAGAACACATCCTAAACCCTTCCCAGAAGCATCGCTGTAAATTTGGAATTGCAAAGACGGATCTGGAAGAATATGGATTGGAGCAGAAGTCAACCGAACCTTTAAATCTTGAAAACATTTTTCACAATCGGCATCCCGCGTAAAAGGTTGACCCTTACGAGTTAACCGAGTAGGTGGAAGAACCAATTGTGAGAACCCTTGAATAAATCTCCTATAGTAATCGGCTAAACTCCGAACCTTTGATCTCTGCGACTGATGTCGGTTACCCCCATTCAACACCGCTTGTGGAGAAAAAACAAGTGCAAGCATAAGGTAAATGCAAATAATGTAGCACAATCAATCAACTGTTCTGGGCAATATTGGATCCTCGAATGAAAAGCAAACTATGGTCATGCATTATAGGCGGACAATCAAGAACACTGGTCCATGTTGAATCAAATACAGAAATTTGATTCAAGATCAAAAATGAAATTAAAACTCGATCCAAAATGAAATTGGAACTCCGCTTCAGATCACAATCATCAAAACCAAAATGAAAGGAGGACAATGAAGCAGAATGCAATACGGCGATGTAAAAGAACGCCAAAATGAGATGTGCGGAAATGCGGAACATGCAAACGTGATGAAGAAAGAACGCAACGCACAGCAAGTCAACAGTCAGAGATCACAAATCCTCTAACACCAACGGCAAAAGCCAAAACGAACAATCAAGAATTAGGGAAAAGAAACTGAAAACCCTAACAGAAACGAATTTCCGAAATCAAATTGGGGCAAATGCAGTAAGGAAGGGGAACACGCAAGATGAATCAAAGAAATGCGTTGAATTAAAGAAACGGAACTGCGAAACCGCAAATCAAAGGCAAGAATCACAAGAGAAGAAAGGGAACGCGAAAGCTATATCACTCTGATACCATATTAAAGTTAGCGAAACAGAGAAAAATGAATTGAATATTTCATTGAACTGAAATTGAATTAATGGAATACAATGAGTTTGACCTTTATATATAGATCCAATCTCAGCTAACTAATCTGTAACAAACTAGTAACTACAAAACTAACTCTAACCAAGTTATAACAACTAACCGAGAGAGTTATAACGAATTATGTCTCTAATAAGCAGCGACACCTCTCTCTCTCAACCACCACAGCCCTCACCTCCTCCGTCATCCCTCCATGGTCGCCTCTGCATCACCTCCCGCCTTGCTCGAAGCACCACCACCACCATCAGTGACCAGTGACTCGCCTCTCGTTTCTCACTCGCTCTACTCTTTTATTCTTCTTAAATGGTAAGTGTTTTTCTTCTCTACGTCTATTTTTGGTTAAACCAAAACCATAACCCCCTATTTTGCAGCATTCAACTCTAACCCCTTCCATTTTTGAATGAAACCCTAATCCCCATTTTTGGTTAGAGTCAATAGCTGTTAGGGTTTGATTTAAGTTTGATTAGTTGTTGTGGATTTTGGAATCAGTAGTTGATGTTGTGAATCGAAACACCCTAACCCCCTTTTGATTTTTCAAAAAATTCAAACTTGGCAGTAAAGATTCTCAGATTTGTATTTTACGTTTACATTTTCTCCTCGTATTAAATAGTTTATCCACTTCTTATTCTATCTGCCCTTTTGTTAGTTAAGCAATTAGTGATTCTTGCAAAAGGGGTGCCATGGCTGTGAAGAATCCATTCAATCAGTGCATATTTCTTCTTTGATTTGTATACCTTTTCGTTTTTTCCTCGTTCTTAATATTGCGATCAGGTTATTAGATTTTATGAAAATTCGAGACTCCTTTGTGTGAGTTAAAAATATTGACATTTATGAAAAGGAAAATAAAAATTTATGGTTTTGGATTTATTGGCATAACAAAACTGCCATTTTATGCTGTTTGTACTATCTATATACATTTTGGGGTAAATATTGATATTTTTATTTTGTGAAATCACCAGATACTTCAATGTGATTGGATCCAACCTTGAAGGAAGATTGGGTGAGGCTCTTAGACCTAAATTACGAGAGCAAGGTCGAATATCAGGTGTCTGCTTTGATTCAGCTCGTGGTATTATACCCGGCTTAAAGGTATGCTGATATTTTCTATTTTGTTTTGGCTAAAAAAGGATTGTTTACAGAATTCAGAGGGTACAAAAAAAAATGGGTCTTGTTAAAGAGATTGGCTGGTTATATTTAATGCTTTGCTACTAGGAGAACAAATAAAATGGAAACCAGCTTAAGCTGTTATGTTTTCAAGAGTTATCAAACACTTCATGATTCTTCTATTTCATTTGATCTAGAATATTTGTTGTTAATTGAAATTTTTAATATAAGGAGCAATGAACAATTTTTTCTTGTTAGTGAAAAACTTTGGAGCTGTAGTGTATTAATTTGTGGGTGTTGTAGTTGTAGTGTAGGTTATTGGCTTAGTCATAACTTTCCTGCCTAGTTTGTGTTGTGTAAGCAATGATGTTCTTTATTTGGTTAGTCCAGTAGTGTCAGACACCAAATTTGCCTTGGTTATTTGCATATAAGGTTAGGCTCACTTGAATTTGCATGTTGGTTTGGTCTTTCGATTTTGCAGGTTTTTCAGAAATTATTTTTCTTACTCTCCTGAGAATGTTTGAATTAGGACATTTTCTACCAATCATCCCCATTATTATCGTTCCAGGGACATAATCTGCATCCTGAGAATGTTTGAGTAGTTTTATGCAGTGTTAACTCAAAACTTTTGTGCACATAATCTGCATACTTTCCATTGGATATTGATCCTGCATGTTTGATGTGTCTTTTAAGTGTTAGCGTTATTGTTTCAACATTTTGGCCAATATCTAATTTCCCCATGTTTTTGTGAACTTAAGTGGACAGGTACACGTGTCTCTTGACCCGCCTCAATGGACCCTGGATCCGAACAAATTGTGGAGATCATTTACTGAGAGAACTAAAGCCCTAGTACTTAATAGGTTAGTCATTACACAATTTATAATATTCTTGAGTTTAGATAGATTTCAGCCTCCTCATGGAAATCCTCATATTGGTCTAGTCTACCGGACATTCTAAAACCAACAGAATAGCACTTGTTTATAAAAAGTGAATATGAAATACCATTGCTCTCAACTTATGCTTTGAGCTCATAATCTATTGATATTATAAATGTTACAAGAGTTTCAGATTATCCATTTCGTGTATTCTGATGTTAGTTATTCCCAAAGGTCAGCTATTCACATGGTCAAATTTCTTAAGGGAAGTTTGCAAACCTCGGAGAAGTTTAATGTGTCATTGATGTTTTATTTTTGTCTGGTTCAAATTTCTACTCTTTTTCAAAGGTGTTCCTCCATCAAAAAGAGTAAAGCATTAATGAGGCTTTTAGTTTCTTTAATTGTTTTGGATTGGATGCATGAAGTGACTGTTATATTGAATACTGTTATGGATCGGGCGTCAATGGCCAATCCACCAAAAAGGCCCAATAACAAAGGACCTAATTCATCCAACGGTGGAGATTGCAGACCTAGATCCAACAGTCCTCCTCCACTCCAGATACCTATAAATAAGCATTGATTGCTCACATTAATGGTACTCATCTCTCACATACTCTCACTTGTAATTGACTCACTCACTGACTTGAGCGTCGGAGTGTCATTGCAGGTACACTACAACAATAATGGCATGCGGCGGCAGTTTAAAAAGCATTCTGCGGCGGTTTTAACCGCCGTGGAATAACACGCCCGGCGGTTCCTAAACCGCTGCAGTATTCTCCGCCGCGAGGGAATTCAACGGCGGTTTTGGTAACCGCTGGCATAACCGCCTGGAGGTGTATTTAGCGGCGGTTGTGAGCGGCGGTTGGATGTTAGCGGCGGTTATTAACCGCCCCTAAATAGTTGCTGAGTCTGAAAAATATGTATAGTTTCACGGCGGTTTTGCGGATGTTGGCGGCGGTTTTATTATTTGCAGCGATTTTTAACCGCCACAAAAAAGTTACGGTTATAGTAACTCTTAACCTTCTGCGGCGGTTCTTGAGGGTGTTCGTGGCGGTTTTTTAAAAGCTGAGAGCAAAACCATCTATTCTAAAAGGTTGGTATTTTTTTTTTTGTTATTTATAACTTCTCAAAAATTATTTAAAAACATAAAGAAATATGCCAATGCATCAAATGATTTAAACATACACAATGACAAAATGTTCATTCATTAATTCATACTTTTAAAGTAAACACAACATGTAATATCAAAAGTACAGTTGCTCTAAAATATATCAAAAGTACAGTTGCTCCAAAAGATTAAAAGCACAGTACTTTTGGTATTACTAATAAAAGGTACTGTGCTTAGGAAACATTACTAATAATAACAAATCCGAAAACTAAAGACTAGATGCCGGTCCACGATGTGCAGGTACATGACTGGCAGATGAAGAGGGTATTGCTTCAGCAGGCGAACGTAAATCTGCAACCTGAAATTACACAAATTACTACATTTAAATTTCCAGAGTACAATTATCAACTCAAACCATCAATCTTCAACCAATAAACAATAAATTAAGATCACATAAAACACAATCAAATTGCAATTCACTTAAAACAATCTAACAGATTTATCAGCTAAGCTCAGAGTTGAGGATTTGGATAGATCCTCATAGTTCTGCATTGCTGTAATCAAGGGAGTATTTCCCAAAATCTTCTAATTGAATAGCAGTTATCATATACCGAGAAAAACAAAGGTTCAAAGGCTTAAAGTATGAAAAATAATAATAGTAATCTTGAAGCAAAACCAAAAGGATCACTTCAAATTTTTGTGTTTGTTCAGCACTATACATGTTGAAAGAGGATAAATGTAATCAATGACAAGGATAATAAAATCAAGCCAGAATTTCTCATTTTGGTGTGATAATGTCATTTCCAGTATATCATATCAAAAGCCAACATACACCTGAGGGCAGAAACCTTCAAAACATAGTCAACCATTTAAAAAAATGAAGCAATATATTGGAAGCAATAGTCATTGTTTCTGTTCATATTTAATTACAGCAATGATATATCCCACTGTTCCAACAACAGAACAAGATAAAGGAAAAAAGACAGAGACCAAAACAAGGCACAGAAAGCATGGACTTGAGAGGGGATTTATCAGCTAATCTAACACAATCAAATTGCTGATATATGTTACTCTCTCTCTCTCATTCATTCAAACAATCTAACAGATTTATCAGCAATGGCTCTGTTGATTCAAACAATCTAACAGAGCAATCAGATTTATCAGCAATGGCTGTTTGGTTTCACTATCTTAAATTCTTCTATGATTGCTCTTCTTTTAAGGATAGGATTTTGCATACAGTTTCAACAATTGCTGATTTGAATTACTCTAACAGAGCAATCAGATTACTCAAACAATCTAACAGAGCAATCAGATTTGAATTACTCAAACAATCTAACAGAGCAATCAGATTTGAATTGCTGATTTGAATTACTCAAACAATCTAACAGAGCAATCAGATTTATCAGCAATGGCTGTTTGGTTTCAACATTCATTGACTTCAATGCTACTTCAATTACTCTAACCGTGACTTTCCTACATTAAAATTACTTCTGCATACAGTTTCAACAATTGCTGATTTGAAACTTCTGCATACAGTTTCAACACTAGCAAACTACTGATTTGAAACAGCATTTATATCAATTGCTGATTTGAAACTAGCAAACTACAGTTTCAATTAGTAATGCAAGAGTTCAAGATTTGAATCTCATCCTAACTATGGAACAGCATTTATATCAAACTACTAGTTTCTGCCAGAAGCATTCCTAGAAGCACTAACAGATAATTGATAATGCTTTCTTGTCCTCAACATACATAAAAATTCAGAAAAACTCAAATACCTGATTAGATCTAGCTGGACATTGTTGCATTTGACCACCAGCTTGCTGCATTAGAAAAGCTACTTGCTCCTCTAATGTTCGAACTTTAGCAACTTCTGTCTCTAAAGCTTGAACTCTTGTATTACTAGCTTGTAATTCCGAATTCAGCCTAGCATAATCAGCCGCTGTGGGAACACCTGCTGACATTGAACTCCCATTACAAGAACCAGATGAAAGGTATTGAGTTGGAGTTACTCCATATCCCATGCCACGCATACGTCCGGGGTGCTCTTTCCCAAATACTTCAACATAAATATCTTCTCCAGAAGATGTCAGAGCTCTTTCGTTTAAGCGCTCCTACATTAAAATTAACCAACATTCCATTTGAAACATAAATGCTAAGTAAAATTATAGTTAACATTCAATAAAAAAAGAAAATAATAAATAACAATTATACTTACACTCTTTTCTTTAGCCTCTTGTGTGACAAATGATCCATTTTTTTTTTGTGAGCAACATCATACATCTCTACTCGCCCAAAAGACCGCCCAGTTTGAGTTTCCTAACAAATTATATCAGTTTAGTAACATCAAATAATATTGAATTTTAATTATAGAATTCAACAACACTTTAAAGAAACAAATACCAATTCATGTCTTTTCCGGGCATATGTTTTCGACCCAAGTGTATGAGTAGTCGTTTGCTTAGCCCGATTTTCCCTATTAATTTCACAAATTTCCTGCATTATTAAATCAAACAATTAGTAAATGATGACTCTTATCAAAACATTCTCAACACATCATATCTTACCATAGTTTCAGTTGATAATCGATATTCCAAAAAACTTGCCCACTGATCTTTAGGGATGCCATCAGGGCGAAACTCAAGATTTTGCTCCCAGCTACGAGTGTCATCATAAAATTCGTTAAACAGTAGACAACGGGTGTCTTTCCATTTCTTTCCTATACTCCCCAATATGAACTTCTTGCGACACTCATCGAGTAGGAATACTTTCTACAATAGGCAAATTAAGTTTTGGTAAGCATTATATACCTATCAGTTTACTTTGAACAACTAATTTCAGAACTTCATAATAGCAACAACAATAATAATGACCCTTTTCTCTTTCAGCCATATATAAATGAATAATGTTATATTTATAGTTCATACCTTTATCATCTTGTTCCACACATCGGTCTTGAGGTCATTTGGAACCTTTGGCCATCTCACATAACTAATAGGGAGGATATCATAGCTTGCTCCAATAGCTCCTAAATAGCCCCCCAAAAGACCAGCAGCATATCCAATTGGTTGACCCTCTCGATTCCAATCTAAGATCACTTTCTTCTCACTAGGAAACGAAAACAAGTCTTTAACTCTTAAACGCTCTTCTTTAGGTTCTCCATCCCCAACTGAATATAAAGTAAAACAAAAAATGGAAATTAAAAATTATAACTTAATAGGAATTATTAATTAATCCAAACTAATAAGAAGTAAATTGTATACCAATGACATTAACTGGCCAACATTTATTGGGCTTTTTCTGGTCAGTGGGTACAAAACTTCCATCTTCATTGTCTAGGAAATTTTCAAAGTCAAAAGATGGGTCAAGATCATCTAAAGGATCACTTTGTGGTGACACGTGAGATGCACTTTGAGTCATGTTTTGAGCATTATCTGGAACTTGAACAGGTGCAGATTGGGTTCTAGGAGTAAACCTCTTTTTCTTAGCCATTCCTGCAAAACCATATTTAGATGTAAGAGAATATGAAATTACAGTAAAAATAGTCAACGGGATTGAAATGTTTCATTTGATGACACAAGCTTATCAAATCTCTGATAATAATTTAACAATGAATGCATCTTAAAGAAAATGCCTAACCAATTGAGTCAAATAATTACCTCAACAGCTGCTTTTTTCCTACTATGTTGAAAGTTAAACATCAATAGGAACCATGTTCCAATATAAGTGGGCAGAATCAAATAATAAACAATAAAAAAAGTATCCTGTCCTTACATAAAGGTGTTTGATTATTCCCAACAAAAACCTATGCTAATTAAGAAAGGATATGTCCTTCACAAACATTCAAAAGGGAAACTTTTCCAAAAGAGAATGTAATAATAATGTTGTCATTACAATCACACATCATACAAAACATAAATGAAAGACAATATGTTGTGCACCGGTCTTTGTTATGTAACCATGTTGTCATTACAATCATCAACATTTTCATTCAAGGTTGATCTTCGAGGATCATCATCATCCAGATCAGCTCTTGCTAATTGTATGTATGTTGTATCATCGGGGAAAATTTGCTCTAAGTTTTGTGCTTCATGAACCTCATTAGACATCATTATCTCTTCATTATCTTCACCCATGTCATACAAGTCTCTTGGCTTCAAATGAATAGGTATGCTCCATCCGTTTTCTTTCTCATCATCTACATAATAAACCATTTGCGCTTCCGATGCTTTGATATATGGTTCATCACTTTCAAGGACACCGGTATCTCTTAGCCTCAAAAAGTTGATTGAGGTAAAACCCAAATTATCTTTTTTCATGCCTCTAGAAGTAGTGGTATTAGCCCATTGACATTTAAATAAAGTAACAGTAAATACGCCATTATAGCTAAGCTCAATGATGTCTATTAATTTACCATAGTAAGGTACCCCTCCAAACCTCATTTGAGTATCACGGTTACTTGAATAACTTCTAGTTCCAAATGTGCAAAAAACCCCACTATTTTGAGTTTTTAATCTTTCATCTCGTTCCAAGGTTCGAAATTTATATCCGTTGACATTATATGCAGTGAATCTTCTAGCTTTGTCAATAGGACCTCTAGCAAGCCAAGGAAGAACATCTTTAATTTAAAATGACACGAAAGTTACCTCTCAATAGGATACATCCATCGATAATGTACCGGGCCTCCAAGCTTAGCTTCTTCAACAAGGTGAACAATTAGGTGAACCATCACAGTGAAGAATGAAGGGGGAAATAACATTTCCATGTGGCATAAAGTGAGCACAACATCATGTTGCATTTTGTCTAAAGTTGAAACGCTCAACACTTTATCACATAGTTGCCTAAAGAATGAGCACAATTCATTTAAAACTGTCGATACCTCTTTAGGCAATCCTACTCGCATGGCCAGCGGTAGAAATTGCTCTACTAATACATGACAGTCGTGACTTTTTAGCATCCCATTCAGCCGAAGGTTGTCCACATCAATGCACCTAGAAAAGTTGCTCGAATAACCATCTGGCACCGCGATATTCTTTAAAGTTGTTAAAAAAGACTTCTTTCCTTGTTTAGTCATTGTATAAATTGCTAGAGGATACTTTCCATTTTCATCTGGCCAAAGATCATGCCTAAAGCCCATTGATTGTAGGTCTCTTCGAGCACCAATGTGATCTTTTGACTTTGCACTATCATTTAGCAGGGTATAAATAATATTGTCGCACACATTCTTCTCGATATGCATAACATCAAGATTATGACGTAACAAATTATGCTCCCAATATGGAAGCTCAAAAAATATACTTTTCTTTTTCCATTGTTGAGTACCATCTTGCAAGGTACGTCCATCACCACGTGATCTTTTTCCCCTTCCACTTGTTTCAGCTGTTTGACCAAAGGTGACATTGATATTCTTAACTTGTTCAAGGATTTCAGAACCAGATAAAAGTTTAGGTGGTTTGCGCATATCTTGTTCTCCATTAAACCAAATCCTATTCAGTCTAAATCTGTGTTTGTGATCGAGAAACCTACGGTGACCCATAAAACACCACTTCCTACTATGTGGCAAGCGGCAAGGAATAGAGTCAAAGTTACAAGTTGGACAAGCTCGTCCGGTATATGTGTTCCACCCGGAGAGAGTTCCCAACCCAGGAAAATCACTAATCGTCCACTTCAAAGCTGCGTGCAATTTGAACATCTCTCGAGTTGAAGCATCATAAGCTTCTACACCATCGTGCCATAACTCCTTAAGCTCTTTAACTAAAGGTTGCATGTAAACATCTATATTATTTCCAGGCATTTTTTTACCAGGGATTATCGTTGAAAGGATAAATGATGTCGACTTCATACAGACCCATGGTGGGGTGTTGTAAGGTATGAGAATAATTGGCCAAATGCTATAACTTGTACTTAAATTACCAAATGGATTAAAACCGTCCGTAGCTAATCCAAGGCGAACATTACGTGGATCTGATGCAAATGACATGTTTGTTGAGTCAAATGTCTTCCAAGCCTTTGAATCTCTTGGATGTCTCATCATGCCATCACTGTTATTATCCACGACATGCCATCTCATATCCTCAGCTTTCTTTGAAGACAAAAACAATCTCTGCAAGCGCGGTTTAAGAGGAAAGTAACGAAGAACTTTTGCAGGCACCTTCTTCTTACTAATTCCATCATTGGATGCCTCAACCCCACCATCTTTTGTCCTGGATTTCCATCTGCCCTTGTTACATACTTTACATGTTTGCCTATATTCATCTTCACCCCAATACAACATACAATTATTTGGACATGCATGTATCTTTTGACAATCCAAACCAAGCTTCGATATAGTTTTCTTTGTCTCATAGAATGAACTTGGAATTTTTGCATGCTCAAATGCATCATTTAGTAGTTCTAAAATCATTGTCAAAGCCTTATCGGTCATCCCACAAAGGCATTTGATATGATACAACTTCACTATAAAAGCAAGTTTAGAATACTTTGTGCACCCTTCATACAAAGGCTGCTCTCCATCTCTAGCTAATTCATAAAATTCTCTAGCTTCCCTCCCTTCTTGAGATACATTTGGAGTCACTCTTTCCCCTTGTGTGGTGTCTTCATTTGTATCATCTCCAAGATGCCTATCAACTCCAAAAGCATCGTTAATGATATTCTGAATTGGATCTTGAACGACCACAGTTTCTTGTGCCACATTTGGCACATTTCCACTCGCAACATGAGTAGTGTGTCCTTGGTAGGACTCCCCATGAAATAACCAAGTAGTGTATCCTCTTGGGAATGGTTTACAAACTAAATGTTCATACACATCACGCCTAGTTTGGCGTCTTCCAAAACCACACAAGGAACAAGGACATTTTATTTTGCCATCAACGGCAGTACGTTCATAAGCAAATTGAATAAATCCCCGAACCCCTTGCTTATACTCACGTGAACATTGTGGCATTGTAATCCATGACTTATCCATTGTCATACAATCTTGTTTCTGAATTAAGAAATATGAAACAAGACATAAAATACTCAACAATAAAGGAACTACAAGTTAATATAATCTGGAACATTTATATAGGATCATTGGTAACATAAAAACTCAAAGAACTAATGTAATAGTGATGAACAATTATAGTCGCTTTTAGCCACTTATGATTATGGTTGGGTAAATACTAATTAAGCTCACATTGTTGCAAACACACAGTTGCAAAGTAAATGTTAATGATAACACAACAATACACAACAGAACATTCTCACTAAGCATAAGACATCAAAACTATAAATCAGAATAGTTCTAATTAATTGCAGTAGAGCTATTTGATTTTGGATGCTGGATTCTAATTGTGCAGATGCTTGAATCTGTTTGCTTAGGTTTAATTATACAGAAATGGTCAATCTGTTTGCTATATATAACAAATGCTTGAGAAGTCTAACTGAGCAAACAGATTCACGGACAACTAGTGTGTCATGTGGGATTCAGTACCAACTAAAACTCATAGAATTCAGCATTCAATACCAAAACTTATCATATAATTAAAATTCAACTAATAATCCAGAATTCAACTCAAGTAGAGGCATAAAAAGCAGGGGAATTTTCTAGTCCAACATGCAAAGTAGAGGCATAAAAAGCAGGGGAATTTGGACACAACGAAACATTTTAAAGATATGATAAAACTTACTAAAAAGTAGATTGCAAACATAAAAAAAACTAATTTGAAAATATGCTAAAACTTACAAGTGAAGTGATGTTAACTCGGCTTTCTATACGAGTCAGAAATTGCCACAAAATCACAAACCCTAATCCCCCCTTCCAGTGCAGCAACAAACATACACCCTGTGAATATGACCAGAAGAGAAAACAAGAAGAGACTTTAGCATTGACATACATTACACATACACCAAAAGAGCAATTAGCTTAGGATTGCAATAGCCTAACATTACTTACATCATCACTTTAGAAAAACTCAAAAATAGAAACTACGATGTTATTATCCTTAACATTCATCACCAAAAATAAAGTACACAAATTCAAGCAATAGTCTGTCTTATTTTTCTCCATTGACTTTTAGCAAAGATATTATAGAAAATATGGTGCTCGCAAGAGAAAGCTATTACAAAAGAATGAATGATAAAAATGAAAACCTTATGAGCAGCTTAGAGGTTAGATATCAGCAGGTAATCATACTCCATAGTTTTACTTTCTTGTACAACTCACTTTTAACTTCTATTTACTTTCATTTGTTTAAGAGAAAAGAAGGGGGTTGCAATTTGCAAGGCTATAAATTTAAGATACTCTTACAAGCACCAATGAAAAATCAATGGAAGAAGAAATACAGAAAAGACATCCGATTTTTTAAAAAACTGCAAATAAATCCATTTAAAACAAATATAGGTTAAAAATAAAGTACACAAATTCCACACTTCAAACTCCACAGACTTTTCCAACTAAAGTGGCATTAGCAGCTAGTTACCACAAGCAGCAAACTAAAATCAAAACAGTATGCTAATTATTCCCTACTAGTAGCAAATTAAAATCAAAACAGTGAAGCTTTACATTCTTTAAATCAAACCAAATCAGAGCAAATAAACATCGTTCTTTAAAATCAGGTCATAAAAAAGCAAAGCAGTGAACTCCAAACCCTAAAATCTCAGAGAAGCCTTATATCTACAAGGGTAAAAATGAAGAAAACGAAACACAGAATAAAGCAACATTAACGTGAATACAATTTCACATCATTAACACACACCTTTGCAATTGCAACCTCAATCTCTTCTTTAGATTGATTAAAATAGGGTATGAAGAAAACAAATGGAATAGAAAGAGGTTGACGGTGGCGTGAATATTTAACCATGAGAAATAGAAAGAGAGGAAGAAAAAAGATGAACCTGGTGTAGGTGTGGCGGTGGCGAGAGATTTCGAGAGGTTGACGGTGGCGTTTGACGATGAGAGGTTCGCGGTGGCGTTTGACGATGATGAGAGGTGACTGTGAGAGGTGTGCGCGAGAGGAAGACGACTGTGAGAGGCGCGAGAGCGATGAGAGGCGCGAGAGCGAGGCGATGAGAGGAAGACGATGAGAGGTTGTCAGGTTGGCGATGGAGTTTGCGACTGAGAGGAGCAACGATCTGATTAGGTTTCGCACTGTTAGTTTTTTATTTTATTTTTTATTTTTAACTTATAAAATGAAATATTTTTTAGAGGGAGGGAATTTTTGTTTGACCAAAAAAAAGAGAGGGAGAGTTGGAGGACGAATATTTTACAAACCGCCGCAGATTAAGCGAACAACCGCCGCCACTTGAGTTTAAAACCAAACCGCCGCAGAATATAAAATAACCGCCTCCATATTCGTATTAGCTGAGGCAGTTAGTTTAACCGCCGCACAAACCGCCGCCAAATAATAACCGGCGGCGGTTTTCTCAGAACCGCCGCAGAATGTCCGCCGCCGGATGACAAATTTCTTGTAGTGGTACCACCCCACCTCGGATCGGAGCACCAACTCGGACTGACCAAGGACATACGTACCAACTATCTCGGACCGGACTACTTATCCAAGACCGGATACATAGCCGGAGATACGATACCGAATATTGGCGACCACAGTGGGAGAGCCTTATACTCTACTCTTTCCCCCAACCTCTTTGGTCAGCAATGGCTCCGGAATTACGACGGAGAAATGTATCCAGCGTCGTAGTTAGACCCGACCAGCAACAGGAAACCCCTGAGGGGGTAGCGGTTACTCTCCCTCGTAGCTCGGCCCACGGCCGGAACTCATCCAGGGCGATGATTCCTATAAGCTCCGCTAGAAACCAATTTCCACCTCCAGCCCCGACTGTCCCGGTACCGATCGATGCTGTTCAACAGCTCATCCAACTGCTGACAAGGCAGGCCGAGGCTGATCAAAGGAGTCAGCGTTACTCCCGGCTGGAGGCCGAGATGGCCGAAGTCCGGGCCCGAGATATCCCGGACCGGTCTTCCCCTCAAACCTACTCTCCTAGCAGAAGAACCTCCAGTAAAAGACGTCACCGATCCCCTGCTTGGAGGAGGCAACACCATCGCTCGCCACCGCGCCGAAGAGGGAGGCGAGGATCTGAAACTCCCCCAACTGAGACTCAGGATGAGACTTATTACCCTGGGGACTCAACTCACCAAAGCTCATCATTAGCATCTTCGTCCCCAAGGCGGTGTTCTATAAGCCGGGGAAGCCCCCCGAGGCATGAACGTCGGCGCCCTCGGTCTCCCGGATCCCCTGTCCGACGCCTTCTCAGAAGGCCTCCTCCGAGGGAAAGGTCCACGACGCGGAAGGGACCCTTTACAGCGGAAATCGACTATTTCCCGGTACCCAAGCACTTAGAGAAGCCCCCAGAGGGTTTAAAGATGCATGACGGGACGGGCGATCCCGACCGACACCTAGATTACTTCGACACGATGATGCAATACCGGAATGTCCCAGAGGAGATCAAATGCCGAATCTTCCCTCTTACCCTTGAGAAATTGGCTTTGGACTGGTTCAGAGCCCTCAAGCCAAACTCGATATCATCTTGGGACCAGCTTACAAAGCTGTTCTCGGCCCAGTTCGCCCACTCCAAAATGAAACCGAAGTCTCAGAAAGTCTTACAAGCCATCCGGCAAGGAGAGAATGAGTCTCTCCGAGACTACATCGAAAGATTCAACAAGGAAGCGGCTCAGGTCCGGAACTTGGACGATTCATTTCGACTGTTCTTCATGGAAGCCGGTCTTCGGGAAGGAAGTCTATTTCAGATTGATGTCGGTATCAACCAAACTGAGTCGCTTGCCGAGTTCCTCCAGCGATCCCAGAAATACATTGATCATGAAGAAGGCGCTGTTGCAAGAAAGTCAGACGCCGACCCAAGAACGAGCAAGCCTCGGTATGAAAAAGAGGCTCCGGTGCGTCAGGTAGGAGAGGCCCGGTATGAAAGGGAGACCCGGAACGACAGTAGGCTCCGACCTCGGAACCGACACCAGCAATATTCCGACCTGAATGAAACAAGGGCCAGGATTCTGGCGGAATGTATGAATGCTGAGGTCAAAGAAGTAAAGTTCCCCGATCCACTCCCGCACAGGCCGGGGCAGAGATCCAACAAGTACTGCCGGTATCACCGGAGCAAAGGGCACGACACCAATCGATGCAATGCTTTGAAGGATGACATTGAGGACCTGATTAAGAAAGGAAAATTGAGCCAATCCGTGGCTAAAACACCCAGGCACGAGGCCGAGGTTAAGGAAGAGGAAGCCGATCCGAAACGGAAGGGTAAAGCCCCACAAAAACGAGAAGAGAGCTCAGAGGACGAGCGCGATTTTCGAAAATCAAAGGGCCGACCTGTAATGATGATGATATCTGTGGGCTACCCCGACGAGGCGTCGGGCAAAACGATGAAAAGAAAATGGAAGGAAGTCATGTGTGCCGCTTCCACCTCTGCGATTAGCTCAGGCCCGGAGCGCCAGCCCTTGGCATTCAGCGACCGATGCTTATTGGATGGCAAGCCAAATAAGCACATACCCCTCATAATCAGGGCGGTCATGGCAAACCATGAGATAAAGAAGGATTCTGGTCGACCAAGGGAGCTCCGCTGATATCATCTTCATCGACCTTGTAAGAAAACTGAAGATCTCAAAAGAAGACTTCACCCCTTACCGAGGATCGGACCTGTCGGGCTTCAACGGGTCCCGGACCAAACCTCTCGGTTATCTGGAAATGATGGTCACCTATGGAGAGGAGCCACTAGAAAGGACGGTCAAGACCAAATTCTTGGTACTGCCATGCCCCTCGGTCCACAACTGTATCATCGGGAGGCCCACCCTTGGGAGGCTCGGCGCCGTGACTTCAACGGTTCACCTCAAGATGAAGTTCTATTCATTGAGTGATCAAATCATCACCCTTGATGCCGATTTAGAGTCCGCCCAGAGATGTTTTTATCTTCACGTCAAGGCAGATAGACAGGCCTCCGAGGAGGGGGTTCCCCCCATAGAAGCAAGGACTCAGAAAAGCCCAAAGAAGAAAAGAACCGGTCCAGCGGCCGAGGTCAACGTCACATACCTCGATGCAAGGTACGACCCGGACAGCTCCGAGGAAGAAAGCGACGACGAGTTAGCACGGAAGCTAAAAAAGAAGATTAGGCGACCTCAACCTGATGCAAATCCAGCTGGGAGAGGACCCGACCCAAACTGTCCAGATCGGATCCGATCTCCCCGACGAAGTTAAAGCAAAGCTCACCCTCTGCCTAAAATCTCACGCTGATCTCTTCGCGTGGTCAGCAAAAGACATGCCCGGGATTCCCCCTGAGGTCGCCTGTCACCACCTAGCGGTTAACCCCGGGGCAAAATGGGTCGCCCAACGCAAAAGAGCTCAGAGCCAGGAAAAAGCAGCTGCTACGGCCAAGGTCGTAGAAGATTTAATTAAAGCAGATTTTGTAAAAGAGGTCAAGTACACAACTTGGCTCTCAAACCCTGTACTTGTTAAGAAAGGCAATGGAAAGTGGCGAATGTGCGTTGACTATACCGATCTTAATAAGGCCTGTCCTAAGGACGTCTTCCCTGTTCCTAGCATTGATCGGCTCGTCGATAATGCTTCAGGTTTTCGTTTACTATCGTTCATGGATGCCTATTCCGGATATAATCAAATTCCGATGTTCCCCCCGACCAAGAGAAGACGGCCTTTATGACTGACCGCGGTAATTTCTGCTACCGGATCATGCCATTCGGTTTAAAAAATGCGGGGGCCACTTATCAAAGGATGATGAACAAGGTATTCCGAAATCAGATCGGCCGTAACGTGGAAGTCTACCTCGACGATATGATTACAAAAAGCGAAAGGGAAGACCTCCACATATCCGACCTGGAAGAGATTTTTACTGAAATCCGAAGAAACAATATGAGGTTAAACCCGGAAAAATGCACTTTCGGGGTCCGGGCTGGAAAATTCCTGGGCTTCTATCTCACGCAAAGGGGCATTGAAGCCAACCCGGATAAATGCCGAGCGGTAACAGAAATGCGGACCCCGTCCACTAAGAAAGAGCTCCAAAAACTCAACGGTATGATAGCTGCACTATCTCGTTTCATTTCCAACGCCGCCTTCAAATCACTCCCATTGTTTAAACTGCTTAAGAAAGAAGCAACTTTCGAATGGACCCCGGAGCGGGAGGAGGCACTCTCCCGGCTCAAAAAGGTCCTATCCGAACCGCCCATACTGAGTCGGCCAAGCCCAGGGGAAGACCTATTTTTGTATCTGGCCATCTCGGATGAGGCCATCGGAGCCGTGCTTATCAGGGAGACCGAAACTGGACAAAGCCCGGTATACTTCGTAAGTAAAGCTTTGCATGGATCAGAAGTGAGATATCAGAAAATAGAGAAAATCGCCTTTGCTCTGCTCATCTCGGCACGCCGTCTCCGACCTTACTTCGTCGCCCATCAAATCGTGGTACGAACTAATTATCCAATCCGGCAGATCCTGCACCGACCCGACTTAGCAGGCAGGACGAATGATCAAATGGGCAGTAGAACTCTCCGAGTTCGGAATCAAGTACGAAACGAGACCGTCCATGAAAGCTCAGATACTTGCCGACTTTATTACGGAGATGGCACCCGCCGACCCGAAGGACGGGTTGTGGACACTCCACGTGGACGGGTCCTCAAATCCAAAAGGAAGTGGTGCAGGGCTAATGCTCAAAAACCCGACGGGCGTCGTAATCGAAGTATCACTCACGTTCGGTTTCCCTACCTCAAACAACCAGGCGGAATACGAGGCGTGCATAGCTGGACTCCGGCTTGCGATCGACCTCAGGGTCTCCCGGCTTTCCCTAAATACCGACTCATTATTGGTGGTATCCCAAATCGGGAAACAGTACGAAGCTAAAGATCCGATCTTGCAAAGGTACCTAACCCGAGTGCAGGAGCTGCTCTTCCTTTTTACATTCACGGAAGTGAAACACGTTCCAAGATCGGAAAATATCAGGGCAGGCATACTTTCCAAGCTTGCCAGCACCAAAATTCCGGGGAACCACCGGTCGATAATCCAGGAAACACTGAGTAAGCCGAGCGTAATCCTGAACCCGGAAGCAAATTTTTCTGTTAATGTAGTGGAAGAAAGCCAGGGTTGGATCGCGCCGTTAATAGACTATATCAGAACGGGGAACGAGCCTCCGGACCCAAGCGAAGCCAAGATCCTCCGGAGGAAGGCCTCCTCTTTTTCCATAATCAATGGAAACCTCTACAGAAGAAGCTTGTCCGCACCGCTGTTGAAATGCATTGAAGGAGGAGAGGCGGACTACGTCTTGGCCGAGATCCACGAGGGAATCTGCGGGCAACACCTTGGAGGTCGATCCCTGGCTCGAAAGGCATTAAGGGCGGGATATTTTTGGACAACCATGGAGACCCATGCAAGAAACTATGTAAAGAAGTGCAGTAAGTGTCAGATCCACGCCAAGGTCCACATAGCGCCCCCTACGGAGCTCACCAGCTTAAGCTCGCCATGGCCATTTGCGTGGTGGGGAATAGATCTCTTGGGACCATTCCCAACTGCCCCTGGCCAGATCAAATACCTCATAGTGGCGGTGGATTACTCCACCAAATGGATCGAAGCCAAGCCTTTGGCCATCATCAGCGCTAAGAATTGCATCAAATTCTTCAAAAAGAATATAATGACTAGATTCGGGACCCCCGAGGTTGTAGTCACTGACAACGGAACGCAGTTCGCCGACAAAGGCTTCAGAAAACTCATGTCTGACCTCAAGATCAAACACCGGTTTACCTCGGTAGAACACCCTTAGACGAACGGACAGGCCGAGGCCGCCAACAAAGTCATCCTCAACGGACTAAGGAAGCGGCTCGATGAAGCAAAAGGAAACTGGGTTGAAGAGCTACCCTACGTGCTGTGGGCCTACAGAACCACCCCGCAGAGCTCAACAGGGGAGACCCCTTTCCGGCTTTCGTACGGGACGGAGGCGGTAATCCCGGCAGAGATCGGGGAGCTGAGCTGGAGGACACTCCACCCGAAACCTCCGGAGGACAATAGCCAGGCGTTGAAAGAAAACCTCGACCTCGTCGACGAGGTCCGAGGCCAGGCTTCCCTTAAAGAAGCAATAATAAAACAGAGGGTAGCAGTACGATATAACTCGAAAGTGATCCCTAGGGACCTTGAGGTCGGTGATTTAGTTTTACGAAGAGCCGATGTCGGTTTGAAGAACGCCGCGCAGGGCAAGCTCGCCCCCAATTGGGAAGGACCTTACCGGGTTTTATCTAAAACCGGCAGAGGTGCCTACGAATTGGAAACCTTGGCCGGGAAGGCGATCCCAAGAACTTGGAACGCCACTAAACTAAAAAAGTACTACAGCTGACTCTCATCTTACCCAAAGAACGGTGTATACTGACGTTGTAACTCATTTTATCTGAAGAACGGTGTATACCGACGTTATTCTCATCTTACCTAAAGAACGGTGTATACCGACGTTGTAACTCATTTTATCTAAAGAACGGTGTATACCGATGTTATTAATTATGTTTGCGGTGTCTACCGATTTTATCACCTATTTTATCATCTTTTAGCTGACCGAGGTTGTCGCTACCCTAAGGGGTGAGTTCGATCTGGGCCGAGTCCCGGTAAACTGCCCCGAAGGCGATCATCGTTACGTAAGACAACTAGTTGGCCGAGGTTGCCACAACCCTAAGGGACGAGTTCGATCTGGGCCGAGTCCCGGTAAACTGCCCCTCAGGCGACACTTACCACTTGAGCGAATTAAACGCAAGTGCACGAATGTAAAACAACAGTATAAAGACTAAACCGAGGTATATGAAACCAGAGGCACATTAAAATACATTTCTATTACAAAGTTACCCCGGATACGGCCGGGTCCTCTAGTTCAAAAAAGGTGGTGACATATTACAAATTCCGGTTCCGCCCGGAACCCGGGGCTTTTCTCCCCCACCGGTTCCACCAGGAACCCAAAAAGCAGCTAATCCAGAGCTTCCCCATCAACAACAGTCACGGCATGGAAGGGGGAGGGTAAATGACGTCAAACGCGTCAGAGTCAGGGTAGGGCTTGACAACACGCCCGCTTTCTACGGTATGCTCCAAACGAATAATCCCCCGGTCCAAAGGCAGAGATGGATGCATAACAGCGACTTGAGCAAGCGCTTTTTCGAAGCTCTCCCCAGCCACTTCCACAGCCATCTGGGCCACCTCCACCATCTCATTCTCCATGGCCTCGGCCTTGGCGCGCGCCTCCTGGAGCTCTTTTTCCAATTCAGCAATCCGAGGCGAGGAATCGACGCTAGACCCGACTTGGGCCTGCCTCGCTTTCACAAGATCGGCCTCGAGTTCATAAATCCGGGCCTTCAGGGAAGAAACCACCTCTTCAGACCGCCTCCCTTGACTCTCAAGGTCTGAGATTCGGACTTCATGTTCCATGCACAAGTTAAGGGCAGAGTCCCTTTCTTTTTCAAGTTTGTCCGCAGCCGCCTTGAGCGCGGTCTGGTCCCTCTCCAGCACCTCATATTTCTTCTGCAACTCCTCCCGGGCCTTCCTTTCATTGTCCCTCTCCACCAGAGCCCCTGTGATAGCAGAAACAAGGAAGTCAAGAACAGAAATAATCAAAAAGAAAAATCAGAGAGTACATCTCGGAACTTGGGGTCACCTTTTGCCTGACTCTCAGCCTCGACCCTCTGAAGCTTGGACACATCGGCCAGATGCCGAAATAACCTGAGAGCCGCCTCGACCGGGTCGACCCGGGAATCCTCCACGTGCTTCTGCAGGAAGTCGGCGTCAATCGAAAAACCGGAAGACCTAGAAGTACGGTGCTTCCCATGACGACCCTTTTTAGAAGCCCGGGCGGCCGGAGCATGTGAGGTAGAGGCAGGGTCTGCTTGCGGCAGGGGGCGCTCCCTTTTCCGATGTAAGAGATCCGCAGCCTGATCCTCTGCACCAGCCAAGCTGGCCTCCGGGATTGTATTGATCGGAACGGCAGCAACGGGCTTTTCCTTCTGAACCCCGGCCTTCCTTTCCGCAAGAGCCGCCAAGCGGGAGAACTTGTCAGGCCCCATGCTATCTGCAAAATAAGGAAAATAAACAATGTTAAAAGAAACGGCAGTCAAAAAATTATGGGCGGGGTTATCTACCAAAAAACCTACTAAGAACGGCGGCTACTTGAGATTTCGACCCGGCCCCAACTAATCGGGCTACGTCAATCCCGAATTTTTTGGGATCCCGGTAGACAATCAGGTCGGCAAAATTCGTCAAGATCGCCAGCGTGTCCTGATCAACCAGGGATAGCCGCCCTAAGCTGACGGTGTAGGAATGAGGTCGCCGGTTGAAATGAGAGAGAGACCACCCTAGTTGAAACTTAGTGAACTCCAATGATTTCCCGTCCGCAGAATATTGGCCGACGTGCCTCACTGCCTCCTCGTTCACGGGCTCCACAAAAAAGTACTTGTTCTTCCAGTTCTTCAGAGAGTCAGAATAGGGCATGAAAATCTTTACTCCCCTCCTAGCCCGGAAGCTCACGTGCTCCCACCGATCCTTGGTGCCATCCTCATGCCTCCGGTTGACCTCAAAAAGGTGGAAGAAGAGGTCACAGGAGATTGGCCTCCCCAGATGAATGCACATCAACTCGAAAGCCCGGAGGAACGCCCATGAGTTGGGATGTAGTTGGGAAGGAGCGAGGTTCAAGATCTCCAAAGCCTCTTGCTGAAAGGCGGTGAAAGGGGGGCTAACATGCATATCAAGGATCGTCACCCCGTACATAACAAATTTCAGAGCTTTCGGCCAGACAGCTACGTGTTGGTCTTCAGCCATTCCCTCCACGTTCCAGATCTGGTCCTTCCGGGAAAGGCGATTGACAAAGAAACTCATGTCATCCCCAGTCCTATAGAGGGACGGAATCCCCCTCAACGTCTCCGACACCCATGAATACTCCCGGGGAACAGTGAGAGGTTGGGACAAGAGAACATCAACCGGCCCTACTCCGGCTCGTGGGTATTGGTCGGAATCACCTTCTTCATCCGCAGGGACCCCGCGATGCCCAAGACCGTCTTCATTATTTCGACTCTCGGCAACCTCCGCCTCACTCTCATCCGAGCTCCAGCTAGTACTTCCCTGTTCTTCACAGTCGAGCTCGGCGTCAGAATGCTCCAAATCAAGGACCACAACCTCCGGGTTATTTTCATCCACCGGCTCATTGCTGGGAACCCCGGGAGAGCGGTCTTCTGCATGAGTAGGAGCAGAGCCCAAGTCGTCTTGAACCTCGGGAACAACCGACCCGGGGGGACTAGCACGAATTCCCATCGACTCTCCAATACCGGAAGTCATTGTTTTTGCGAGATTAGGGCGATCTGAGTCAGCAACCCGACGGGTTTGTTTTGTCCTCGCCAGATCGATCCTGCAGAAATGGGGGCTTGATGAGTCAGGTTGATACGTAAATAGTGGGTCCACAACCAAGTCGGAACCCGACCTGACGACCCCCACTCTGTATCTATAAATACGGGTTCTGAGAGAACCCGGCCGTGATCTAAAGCCGGAAGCAATAAAGAAAAGGAGGAAACTAACCTTGTGAAAAAGGAAACTCGTCGAACACTTGAAGCAGGTCGCGAACAGCAAAGGTCTCACCGAGACTCAGCACAACTCTGAAAGACGAAATAAGCTCCGGAACGACTTTAAGATCGGAAGCAGAGCAATTCGCAGAAAAATAGTCCAAAATAAGGGGGATCCCCCCTTCTATTTATAGGGAACAAGAAGGCCACAGATGGGCCTGGGCCTAGGCTACGTTTTCCAAAGCTAGCCCCTAGGCAGGCGCGTCGTTCCAAGCGCCATCATTACCCTAATCATCCTCGAACGACGCGTCCCATCACTGACGTTGCTAGCTGGCACAGAAATCAAGGCACAGCTATGCCGGATCGCTTCGTTTCCCTTGGCTCGCCCCGGTCTCTTGACCCCGCCGTGACTGGAATCTCTCAAAAACGGACAGCCTCGAGTCACTCGACGCGACCTGAGTCCCTCAGATCGTCCCGGTATACCGTGAGTTTCTCACCCCGGTGTTTGGGCTCGACGCGATCTCTAAACGACAAGTCTAGCTCGCCTTAAGGCGACCCGATTTGGGGGGCCACTGTTATGGATTGGGCCTCAATGGCCAATCCACCAAAAAGGCCCAATAACAAAGGACCTAATTCATCCAACGGTGGAGATTGCAGACCTAGATCCAACAGTCCTCCTCCACTCCAGATACCTATAAATAAGCATTGATTGCTCACATTAATGGTACTCATCTCTCACATACTCTCACTTGTAATTGACTCACTGACTGACTTGAGCGTCGGAGTGTCATTGCAGGTACCACCCCACCTCGGATCGGAGCACCAACTCGGACTGACCAAGGACATACGTACCAACTATCTCGGACCGGACTACTTATCCAAGACCGGATACATAGCCGGAGACACGGCCGTCCCAAAAATTTTGGAGGCCTTGTTCAAATTTTAAAAATTAGGCCCCTGTTCAAATTTTTAAAATATAATGGCCAGAGAAAGTACCAAAAATTGGTACAGTGCTTTCCTAAAAAAAATTCTAATAGTTTGTTTCTATATTGAAATGAAAGGGAATATATTAATATATTGTTACATTTATGTGACAAGTTCTTGAGTGACACAGTGGTATGAGTGATACATGGTAAGTAACATGCTGTCAAAAAAAAAAAAGGTAACATGTGATGGGTTCAAATACTGATGTTGACATTTTGCAGAAAATGCACACAATTTTTATAATATTGATTAAAAACAATAAAATGTCCCAACGGGGGATTGAACACGCGACCACTGAGAGCGCAGAATGTTTTACGCAGCCCGCGCTTCACCACTACGCTATGTGAGTTATTTGTTTCAAACAAATCGAATATTATTATTATATATACATTTAATTTACAATTTTTATTAGGGGCCCTAAAAAAATGACATTGGGCTGGGGCCCTGTGCGGTAGCACAGCCCGCACAGGCCCATGGACGGCCCTGGCCGGAGATACGGTACCGAATAAATACAATCACTTAGTAATTTTTTTCGTTATGCACATTATCAAATAAGTTCCATGGTGTAGAAGGTTATATTGTTACTGGATCCAAGCAAGTTGAAATAGGTAAGTAACGTTGGTTATTGAAGCTTCTAATAAGTTCATTGCAATTAGTTTGCTTAACAAATTGTTATTGAATTCCTATATATATATATATATATATATATATATATATATATATATATATATATATATATATATATTATTCCTATATTGGCACACAGGTATATGTTTGTGTCATTGTGTATTGTGACTTGATATGTATAAGGTCAGCAGGCAGCTACTTGTAATTACAAGAAAGTGATGTTCAAATTTGACTTTGCAGAAGTAATGGTGGGGTTTTGATGTATGAGGTCGTTGCTGCAGTTCGCCGCCGCCAGTTCGTGGCGACCTTGCCGCCAGTTTGCCGCTTCATCTCCTTCTGGTACGAGTACGATCCCTCCTTCATGTTTGATTCCCCTTTATTCATTTTGAAGTTTGATTTTGTTGTTGTACACATGACCGCTAAGAAGGAATAAGGAATCTGTAAGTGTAACCTTGTTCAATGAAACTAGTTATTTTTGTTGATTTCGTAGGGCATTTGTCCAATGAAAGTGTAACCTTGTTCCTTTGAATTTTAGTAGGCTTTTACTTGTACAGAATCTACAGATCGAAATGAATTGACACAACATAACATGAATTCTTTCTACCATGATATGTTGTTAAAGATGGGTAAAGAATTTCAAGATTTGTAACTCTACTTTCCTTGATTCTTATCATGCTTTTAGCACTATGAGCTGAAAAGAAACTGCAACTTTTATATAACAATTGATTGATTGATTGATTGCTATGAGGAGGAGGGGGAAATGAATTACAAGGATATAAATATTTTTAAAATACAATTATATTGCACAAGATAACTTGTAATTCAGTTGACTCTTAGATATCTATTGTTTTTGCATGTTTGCTGTAATCCATTAATGTCAAGCTGTAATAAGTTATGCAATAGTAGATAGTAGATTTGTAAATCTTGCATTTGATGTCATTTGATGCATTTTATCTCATTCTCTATTATAATTTGTTATTAGGTTTGATTGGCAGGCTCCATTGCATTTGCACAACCTGCCACAATTTGACTAATGAGTTTTTGTTTTAAAATTGAATATTAGTTTTTCTACTTACACGGAGTTAAATTATCATCATTTGCATGAACTGGGATTTGGGAAAATATTAAACACATACATGATACATGTGGTTTTTTCTGCTGCAATACAATCTATTCAAACTGCTGAAATATTATGTTAATTTTTTTGAAATATTACCCTTGAGTTGTCTTCTTATCCCATAATTTCAGTGCAGCACATGAGCTATTTGTTATTCAAAGCTTTTACTCAAAGTGCAATGATGCTGACTAAGGAATGTTTTTGCATCCTATTTACTCAACAAGGAAGAAGGCTTTGTTGAAGATGATTTTGTTTAGAGTTTCTAGGAGGTACAAATTGATTTAGGAAAGGAATATAATATCAAAATGGCTTCCAAGTCTGGCTCATGGCTGCTCAAATGGATTGTACTAATGTCTGTTAGTTGAAGACAATTAAGAATTAAATGTTTTGCACATTCAACTTTTTTTTTTGCGTCCCTATATAAAGTTTAATGCTAATTGCAATTTGATTCACTAGAGAAATTGTTGAACTCATCTATGATTGTGATTATTATGTTTTGCTTTATATATATATATATATATATATATATATATATATATATATATATATATATGTTTATTAATTTTGATTTCGGAACATTCACGTGTTGTGTTTCATACATCCAAAATACTATTTAATAGTGATATCTATATATATCTATTTTGATTTCGGAACATTCACGTGTTGTGTTTATTAATTTTTTTTCAAAATTACCGACGGATTTCGGACGGAAATTTCCGTCGGAAATGGTTGAATTTGCGACGAAATTTGTGACGGATTTGTGATGGAACTATTTGCGACGGAAAAATCCGCCGGAAAGTGTTTGCGGCGACCGTTTTTGCGACAGAACTTTGTCCGACGGAAATTTCATCAAAAATGGCCATTAGCGACGGAATTTGCTTCGTTTGTGACAGATTTTTCCGTTGGAAACGAGCGAATTTCTTTAAGGTTCACCGCATTTACCACTGAGATGCAATCCATCTCAATGACTACTGCCTCTAAGCCCAAGTCCTTCAACCAATTCAAAGCTAGTCAAAGTCCCATTGTTTCCGCTTTTTGAGGTTTCGGAGTCCTTTCAAAACACATAGTCTTCCCCTCCATATAACTACCATTCTCATCTTGAATACACATACCAATGCCGTACTTATTCTCGGACTTAAAAAGCGCGCATCAATATTGCGACTTTTGAATTTGACAACATTTTTTAGTACGTGTTAATAAAGTGTTAAATTTGTTTAATAATTATATCATGAGTCGCTTCACAAAAAATTTTCATGAGTCGAAATTCATTAACTATCAATTAAATTTTATTAATCATGAATTTAAACATTATTAATTAAAACTTTCAGGTTTTTAATTACATGTAAATTTAAGCATATGAAAATTATGACTGATCACATTCAAATTTATGGTTAATTAATTCAGTCAAATTCAACACTTTTTTAAAGGGATATGGAGACTCGATAAAACCTTCTGATGTAAAATCATCCTTAAAGAAAAAACATAAGGAAGGAAAAAAGTACTCTCTCAAAATTTTATTGATAAAAAAGAGAAATTAAATAGAAAACATGGGGGACATGACCAAACAACATGAGCATAAACAAATTTGTAACCGAATTGATATAAAAGCAAATTCTATAGAGGTATGAAAAATCATCACTATAATGACTCTCGTTCCAACCAGATCGGCACCAAAGCCATTAACAATCATTTGCAGCACACCAAAAATATGAAGAAAAGGGAAAACCCAATCCATCAAGAGGAAGAATACTAAACTCAAAAAAGCAATTAGCAAAACCTATAGCTAGACAGACCCAACCTATTACTGAAAAAATCCTCAGCAATGAAGCTTGGAATAAGATCCCACAAAAAAGTCACTTAAATTAGTTTTATGACCTGCAAGCTTATCAACGCAAGCATTACCCTCTCTATAAATATGAGTCCAGACGAAGTTCATCTGTCTAGTCAAGTATAAGCAATTATTCCATCGATTTCTAAGCTTCCAAAGAACTACTTTGCAATTTTTGAAAGCAGAAACCACTAATTGAGAGTCACATTCTAGCCACAAAGACTTCCAACTTTTATCAAAAGCAATCTCTATAGCCAACATAGCCCTAATAATTTCTGCATAAAGCGCATAGTTGTTGCCAATGGAGGTAGAATAACAACAAGGATAACATCACTTCTGTCTCTAAAAATACCACCACAAGCAGCTGGACCAGGACAACCTTTAGCAGCGCCATCTGTATTGCACTTTATCATGTAAGGAGCAAGGGGAATTCAAATACCCTCTTTGATGTTTGAAGAATTTCTATAATTACCAGTGATATTGAAGACCTTTATATTCCTAAACTCACCAGCAAAGGGAGACATTGTAGATTTAGAGACATTTCCTATTAAAGCTAGATTGGAAATAACTAAATTGATAGTCGAGTGTAAGGGGTTCACGTTATTATCAAATCTAGCAAAATTCCTGCCCAAATTGCCCAAAAAGTGTTAACAATCGCAGTAGAGACAATATCACTCAGCTGAGGGCTCCAACCATTAGAAGTCGAAGTTAAAATACTTAGAAAAGAAGAAGTATCAATATGGATGCATAGGATACCTCTAAGTCAATTCCAAATATGCTTGGCAAATGGGCAAGCAAGGAAGAGGTGTTGCGAAGTCTCTAAATCACTACCACCGCTACAACATTTTGGCCCTAAGGCAACGGTCGAAAAACGTTGCATAAAGCCATAAAACCGTTGCCAAAAGCTACGGCAACGGTTATCAAACCGTTGTACCTGTGGGCGTTGTCTTAGGTTTAAGCAACGATTATTTGTCCCCAAAGGCAACGGAAGCTGAAAATCGTTGCCTCTGCCAGTTGGAACGCAACGGTTTTGGTTTCCACTCTATGGCAACGGGTGAAAACCGTTAGTTATGGCAACACTTTTAAACCGTTGCCAGGTATTGCAACACGTGGAAACCGTTGCCATAAAGTGGAAATCAAAACCGTTGCCATGTATGGCAACATGTAGAAACCAAAACCGTTGCCACACTATGACAACACTTTAGAACCGTTGCCATGGATGGCAACACATAGAAACCGTTGCCATAAAGTGGAAACCAAAACCGTTGCCATGTATGGCAGCACGTAGAAACCGTTGCCATTTGTCTCAAACCGTCTCCAGCTATGGAAACACTTTTAGAACCGTTGCTATGTATGGCAACACGTACAAACCGTTGCCATAAATCCAAATAATACAATCACATACCAAACATTGACCATTCCCTATTTATAATAACAACAACGGTTTAAAAAACATTGCTATTGATCATCCAAGCTTCTTAATCACATCACAAACTTCTTAATCTAATCAAGGGAAAAATTAAAGTTGTACCTAAAATGTGACAATTTAACAAACAAAATGTATCATTATATTGCTACTTCAAAGACATAATTAATGTATCTTAAACAACATAATTTGTTGCTTCAATAAGTACAAAAAAATATTGCAAAAGTTATATTACAAAAAACATGTTCCATTTCCAAAATAAAACTTGTCAAGTCTTCAACACATGTCTTCAAACTCTTCATCATCCAAGCCATCAAGACCAAGATTTATACCTTCATTATTTTCCTACAAAAGTAACAAAATTCGATTAATGCCATAAAATCACCAAAACAAGTGTTGAAGGAAAAGAATATGGATAATCAATTAGTGAACTGGATGATGAAACTGAATGAGTTCATAAATCAAGTATAAAAATGAACTGAATGAGTATAAAAATTGAATGAGTTCATAAATCAATTAGTGAACTGGATGATGAAACTGAATGAGTTCATAAATCAAGTATAAAAAAGGAACTGGATGTTTACTTGCATTGCAGAAATTGCTTGCAGAATCACTTCCCTCATTTTTAATCAAATAAAATGCATAGGATTGTTTCCCACTTTTCTCTCCTAAGAAATACAACTCCTCCTAGTTTCGTATATTCTACTTTGATGTAATTTGATAGCAAAAGTTTACAATTATACTATAACATGTCATGAAAAATGTCACTAGAATATATATAGTAAATATAATTAAAGTTTAATATTTTGAAGTTTTCATTATTGGTAAAGACAACCTTTCCTTTCCTGAAAAAAATTATTGGTAAAGACAACTTATTCAACAATAATTGATGTATTGACAAATGGCATTTTTCAATCAACATTTATAGCAAATTTGTTAATGAATAGAAATGGGAACTCAAGCTTTAGAAAACGAGAGGGAAAAAGCAGTCTTTCCCTTTGGATTTTCATATACTATAAACCAGTATTCAAAAGTCATTTTAAATTTGAATAATGATTTCAGATATATAATTTGGTTTCCTTCCTATTTCTCTTGTCAACCAAAAAATGGATACAATAAAAATAAGCATGACTTGTTGTCTAGAATCTTATCCAAAATTTAGAGATGAAAGTTAGTTCACCTCTTTAATCTCAATAGGAGCCAAGTGCTCCATTGATTACGATTTCTTCTCACAACAAATTCAAAAGAGGGAAGACAAAATCCATGTGGAGTAAATGTTTTCATTGGCTACTCAAATTAATGAAAAATAGTGCCAAGCCAACAACCACTAACTAGAACAAAACATATGTGTGCCTTAGAGAAACTAAAGCAAATATTCAGATTCATGAACCCCAAAATCCTTCAGCTATATTCAATTATGTTATTATCAATTAAAAACAATCTACTTTATAATATAACCAAGTGACATACTTTTAAACCCAAGTTGAAAGGGACAAATTTGGCAATTCCTGAACAAGTAAACATCTTTCAGTTGCAATGCAATGCAAGCAATTTCTCATCATCAAAACAAGTTCATTTCAATATCAATGAGTAGTTTTGCATCAACAAGAGCAGATTCAAGTGAAGAGTGGTGTAGGAACAAAAGAACAAGAGATCAATCCCCATAAACTGTGGCAGTGTATCAATTAACAGAAATGAAATTCAGTTGAAGTTAGTTAGATTAGATCAGATTACAACTTCTAACAAACACCAAAACTATCCCTATATCTTCTAAGTCTCTAACTAACACTAACTTCTCCTTATCTTCTATTCTAACAGAAGACTTACTTATCAATCCCACACACAATTGGACATAACATATGCAATCACCAAGAGAAGTTTACCAGCAAGCAGAATAGTTTACCAGCAAGCAGAATAGTTTACCAGCAAGAGAAGTTTACCAGCAAGCAGAATAGTTAAAAAACAGAATGGCATGGCACAAACAGAAGTTTATCAATCCCACATACAATTGGACATAACATATTCTGACTCACAATAGTTAAAAAACAGAATGGCGTGGCACAAACAGCTGGTGTTAGATACTTACTCTATGAGCTTCCGGGGCATGTGTTGATGTCGAAGAACGTGGAGCACTAGTAGCATCCGGCGGAGTTGAAAACATAGCTGCCAAAGCCTCCACATTCAACCCTGAGTTATTTTGATCTAATACGGTCTTTACTAGAAGCTGAAACTTTTTCTCTATGTCTTTCTGATTCTCTTGTTGTTTCTCTTGTAGTTTCTCTTCAAATTCATTCATCTTATTGTCATGTTCTTTTCTTAGTAGTTCCATCTCATTTGCATGTGCTCTCTTCATTTCTACAACTTCTTCATTTCTCTTCAACATAGTAGGTGTTATCGCTCTTCCATGGGTACGTACTCTCCCATGTTTTTCTTTACCAACCACCTTTTGAAAAGCTTCCGAAGGAGAATGACCAGAACTCACGAAGTCTTGAAGTTTTATCTACCATATTTATAAAACAATCACACTTAATTAAAGATATACATTATTATATTTGAAATGAATCAAATGATAAATTCATTTGATAAAACTTACAATTGTATCATTTGTTTCTTCGTTCAATTGCTTTCCTTTCTTACTTTGGCGTGTTTCGATGAACAACTCAAGTTGAGAAGGAGGCTCTCCATCTTCACTACTTGCACACTACCAAGATAATAAGCTCATTAACACAATAGCAAAATCTGAATTATTGATTTACTGGGAGGAAACATGAAATAAGGGCAATAGAACCTTCAGGACGACTCTTATTACGTACATAGCTCTTCAATTTACCTAAATATCTTTCTGGAAAATACATCCACCTAAATTGAACTGGGCCTCCCAATCTTACCTCATTCACTAGATGTATAGGCAAATGAACCATAATATCAAAGAAACAAGGGGGAAAATCGTCTCCAATTGGCAAAGTGTTTCTGCAATCTCTGATTCCAAGATATCTAGATCCCCCACCTCAATAACTTTTTGACACAAACAACGAAAGAATGAAGAGAAGCGAATTAAAGGGTGGGCGACTTGGTCGGACATTGTGCTTCTTACAGCTACTTGAAGCAAGTAATGCAAGATGAAATGTGCATCATGACTCTTGTAGCCAATAATTTTTCTTTCAGCCAGTTGAACACATCTTGAAATGTTTGATACACAACCATCAGGCATTTTTGCTTTCTTTAAGACACCACAAAAAGTAGACTTCTCATTCGGTGTCATGGAGAAACATGCTTTTGCAAACATAAGTTTTTTACCTTGATTTGTCTCTTTAGGGTGAAGTTTCTTCCTAATGCCCATTTCTTGCAAGTCAAAACGAGTTTTTTCATGATCTCTCGTCTTACCCGGAATATCCAGCAAAGTGCCAATGATGTTATCAAATATATTCTTCTCTATGTGCATCACATCAAGGTTATGTCGTAACAAATTGTGCTTCCAATATGGTAATTCAAAAAAAATGGATCTTTTCTTCCATGGACCATCATTTTGCCTTTTTTGAGTCTTACCAAAGACATTTTTAAAGTTTACCAACAACTCTAAGATATCTTCTCCTTCTAACAAAGCTGGTGGAGATCCATATTCTGTAGTCCCATTAAAATCCCGTGTATTCGATCTATATTTATGATCCATAGGCAAAAATACACGGTGACCCATGTAACACACCTTTCGACTATGCTTCAAATACGTCGAATTAGTATTATAATTACAACATGGACATGCTAATTTCCCTTTAGTACTCCACCCACTCAACATAGCGAGCCCAGGAAAGTCGCTAATAGTCCACAACAATGCTGCTCTCATTTGAAAAGATTGATTTAGTGAGGCATCATATGTTTCTACTCCTACCTCCCACAACACCTTCAACTCTTCAATCAGTGGTTGGAGGTACACATCAATGTTATTCCCTGGTGAAAATGGTCCAGGAATTAGTAAAGACAACATAGAATACTCAGCCTTCATGCACCACCAAGGTGGGAAATTATATGGTATCAATACGACAGGCCAAGTACTATGAGACAGATTCATGGATTTAAAAGGATTAAATCCATCACTAGCTAGCCCAAGTCTTATGTTGCGTGAATCAGCAGCAAAGTCAGAATGACGCTTATCAAAGTCTTTCCATGCCTCTCCATCAGCTGGATGCCTCAACTTCCCATCTTTAGAACGATCTTCTTCATGCCACCTTAATGAGTCAGCTGTCTTTGAGCACATGAATAACCTTTGAAGTCGAGGAATCAAGGGAAAGTGTCTCAAAACTTTATTAGGAACTTTATGAGCTTTATTGTTTTCCTCAACTTGATAATCTCCTTCGGCATTAACAACCCACCGTGGAAAACCGCAAACAGAGCAAGAAGTGTCGTTCTCATGATCTTTCCAATATAACATGCAACCATTAGGACAAGCATCAATCTTTTTATAATCAAGACCTAGGTCCCTTATCATGCCTCTGGTTTTATTGAATGTTTCAGGAATGTTCAACTGAGGCATAGCTTCTCTCAAAAGCTCTAAGAGGGCATTGAATGATGCATTGCTCCAACCATAAAGACACTTTAACAAATATAGTCGAATGGTGAACGATAATTTAGAGAAGTTTTTGCAACCCGGGTACAACTCTTGTTTTGCTTCTTCTAAAAGACCATAGAACTTTTTAGCACCTTCACTGAGGCCTTCATTAACTCCACATTCTCTGTGTGCGACATCTCTGAACCTTTCATATAGTAGTCCACCAACATCATCAATTTCGTCATCTTCATTTGTGCCACCGTCGAGACGATTGGGGTCTTTACGCTTTTCACCATGACGAATCCAGACATCATATCCTCTTTCAAATCCGAAATATACCAAATGATTAAATACAACTGCCCTTGTTTTCCAAAAAACATTGTGACAATCAATACAAGGGCATAGAATCTCTTTCCCTTGGGGTTTTCCTACGGTGTATGCATAATTTAGGAAAAACTCAACACCAAGAATGTACTCTGGGCTATCTCTTGCTGATTTCATCCACTCTTTGACCATCGAGTTTACTAGAATATATAGTAACAAATGAGAAGGTTGAAGAATATCTAATTGTTAACAAATACATAATGAAAAGAACTATCAACACTACAATTATAACTATAATATAACACATTCAAAACAAG
This sequence comes from Astragalus membranaceus, assembly GCA_039519185.1. Lineage (NCBI taxonomy): Eukaryota > Viridiplantae > Streptophyta > Magnoliopsida > Fabales > Fabaceae > Astragalus > Astragalus membranaceus. The sequence continues at coordinate 147,181,101 of CM076850.1, read as the reverse complement.
TTTCAGTATACATCCACGATACATAAGTCAGTAGCATCGAAATGCACATCACAACAACAATAAGCTGGAGTAGAAAAACAAACTTGTTTCCTTTAGAAGCATAACTTCAATGCGGATTGCAAATGTAAAGCACATAAGATACAAGCATGGCCAAGATATAGTAAAATCACAAAGTGTAGAAAGTCCCACAGATATAGTAAAATAACACAGGTGAACATCACAGAAGGGAACGGGCATTGTGTGAAATTGAAATTATTAAAGAAACTACAAATCAAATGGAAGAGAATTTGTAACAACATTCTCATTTCATATTTAATTAACATGACATAAATTAACTCTACATTTGTTTCACCAAGATACAGATTAGATTTACAAATAATAGAGAAGATGGCAGTGAAAGCAAACAGCAGTACACAAATAGAGTAACAACTAATAGCAGATTAATCATAAGATATATCTAACAGAAATCCATAAATCAGCATCAGAATTATAAAATATAAATCTTAGATTATATACACCAAGAAGCACAACACAAACAGAAAAAGAAATCATATTAATGGGACAACTGTATGACTTCAAAATTATCCCAATAAAACCTCAAAGAGATACAAACCTTGTACTAACTCGAGACTCCACCAATTTTGAGAGCTGTGTCAATGCTTCCCTTGAGACCTTAGCTTTCTGAAGTTCACTTCGCCTATACCCTTCTTCCCCAATCACCAATGCACGTCCTGATTTTATGTCTGTACAAACAAACCCCAAATAAATAATAACTATTATTAAACTGAAACTAAAAATCCATGCTTTCAGCCAGAGAGACATATTAAGGTACTAAAGTTAAACAATATCATCAAAACCAGAAAAAACTAATAGTAATTTCAGCAACCCAAAAGGGGAAAACAAAGAACTTTGAAAAGATAAAAAAGAAACTATGTTATGACTTTGAACTATGTTATTGGTTTTGTTCCAAATAGTTCACAAGTTTTACGAAGATAAAATTATGACTTTGATTCTGCATTTAATCATATTTCAGGATCCTAGTTGTTATATGTCAGGTTGAAACTGATAATGCATAAAGCTGAAGCTATGTGACTTAATTGGTTGTTGAAGCTTTACTAGGATTTGGAGTTAATATCTTGCTAAGGGGAGATATTTACTAGGATGCAAATAGGCTGCTGTTGAGTGCTTCCAATTTCTCAGATATTGAACAACAAATTTGGCTCATTGCATTTAATTGGGTTTGCCACTTCAAGACATCAAATTTTTTCAAATGTATGAAAAAAACTGTTCAGACATTAAGCAAATTTCATTCATATTGAAATCCAGTAGAAGAGAACCTAACTAGGGTTTATTCAAATTTCATTCATATCTGCACCCCTATTCCAATAGATGATGTGAAATTCAAATCTGAACCTAATAAGGGTTTATTCAAATTGAAATCCAATAGAAGAGAACTCACCAGCAAATGAAGAAAAATGGTGTTGTCGGAGCGGTGTGATATGCAGAGAAGAAGAAGAAGGTTCAGACGTGAAGAAAAACGCCCTTGCAGTGATGAAATCGATCTTTGTCTTCACGCGAATATGCTGGGTTTTCGGGTTTTTGGATCTTCACGCTGGGTTTTCTGATGCTCACGATCTTTGTCTTCTCCGACGATGCATCCTGGTTCGTTTCGGTGTAGTCTTCACAAGAACGGTGGTTCAATATGCGTAGATCTGCGATGAAGAACTCGCTGGTTAGAATCAGTGGAGTTGAAGGTGAACGGTGCTTCTTCGCATCAACGCTGGGTTTCCATTTCACGCTGGGTGAAACGTGCTTCTTCGCATCAGGGTGAGTTGAAGGTGAACGGGTTTTCTGATGGGTGAAACGCTGAATGGGTTGAAGGCGAATAAGGTTGAAGGCGAATGGGTTGAAGGCGAATACGGTGAATGGGTGAATACGGTGAGTTGAAGGAATACGGTGAATAGGTTGAAGGCAAATAAGGTTTGTGTTTTTTTTTTTAAAAAAAAAGAAAGGTTAAGTTAGTGGGGCGAAATGTACGCGGCATATTTTAGCGCCTATTTTTTTACTTTTTTTAATAATGGATATATGGGAACGATTCTAAACCGTTGGATATAGATGAAACAAAACCGTTGCGCTTTCCTTTCAGCAATGGTTTTAAACCGTTGGCTGATGATAAAACAACAAACCGTTGCTATTGACCTTTAAGCAACGGTTTTAAACCGTTGGCTGAAGATAAAACAAAAAACCGTTGCTATTGACCTTTAAGCAACGGTTTCTAGCCGTTGCCGAAAAAAAATTAAAAAAAAAAAATTAAAACACCAACGTTTTCATAAAACCGTTGCCATTTCTACCTAAGGCAACGGTTTTTTAAGTAGCAATTTTAAACGTTGCCGTAGGGCCAAAATGTTGTAGTGCACAAAGACTACAAATAGAAGCAACGGTGCAGTCTCTATTCCAAAGTTGGTCATCTATTATAATTTTATTATGAATAGCCCTCCAAAGAATAATGGATTAAAAGGCAGAATAAAATTCTTCCAAATTGTCTTGGTCCAAGGAACCACCTCCACTGGAACAACAGGAATAACTATATCCTGGATTTCAGAATGAATTTGAGGGAAATGATTAATGATATCCGCAGGGATGGACCATCTACCGTTCAATATAAAATCACTGAGAGTAGCTTTATATCCTTGTGCAAGTTAGAAGGTACACCAATAGTATCCACAATAAGCCTAGGGCCAAGACTCAGTCCAAAAATTTATCCTGACACCATTCCCGAGCTTCCAAGTTGAATGCTCAAGAAATTCACGATTTAAATCCAAACCAAATACAACACTTCATCAATATGTGTAAACTAGGTTAACTATTTGAAAAATTGTCAAATTTAGATATCCTAAATTAAAGTGATAATATAAGAGATAAGATAGATTATTTTTGAATAATAAAAAAAGGTTAATTTTGGATTATACTATACTATTTTTGACAAGAATATAATCTAAATAATTTATATATGATTAAAAAAATAACTTTTTTGAGCAAAGTAAATGAATGAAGAATCGTGAAAACCTTCTGATGCAAAAAACATCAAGACAGGAAAAATAGTACTTCTCCCTAATTTTATTTAAAAAAAGAAAAAGGACACAGTAGAGCTAAGGGAGAACTAAACCAAAATCCTTGGCAAAAGAAGAAAATAAAATCAAAGCGGTATAAGCTCGAGCTTTATTGGCTGACCCGTTTTGTTAGCTTTAAATTTTAATTTAAGGTAGAAACTAGGATTAGTAAGTATATGCATTCCTCCTCCTTTAAAAAAAGTATATTCATGTCTAGGAACATTGAGTTTTGGTGTAGAGGCAGTGGTGTTGCTGTCAAGTGGAGTTTCTTTTTATCTTTTGTTTTGCTCTTTTTCCTTTCTCTCGGGTTGCTTCTTAGCCCTTTCATAGGGCCGTCCCAATCAATTTAAAGGCTCTGTACAAATCTTAAAAATTGAGCCCCTAGACATAGTAGGAAAATAATCTGATAGTTTTGTTTTCCGACGGAATGAGGAATGAGGATAAAAAACCTGATAATTTTGTATCCTATTTTTGTTTTTATATCACAAGATAAAGTATAAAAAACAAAAGAAACATCAAAGCAAATATTAATTTTTTTTGGTAACAAAGCAAAATATTAAGTTATTACATTTCATTACTTTAAAAATAAATTTTTTATTCATTTGTATATTTGACTAATGTCGGTGCATCACGGGAAAAGAGGAAAGCTTGGTGTAGGTGAAGTGATTAGTTTTTTCCGTTTTAGCATTTCCTATGTTTTATTTCCTACCGCTAGATTTATATAATAGTGCAGAAAAGACATTTAGCATCGGGTGTTTTGGACATTTAGCATCGGTTATCCGACGATGCTAAATCCCCCGATGCTAAATGTTGTACATTTAGCATCGGTTATTTACACGATGCTAAATGTCACTTACTAGGACATTTAGCATCGGTTATACTATACAACCGATGCTAAATGTCACTTACTACTAGTGACTTTTAGCATCGGTTGTATACTATAACCGATGCTAAATGTACTAGTTAGTGACATTTAGCATCGGTTATACTATACAGCCGATGCTAAATGTCACTAACTAGTACATTTAGCATCGGTTATACTATACAGCCGATGCTAAATGTACTAGTAAGTGACATTTAGCATCGGTTGTATACTATAACCGATGCTAAATGTCACTAACTAGTACATTTAGCATCGGTTATACTATACAACCGATGCTAAATGTCACTTACTAGTACATTAAGCATCGGTTGTATACTATAACCGATGTTAAATGTCACTAACTAGTACATTTAGCATCAGTTATACTATACAACCGATGCTTAATGTATTAGTAAGTGACATTTAGCATCGGCTTTATAGTATAACCGATGCTAAATGTCACTAGTTAGTACATTAGCATCGGTTATACTATAAAGCCGATGCTAAATGTACTAGTTAGTGACATTTAGCATCGGTTATACTATACAACCGATGCTAAATGTCTAATTTTTAAAGTCTTTTTTTGTTTTTTATCCATACCAATCAACTAATATACCTGTTATATATACAGAGACAATTCCAATCAATTTAAATTCATTCAGTCAACTAATATACTTGTTATATACAGAGATAATTCCAGTCATCCAATCAATTAATAATTCCAGTCATCAGAGATAATTCGAGTCATCAGTTTATACAGAGAACACAAGTATAACTACTTAGAAAACTATATAGAATTTACCCATTTCCATTTTCTGCCCACTCCAGGTTATCTACTAGTTTAGAGAACACAAGTATAACTACCTAGAAAACAAGTGAAAAGTGTATCCTTCAAATTCAACACATAATACATTTAGAGAACACAAGTTAATGAAATAGTGTATCTTTTTGCTCAGTACGAATTTTCAAAAAGAATTTCGCCCAAAGCTGACGAATCTCCTCAAGTTCCGCATCGGTGTATGACTTTGGGTTATCAAATACCTACAAATTTAAGTGACTCAAACAAATTAGATTTCAAAATTTTATACCTTCTCCCAATTATCAAATACCTATTAAGAAAAACTATTTGCTTTAACAAAATTTAATACCTTCTCCCAATTATCAACAATACCGGCACTCACAATAGTCAACATAAACCTCATCACATAATAGCCACAATGAAAACCATTAGGTTGTATTGGCATCTATACAAATAAATTAACAAAGTTACCCAAAAAAGAATATAATAAATATCATATATGAATTCACTCAAAATTAAATCATCCCAATATTTTAAACTACTTACTATAGGGTACAACCACTTGGTGACCGATGTAGAATCCTCTTTCACAGCTCTAATAACAACATAATATAAATTAGATATAAAATTTCAAACCGAAGTTCAAATATTACAATCTAACCATGATAAACAATTAAAAACTTACTTGCTAAATATTTCTTTGATTGCTTTACTTGGTTGGCGACATAAGGAACACATCCATACAACGGTATTTTGCTTCGGGAGTACTTGTTTTTCCTTGTAAGACCACTGACAACTTTCTGTTAGAAGGATCTTTCACATAGAATACTTGTTTTGCTTGGTCAGCCATGATGAAAGGTTCCTCATTATAACTTACCTTGTCATGCTCCACTAGTGTAAATCCCATTTCGTCGGTATGCACACCACTTTTGCTGTTAACCCACTTGCATTTAAAAAGAGGCACTTTAAATTTACGGTAATCAAGTTCCCAAATCTCTTCAATGACACCAAAGTAAGCAATGGATGCGAGTACGGGATTAGCATCCTTTGAACTAGAGAAGTGCATTGAGGAAGCCATGACCATAACTCCACTGTTTTGCATGGTACTCATGTCATCTTTCAACTTTGTGTAAAAGGAAAAGTTATTTATGTCATACCCGCTCCAACACACGACATTAAAGCAAGGGTCATGTGCTAACCATCTCAAAGTCTCAGAAGCACTCGCTTCTTTCTTAATATGTGATTTAAACCAATCTATGAATGTGTTGTTATGCTCGTTCAATAACGATATTTTTTTCATTCGAGGGTTTTTGGCCTTTACTATCTCTTTATGATGAGACAAGTAAGGTAATACCTCATCTGTGTTATTCAAAACATACAAATGTGCTTGAAGCACTTCAGCTCGACCCATGCTCTTAGTGGCCGGACCATGTGTACCTTTACCTTGGCATCTCCTTGCATAACGAGACTTTGGTAGTCCTACAGATTTCGCTTCTGACAAGTAGTCTGAACAAAACTCAATAGCTTCTTCTGTGACGTACCTTTCGACAATGGATGCTTCAGGACGATATTGGTTCTTCACATACCCTTTCAAGATCTTCATGTATCGCTCTACTGGGTACATCCACCTTAAATAAACAGGGCCGCATAATCTAATCTCCCTAACTAGATGAACAATTAACTGAACCATGATATCAAAGAACGAGGGAGGAAAAAACATCTCCAATTGACACAAGATAATAGCAGCCTCATTTTCCAACTCGTCCAATTTTTGAGGGTCAATGACTTTAGCACATATACTATTGAAGAATAAACACAACCTAGTTATGGTATATCGGACATCTTTCGGTAAGATGCCACGAATTGCCACGGGTAGTAGTTGTTGCATCAAGACATGACAGTCGTGAGACTTCAAGCCAACTAATTTGAGATCTTTCATTGAAACCAGTCGCTTTACATTTGACGAGTAACCATGTGGGACTTTGATTCCCCGTAGACACTCGCAAAAGCTCGTTTTCTCTTTTCTTGATAAGGTATAACATGCTGCAGGTAAATATGTGCCTTTACCTCGTTCCACTGGATGTAATTGTTCTCTTATGCCCATCTCACGCAAATCTAGACGAGAATTTATACCATCCTTTGTCACTTGAATGTTGAGAAGCGTCCCAATGACACTATCACAAACGTTTTTCTCGACGTGCATAACATCAAGACAATGCCTTACATCAAGATTGGACCAATACGGAAGATCAAAGAACACCGACCTCTTCTTCCACTTGCTTTTTTCCTTAGGCTGCTTCTGCTTTTTGCCGAATACAACTTTGATGTCCTTAACCAATTGATAGACTTCTTCTCCGGTCAAGGCATTCAGAGCAATGTCATTTTCCGAGCACCCATTAAAAGCTTTTTTCAACTTACGATATCTGTGATTAGGTTTGAGAAATTTCTGATGCCCAAGGTAGACAGTCTTCCTTCCATGTTTGAGTTGATGGTGACACGTGTCTTCTGCACAAATAGGACAACCTTTATGCCCGTTGACACTATACCCAGACAAGTTTCCGTATGCAGGAAAGTCATTGATCGTGCAAAATAACATGGCTCGCAGCTTGAAAGTTTCATTAGAATACCCGTCAAACACATTTACGCCTTCATCCCACATTTTTCTCAAGTCTTCAATCAATGGACTAAGGTAAACATCTATGTCATTACCAGGTTGTCTCGGGCCAGAAATCATCATCGATAACATCACATATTTGCGCTTCATGCATAACCATGGAGATAAGTTGTAAATTACAAGTAGAACAGGCCACGAGCTATGATTCGTACTTAAATTACCATATGGATTCATACCATCTGAAGCAAGTGCGAGCCTAAGATTTCTTGACTCAGCGCCAAAATCCGGATACAAATTATCAACTTTCTGCCATTGCAAAGAATCGGCCGAATGGCGAAGCTGTCCGTCACATTTCCTCTCATTTGCATGCCATCTAATGCTCTTCGCGTCATTTGCATTAGCAAACAAGCGTTTGAACCTAGGTATTATTGGAAGATACCATAAAACCTTCGCAGGGGAACCCTTTGTGCTGTTGTCGTCAAAACTAGATTCACCCGACTTCACTTTATAGCGCGACCAATTACACGTAGGACACTTATGAAAATTCTCAAAGTCTTTCCGATACAATATGCAGTCATTGGGACATGCATGTATTTTCTTATACTCCACACCCATCGGACACAATATCTTCTTCGCATCATACGTACGTTTTGGCAGTGTGTTACCTATGGGAAGCATGTCTTCCAACAGCTCAAGCAATTCAGTGAAGCCCTTATCAGTCCACCCATGTATCGCCTTCAGATTGATCAATTTTAACGAAGCAGACAATCGTGTGTATTTTGTGCAACCCAAATACAGAGTTTGATCTTTGTCTTTGCACAAAGAATCATATTCATGCGCTCTCTTAAAAGATTCAGGACCAATGTCACGTATCATGTCCTCCATTCGATCATCCATATCTTCATCGACTTTCTCACTTTTGGACACACTTGGGTTTCCGGTTGATTCACCATGCCATATCCATATGGTATAACTGAGTAAGATACCATAAACAAAGAGATGGTCCCGTATTACACTTGGTGGTTGTGGATTCCGATTCACACAATTACAACAAGGGCAAGAATAAGTTACATCAGTTTCGGGAACATCAGTTTTCGGAAGATTTGCTTGAGCAAAAGTTAAAAACTCTTCGACTCCTTTCGCATACTCATCACTCAAACGATTACTTTGCATCCAACTACGATCCATGGCTACGCTCCAAAATAATCGACAAAGTATTGTTAAAACCAAATCAAACCATCACATCAAACCAACATAGTAAACATAAAGCTTCATTAATAATGTTCTTTTTAATAGCATGATTCTTCACAGAAACATGAACAACAACTCCACAAATAACTAAAGCTTGAATATGTCTAACTAAAACTGATACAAATTATTAGCACCCAACTTATTCCTATTTTTTCTCCCCAACTTGTTACTCTCCATTCTTCCCAGAATGTCTCTACACAGTGAAATTAGCAACACAATAAGCATCCAATCAGCACCAAATTCAGCCATCAAAGCAAATTTTCACCAAGGAACAACAACACATGTATTTATACAGAATCTTTTTTTTTATCAAATGCTCCTTTTTGTGTATTAACAAAGGATACTATGGTGTTCACAGCAACAAAAAAACGTCTCAGGAAGCATTACCACGAGGAATATCAATAACTAGAGGACAAACTGAAATTTTAATCAGGGCAAGGTATAGATTGTAGCTGACTTTTCACTATTCATCTAGTTTTACAAACAGAATCCATAAGACTGTGACAGGCTAAACAACTTGATTAAAGCAGCTAAAAAATTTATATTGCAAAACTTGATCTTCATCTGTATATGGATATCATCTTTGCCTTCTTTAATGAGGAGACACTATGAGCTGCAGGGATTGCAACAATCACAATTACCATGTAATATCACATTCATCACCTTTCCCTAACAATCTGTGACTGTGGACCCATTTCATCAGGATAAACCTGATTATTTCTATCCTCACTAAAGCTAATAGTTCTGACCTTCAACTCTCCTCTATTAGTAGTTAACTCGTCTAGCATATCAGCATTACCTATTAGTATTTCTCTAAGATGGTGTGGATTGAACAGCCTGGGAAGTATATGCTGCCTCAATGTGATCAACAAAAAGAAGGGCAAGGGGAACAACATTCCAGCAATGGGAATCCAAGTCACTCCAAAACAAATCAAGAAATATACACACTTGAAAAGTGTGAACAATACTATGTATTTATACAGAATCAAACACAATAAAGCCTAGAAAAACGAATCACGAAAAGAAACTAGTAAAAATCAGAATCATGAAAACATAGGGTTTCGAGAGAAAACGAAAACGAATCATGATGTGATTTTTGCTATTAAACAAGAAAAACGAAAACAAAACACTGATTTTCAGAGATGCTTACCTAAGATCTCTTTGGGTTTCGAAGATGGAAACTTAGGATTTCGAGTGAGCAAGGCGACGGCGAGCAAGGAGATGGCGACGACGAGCAAGACAATGGCGACGAAGAGCGCTACGAGCAACGACGACGACGACGAGCAACGAACGGCGACGACGAGCGAGCAACGACGGTGACGGTGACGGCGACTGTGTAGAAAAATCAGCGTTCTTCGTCGGTGACGGTGACAGCGAGCGAGCAAAATACGAAGAAGATTCAGAGGGTGAGAGGGTTGGCGAGGAAGAACGCAACAATAGGAAGAAGATTCAGATGAGAGGGTTGGCGAGGAAGAAGATTTAGAGGGTGAGATGCGAGAGATTGGGAATGAGAGAGTTATGCGATTTAGAGTTCAGAGACGCGAGAGATGTAGAAACGAAATAATAAAAGTCGCCTTTGTAGCATCAGGTGTTTTAACAACCGATGCTACAAGTGTTTGTCTGAGACTTTTAGCATCGGGTGTTTAAACAACCGATGCTAATTGTGAACCTTTAGCATCGGCTGTTTAAACACCCGATGCTAAAAGTCTCAGACAAACACTTGTAGCATCGGTTGTTAAAACACCCGATGCTAAATGTCTAACGCACATACATTTAGCATCGGTTGTTTAAACAACCGATGCTAAAAGTAGGCGCGAAAATTGAAATCTTCCATTTAATTGCAAAATTGCCACCGCGTCTACATTTAGCATCGGGTGTTTAAACAACCGATGCTAAATGATGCTTTTTAAAGTCAATTTTCCACTAGTGATAAGAATTATCTATAGGGTTTTTTTTACCCCACATGCATCTATACCCCTACACAATTTGATAATCCGAAAATACCCCTCAGTAAAACCACTTAACGGATTTATCTAATTAAATATAAATCCGTTTGTGTTTTTTTTTCCAAAACGGATTTATCTATTTATTAGATAAACCCGTTTTGGGAAAAACCAAAAAATAGATTTATATTGAATTATATAAATCCAGTTTTCAAAAATAACAAAACAGATTTACCTAAGAACTACATAAATCCATTTTGGTTATTTTACAAAATGGATTTATCTATTTATTAGATAAATCCGTTTCGAAAATATTCAAAACGGATTTATATAATGAATAGGTAAATCCGTTTGTGTATTAAAAGTAACAGTTTTTTATTTAAATTTTTTTTAAAAAGTTTATAAACACACTACTAAAAATCCGTTAAAGAGTCAAAACTAATCTAAAAATTATAAAAAACACCACTTAAAATCTAATAAAACCAAAATAAGGTTATGTAAATTTTTTTAGATTTTTTGGAGATTATGAAAAACTAAAAAAATTAATAAAAAATAGTAAACGATGGAATTTGGGATTTTGAGCCCCGCTATCCCGATAAAAGTCTCTTCTTCGGGAGTCTTGATCCCTGATTTTTTTCGGATTTAATGGCTATGGTTTCATTAAAATCGGAGTAGGTTGCCCGAAAACCGATTTTTTAGCCTAAATTATTCACTCAACGTACAACATCGTCACGTAATAACAAACTACACACTAAACGGAACCAAAAGACGACCTATATTCATATCTATTTTATATTTTTTTAAAAAATTAATTTTGATTTTTTAACAGATTTATCACTTTCATTTATTAATTATTTTACAAAACGGATTTATCTATTTATTAGGTAAATCCGTTTTGAATTTTTTCAAAACGGATTTATCTAATAGATAAATCCGTTTTGTAAAATAACCAAAACGGATTTAACCCCACCATAGATAAATCCATTTTTGTTATTTTTCAAAAACGGATTTATCTATTATTAGATAAATACGGTTTGCAAAAATATAAAAAACAGAGTTAGGTAAATATTTTTCTTGAAAACGGATTTATCTAATTTAAACATAAATCCGTTTTGGAAAAAAACCAAAAACGGATTTATCTTTTAATTAGATAAATCCGTGTGAAGAAATGTATCAGGGGTATTTTCGGATTATCATATTTTGTGGGGGTATAACTTGATAAGGTGGGGATAAAAAAACTTATCTATTCTCTCAATCTTTCTCTCTCTCTCGTTGGGGCCCTATAAATTTCTTTTTGGGCAGAGGCCCTGTGCCCAGGCCAGCACTTGCAAATGGCCGGGCCTGGCCCTTCAGTTAGGTTTTCCAATAAGTTTGGTGTAAGGCTTGCATGTCTTGCTCTGAAGCCCCGATACTCCAAAATAGCCCAAGTATCGGTGTCGGACACGTATCGGACACCGATACGGCTCCGATACGTCTGGATACGTCTGGATACGTACCCATAAAGTATCGGTGAATTAATATTTATTTTTTAAACAAAAAAATCCCGGATACGTTTCGGATACGTTCCGGATACGTTCCGGATACGTTCCGGATACGTCTTCGATACTTCAATATAAAAAAATATATTTAATGTAACTATTTTAACTTGGGCACTATTGGTCTTCGATACTTCAATATAAAAAAATATATTTAATGTAACTATTTCATGGAGGGGAGGATATTGACACAATTGGTGTTTAGTAGTGACTTATAATGTTTTTTTTGCTATACTCTAACTTGGGCACTAAATTGTATATTTTTTGTGACATGATCTTTGGAGAAAGAATATATTTTGAATAGGTGGGGGAAAAATGTAACTATGCGCACACTAATTTTGATCACAAATATCTTTTTTGTAAGAGTGATCATATCTATTGAATATTTTGAGAAATTGTCGGTTAGTAAAGTGACTATCTTTAGTTATGTTTTATTATTTTTAATTTTAATTTAATTTTTATTTGAAGTATCCCAGCCGTATCATATCTTGATTTTCAAATTTTTCCCGTATCCACGTATCCGTATCGTGTCGTATCCCGTATCGTATCTCGTATCGGGGCTTCAGAGATGTCTTGCCTTTTTCTAGTTTAATAGTCTCCCCCTAGGGAGATCATATATAACTCTCATTTGCAATCATTTATAGAAGGTGGGTAGATGGTTTCACGGTGATATGCAAGCTAGTTTATTTGAATGAGATTTCTACTCATGGAAAAAAAAGTATATGCATTCCTCCTCTCCTCCCAAGTTTCTCTCCAATCTTTATTATGTATCTAATTTTGCACCTTTCTTTTGATTTTCTTCACTCTAATGTCCTGGATGTATCGCCAACTATCCATCTTTTTGTAAGTTATTAAATTTCTGATTGCTTGATATTTTTTCCCTCAGGGAACACTAGCGGATCTGGTTGGGGGTTCTCATCTATTTTTGGCGGTGATAGTCGTTCCTCCATGAAGGAGAATACAACCAGCAAACCACATAATGAACCAGTTCAAACTGTGCAGTCAATTTCTACAATTCATCTAAGAGAGGTGTGTATATGTTAGTTGAAACAGTTTTTTTTTTTTAAAAAAAAACAGTGCGCCTACGTGGCAGTCTACGTGGACTGCCACGTAGGATAAGTAGTCAAAATTCACTTTCAATTTTGACCAAATTAAGAGGGGGACCTTGATTTTACAAATTGGGAAAATAGGGGGATCAAATTCGTCAAATTAAAACTTGAGGGACCAAAATCGATAATTGGTGAAAATAGGGGGACCATAACTGTAATTAAGCCTATTTTTTATGATGAAGTTTATGTCTTTGGCGTTCTGTTGAGATGTCCATGATGTTTGATTTTCACGTGTATATGTCTTTGGCGTTGTGTTTATTTTTAAGACTTATTTTCATTCCTGAAAAAAATACTTTAGTTTTGTTCTCTTTAAATTTTAGGCTAAATAGCACTTTTGGTCATTTATCTTTGCTCCAGATTTCACTTTGGTCCTTTATCTTTTTTTTGGTCCGTTTTGGTCCCTCATGTTTCGTTTTTGTTTCATTTTGGTCCCTCACGTTAGTTTTGACTAACGGACGCCACGCTGGCAGTTAACTGCTGACGTGGCGTCCTCAATTCATTAAATGACGTGGCATAAATATATTATTTAATTGTTACTGAAATTACACATAAGCATTTTTGGTTTTTAATTTAAATAAACAAAACTTAAATAAACAAATCAACAAATAAACATAACTTAAAATCAAAATCTGAGAATCTTCTTCTCCCCTTAAGAACAAAAAGAACACCATCTTCAACTCAGATCTTCTTCAATCTTCAATTAAAAATAATTTTCGATCATCTTCGTTCAACTAAAATCTTAAATCTTCATTCAATCTTCAATCTTCGTTCAATCTTCGTTCTTCGTTCAATCTCTGATTCGTTTTTCAGATTTGAAACCCAGGAGAGAAGAAGAAAAACAAAACCCAGGAGAGAAGAAGAAAGATGATTCAGGGTTTCGTTTTTCTGGTTTCGTTTCTTCAATTCATTTTGGGACATCCAATTTCTGGGTTTCTAAAAACGAATCTGATTCAATTTCTGAATTCGTTTTCTGGGTTTTTTCTTTCGTAGGGGACCAAAATGAAACTAAAAGAAAAAGTAGAGGGCCAAACTGAAACTAAAAGAAAACGTAGAGGACCAAACTGAAACTAAATTGAAACTGCAACTCTGCATCAATGGCGAAAAGCCAGAAACTCGTTGTTTTACGAAATTGATTTATGGCTTCTTTAGATCTCTTTCTTGCGATCAAAACCCATCCAAGATCAAACAAAACGGTTGCCTAAATCACTAGATTCAATTAATGGAGAAGATGTTGAATGTTTTTAGTTTTATTTTACTATTTTTAGTTTTATTTAGATTTTGTGTTTTCTGTTGTTGAACCCAGAAACAGATTCGAACGCACAATCTTTCTCATTCATTCGTTGATGAGAGTGATTCTTCGTTTTCGTTCGTTGATTTCGTTGATGAGAGGACCAAAATGATTTTGTTTTCGTTGATGAGAAGACCAAAATGATTTTGTTTTCCAGATCTGCGTTTCAAGATCTCGTTTCTAATTGTTTTCCAGATTTATTTTTGTTTTATGTTTGTTTTATGTTTTTATGTTTTTATTTAAATTAATAAACGAATTTGCTGATGTGGAAATGAGTGTCCCTATGCTTGCCACGTCATTTAATGAATTGAGGACGCCACGTCAGCAGTTAACTGCCAGCGTGGCGTCCGTTAGTCAAAACTAACGTGAGGGACCAAAATGAAACAAAAACGAAACATGAGGGACCAAAACGGACCAAAAAAAAGATAAAGGACCAAAGTGAAATCTGGAGCAAAGATAAAGGACCAAAAGTGCTATTTAGCCTAAATTTTATATATAGTCTTTGTATTGTTTATATGTCTCCAATTCAAGGACTAGAATGAAGCATGAAAAAATATTCCAGGACCGAAACAAAACAAATGGATCAAAAACAAAAGTTCATATATTTTAAGGACGAAAATTAAAAATTTCTACATTTGTAAATTTATTGTAGGGACAAAAACAAAACATATTTAAGCCTATTGTATAAGAAAGACTTTGTTCTCTTTGATTCTAATTGTTGCTTCTCACATGGTAAATGGCCACGATGGTGGTATTAATTAGTTTGTAGGAAATTATCTTAGACATAATGCGGAAATTTTCTGCACGAGTGCATTTGAGAGTCACTGTTACTGAATCATTTTCTTCTGCTGACTTGTAGACGTATATATTGTCCAAGATTTACTGATATGATCCTGAAATCCACGAGTTTTTCTGTATAATCACATTGTTTACAATATGTTTGGTCCTTGATGACTGTATTTTATCTTGGTAGGACTTGGACGAACTACCTCTTGAAGCAGAAACAGTTGAACGGGGATACAATTCGCCCGAAACAACTGGCTTGCCTAAAATTCGTGGATTGCCAACTTCATCCATGTATTCTACTAGCAGTTAGAAAGACACAGTCTAAGATGTTCTTGTATTCTCCCAAGAACCCGAAGTATAAGAAATCTTCATATTCTGTGGAACTTAAACCACCATTTCATGCTAGTCAAAATTGAAATGGAAGTCGAATGTCATATGCTTATGCAACCTTGGGGGTTTGCAACCCTGCCTCCTGGAGCTGGGCTGCATTGCATTCAATTCCCATTTCAAACTATAATGTTCCCAGTGCTGGTCGGTGTTCTTTGTCAAGTTTCACTTCTGTGCTCATATAATGTTGTTTTTTGGTTAGTCGGGTATTGTTCGTAGGAATTGTGCGGGTTGTGTCATGAGTTTGCAGTTTTCATTTTTGTTCGCCGCAAAATGGCACACTTGATGAGTGATGACTATGTGAAATGGCTGTTTGGTTTAGGTGATGACTGAGTTTACAAATGTGACACTGTTCTTAATGTTAGTTTACGTGATGATTAGAATTTTTTTAGGATATGTTTAGATTAGTGGCATGAGATTGAATTGAGCAGAATGAGAATGGGTAGAGTTATGTTCTATTGTTTGGATTGTGGAAAAAAAGAATGGAAACTAATGATATCTATTCCATCTTGAATCTTGATCATAAAAGGTGATATCTACTCCATCACTTTCCCTTTGATTTGAATGGAATGAGATGGAGCCATTCATCAACATATTTGTATCATTGATGGTTACTGATTGTCTTCTCTTCTTCATTTGGTTTGATTATTCATAGACAAGGTAAACTCCCCCTTCAGCGAACCTCCACATCTCATTTTGACTTTTGCATTACAGCTGCATCGTGGAAAGTATGTGGAGTCTTGGTTATAGTACGTATATTTTTTTCCCTAAATTTTTATTTGTTTAAAGGTGTTTATTGGGTGACGGATTAATTAAGTCTCTTACCGGTAAAATTGATCTCAGATCCTATTAAATATCTATGGTAGATATTTAATACTGGTTGATTCAATTATAATCACTGGTAGCATATTACATAATATCCTACGGTTAATTTTAGTTGTACACTGATGACAGACTTCATTGACCCATTACCGTAGAAGCACCCTTGTTTAAATATGTTGGGTTACTTTGTCAGAAAAAAAAGAAGTCATAAAATATATTGGGTTACAACCCAAATGGGTCGGGTTTATATTTTTGGGTTGACTAACAACAAAATATTTTTTACTTTTTTAATTAAGTAATATTATTTTACGATTTTTAATTGATTAAAATTATTAGAGAACTCATGACTCTAGATGGAGAATATTAAATAATTATACATATTAATTTTTTTAGCTAAATCCAATGATTTCCAGTTTCTTAAAAGAATCGATAAATTTTAAGGGGTGTATTGGATTATGATTTTAAAAGACAATTTTGGCCTAAAAAAGTCTTGTGGATTTTAAGACTTTGTAGAAATGTAATGATTTCATAAGGCTTCAAAGAATTTTGCATTGGAGATTTTAATGGATTTATGTCATTGAAAAGTCTAGTGGAATTTGTAGTTAGGATTTTAATGAATTTATTTCATAAAATTTTAAAGGACTTTATGGAGTTATGTCCCCCAACTTTATCAGTTTGACGACTTTGGTCCCTCTATTTTTTAGTAATTTTGGTTCATCTATTTTCTCTTGTTGACAACATTGGCCATATGTTTTTTTA
Organism: Astragalus membranaceus; assembly: GCA_039519185.1. Classification (NCBI taxonomy): domain Eukaryota; kingdom Viridiplantae; phylum Streptophyta; class Magnoliopsida; order Fabales; family Fabaceae; genus Astragalus; species Astragalus membranaceus. The sequence continues at coordinate 147,163,836 of CM076850.1, read as the reverse complement.
ATTGCATTTTTTATCTTCCAAAACATTTAGATTACGTGCTATTGGTCCCCCACTTTCCTAAATTCAAGATTTTTATGGACCAGAAATGAAAAAAAAAACTTACAAATTTGAGCACCAAAAGTGCAATATTTACAAAATTATAGGACCAAAATTACCAAAAATTGTCAAACTAAGAATGTTGATGGACTAAAAACACAATTAACATATTATAATATATGATATATATATATATATATGTATATTGTGGAAAATTATAATATATAAGTATTATATAATATAAATTACACATAAAATTGTTATATATATATATATATCATCTACATAAAGTTTTGAGGATATAATTTATATTTATAAATATAAACAATATATATATATATATATATATATATATATATATATATATATATATATATATATATATATATATATATATAGAGGGTGGGAGAGGGAGAGAAAGGGGGGAGAGT